>CM066032.1:444147106-444747106 GCA_033557465.1 Ichthyophis bannanicus
GGAATGTCACTGGCAAAAAGCAAGAAGCAAGAACAAAACATACTATGGTTAGCCTGTGGCGCAAAAAACATGCAGATGTCCGATTAACACCTGAAAACCAAACCCCCTGACTTTGACATCGAGGGCGCCATGTCGTCACCCAAGGTGCCCTGTTGGGTGCTTAAGGAGTATGGGATTATGCAACACGTACCCATGGTGTCACTTGCAGATGCACAGCAGCAGTCCAGAGAAGATGGACCATAGGAGGGGGTATGCCGCCCACTCCCACAGCGCCGGGCCCGGCAATGGGAGATAGGAAATATTGTGCCGCCACTGCCATGAGCATCAAACGACAGTAGGCAACAGTGTTGGCAAGAACAAGCCTGAAAAGGTGTACCAGTACAGTGTCAAGACAGGTGTCCAATGTTAACTGCAATATGCGGTAAATCGGGATAGGAGAGTGCTGATAGAACTGTGGCCCATAGAACAATATCGCACGGTGCATCAAAAATGGTATGTTTGCAAAGGTCAGTGTGCCCTAGAGGCTGCAAGGTGTGCCTGGAGGGCCTGCAGGACCTGTGTGGAACAGAGACAGATGTAGCACAAACACCACCTAGAGCCCACAGTAAAGACAATGAACAGGCGACAGTTGGAGGGCGAGCAGGGAGTTAACGGACCCTCAAACATGACAGCATCACACGTGTATGGCATCAGCGCAGACAAACATGCTGGTAGCAACAGCATCACAGCAAAGGGTTGTGGGCACCCTGGTGTACCGGAAAAACAGTGTGTGGCAGGTGAGGAGAATATGTGTCCCCCAGTGGAGGGTGAAGTGGCCAGAGAAGTGAGCAGAAAATGCAGAGCAGGCACAGGACCAACAAGCAAAAAGAGATGCTATGTAGACAACGGTAGCAGGGTAGGATACGGGGCAACAGTCCACAGCAGCATACATGACACCTCACCCCACAATGATGCAAATACATGGAGCAAAGGATGCGACAGCAAATGTGATTACGATAATATGACCAGACAGGTAGCAGAAGCCAAGAAACCAGTGTTACAGCGACAACAGGTATCAGTGCGGGAAAGGCAGAGGAAAAGAGGAAACAGAGAGAGGGCAAAGCTATGACCACTCGGATGGAAAGCCTGGAGAAAAGAGATGACCCGAAAAAAAAACACTGAGGCACACAGAAATGTCTGCGGACAGGACCACATCATGCCAACATCAAAGACCACAGTTGTGTGTCAGGAGATAGAACCACAGAGCGTAGGCAAAATGCAGTACACATGTGGAGGAGGGGTCCACAGACAACAACACAGTCCACAGGTGGGATGGAAGACACAAAAGAACAGGTCCACACACACACACACACACACACACAGCAGCAGATATAATGTACTGTAAACAACATGCAATTGATCAGGGGAGTGACACATGAGGGGTGGAATTGGATAGGCCAATGGAGGCCCATTTGGATGGGCTGTGGAAAGGGGCACTGGGACTAAAAGCGGAGCATGTCAATCACCAACCAGATCAGGGATGAGGCCCAGGCTAACCCACGATCAGCAGAACCAGGTGCACAGGTAGCTCATCACATGCACCACTCCAGAAGGAGCACTACTATTAGTCCAGACAATGTGGCACAGGGACAGCAAAACATGCCACACGGACAGGAACAGCTCAAACATGGATGGGTGGGCAGAGATGTGACGGGCCTGCACACATGATATGGCCAAGTAAGCAGTAAACAAGGAAGAAACAGACAACGTGTAGGTGTCACCGAAAACGTCAAGCCCCCGAGTGTCAATGAAATGTGGTGACCCAACCACCAAATATCCCAAACCACGAATGTGCAAACATCTGTCTCCAACAGCCAATCAGCAGACCCAAGTAGAAAGCATATTCGTCAGTGCGGTGCACCATATGACGTGAAGAACTACATGGGGCCCTGTGTGGGCAGCCAATGTCGCAAGGACACACCCACCCCAACCTACAACGCCACCCACCTGTTTATGCCAGTGGAGCCTACACACCCTGACCACACCCTGCTGCCACCCCACAAAACCAAAAGCGCAAAAGCAGCAGACGTTGGAAACAGCCAGCAATATGTGAGGTGAAGGGTCGCAACATGACATGTCCGCACAGTGTATACACGCACTGTATGCACAAAAGACACCATCCCCATCAAACATTACGACTCTGGAAAAAGCATGGCAGAGTGACAAGGCCACATGCCATGCCAACAGTGACAGTTCAGAAATCACCAACCCATGTACAGCTCAACACCCCCCTACTGCAAAAGGAGGAAACACCCAAACAGGTCTGGGCAGAATGGCAGGCCAGGCACCGCAGGAACAGTAACAATAGGCCAGCAAATGAGTCTGAGGAAAAAGGCCTTTGTCCAACGTGCAGAGAAACTATCTCACTGTGTCACCAACATCAGGACACACACCCACATGGGTGCTGTGGCCAAGCACATATGGATGACGTGATCACATTGATGCAGTGGAACACATGTGTCAACATTGGTGCCTGTGTTCCTGTGTGAAATGATGCGGATATCAGGTAAGGGACTGACACACCCACCCACGACACCTGGAGGACAGAAAGGAGACACACACATAAAAACAGCCACACACCTAATGCATAGATAGCACCACATTACATGGCCACAACACTGAGCACGTTGCACATGGACCACTGAAGTAGATGTCCGTGAAGACCACGGCACCATCCCAATATGATCATGTACATGCACATGACACGCATACACCGCAGGGGCCAAGAGCATGTGCAGCAGCGGTGGCATACCTAGAAAACAACTAACGACAGCCTGAGAGCAATAGGCAAAATGCAGAATAAGCACGTGGTGTATGTCCCAGAGGACGGAAGGCGAGGGCCACCTGAAAGGTACACCAGTGGCCTGACTGGGAATGTCCGTGTCAGGCAAATGCACACAGAGCCCCAATAGCGGATCCAGACACCAATGGACGGTGGACAGCACGACATCTGCATGGGTAGCTGTGAGAGGAACATGTCCACGGTGCAGTGTGTCCTGCGGAAACACAATGTTGATGTACAGTGGATCACCATCAAAACTGTTACCCATCTGAGGAACATATATGACACATGTGCACAATGTACATTCGCCCACCAGCGGAAGGTAACATAATGGATGTAGGAACATAATTGGAGAGGGGGCCAAACACATCCCTACAACACAGAGAGGCAGGGTGGCGCATACGGAATGGTCATGTAGACAGGTCACTAATAATCAGTAATATACACAGTGTGAGAAAGTACGCATGCACGAAGCCCAGATGTACTGCCCCCCAACACTGAACGACAAATGGAGACACACAGCACATCACATGCATGAGTGGCACATATCTGTCAAAATGACCCAATGGCAGTGGCTGATCAACCTAGCCTCTGACTATACACTGTCCTGTGCCAGCGTACACACACAAGCCGCACAAGATGTGTGCAAGATACACCATGCAGACCCCCAAGATGTGAACAGGTAAAGGCCACATCTGTGACCGATGGAAGCGAAGGTGTGAAGGAGCAGTGGTCCAAATACATGTGCAGCACCATGGAGCAGTGGAGAGAAAACAACATATATGTGTCCAGACGTGACGACTGCCATGCAATCCCCCACTGCCTGGCAACTCACCTGAGCCAACAGGAAGGCTGCATATATGAACACACACCCCCCACATGCCGCACAGCCTCAGGCAGCATTATAAGGCAATCCGGGTGGGCCTGGAACACAGAAGCTCATCCTGTGGGGCCAAGAACAGGACAGAGATATGGAGACATCAGATGGCAGTGCTGCACAATCCTCACACCACCTAACACATGGCTAACCCAGAGACACGTCCCCAGCACACCCATAACTTACAGGTAAAGATCTCCTCGATCAGATGTTGCCTGGCTGCCATCCCCGCACGTATGTCACCATGGCCAGGTGCAGGAGGGCACATAGGATCCGCCCCGAGATCCTCATTAATTTTGACTGGAACATTGTTGCCTGAGAGCAAGGTTGTGGAGGATGCAACAGGCTATGATGATCCTTGCCACAGTCAGCGGTTCATACTGTAAGGCCCCGCCAGTCCTATCCAGACACCTGAAGCGACTTTTGAGAATGCCAAAGGTGCGCTCAATCACTGAGCGAACTGGAGGCATGGGACTCATTGTACCGTATCTCTGCACCTGTCCGAGGGAGACGCACAGGGGTGAGCAGCCAGGTGCGACACCCATATCCTGCATCACCTGCAGAAAATAATGGTGCAAAGTCACATGCGTGCTGAGCCAATAATGGAATGACCGACGTCGCAACTCAGAAAACTGGACAGCCGAGAGGCCGTGCACACAGATATGAGGCAAACGAAGTTGCACACATGGGTAGTTCAGCAGAGGCTTGCGAGGCCAGTGGCAAATGACCATGACATGCTGATAGTGGCAGTGCACACCCATGTAACCGTGACACATGGCATGTGCAAGAACTGTTGCACCAAATGCAGTGGCGGGAGCTGTGAGGCAAGATGCCGGACATTGTCAAATAGCACCCGGGGGTGCAGGGAGGCACAGGTATGCAAGAAGGTGGCTGGCCCGATCTGGCGCATACACAGCACAAGCCACTGGGATACATTGCATGGGTGGTGTGGGGGAAGCAAAAGGCGGTGGTGACAGGGGACCCGAAGACGGTGCCCAGCCATGCAGCAGACATGTGTATTAGCTGAATGGGCCACAGCACATCTCTTGTCGAGCACACAGCATGCCCAGAAAGAGTAGGACGCGTATACAGACTGACCCCCATGAGGGTGGGGTCTATGCCCCCCCCCCATGGTGCCTCACCGACAGCCATGCAAATGATGGGCTGGCCAAGGTGACTGACCCCACTGTGAGACATGGGTACAACTGCCAGTGCAGTATGCACCGTGCCCGGATATGGAGGCCATGGCCAGGATGCATGTGTAGCTCACAGGCATGGAGGGGACACAGCATATGCAGCGCGGTCGCCCCTGGACACAGTTTATCTGAATAAAGAAGGGCAAGGCCACAGAGAAGAAACAGACACCCACATGGCCTGCTGGGACACACATGTGGGAAGCAAACCAACACCCACACATCTTAGACAGAGAGATGGGTGTCACGAAACATATGTCTGTGATCAAGACACCAGTGACACGGCATGAGGTAGTGAGCCACTCCCAAGAGTGTTCTCCCAGAAATAACGCAGCAATGACAGGCAACCAGTGCAGAATGGTGACAATGCAGTAGAGACACCCACCTACAGTGGGTGCATGTCATATACGCTGAATACCACCCAGTAGGACGTAGTCACCAATGACCAGTCTCAAACTGGCCAAACACTGCCGGGTTCTGCCAGGATATAGGAGTCATGGGCAGACCCTGGGAACCGTGGAACCACATTCAGTGATACGCTACTTGCATCACAGGCAACCTGCACATTGAGGGAAATGGAAGTGTTTGCGGTTGCGGTACACAACCTCCCTGTCGCGTGGCGGGACAAGGGCAACATGTGTGCAATCTATAGCGCCCATCACATGTGGTATCCCAGCAATCCTATGGAATGCCTGTGCCAGGGCTGCCCACTGTTGCCTACCGTTGGGAATTGCTATGTAATTCCCAACCCAGCTGACCATGGCACGCAGTACCTGGTGGAGACAGCGGGAGAAGGTGGGCCTACTCATCCCACCCACTGCTGCCACCGAGGATTGGAAACAGCCAGAGGCAAAAGAAATGTAGGGCAGCCAGGAGCTTGGTCATACCCGGTATAGCATGTGACCGGGCAGTCAGGGGCTCAAGGTCAGGTCTGAGTTCCTGATAGAGCTCCCTAATGGCCCCTGTGTCCAGCCAGTAGAGGGATAATACATGGCCCTCTAACAGGTCCTGGAGCAAGACCCTGGGCCTGTAGAGACGCCGCAGGCGTTGGTGTACCTCAGCACGCCTACGGCGCCGTTGGTCAACCACACCCGCCTGTGCAGGCCCCACAGCTGCAGGCCTGAGTTGCAGTGGCAGTGCACCTATGCCCAGGGCCCCAGCCCCAGGAACAACATCTCCCTCCTTCTGGAAAAGCAGGTCTGCCAGCTCGACCAATGCAACCACTGCACCACCTGCATGCGCAGTATGAGCCATGATAGACACAGTTTGGAGGATAGCAGGGCTAGAAATAGTGTTGTGGGTGGGGATGGACACCACATGATTGCCACTCACCTGGGGAAACAGAAAGTTCCAGAGTCCAATAAATAGAAGATGTACCTGTATGAAAGTGCAGCGCGCGCTGCTTCGCGCGTTCACATAATGCAGCCGAGGACAATCATCCACGTGTCACACTTATGTAGGTGAGTCCGAGCGATGTCACAGGGTGAATATAAACTGCGTATCACACTTGAAGCCACACCCAGATGCCAATACAGGAGTGACGTAGAATGCATGTGCCCATGGCCAGGCAACGGAAGACGCGTTGCGACGCGGTAACAAGGTGTGCAACGTCAGAGTGAGGTCGTGTATGTTTCACGTAGTGCTGCATCAGCCAGCGCTACCACTATGGCGCAGATAAACATAACCCTACCAAAGGTGGGTACATGTGCACCAGCATTACACAGAACGAAACCACCCTAGAAGGGATGTGTAGGAGGGATCCGTGCATTGTCAACTACTGCCTACACGCACACATATGATGTCACTTCCTGCGCATAGCAAGGCGCATAGCAATGCGCGACGGAACACGCCTCACGGCACACGTGGCTCAGCGTGTACCCCACGCCCCGCGAGCCACACCCCATGATAACCTATATCTAGGATTGGCACTGTATGGCTAACCCCCGTGCAGGAACATACTCAACAGTATGGAGCAGCAACAGACACAGGACAACAACCATCCTCAGGACCAGCCCTCACACACAGCAGCACCAGACACAGCTTCACAGGATGAAGTTGCAGGACCATCTGGGGTGCAGCAGGCTCCAGGTGGGCATAGAGCTGGGAGACCACGCCAGCCAGAGTCCCACTCCCGGCAGAGATACGTCGCAGGGCCGTATGTTTCAGCCAGCAGGAGAATGACCTCCTGCTGGCCAACATCCTGGAGCGCTACAACCTTCTATTTGGCCGGCAGAGTTCCTCCCTCACAATAGCCATGCGGACAAGGGCGTGGTGTGAGGTACAGGCAGCGGTGGCGGCAGCAGAGGGCCCATACCGCGACGTCGAAAATCTCCGCAAGCGCTATTGCGACATTAAGAGGCACGTGAGGGCTGAGCTGGTGCGGTGAGCATCGTGGGGCCCAAGGCACTGGAGGGGGCTCAGCTTATGTGGCTAACCTGAGCGAGCTGGAGAGATTCCTGGCCGTTAGGCGCAGGACAATGTATGTCCACGATCTACCTGCTGCATTAGACACAGCCCACCCACAAGCAGGTAAGGGGGAAATGCAGACCAAAGGTGGAATGTAGCACAGTCACATGGTGTGAGACTAAAAGGAGGGGGGCAGTAAGTGGCTGTCCTGGACGAGGGGGACAAATGAGACACAGTGGGAACACCCATTCAGGAGCCATGATGGGGGGTGGGGGGCATGTCTATGGGTGGCAGTGGGTGGCAATATGCAGTGAATGGGAGACTGGGCATGGGTGTCCGCCCCACAGTGACAGCAGAGGGTGTCGACATGTTGCATGCCTCACATGGCTGGGCTGGCAGGAGTACTAGGGCCACACGTGTAAGGGGATGGCCTACCCGACGACACACTGCACCCTCTTAGGACATGCTGGGTGGGGTCAAGTTGAGAGTGATGATGGCCTTGGCTGTGGTGTGCGTCAGCACCCAGGGGTGGGGGTGGGGCCTGAGAGGGTGGACCACAGGTGACACTTGCATGGGGAGTGCACAAACATAGTGGGCTGCCACCACAGCCTTGCCACAAACACACGTGGATCATTAACCCACAGATGTCTGAGGGGGTATGTGATGGGGTGGGCAGGCAGCGAAACGCACCCTCTGACGTATGTATCCCTGTGGCACCCAGGTGATCCCCGCGCCATCGAAACAGTGGAGGAGCCACAAGCGGTGTCAGCCGTGGCACAACCAAGCCCCGTGGACACTGCTGCGGAGGTCGACAATGTGTGCGGCGAGGGCCAGGATGCACCCCTTGGTGATGGGGACATGGCAGTCCCAGAAATATCTGATGTGGACGCAACACTCACCACAGAAGGCACTGGGGACGTGCCTGTGGATGTGCACGCGCAACAGCGCAATGAGGCACTGGCTGCTATTGTCGATGTAATTGCAGAGATGCAGGCCCACTCTGATGCAGCCCACAGAGATGCAGAGGGTGAGTGTCTTATCCTGCAATGGTAGATATGGACACGAGCAGGTGTTGCTGTTTCCCCCATCTCACAGTGTACTATGTCCTCTCCCCACAGGTATACGTCATGCACTGTGCGCGGTGGCCCGGACACAGCGGCGCCAACTGAGACTGCAAAGGCGCCTCCAGCGTACCATGTCGGGCCTCCTGGGACATGCGGACCGCATGGCCGCAGCATGCGAAAGAATGGCTGCCGCACAGGAGCGTATGGCAGCAGGGAGGGGACCAGGAAGTCCCCATGTACAGCGGCCACAGGCGACACCACCACGTACAGCAGCAGCAACAACAGCAACAGCAGCAGGGGGGCGGCAACCGCCAAGGGTTGGGCGGGGACGCCCAAGGGGTGGCAGGGGGAGGGCTAAATAAAGGGCCACACAGGTGGCCACTGAAGGTGACATGTGCTTCCTGTCTCATTTGTGGCATGACAATCACACCCTCACCCCACCCCACCCACCCCCTGCTCCGTGGGCAGGGCACGTCACAAACCCCCAGATGTCATTCACCACTGTCCCCACCCCCTACAGCCATGTCCACCATGGGTATGCAGCCAATCCCAGAGGCTGCAGTGCTGGTCCATCACTCCCATGTCGTGGTGGCGTGCATTGTGTCGTGGGTGCCCAGGGACCCCATGGCCCAATACCCTGTGGAGCCCTCAGCCACCATTGGCCTCTGTGCTGTTGTGGGTGCACTGTATGTCCTGCATGGGGAGCCACATTTGCCGTTCACAGCATGCTCATCAAGCACAGTATGTACACTGTACATGTCATGTACTCCGGTTTACATGCTCCCGCAGACATCCACCTTGTCACAAATGTCACGCATGTCCACTGTGGCCCCCTGAGCACAGCCATGCATCTGTCACCACCTTAGGGTCACCCCCCTGTGCACCAGTGGCTGCAATATACACCTACACCCCCTGGCCCCCATCATGGCACATCCTACTGGCACATTGGCCTCCAGGAGCTACATCCAGCAACTGTCATCGGTCGCACCATCCACACTGCGCTCCACACCAGCCACAGTCACGCCACACTGTGCCACCCTTCTGGGCATTATCCCGCTAGGGCCCTGTCCCTACCCTCTACTGTGACCACGCCCCGACCACTACAGCCCTGTGAGTGCCACCACCGAAGGACCAATGCACTCCACTGACGATAAGCTCTTGCACCCCCTGTGACCAGCCAGTACACCCATACCAACATACGGCAGGGTGGTCATACGTCCCACAGCGGATCATTGACCCATCCTGTACCGTCCCCCGTTTCCACCCTGTATGCTGGTACACGTGCTTGCCATACAGACAGCTGTTGCCGGGCACTACACAGTCACACCTCGCAAAACCGCTCACCTCCCCCTCCCCCCTCAGGTGCCAGCTGCAGGAACCCCTGTGGTGCACCCTCTGTGTTTCCCCCCTAACCACACACCGCTACGCATACACCTCAGACATCCTGCACTTGCCACCACAGGCACACAATATGGGGCCAGGCTCGATAGGATACACAGGCCATCCACTACCCCCCGCCATATGTCCCTTTGTCACTCTGTGCTGTATGCCCCATACCTACCAACACACATGCTGTTGCACGTCACTCATCCACGCCACTCTCCACCCTTCTTGGTGGGCCACCCACACAGCAACGTAGCTGTGACATGTCTGTGGGGGGTGCTCGCGCCACAGACCTTACCTGTTCCACATCCTCCCTTGGCTCTAATAGTGAACACTGCCACACCCATCACTTGCACACCACTGTCAACAGGCAATGAGGGACATCTGACCACCAGGTACATATGTTTAACATCGAACATTTATAACTGTTGTGTAGTAAACATATTTACCCCATGTACAGTAGGACACACATGTGACATCTGGCTAACATAGTACATGCTGGCAGTTGACGACCAGCATGGCCAACCACGCCTGCTAGTGCAAAATGCATTGGCCGCCCCCATCCCTGTGTCCATTGTGGTGTACATGCAATGTGTGGTACTGCAGAGCCTATGCAAACAGAAAAAAAGGTTTTAAATTCAGAAAAAAGATTCCAACACCAGATGCGACATTACGAGGAGCCAGATAGGGGGAGCAAGAGAGACCTTCCAGGGCCTAGAGAACCGTACCCCAGAGCTTGTGATGTGATGCCGGCCAACAGCCAATCCTGGAAAGGGGAGGTTCCTTTTAAGAAAGGCTGGGAAGTTGGAGGAGAGTTGGAGAGGAGAAGGAGAAGGAGTTCCTGGCAAGGAGACACAGGGAGTCCGGTGCAGCAAGATACCAGGAGTTCTTGGCAAAGAGACACTGGGAGGAAAGGTACCAGGAGAGAAGCCGAGGTCAGAGGTTTATCTGATGAACCGGTACCAGCAGACTCAGGACCCTGTGGAAGTTACCAGAAGGGTGGTGAAGTCATTGCCATAGGAGGTAACACTTCTTAGTCACGGAGAAAGAGGTATGGGTGTGAGAGAGAGATAACTCCACCTGAAGGCCAGCTGGACAGTGGGAGGCCTGCTACTCGAGTAAGGCTGAATTGCAGCAGGACTAGGCCTCAAACCTCATCTCACTGGGATAGACCTGGAGAACAAGGTAATACACATTTTTATACTTCTAATCATTATAACCTGGTGACACAAGGAGCACAAGGAGCAAGGGTGTGCTCGCCTTATCAAGCTGTTTGTAAGACAAGAAACAAGCATTTACCAGATAAAAGACTGCTTAATACAAGGCACCAAGACAAAGGAAGGTATTCACATAGCAAGCATTTGTATGACCGAAGCCCAAACCTAGGCCCAGAACATTGGAGGCTGGTACAAGCAGTATATGAAAAGCCTCAGCGTATTTCACCAGACTGCACTGATACAGAGTCACAGCTCTCAGACCCACAGCCCATGCAGGTGGAATTTATTGAGGACCCTTCTGAAGTGCCCATGGATTGTAGCTACTGTCAGGCAGGAAGCCTAGAATCCCTGCCTAGTGTGTAAAGCAGGGCTCAGCAAGCAAGGACTGTATGTTTTATTGTATAAATTCCTGGGAAGACAACAGTGGATAAAACAATCTGGTTATGTTTCTTTTCTACCTGAAGTAAGGTTTCTTTATGTTGACGTAGATTCCACTACCTGAACCATTGTGCATTAAGGGAAATAGAATGCCTTTCTTTCCCTACCCTTGGACTTTGTGTTTACTTGAAGCTTTGGTACACGGAAGGCCACTGGGAACAGATACCCAGACCCCGCATACAAGAAGCAAACTCAAACTGGAAAACATAACTCATGTCCACCCGACCTGCCTTAACCACCTTTGACCACTAGGGCGGCGGTGCTACAAATGGCACGGTCTGTCACAGGGCGGGTGTGCCATGTGTCCCCACACATCACACACCCTGGGGACCCCTGTCGGATGGTGGCTGACCAGGTGCGGCACGGGCAGGGCGCTCATCCCGCTCCTGCAGACAGTCAGCCACCATGGACAGGGTCGCCAGCACCTGCCCCTGGATCAGGGCGAACTGCCTCTGGGCTTGTGCCTGGGCACGCACAGCCGCAGCCAGACGCAGACCGCACATGCAGCCGCACAGACACACATCCCCCCGTGTCTGTGTGGCTGCATGCACGGCAGACCTGCCTGCGGCCATGTGTGGCAGGCACACGTCCAGAGGACATGCCTCGCCATGCTCATGGGGCAGGTGGCTGGTGCCCCCAGTGCCCTGTGTCGGAGCGTGCCATTGGGGACCTGCCCCCCCATCCCCTCCGCTGTACACCCCCTCCCTCCCCCCTGCCTCCAACATCCTCCCCACATCCCCATCCCCCTCCCCCCCCCCAACTCCCCCTCCCTCTCCCTGCCACCCACCTCCTCCCTCTCCCCTCCCCTTTCACTCACATCCCCCCCCTCATTTCCCCACTCCCCAGGCTCCACAACATCACTCCCCATGTCAGTCTCATCCCCCACATTCCCTCCCATATGGCCCACATTCTCATCCCCCTCCTCTCCCTCGTAGGGGCGTGGGGATGCAAGCACATGCCCATCGTCGGTATCTTCTGGGTCCACCTCTGGTCCGCCGACCTGATGCTCGACGTGCTCGTGGTCCCCCTCCAGGCCCACACCGTCTTCAGGCTCTCCCGGCCTCTCTGCCTCGATGGCTGCACGTGCATCAGCTGTGGGAGAGATAACACATGTCATCCCCTGGGAGAACATCCTATTCCGCAGTCACTGTGGACTTGTGGTTCCACCACTCGTTCCCCGACAAGGCCATGTCCCGGTACTCACCATTCTGCTGGGCCATCCTCTCACACTGAACCCTGGCCATGAATCTGGGGTACCGGGCCCTTATCTCTCTTGCCTTCTTGCGCAGGTCCTCCACCTGTAGGGGTGACACCGAACATTGCCCTTAGCTACTGTGGGGACACGTGGGGGTTCCCTGCCTCTGCATCTACCCCGCTCACTTCATACCACAAGCGCCTGCCCCTATTGGGTGAGGCACTCATGCCCCCTTGCGTTCACGGGAGACAGCCCCATGTGTGGCCCACACACACGCCTCTCAGGTCGGTGCCTCATGTGCCCTGTATGTGCACCCCACATACATGACACATCACAGCTTTGTGTGCCACCTACACACATCTGCCAGTGCCAATCAGCCACTGCTGGGGTGGGAGGTTGTCACTTGCAGTGCTCCCTGGGAACCCCTTGGCCTGTGGTTTGTCATTTGTGATCCCATTCAGGGCCTGTTTCCAAGGGCACCGGGTTGGTGCAGGGAACCCCTCTTGGGGCCTGCATCATCCCAGGAGCTGAGGTTTGTCTTTTGGTGATCACACAAGGCTCCAGCTGACAGTGGGCAGGGATGGGGAGGGGTGCCCTCATTTGGGGCCTGCATCCCAGGGGCTGGGGTTTGTCTTTTGGTGCTCACACAAGGCTCTAGCTGACAGTGGGCAGGGATGGGGAGGGGTGCCCTCATTTGGGGCTTGCATCCCAGGGGCTGGGGTTTGTCTTTTGGTGCTCACACAAGGCTCCAGCTGACAGTGGGCAGGGATGGGGAGGGGTGCCCTCATTTGGGGCCTGCATCCCAGGGGCTGGGGTTTGTCTTTTGGTGCTCACACAAGGCTCCAGCTGACAGTGGGCAGGGATGGGGAGGGGTGCCCTCAATTGGGGCCTGCATCCCAGGGGCTGGGGTTTGTCTTTTGGTGCTCACACAAGGCTCTAGCTGACAGTGGGCAGGGATGGGGAGGGGTGCCCTCATTTGGGGCTTGCATCCCAGGGGCTGGGGTTTGTCTTTTGGTGCTCACACAAGGCTCCAGCTGACAGTGGGCAGGGATGGGGAGGGGTGCCCTCATATGGGGCTTGCAGCAGCTCTGAGCTGTGGCTTGTCTTTTGGTGATCACTCAAGGCTCCAGCTGACAGTGGGCAGGGATGGGGAGCGGTGCCCTCATTTGGGGCCTGCATCCCAGGGGCTGGGGTTTGTCTTTTGGTGCTCACACAAGGCTCTAGCTGACAGTGGGCAGGGATGGGGAGGGGGTGCCCTCATTTGGGGCTTGCAGCAGCTCTGAGCTCTGGCTTGTCTTTTGGTGATCACACAAGGCTCCAGCTGACAGTGGGCAGGGATGGGGAGGGGTGCCCTCATTTGGGGCCTGCAGCATCGGCGGATGCTTTTTGAGATTGTGTTGGTTAAAAGAGACATGGTGCAGACCCCTTCCTTTCCTGTTGGCCTGAGAGGTGGGACTGGGGTGTCTTGTGGATGGGGGACATCCCTGGCCTGCAAAAGGCACCCTATACCATACCTCGGTGATTTGTGGTGCACCTCTGCCATGGTTGCATCTACCCCCTTGGGGCAGGGGTGTCTTTTTCTGGGGTGTGTGGCAGACGTTGCTAGCCGCAGGATGTGTCAGCACCTGCTATTCCCTGTCAGTGCATTGTGTCTTTGTGCTGTGGTTGCTGGTTGTGTTATGTTTAGCCTCATCATTTGGGGTACCTGTCCCCATGCACTTACCTCACGTGG
Organism: Ichthyophis bannanicus; assembly: GCA_033557465.1. NCBI lineage: Eukaryota > Metazoa > Chordata > Amphibia > Gymnophiona > Ichthyophiidae > Ichthyophis > Ichthyophis bannanicus. The sequence continues at coordinate 444,161,433 of CM066032.1, forward strand.
GTAGTCTGAGCTCCGGTTGTACCTGTGGGCCAGGCGCTCCAGGCCCTCCTGACCTTTCCCAGGTTCTGCCTCCTGGAGGAGCCAGGGAAGAGCCTCTGCTGGCGGAGGCAGAACAGCTCGGTTAAGAGATAGAGATCCCTCTGGCTGAATGCAGGCTTCCTCGACATGGCTGCCATTTGTTCAGACTGTGTCTGTGCTGCGTAGCCACGTGCGTTGCTGGGGGCGTAGCCACGTGCATTGCTGCGGCCATTAATCATAAGAAGATGTACAGACACAAAGCACTAAAACAGAGCTGTAGCACAATGGTTACGGTATTGACCGCTGTTACAGGCAGCATGGGTTCGAGTGCCCAGTGTGTCTAACGCAGACAGCTGTCCCAGGCATTAGCCTGTACATTACAGAGGGAATGAGGGGGCTTGTTTTTCTGTACATTGAGTATGTGTGCCTAGCCGCGTACGTTGGTGCGTGCGTTGGTACGTGTGTAACGCCGTGCGTAGCAGCGCGCATAGAATCGTGCGTGGGTGCGTGTGTTTTTATGTGCGTGGGTACGTGTGGTTTTACCAGTGTGGGCATTTGCTATATTACAGACTCTGTAGGGTGTCTTGCACCTATGCATTATGCTACCAGATGTACGTGTGATGGGCCATGGTTTATCAGAGCCTGTGAGCTGGTGCTGCAGTTTCACAGGGTTGGAATGTGAAAGTCACCCCCATGATGCACTGCACATGCAAATCAGCTGTCCACACATACACACCATGGGGAATGCACCCCCACAGCAACTCGGCCTGGTAGGGGGAACTGACCATGTGCACCCCCACAGCACCTCCGCCTGATAGGGGGTACTGACCGTGTGTTGTACTGGCACAGAGTAGCTACACACCGTCACATTATGCGGTTACTGTGCTCACCCTGAGGGTGCAGTGAGGCGTCCAGCACTAGGTCCAAAGCAGTGTTACTGTGTGAGATAGATACTTTCTGCAGGACTACCTTGGACATCTCTGTCTGTTTCAGGCAGGTGTAGCCCCATGCACCACTGTCCCTCTCCCCCAGGGTGGCAAACAGGGTCATCTATCAAAAGATCCACATTCTACCTCCCTGCAAAGGTGGCAGTAGAGGGGAACATTGACCCTAATCCTGCTGAGGAGCAGACACCCCACAGGGCAGTCAATGCAGCTCTGTACATACCCATAACACAATTGCAAACAGACATTAGGCCTGGATGTGGTATGCTGCTCCCCACCACTATCTGATATTCCCCCAGTGCAAGCCACTCCATCACATCACCTACCAGCTGCAAACAGGCTGCTAGTGCCCAGTGGAGCTGCCTGCACCCAGAACTGGGATGCCAGCATACACAGCAAGCAGATACATCCGTGACTGGGCCCCAAAGGAAAACCCATATTTATCACATGAGAGAAATACTAGATAGCACCATGGGAGTGCCTAGCCATGCTGTGGTCACTGCACAGTCAGGGTGAGAGTGAGCTCTCAGCAGGATATACTGAGGTCACCCTGTCTGGGTAGGTGGTGGCCGGCCACTACAATGTGCCTGTCACTGCCCTATACCCTGTGCAGATGCACCCTGGCCAGGCCACCCTGTCCGGCCTATACCCATGGTACCTTGCTCCTCATTATGCACATTGGCAGTCCAATACCGACAACATTGCTGGCAGCGTGGACTGTGGAAGGTGTTTGCAGCCACCACACACTGGATAGACAGACAGCCACCCCCACCTATGCCAGCATTGTGCTACTATAGAGGTGGGCAGCAGCCATAGCCACCACACCAGTGATGGGCATAGTACAGGCATGGATATGGTACACAGGGCTGTTGGGGGGTCACTCCCAAGGGTGGTGAACACTGTCAGAGTCCAGACCTGCAGCAAAAACCGCAGACATCAGAATGATTGTTATGGTGGAGCTCAATGAGCGAACTGTGCTTAACGTAGGAATTGATATCTGCCAGTTATCATAGGGAATGTTTGATAGCTCTGTACCATATACACAGGTGTAGGGTGGCATTGCTACGGTATGCAACTGCTAGTATTGGGGGTTACAGGCAGGGCCCAATGTCTTGCCTCTCCAAGGAGGCATTGGCCAATGAGGCCTATGGGTGGGTGTGTGGCCCTGTTGGCTGCTGCTTTACAGCAGAGTTCCCCGACTCCAGTCCTGCTGTTCCAAACACTGTTCTGTTTTTCATGCTGTCCCTCATAAATATGCATGAGCTACATCTGCATACCATGGGGGCGGTGCATAGATATGCAGCACAGGCATCTTTATTAGGGGCAGCATGAAGCTGGACTGGTGTGGGGCCCTCCAGGACTGCATTTGCGGGACTCAGCTTTAGGTAATGTGCCTGTTTCTGGTGTGGTAAAATATAGGCCATGCCTATGTTCTCTGCAATAAAGGGGTGTCTTTACTATCACTGTTTATTGGGGGGGTAAACTATGGGGACTGGGTTGGCAGGAGCCCCAGCTGGGATTTGAACCTGTGACCCTCTGGTCTTACAGGCACTGGCTGTGTCTGTTGCACCACACTGTGGCCACAGAGATAGTGCAGTCCCTTGAGTTAGTTAAACCGGCCTGACGAGTCGGAAACCCTGCTCTGCAACAGGTTTACTGTGGCCTCATTTACCTTGTATGCAGACAAAGGTGCACATAAACCTCTGAAAAGAACTCATAAAAGGGGCACACACCCCTAACCAAGCTGGGCAACAATGATATCATTGGGCAACATTACATAACACTCCCAGGACAGCTCCATTACAATGAGATGGTCTTTGAAAGGGTCTGCGGAGCGTAGACACTTCCACATATCATTTCGTTTTTATTTGGTGCTTGCCATGGACTGTTGTTCCTTTTTGCCCATTGCTATCACTGTTGCACAGCTGCATTATGCTTTTTAACATGTTTCTTCTGGCCATTTTTAACGTTTTATGTGATATTCTGTTCTGTGCACATGTATCACACTGCTCACGTTTTGTGGGTTTCCCCGGTTTTTCTGTACATTGCTGACGGAAATGGTTTCTCTTGCCTTTAAATGCCTTTAACGACAGGTTTTCATTCGCTTTGGAATTCAGCTCTGAAAATCAGTGCGTTTGCCTCTCCACGCCCACTCTCCGCCCATTGACCCCTTCTCTCCGCCCACTCTCCGCCTTCTGCGCTGTTTTAACGCACCGCGGGACTTTACGGTCGTTATCTGTGCTTAACGCGCGTAGTAACACGTTTACGGCCGTTAGCGCGTCGGTACGCACGTTATACAGCACTTACGGTCGTTAACGTCGTATAACATGCGTTAGTCACGTTTACCACACTTTAGTAAACATCCCCCTAAGGGGTATTAATGAACAAACAAACCTTTTTCAAAGATGGGGAAGTGTAAAACTAGAGGGCGTAACATGAAGCTGCAAGGGGGTAAACTGAAAGGCAACATCAGGGAATACTTTTTCATTGAACGGGTGGTGGATTCTTGGAATGCCCTCCGGGTGGAAGTGGAGGGGAAAGTGCAGTGACAGAATTGAAAATGGCATGGGACAGACACAGTGGATCCCTTTATAGCAATAGGATAAAATAAAAATAAACTTAACTATCTTTTATATCTCAACAACTAGGGGTGACCTGCACGGAGCAGTGGGTGCACCCCTAAACAAAGGCATGGGGAAGGGCGACCTGCACAGAGCAGCAGGTGCACCTACTCTTGCCACTTTACTGGGCAGACTAGATGGACCATACTGGTCTTTATCTGCCTTCATATACTATGTTACTATGTATAATTATTTGGACTTTTTCAAACATGCCTTCTTTGAATCTATGCATCCCACGACAAGTACACATGTAAGCAGTGGCTTTGTAAAACTAGCATTTACACATGTATGCCTTTCATGTCATAGTGACTGCAAAAATATAAGCAGATGATTAATCCACTTATCTGTATGACCAATATCTAGCAGCCCTATCCGTTTAGGAAGTACTATTGAATGTGTGGTCCTAAATGGATAGGACTGCTGTTTGTACGATCACCCTAAACAGAAAATTTTTCTAGATACTAACTGAATATCCCAACCACCTGGAGAAATTATGCCCCTGCAACTCAGAATGCCCCTGGACCTCCTATTTTTATATGGATACATTTTGGACAGACATTGAAGTGTTTAGACACAATTATCTGTTAGCCAATGAAGAATTTTAAAAAAGAACCCTTAGAGGCCCTTTTACTAATGTGTGCTAAGCAGTTAACATGCATTTTACCATTTGGTGACTATTAATGTGGGACCACGGTAATGGTTGCCACATGGTAAAAGCAGCCAGCATGGTAAAAATCTATGTTAAGTGCTTAACACATGAAGGGATGGCGGCTGGGCGGGGAATGGGCATGGACTATGCATTACAGTTAGCGCACGGTACTTATCCCACACTATCATTTTTTCAGTTGACGTGGGTGCACTTAGGGGATAATTTTATAAGGAGCCACGTAAAGATATGCACCATCACTGCACGTAAACCACCTATTCTCAGTGACTTATGGGCATGAATGGGCCTTTATGTGTGCATTGTAGCTGGTTGCTATTTTGTAAGTGCACGCATCAGGTCAATAGCGCTTACTTTCAATGTGGCTGTGCACATAGTTGGAGTGCAAATTTATGCATGTAAGTTATAAAATACATAATTTATGCAGATTCTTGAGAAACCTAGGGCTGATGAAAGTGATTGTGCCTGGATTTGATGTGCGTTTTTGTCATCGTAGACTCCTATTTTATCAAGTATGCATACACTTGACTTTATACAATAGGAGTGACTGGCACATTAAAATGCATGTTAGCTATGCAAGACTTTATAAACTCACCCTCCACATGCCACTTCAAGAGGTAGCCTTAAGTATACCCATCAGTGTGGGGCTGAGCCATACCCATGCTGGGGGTGTTTCGGGAATGTTCCCATGCAGTTAGTGCAGATCAGAGGAATCGGCCATGCTAAAGTGTCAGCTTCAACTTACTATAGAAGCACTTACTGTCACTCCTTGAAGCTAGTGTGAGCTATTGAGACCTGCGCAGTCAGTGCCCTTTTTCTGCCCTGACCCATGCTAAACTGTTAACACAGGATTCTTACTGCAGTGGCTTTTTTGCATATGGTAACAGTTACAACGGTGCCATGCTAACTACTTAGCATGGGATTTAGCTAGCGGAAGCCGTTACCGCAATTTAGTAAATATGCCCTCCAATGCACAATAGGTTTTCCATGTAGTAATAGTAGGGGCCTACCCTGAAGAGTTAGCATGTGGTCTTTGCACTTACTGTGCATTGGATTTTGTTCCTAACATGCATTAAGTACAAAAAGTTGCCATACTTTATTAAAAGGCCCCCTTAGGCAGTTAGCAGCCCATACTGCAGGCATAAGTGCTGTTGAACATCGACCTGCAAGCATTTTGGGAGTTTCAGATTGGTCATGAATTATCATGCATGACAAAGATAGGATGCCTATTCCTGGCACATTAATTCATAAGAAACATTTCACTGAACTACATGTATTCCCAAAGACAACAAATTGCTATTATTTTAGCATGATGACAGTTCTGTCGGTAATAATAGTGCCTTTATCCCTCAGATGAAAGATGAGGGATGAAGGAATTTGTCTTGTCAAATTATACAAAAGAAAAGTGTCAACTGGCTGTTGATAATGAAATGAAAACTAGTCCAGGAGGATTCCAAAATCAACCAGCTGCCGATTGCTTTGCGTATTTCACTTTTATAACTGTTCCATGGTTGCAGTTTGGAAAAACTTTAAGAAGAGCTACTGAATAGTTAAATTCTACTATGCCTCGCACCAGTTGTAACAAGTTTTGAGATTGTTAAATTATTGTATTGAAATATATTACTCTTTGTCTTATGGCCCTCTGAAAATTTACTCTGTATTCAAAAATATTTTGTTTAATACTAGATACATTTCAGCCTATGGACAAAACGATCTTGTGTGTTTTATTTTTTTTTCTATTTTTTATTTATGAGGGTTTAAACAACATTATTCAAGAAACACTTGTAGAAATAGTATTAGATCTGATCACAATAGACAAGAACAAGAATATTAAAAAAAAGATGAATGTTCTTAGACTGAAGATGGAGGAGGAGGTTACAGATCTCACATTAAAGGAAAGAAAAGGTTAAGAAATGTTTCTTTTATATGCTTGACTTTCAGAGTTGCCAAATTACCCTGTTCGGGGAGTGAGAATTTAAGTTAGTCCTAGATTTCTGACAATCCCATGCTGATGCATTATGGGACCTTCAGCACTGATTCAAACGGGTAACATTGAGGACCACAAATACCATACTCATTGCAATGAAAATTTAAAACCAGAACTTGCTAAAAAATCTCACTCCTGGAACTGTAACTTGGCAACACTGGGCTTTTGCTAATAATACCTGGCTTCTAGCTCAATCTATTGTTCATATTTGCCACTACTCAGCCCTATATGCATGCTGATGGAGGGAAGTAGCACCTCTGAGTAACAGCATACAGATAAGAAACCCCCAGAGTAGCTTTGGGCAAAAAATGGTGAACCAAAGTGAAACTAAGGGGTATGTTTACTAAACCGTCTTAATGTTACCGGCCCTAGCTGCAGCGATAATGTGAAGGATGCCATATAAGGAGTGGGCGTTCCGGTCTTAAGGTAGCAATGGCGGGCTATCGCGCAATAGAGGGTGCATGTTGTCGTGAAGGCTACCCTGGTGGCTAGTAGAGGTCAGGGCAGGTCTGACACAAAAATTATAAAGTTGAGAGAGGCAAGTATTCCAAAGGCCCAATTGACTTTTGGTCCTAGTAGTTTCCTTGATACCAATCTTCAATGAAAACAACTGCTCAGAGTGGTGGGAAAAATAAAGGCTTTTTATTTCCCTTCTTCGCAATGGTTCAAATGATTAGAATACAGCTATAAAGCAAAATGTCCTTACTTCAGGTGAGGAAAAGAAAAACTCAGGTTTAAACCAAAAACTGTTACTTTCACAGGACTGGTGCTATTTACACAAAACAAGAATGTTCAATTCAGCAAGTCACACAGCTCACAAGCCTGACAAGGATTCTAGGCTTCCTGTAACACAGTATGTACAATCCATTTCTGGATCTGAAATATCCCCTGCTAGTTCCACTTGCATTGGCTCCTCTTCTGAAGCCTCTGAATCTGTGCCCCTGGTTTCAGGTAAAATATATTCAGGCTTTTTATACAGTTTCTGTATCACTTCCCAATGTTGTGGGCTAAGCCTAGGGCGTCGGCTATGTGCTGTTTTATACTGAAAAGTTTCCCCTTTATTCAGAGGTTTTATAGCAGCTCTATATAAACATTTTTCATTCAGAACTTTCTTCTTAGGTAAACATTTTCCATACCTTGTATCGTAGGAACCTTCAGACAAATGGTTTTCTTCTACTGCCTGTCTTCTCCATACAGCAGCTTTCTGAAATCTTTTTCCAGGAAAGTATGGTTTACCTTGTGAGGTTGGAGTCCCTTCTCCAAGTGAAGGTCTGGGCCTGTACCGGCTTAGCTTCTGGCTTGCCTGTGCAGCATGGCTTAGGTTCTCCAGCTGTCTCTCATTTGACTTTAGACTACAGTTGCAGCGATGCTTTCGCCTCTCTGGACAAACAGCTCTCACTCTTGTTTGAGCTGAGACCTTCCCAGGTCCTTCATTAGCTCCAGGGAAATCACCTTCCACTCGGGGTGGTTTGCTAGCGGTAGAGTAATCAGGTTTCCATTCTAACCTCTTTCTCTCTGCGCTGCAAGTGATCCTTCCCTTGCTTCTGCTGGACTTGCCTCCTTGGCCTGCTTCTCTTTCTCCACTGCTGCTCTTCTCTCTCTCCTTCCTGCCGACCACCTTGCCGACCTGTCTCCTGCCGAACTCCTTCCTGACGAACTGTCTCCAGTCTTCCACACTCTCCTTAAGAAGCACTCCTGCCTTCGAGGATTGGAAGTTGGCTGGCATTACCTTGTGACTAGCGGGGCGTGGCTCCTCAGTGTCTCTGAAGTCGCTCTGGCTCCCTCTAGCTGGTTCCTCCGAATAATGCAGCTTGTGCGCATCTTTTTCTCCATTTAAAACATTTTCTTTTCTTTCAAGAGGGTCTGCTGCATGACAATGTCCGTTATCCTGTGATAGAGGGAGTCATGGCACATTAGCGCGCATTAACCTTAACTTTTTGCACTGACCTACAATCACAGCAACAGAGGTGTAGCACACTGGTTAATGCAATGACTGCTGAGACAGGGGTCATGAGTTTGATCTCTCAGTGGGCCCAATGAATAAGGGTGCCGAAGGCAATTCCTTTTCCTGTGTGGAACAGTCAGACACATTCCAACAATCTGTGCTGCCAGCTAAAAATACCTGCACCCCAGTGCCATATCCTAATGCACCTTTTAGGGCGCACCAGAAGGCACATCATAAACCACCACGTCAGCCAAAGCGGGTCATAATGTGCCCCAGAGGGTGGCATGAAAGGTTGGCAACCCACAAGGCACCATATAAGGCGCACCATAAACTGTCAGGATCTATGGTGCCGCCAAAGATGCCCCAAGGATCTATATGTGACTCAAGAAATGGTGGCCAAGGGCAGTAAGGTGCCCCAAGCTGACAAGCCAGAAAGTTATGGCCCAAACACAGTTGTAACCCTAACACTGCATAGAGCAACAAGGAAAGGCAATGCACAAGTGATGGAAGGAAGTAGATCAGAGCTGATGGACCAGACAAATCTGCAACCAGCCCATGTGGCAGCTGATAAAGTATACAAACATATCGGGGGCAGCTGTACCGATGCACAGGGTGATGGTAATGTACCATGCAACAATGACAGTGTGTGGCAGAAGATGGGAAGATGTGTCCAGAAGAGGAGGTAGAGGTGGCAGGATAGGTGCAATGACAGGAGGACAGAGGAGCAGCAGTGCCATGCAGAACAGACACAGATGAGGCAATCAGGTAGAGCCATATTGCATAACATGGGGTAGCAGCCTGCACATCAAGGCAGGACGCCACACAGCTGGCAGACACACATAGACGGACAGAAGTATGTTTGGCAACTGCGACAAGGGTACAATGTGCCAACAGCACAGATCTGCACAAATATGACTGTTACAAGGAATGAAAAGTAGCTGAGTAGGACAGGCATACAAATGAAATAGAACAGAGAGGAAGTAAACCCATGACCATTAGCACAAATGTCAATGCACAAACCAGTAGGCTACAACACCAACGTGAGTTCACTAGCAAAGGCTGCATACAAGAACACTGCAGGGCACCACACAAAATGCCTGCTGTCTGCCAGGATAGGGCAACCCCCAACAGTAACCATGATGGAATGTACATGCAGAACTGGTGTGTACAGCCAGATCACAGTCTGTAATTGGGCCGAGAGCCACACATAACTACATGCACACACACAATAAACTGTTATGCAGTGGATACAGCATGCAAAAGAGGAAAGAACCTAGACTCAAAGAGTGGCAGGGGATGTATAACATTTCATTGTGTGTGTGCATGTAGGTATATGTGGCTCTCATCTCAATTACAGACTGTGATCTGCCACCAAAATAGGGAACAGAACAGAAAATAAGCATGTGAGACTTGAATCTGCAAACAGGTGTGGCCCAGATCAGCTGAACAACAGCAATGCAAAATCCCCAAGCAGACTGCCCACATGGACAGTACAAAGAAAGAGACACATGTTTCAGCTAATATGTGATGGATAGGCTGCACAGAGGGCACACTGTGTTGTACAGTGAAGAGATGGAAGGGTGTGTGGTGAAGTAACGAACCTGCAGGCAGCTCATGGTCAGGTTAGCACAACCCCCCCCCCCCCCCAAAAAAAAAAAACATGTGGGAATCAAACTTGCAATCTATGGTGCGTCAACACATGTCTGCAACCACTATCCCAAACAACCACTGCAAGCACAATACAAAGATATTGCCTCAAAGGGAATGTGTGTAGGGGAACCCATAACACCCAGTGGTGTGGCAGACGGCTCACAGATAGACAGCTGGCACCGTACAAGAATGTGAGCACAGGTGGGCCATGTACCTGCCCAGGAAATCACTATGTATACGTCCAACACATATTTTTATTCTGGTTAACCATGAGACATAGTGTAGATACCGCCTTACATAATATCAAGGTGTATGGATAACTGTGAAAAAAGGAAAAACACATTTGGCAGGGCATCAACCCACATGTCACAGAAACGTCACTGAGCCGTCTACAGATGATGGTCTGGAGAAATAATGTGCAGTAGATGCATGGTGTGCACTATGCATTAGCCCCCCCCCCATGCTGGCGCACACCCCAAATGCCTCATTCACATATGTGTGCATGTAGACAGTAGGCAGTTCATGATGAGGGCCCAACACACAATAGTCATAATTTTTCCCTAAAAACATATCTGTGCACAAATACAGGAGGCACAAAAATGAAACAGCATACACTGTTAAAAGTAAGCAAGTGTAAACACAGATATTGAAATATATGTTACAGCTGCCACATAATGCCTGATATAGGTGTCAAAGCGGCAATAATGTAACCAAAAACAATTGTGAAATGCAAAATGAGGATATGGTAACAGGTACAAGAGGCACATGAACACAGCGAATTCAAATAAAATGAACCGCAGACACATGCAGAGATAGCACTATGCAGAAGGTCCCCTGCAATGGTTGTGTGGATACAGTGTCTGTACACATATATCACGGTACATGGAATGCACAAACAAGGAAGAAAATGGACACCCACACTGCCACACTCCAAATATAACGGTGCAATGTAAGTGCCAGAACCTCAGGGGATAAATAGGACTGTGCAGACATGCAATGCTAGGTTTGTAAATCAATGTAGAAAGACACGTCTGTACAGTAAACAAACACAATAACCTGTCTATAGAGATTGAAAGAAAGGTCAAACATGCTCCAGTAACCCATACAGAAGCCATAAAGTCCCATGCTGTGTTACATCAACATATCCAGTCACATGCACATACACCGTGTATGTTGACACATGATACAGTGATGCCACACATGCACTGTAACACCCTTGGTGAGGGCAAACATCAATCCAAAAAGCTGGTGTGCAGTAAAGTGATGTGGTGGCAAATACTGTCTCATGTCCAAGTGGAGGGTGGGCCGACATGGACAAGAGGACCTCCCCAATGTGCCCCCTGTGCCACACGCATGGCTGTATGCCCCTGCTGAACTAAACAGATGAGGGTATCCTGCGGTTCAGGTCACACACATGGGCAAAGCACACCAACACAATGTCAGATGGATGTACAACATACAGCGACAATGTCAGTCCCTGCTGCACATGTAGGGACCAGTACACATTGTCCACAGTGCAAAGGGTGTCTGCAACCCAACAAGTCCCATTAAGACTGTCCCTGAAACCATGGGCATGCATAGTCAAGTGTGACATTTCAGTATGCCACAGTAATGGAGAGGTCATGTGTATCTCTAGCGATGAGCACAATACCCAGCCAGAGTACGGTAGCAACAGTGTGTTGGACAGGCCTGTTATGCTCAAAGTAGCAGTCCAACAATAATGTCTATCCGAGGCAGGTGTCCCACTCGCAGAGGTCAAACATCCTATGGCACCTTCTCTCAGGGATAGTTACATGGTGTTGTTGTGTCCACCAACAGGTGGATGATGGTGACCATGGATGCACTGTAGTAGATGTGCTGTGTGTGTCCTCCGCCCTGTTCAGAAGAAGGAGAAACAATGTATTGATGTGCTACTCACAACATCAGGCCACATTGCAGGGAGTCAAACATAAATATGTACGTAATGAAATGTCACACAGGCAAACATAACATGATCACAACACAGAACACACTGCATGTTGTGGACATTTGGAAATGGAACCGCAGATGAGGGTGTCACTTGGATATGGTCATGTCCATGCTCATGTCACACAGGCGTTGCAGAGCTACACCCCATGTGCATCAGCATTGGTGTACAGAGACTCAACAGGAAATGTTCATGAAACAAACAGCAAATCACTAACATGTAAAAGCTGATGTCATTCCCAAAAGACCCAAGGTGCAACCTACCGTGTGTCTGCAGCAAGTGTCTGCTCGGGATCCTCTGAGGCTGGCAAAGGCCACAACACCTCACAGTGAAGGGAGAAGATGTCATCGAAATGTGCAGAATTACCATGTCCAGCCAGTGTTGATGCATGTCCAAAGTATGGCGATATCTGTGATACATAAATGCTGTTGCACAGTGGTCTGTCAGCACACAAGAGATAGGTCAGCTCACAACACACAACACATGCCCACAATGTTCACATGGTCAACAGCAGTAAGGTAGAGATAGCACAGTCACCAATGCTCCACAGGTGTACAGACCCCTCACACCACATGATAATGCAAAATGCCTGCACACTGTATCATCACACAGCCAACCAAAACACACACACACACTATGCTAAGGTGAGCGTGCCACCAGTAGCATATGGCCTGTATGTGCACAATTGGAGATTAGTGGAGGTAAAGGCTTGCCAAATGCAATAATACACTGCTGCTGGCTGATGCTACAATGTCAGGGAAGGGTGTATGTGCAGCCCACCACCAGGACACCTAGGACCTGCAGACACACGCAGCTCTGTTGGATGTGTCCCAGAGACAGTGTTGGAGATGACAAACTGGCCAGGCACACATGTGGATATGTGTGCCAACAGCAACATATGGGGTTTTGGGGGCAGTGCAAAGACGTGAACAGCAACATATGTGCACTATGACATATTACCTCAGACATGTGCTCCCCCTGATTGTTCTCACAAATTACCTGTAGGTCCACCTACCCAAGATTACTGCATGTTGAATGACGTACAGTCAGCTGGCACTGCACCACAGGACCAGGAGGGTCACCAAAGAAGTCCTGTGGATTAAGAAACACAAGAGAAACATACATATGTTTCAGCAGTGTATTATTGCATTTGGCAAGCGCACTGTGTCATTGATGCTTTGTAGCATTGTTCTGTTCATTGTGAACCACACTGATTTTTAATAGCGCGGTATATAAGAAATGTAAATAAATAAATAAAATGTCATGCTGGAGCTGCACAACACACACAGCACCTTCATGTTCGCAGCTCTCATACCCCCCAATAACCTTTAAGGACTGGTTGTTCTCCATCACACTGGTCCGACTTGATTCATGCTAAAGTTCTCACTGAAGTGTGTGTGGCAAAATACAAGGGCCCCTACTCTGTCCATCCCCATCCTGACCTCACTGCTGCCCCTAAAACTGTTGAACACAACCGTCTCCTCCCTACTGTGTGCCTGCTCGTCTCTAAGGCCTCTGTACTATCCTGCGCCCCCCATATCTCTCGCACTGCCCCTTAAGTGTGTGTTCTGGTGGCACCATGTCCTCTGCTACCCTGCTGCCAGTACCTGTACCACAGGGATATATTCAGGGGCATCTTCCTTTCCCTCTCCCGATATCCAGTTCCTTGGTGTGGCTATCTCATCCCTTGACTTACATTACCAGCTGTGTGCTGATGAGCTGCAAATATATCTCTCTATGCCTGAGCTATTTCTGCAAAACCACACACCGATGTCTGCTTGCCACATGACATTGTTGGCTGCATGTCTCCCCACTGCATGAAATGTACAATGGCAAAGAATGGATATCCCAGATTTCCAACTAAACCCTACCCTCCAAGTACAGTGTCTGTGTGTGGGTGGCCACACCTTCCTTTCTCCACGGTCCTCAATGTAAGGGTTGTCTTGCACTCCACTTTCCTCCTCTCCACACATACCCAGCTTGTAGCTGAGGCTTGGGATATCTTTCTAGATGACATCAGCTATATTTCCCGTCTCCCCTGAACACACAACTACAACGCAAACCCACCCCTTAATCAGTTCCCGGCTTGCCTACTGTAATCTACATTTTGCTGATCTTCCTATGAATCATCTGTGTCTGCGTGGAAAAATGCAACACTGCACTGCATGGCCAATCTACCGCCAGACACATAATGGCAATAATATGCCCCCTGTCATGACACCTCACAGGCTCCCTACCCGTCTCCGCATCCATGTCAAGGCTTGCCAGCTGACCTATACATGCTGTGGCTTTGCAGTACCTTTCCTTGATGATCTCAAATCCACCAATACAACTACTACTGAGCATGTATATGGTGCTACCTGTCAAATGTAGCACTATACCAAAACAAGTAACACACAGCCCCTGCTCAGCAGAGCATACAATCAAATCAAGCGCCTCATATTACAAAATGTGAACCCCACACATCTAGGCAACTGGTCCCATCTATGGTCTGCTCACCTACTGCTGACCCCAGACTACACGCCTTTCACCTTGCTGCACCCAAAGGCTGGGAGCTAACTACCTGTGGCTGTACAAGAGCCCCTTTCCCAATCAGCTACAACTCATGTGTGACACCTAACCACCTCCCCCAAACCTACTAATCCTAACACACATAATCCACCTCCACCCGCTGTGGTGCCCTGCTCACATCTTCTGTGTTTGAGTCCTGACTAGATTGTAAGATCTGATGGCCAGGCATTGTCTCTCATATGTTAGTGCAGTGTTGCATCTTACTGCTATTGCAATACAAATGTTCACCAGTAGTAGTAGTAAACGCATATGTAAAGAAATGTATGTTCAAACATATGCAGTACTTACATGAGAAGACCTCCTCAATCACCCACCACCTGACTGCTGTGCCCTCACGTGTGTCACCACGGCCACGTACAGGAGGGCACATCATCTTCCATATCCTCATTAATTTGGACTGGGAGATCATGCCTGAGAGCAATGTGCAGTATGCAACAGGTCAGAATAATCTGTGCCACAGTCATGGGTTTGTATTGTAAGGCCCCGCCGGTTCTATCCAGACACCTGAAGTGACTTTTCAAAATGCCAAAAGTGCGCTCGATGACTGAGCAGCTGGAGGCATGGGCCTCATTGTACCTCATCTCTGCATGTTGACGCACAGGGGTCAGCAACCAGGGGCGACACCAATATCCTGCATCACCTGCAGAAAGAAATGTGATACGTTAAAGCAGGAGCTGATGTCCACACACATGGCAAAAAGTATGTACGTGCAAACCAAAAGCAAAAACAATTGTGACACAAACATATGACATTACATGATGGGACACCACAACTCTGCAACAGTGTTTGAAGGTCTGACACACAAAACAAGGGATAGGTGTAAGGACTGCAATCAACATAATCTGTAACCACGACACAAATGCTAGCGTGCATCCTACCATCAAGACACAGCACCGTAGCAAGGAAGAGCTGGAGGGCCCCCCCCCCCAAGTTAGATCACACACAGACAGATGAGACACACACAACTAGGGATATACTCCAAAGACAGACATGTGCACATACGGTTAGTCAGAGGATCATCATGTGCATGTCAGAGATGTGAAATACCCACCCAGCAGTATACAGTCCTCATACTGTCCTGCCTCAAATTGTCTGAATAGTGCCAAGTGATGCAGGATATAGGAGTCATGGGTGGACCCTGAAAACCTAGGGACCACATTCAGAATATGCATATCTGCATCACATGCAACCTGAACATTAAGGGAATGGTAATGTTTGCGGTTTTGGAACACTGCTTCCCTTTTCTGGGCGGGACCAGGGCAACATGTGTGCAATTAATAGCTCCCATCACGTGTGGTATCCCGGCAAATGCCTCAAAGGCCTGGTTCAGGGTCCCCCACTTTTGCCTAGTGTTGGGAATGGCAATGTAATTCCCCACCCGGCTGATCATGGCATGCAGTACCTGGTGGAGACAGCGTGAGAAGGTGGGGCAGCTCATGCCACCCACTGCAGCCACAGATGACTGGAAACAGCCAGAGGCAAAGAAATGTAGGGCACCAAGGAGCTTGACCAAACCCAGTATGGCATGTGACTGACCAGTCAGGGGCTCAAGGTCAGGTCTTAGATCCTCATAGAGCTCCCTAATAGCCCCTGTGCTCAGGCAGTAGAGGGAGATGACCTGGTCCTCACGCATGTCCTGGAACTGGGCCCTGGGCCTGTAGAGGCGAGGCTGGCAAGCCTGCAACTCCACATGCCTCCTGCACCGTGCCGGCACAGGCCCTGCCTGGCCTGCCCCCACAGCTGCAGGTCTGTGTTGCAGCAGGACTGCACACATGCCCTGTGCCTCAGCCCCATGGACACCATCTCCCCCGTCAGGCAACCGCAGGCCCTGCACACCTCCAAGTGCAGCAACCACAAAGCCCGCCATACACTCAGCCACCCTCACCTCCTCTAACTCACACAAACCCAGCCACTCACCTCACCCACCACTCACCAACCCAGCCACACAACCCCACCAGCACTCACCAACCCAACCACTCTCCACACCAAACCTGCCTCTGACACTCTCCTTGCTTCACCAACAACCAACACCGCACGCCTCGTCTCCCTCGCCTACACAAACGCTTCAGTGTGTACCACGTGTGCGTGTGTAGTTATGGGGTTTTCTTACATCTGCGTGTCCTTGCACACATTTTATTTATTTATTTATTTATTTACATTCTCTTATATACCGCGCTATTATGCATCAGTGCGGTTTACATTGAACAAACTGAAATTACATTGAACAGGGCATTATAACTTGGAGATAACTATTTTACAGGGAACATGGGCTATGGAGGGTTAAGTGGCTTGCCCAAGACCACAAGGAGCACCTGTGGGACTAGAAACCCCAGTCCTTCCGGCCCAAGGTTGCTGTCCTCTAGTGGGATTTGAACCACCGACCTTCCGGCCTGAAGTACCTTGCCCCAACCACTAGGCTACTCCTCCACTCCACTCCACTCCATTGCGCATGAACAGCGGTGTGAGTGTGGCCGCTGCATGCTTTGCACATGCACAGGGTAGCTGCAGAAGGTGTGTGCGTGGGACCATGTGATGAGTGCCGGTACGTGCATGTGACATGAGGACGGCCCCATGCGCTTAACAGCACACAGCACATGCGCACGTCTCATGCTCACACACATAAGCACAGCACATGTGCACCGTGGTGTCCCTGCACATGCAACACCTGCAGCTCCCCTGCACATGTGCAATGCGCGCAGCAGCCATGCTCGCACCGCTGTGCATGCACAACGCACGCAAGGATGCGCAGATGTAGAAAAACACATAAATACACATGCACACGTGGTACACGCTGAGGGTTTTGTGTAAGCAACAGAGAGAGAAGGCGAGGTGTAGAGCTGGTGAGCGTGAGGTCAGGATTATAGCAGGTGAGGAGAGGTGTGTTGAGGAGCAGTTGTGAGAGAGAGAGGAGGGGAAGTGAGGACAGGCCAGAGAAACAGGTGAGTGGAGGATCAGGTGGCAGGGAGAGGAGGGGAGAGGAGGTGAGGAGCAGGCGTGAGGCGGAGCAGAGGAGCCGAGGGCCAGGGGAGGGGAGATCAGGCAAGGAACGGGAGGGATGAGGATGTATGACAGGGAGGGAGAGGGCACAGAGGGCAGAAAGATGGAGTGACAGGACATGGCAGGAGGGGAGGAGGGGGGACACATATGCTGCGGGACCCAGAGCCGGCAGGGAGATGTGGGCCTAAGGTGGGGGCTGCAGGCCCATCGGGTGTGACGCAGCCCACCCAGGGACCACCCAGTGCCAAATGTAGGCGTATACTGGTGCCAGCCGAGAAACGGAGGAGGGCTGTGAGATTCAGCCAGTAGGAAAACAACATCCTGCTGGCCAGTGTGTTGGAGCGGTATGAGGTGCTCTACGGCCGGCTGAGCACCAGCACCACTGTGGGCACACATATACATGTGTGGGAGGAGATCCAGGAGGCCGTAGCCCAGGCAGGGGGACCATCTAGGGACCTGGAAAGCCTGAGGAAGAGATTCAATGACATCAAGCTTGGTGTCCTTGCACATATGGTGGCGGAGAGGTGACATGTCATGGGCACCGGAGGGGGTGCCCCCTTCGCCCCAACCCTGACACCCCTGGAGCAAGAATTGGCAGACAATCTGGGTCCCATCTATCTGTGTGGACTGCCCGAAGCGCTGGACACTGCCCATCCACAGGCAAGTAGGACAGAGCTATGCAGCACACGTACAGCTCACGGCCCAGCACATGCCGGTGATGGATGGGAGGGTGGGGGCCTATGTCCTGAGAACACGTGTGGCCCAGCACAGGCAACTGGGGGACACAAATCCAGCAAAACATGGCTGGGTAGGTACAGGGTGGTTGTGGAGGTACCTGGGGCTGTGTGCACAACAGCCACAGTCCCAGACGTCATAGAGCACTGCACAGCTGTAAGGAACTGGGGGTGGGGGACATTCCCTCAGCCAGGCAGGGTGCCCCCCCTCTGTGCAAGAGTGGGGAGGATGACCGTACATACAGGGACGGCCCAACACCCTCCACCCCATGGACCCAGCACATGCAGCAGCTATTCGTACATGGCAAATAGGTCACACAGAGCAACATACATCTGCAGCCAGGCACGCACAACAATATTATTTATTTGCATTTCTTATATGACAGGGGGACACAGACAGGAGGGACATACAATTAGGCCAGAACACATTGACCTGGGGGGGACCCACGCACACCACCTATAACAGCAATGATGTGTTTGCTATCACCTATACAGGGACATATTCCAGACCAGTGACAGAGGAAGGCCTATCATACTGTGATGGCGAGGTGCACGCAAGCAAACCCCGACGACCACATCACCCAGATGTCAGACACATAACACTCTGTCATTGGCCAACATACAATGGGGGACCCCCACCCATCCTCACAGGACATTGGGGTGCACATTGCCCCAGCCGTACCAACTGCACCTAGTCAAAACCACCAACCACCTGGGGTCAGCACTTCCACAGGTACCACAGTGCCACAGACACATTCCCATGACCCCTACCCACGGTGCAACCACATACCCAGCAGCACACCACCCATTCCCCGAACCAGCCCACCACACACACTGAGTATGTGATAGCTGTCCACCCACACCGCACAGTGGCTACCAAGGCGGCAGTTTTCACACATGTCTGGTTGACCCGGACGAATGCCTCAACACCTAACGTGCATACCACTCAAGCCAATGCATACACATTGCTAAAACACATTATGACAGGCAACAATCCCACTCAGGGCTCCCACACGTACCCTGGCTACATGTAGCACTGAGCCCACATCCAAGGTCACATGCACAGTGCATACCTAGTGCTGCATATAGAGGGCCTGGCATTCACCGCACCAGCCCCCCAAATACAACAGCATATGTGTCACAGCTCCACCAGTGCAAGAGGCCGCCCCTACCCCCTGTCAGGTACAGCTCACAGTACGCACTTGTGCTGTCCCCATCATAGGCACAGTAACAGCAGGTACAGGCAGACAACACATTGCTGTTGGCGGGGATGTACGCCACAGGTGTACATATGTGCCCTGCACAAACTCATCTTTGCTGTGTACCCTGTTCCACCCCCAGGTGACATCCGGGCCATGCAGGCATATGAGGAGGAGGATGTGCCGGCACCAGAGGATGTGGAGGGGCCAGAGGCCGGTGAGTCCGGGGACGCGGGCATCACTGGCGACGAGACCCCAGGAAACAATGTGGTTGACGAGGCAGAGTACAGGGCAGCGGATGCCGACACACAAGTGTGGGCCAGTACCAGCAGCACACGGGCTGTATGGGATGTGGAGTCAGAGTAGAGTCGCCCCACAATGCAGGTGCTGGGGACATTAGGCACCCCACACACCAGCATGGATGTCATCCTTGCGGAGCTGAGGGCCCATACTGCCTCATCAAGGCATGATGCAGAAGGTGGGTAACAGAATACACCACAAGCCCCCTGGGGGTTGACATAATATCCACAATGACATTCCATGTGCTCCCCAATATTATGACACCATAGCACGTAGGTTCGTATGTTTGGTGGGGGTCTGTGCTATGTGCACTCCCCTCCCTTGTAGCATGGGTTGTCTGGTGTCACCATGTTGATGAGCTCATACATCCACCCACTATTCACCACCACATACCCCAAGGAGATGTACAGTGGTACACACCCACCCCAGATCATCTATACAGCTTACTCATCAGACCCCTCTCCCTGGGTAATGGTACCTAGCATAGATAGTCGGGGTAATCAGTACTGTGCATCAGGTTCAGAGCATAGAACACCCCCCAGATATCTATCTGTGTGCCATGCACCCCCACATTATCTGTCCAGTCCCATATGACCAGTGTGCAGATCAGGCAGTCACACAGTGCACTGCAACACAGTACCATGTGTCATATCTGTGACTTCCATGACACCTCAGCAGGATAACTTCCTGGCCTGAGGATTGATCATGGGACACACAGATGTAAACATGGTACTGTGTTGCTAGTCATCGCATACATGGTGGCTCTGCAGACCGGTCTGTTGGGATATGCCAAACATGTGCATGGGTCACAGTGGGGGTGCAACACATGTCTCACACACACATTGTGTCTCCTCACAGCCACTCATCAGGCTCTGATGGCCATTCGGGAGGAAGTGAGCCAGTTGCGCACTACAGCTGAGACGATGTCAGCAGCGCTAGTGCACATTGTGGATGCCCAGGACGCCATGGCTCAATGTCACCAGCAGCCAGCACCAGCTCCAGATGCGGCACCAGTGGACCCCAGCACAGAGGGGTGGATTGGCCCATGGGCACCGTGGATGTGGGCAGAGACGCAGGATGTGAGGGTGGGGATGGGGTCAACACATCTGTTACAATAAAAACATCATAACCTATGAGTATGTATACCTATGTGTACGTCTCCAGTGTGTGTCACTGTGCTCCCCTGCATACCCTGCAACCCATGTTATCATCCTGGCCACATGTGCCACCACAGTTCCCATAGGGGTGTGGAGTGTGCACTGCCACCAATCACCGCACATACATATTACCATTCCCTGTGTGCCAAGCACCGTGCCATGTGAGCGCCCTTCTAGCTATGTGTTTGGGTATATCCTACCTCTCCCGTCAACCAGCAATATATTTATGGTGGTACATGTATGTTTTATGGATATGTCACTCTCTCACATCCCATATGATCTACATTACTTTCCACACATGTGTGCCCATCCCCTCTGCCCACCCCAGAGCCTACTTGGCTTCTGACACACATATGCTTGCGGGGGCACAGGCAGGCAAAGGTATCTACCTACAGTCAGCTGGTTACTCATTCCCAGTGCCTGTAGTGCACCGTCACTCATCCTCCTGACCAGCACCCACCTGTCACAGCCCCACCAGATATCCCCCCGTGCAGCTCTTGGGTACAGCAGTCCCTCTTACCCTTCCGGCCACATACCTGTTGCTATCCTTTTCCCCTATTGCCCCCTGAGCATGGTGCATCAGATATGCAACCTACACATCACAGGCAGCATGCATGTGATCATAGCTGTTGGGACACACTGCACATTGGCACATCACAGTGGCACCAGGGGACACAGATGCCTACACACATGGGCAGCCTCCATACCTGCGTGTGGAGATGGTCCAAGTATGTTACCTATGTCTACCAAGTATATACATAGGGATCTACACACATGTCCCATGCTCACGTCCATTCTGTCTGTAAGGGAGACACGTAACCATTGTGCTGTATGTACAAACTTGTTTATTATAACAATTAGAATGGGTAATATGTACATGACACCCCATGCTCTGTCCCAGATGACAGGACATCACAGGGCACGTATGTGGGCACCCCTATGCCCCTTAAATGCTCCTGGGATGCCCATCAGGCTGTCAATATGCACCACCCATAGCAGCTGCACGCTGCATGTGCATCTCGGCAGCAAGCCACTGAATGGGGCGTGCCAGCCACTGGATGATATGGTCCTGGCTCCGCTGGCATTGCAGCACACCACCCACTGCCACATACAGGTCCCGCACACACCTGCCACCACATCCATGCCAGGTGCCCGGTGTTTGTGTGGTGGCATGTGCGTGGGCCCTGTCTGTGGCAATGGGTGTGGATGCTACTCCCAAGCGGCCACCATCGCCACACACATGTGGCAGCTGGCAGGGACCCACAGTGCCCCGTGCTGTCCTGTGTCCCCTCCCACCCACAGAGCCACCCTCCCCCTCCACACCCCCTCCTCCCACCTGACACCTCCCACCCACCTTCTCTCTCTCCCACCTCCCCGCTGTCCTCCTCCTCCTCCTCCTCTGCCTCCTCCTCCACCTCCCCCTCACCCGCCTCACCCCCTGCCACATATAACTCACCCTCCCCCTCCCCTCCCTCCTGCCCCACCCTGCCCTCCGCCCCCTCCATGTTGTCCTCTTCCTCTTCGGCCTCTGCCCCCTCCTCCTCCTCCTCAGTCTGGACTGGCACTGTGGGGCCTGTTCTGGGTGGCCCCGATGTAGATGGGCCCTCACCAGCAGCAGCATCCTCTGTGGGGGAAGACAGTCATTAGTACACCATCATGTGAGTCACATACCACATGTACATAGTTTGGCCTCCCACAGGCTGTTGGGCCACTGTGACATGCTGTACTGTACTGCAGAAGCCGCAACACTCACTGCCACTTTGCTACAGCGCCCTCCTTTGGAGGCGGGCAAGGACCTCCGGGCAGTGCAGCCGCAACTCCCGGCCCTTTTTCCGTAGATCCTCTACCTGTGGGGGAAAGCAATGGGTGGGAGCTTTAGCGGCTAGATATCTCTGGTGGGTGCCTGAACACATATCACACATCACTGTGAGCAGCAGGGTGCTGCTGCTGCTGCTGCTCTGGCTAGTGTGTCCTCTACTACCTGTTGCCAGCGCCACCTGCATGTGTGGCTGTGGGTCGGGGCATGTGTGAGGTGCCACCTATGTCCTGTGTACTGTGCGCAATCCCCCGGACACCCCATACCCTGTTCCTACACTCTCCTTGCATGACATGGCAGCACCATGCCATGTGTGGGTTGGCCATGCTGGTCTCCAGGGGAGGTGTTCCCTAACTCCCTGTGTGGTCCGGCACACACCTGTGTGTTTGCCTGACCTACACACATTACCCGACACACCCGCTATGGCACCCTGATATCCTTACAAAACATGGGTGATGTATTCTGAGATGGAACGGGAGGTGGGTGGTCCTGAACACATCGCCAGGCATCACTACCATGACACCAGGCCTTCTACTATACCTCTATGGTCAGGACTAAGGCCTCCTGTGAATAGGGCAGTTGTGGGCGGCTGCAACAGGAGCATGGCCCACCACACCTAGCTGAGCTATTAACATCTGTGATATGGTTTGGGGCCTCCTGGTTTTAGGGCAGAGCTGTGAAACCCCAACAGGTGCAGTTACCCTGACACCGGCATCTATAATAGTCCTCTACAATCAGGTACGGGCCTCCTGGGGATAGGACAGATGTGTGACCTGAAACTGCATACACTACCATAATATCTGGATTTAATACAGACCTTTGTAATCAGTTCTCAGGACTCCTGGGGGTGGGGTGGATTGGAACACATCCACAGAGCAGATACCATAACACCAGGATGAACAACAGACCACTTTGATCAGGTCTCAGGACTCCTGGGGGTAGGGCAGATGTGTGATCCTGCAACTGCATACACTACCATACTGACAGGAGTTCTTACAGACCTCTGTCATCATGTCTCAGAACTCCTGGGGGTGGGGTGGATTGGAAAACATCCACAGTAGCATCTACCATAGTAAGAAGGGACCCAGGATATCAATGCTTGAACCAATACAAGCATTGTGGAACCTGTGTCCCTTGGGGAAACTGCTAGGTACATATGACCTAGATTGGCCACTGTTGGAAACAGAATACTGGGCTTGATGGACCTTGGTCTGACCCAGTATGGCATATCTTATGTTCTTACCATCAGGATCCAAAACAGACCTGTGTAATCAGGTCTGGGCCTCCTGGGAATAGGACAGATGTGTGACCTGACCCTGCATAAACTACCACAATATCTTGATTTTATACAGACCTTTGTAATCAGGTCTCAGGACTCCTGGGGGTAGGGTGGATCTGAATACATCAACAGCAGCAGATACCATAACACCAGGATGAAGAACAGACCACTTTGATCAGGTCTCAGGCCTCCTGGGGGTAGGGTGGATTTGAACACATCAACAGCAGCAGATACCATAACACCAGGATGAATAACAGACCACTTTGATCAGGTCTCAGAACTCCTGGGGGTGGGGTGGATTGGAACGCATCCACAGCAGCACCTACCATACCATCAGGATCCAAAACAGACCTGTGTAATCGGGTCTGGGCCTCCTGGGAATAGGGCCGATTTGTGACCTGACCCTGCATATACTACCACAATATCTGGATTTATTACATACCTTTGTAATCAGGTCTCAGGACTCCTGGGGGTGGGGTGTATCTGAAAACATCAACAGCAGCATATACCATAACACCAGAATGAATAACAGACCACTTTGATCAGGTCTCAGGACTCCTGGGGGTAGGGCATGTGTGAACCTGCAACTGCATACACTACCATACTGACAGGATTTATTACAGACCTGTGTAATCAGGTCTGGGCCTCCTGGGAATAGGGCAGATGTGTGACCTGACCCTGCATACACTACCACAATATCTGGATGTATTAAAGACCTCTCTAATCAGGTCTCAGCACTCCTGGGGGTAGGGTGGATTTAGACACATCCACATCAGCACCTACCATACCATCAGGATCCAAAACAGACCTGTGCAATCAGGTCTGGGCCTCCTTGGAATAGGGCAGATGTGTGACCTGACCCTGCATACACTACCACAATATCTGGATTTATTACATACCTTTGTAATTGTAATCTTCTGGTATCTACCCTCCGTTTGGTCCTGGGTTCATTTCACAGAGACAGTAGGGTAAGCAGCACAAATAAGACAACCAAAACTGGTGTGGCTTGGAAAAAGAGTTTTATATAGAAATAGGCTTATTACATAGGTACAGAACAGAGTTATAAGATTGTTACAGAGCTGCATCTGTGGGTGTATGAAGTGTGTGTCAGAGTCTCATAGTAAGAAGAATATAGAGAGAAAGAAAAGAACAAGGGGGGGGGAGAGAGAGAAAAGTATGGGTCAGAGCCTCATAGTAGGAAGTGTCCCATCAACAGAGAGAGAGCTATTTTTGTGTTTCTGTATTTATAGAGAAAATCTCCAGCAGCTCCCTTTGTCATAATTTTGGTCAGTTTTGCTATCATTTGATTAGCAAGGAGGGCTGCAGACTTATCTCATCAGGCCTGGAGATGTCCTATCTGATATCACCAGGGGGTCAAAGCTAATCTCATCTTGTAAACTACGCTCATTATCTTTGGAGACTGACATCACCAGAGTAACAAAGCTGCTTGAAATCCAAGGTCTGGGAAAAAGCCATGACACCTATGCTAGGCATAATGTCATGCTGATGTATGCTGACATCTCCCACACCTTTTTTATTTTTATTTATTATTTGTGCCTGGAAATGGTGGAAGCAAACCTGTGGTACCTGTCCCAGCTGCAATTACATGATAGTAGGCAGCTTGTCTAATACCTCCTGTATTAAATACCTTGCTATGTCCAGCAGGTCCCCTGTCCTGCACAGTACTGTCTCTAGTGTTCTAGAGATAAACAAGTGCCATTATGAGTCCAAACCTCGTGTCTTAGGTAGGGCAGCCACTACTGGGGGGGGGGGGGACCCAATATGCTACCTCAGGGCCCATCTTAGAGAGAGTGAACAGTGCATAAGGGCTGCAGGAATTTCTGAGGAGGTTAAAGCCGAAAGGTACCAGGATGCTATGAGTGAGGGTAGGAAGCAATACTAGACTGCAGCTGACTCTGGTATTCAATGTAATAGGAAATGCCAATTTAGCCAAATTAGCAGGCAGGATGTAGAAGTAGATGCTGGAGAAATTAAGTGTAACTACCTTAAAATGTTAATGGTATTTTTGTAGGACATGCGCTGCAAGGAGATGTACATTTGTTTCATTTTACAACACAGGAAAGTTATGATAATGCATAGCAATATTTGTACAGCAGTTAAAATAATAATAGGGTGAATAAAAACATTACAGACATGATCAGCAGTAGATGAGTAACCAAATAACCATTCCCACACAGACGCATGAGCATCTTGTAGCAAGTGTGTCCATTCTCATAAGTGATGGTGTGATTCACTTCAGTGGATGTTGTTTTAAGGTGATCAATATAGGCATGGAGTTCTGTAAAGTTGAGCAGTTTATGTAATGTCTCTTCTCCCATGCCAAGTGGTAATGGATGCACAACATATGAGATACAGTCTGGAATGTCAATAAAGTCATTGGTCTTTTGGTGTGTTCACTATAGTGGAGGCAGTGGTTTCCAACATTTCCTTGTTTTGTTTACTGTACACAGGGATACCCCATTTAACTGGGATAGCCACACATTTGGAAGCTGTGTCATTAATTCCTTGAATTTCATAAATTTCCATATTTTTCTGATCTTCAGTGGGAGAAGCTCTGTTTGTAAAACTAATTTCAGCCCCTGTGTCAATCAAAGCTAGTTTATCCTGACCCCCTATTCTGCTGATAACATTGGGGCATCCACAAGAGTCCAGTATTAAGGATGTTACAAGCCTTAAACTGTATTCTGGGCCTGTATCTGTTTCATCATCCAGAGGCTCTGGAATCGAGTCCTCTGCTGAGAGAACAGAGGCAGGCTGGGCTATGAAGGTTTGAGACATTTTGATATCTGAACCCAGAAAGTCAGGACACCACTATGCACTAGCCTTGTGTTTGTCCTGAGCTGCTTGTAAGTCCTGTCATTGATAGAGCAGATGTGTGACCTGACCCTGCATACACTACCATACTGACAGGAGTTATTACAGACCTCTGTAATCAGGTCTCAGGACTCCTGGGGGTGGGGTGGATTGGAACACATCCACATCAGCCCCTATCATATCATCAGGATCTATAACAGACCTGTGTAATCAGGTCTGGGCCTCCTGGGAATAGGGCAGATGTGTGACCTGACCCTGCATAAACTACCATACTAACAGGATTTATTACAGACCTCTGTAATCAGGTCTCAGAACTCCTGGGGGTAGGGCAGATGTGTTAACCTGCAACTGCAGAAACTACCATATCAGCATGCTGTTTACCAGACCTCTTTAGGTAGATCTAAGGCCTCCTGGGTTTAGGGTGGATTTTCAGACATCAACAGCAGCAGGTACCATAACACCAGGCTGACAACTGGACCTCTGTGATCAGGTCCTTAGCCTCCTGGGGATAGGACATACCTACACACAGCAGCATACACAGCTACATTCTGCACTGGATGGCTCAAAGACTGGTGTCTTTACCATGTTGTACATGTATGATGTGTGTTCATTGCTGGATAATATTTTGCACACCTTGCATTGTGTAACCTGTCCCCATACACTTACCTCATGTGGGTAGTCCGCAATACGATTGTAGTGCCTCGTGACGCGGCTCCCATGCCCTCCTAATGCGGCAGAGGTCCTGGCATTTGGAGGAGCCTGGAAAGAGTTTGTGCTGCCTAGCGCAGATTAGTCCTGCAAGGTGTCGCAGCACCCGGCAGTGAAGGCAGGCTTCCTTGACCACGTCGCCATTTTCTCCAATGCCTTGCTGATGCATGCACGCATGTCACATATGCCTGCATGTGCACTGCCACGCTGCTGCGCATCAACGCATGCTAGCTACATGCTAGTGCCACGGCCAGTACACAGCAAACGGTGGCGCCGCCAAGATACACAGCGTAGCAGGCTTTCTGCCCGGGCCGCTTCATGGGGCGCCTTAGCATGCACTTTCTGCCACGCCATGCTGTGAGGCACCTTGGGGTACACGGCTACGGTGAAAAGATTTATGCTGCAGACACACATTGCAGAGATGTGTCTGACTATTCTTACCACGATATACGTCTTAGGCATTTATCTTGATGTTGGTGCACTGGGGTCTACGAACCCATCACTACTGGCTGTGAAGGCATTGTATTAACCAGTGTGCTATGCCTTTTAACATAGCAATGGCTGGCTACACAGCAACACCAGGTCATCTGCACACACTTTCTGCTCTGCTTACTGTGATAGTGTAAGGCCACAGCTAAGGCACTTTACAGGGCACCTTAGTTTGGACAACTGAGCTGAGGGTGCTTTGGGGTGTGCACACTGATTTCAGATCAATGTCAGACTGCTACAGGCATAAACGGCCATAGCCTCGAACAGTTTTACTGACAGACGCACTTTGTATATAGCTCACCAGCTAATTTAGCAACCTGCAGCCCACACCACTCTTCCAACATACCCAGAGCATGCGACTGGCCACACTTGTAAAAATTGTTTCATGTGGTAAAATGCTCAGATGTAATGATAATACAGTATATTATATCCGTCCAGATACATCAATATACAGGCCTACTGGGGTATTGAACCCATGACCTCTCAGATTAAGGTCATTATATTAACCATTGTCCTACATCAATATTGGCTGCAACTAAACTATGGCTAGCTACTGAACCAGTGCAGGTCACCAGACACACTGTCTGATGTGACTACCAGGATAGGTTAGCACCAAGAGTACCCATGATGCAATTCACATGCAGAACAGCAGTCTACATCTGCTCACCAGATGGCGTTTGCACCTCTGCAGCACGTCAACTGGGTAGGGGGACTGACCGTGCGTGTTACTGGTACAGTGTGCCTACTGACCATGCCATTGTGTGTGTTCTGTGATCACCCTGAGGGTAAAGTCGTGTGGACAGCACCAGGTCCACAGTACCTATGTTTTTTGCGGTAGGTTTTGTTGCAGTTCACCATTACTGCCATTGTGTGAGGTATTTGTTGTAGACAGCCTTAGGAGTTTTCTATGTCCATTTCTATTTGTCAATAATGTGTAGCCCATGTGGACCATGATGCTTGCAACATAATACATATTCAGTGAGGTTGCCATGGACACCAGTTTTTGGAGAAGGGGTGTGTCTAGACTCGCATGATGTAGCAAGCCCACCCTCTGTGGGTCAGGGTAGGGTACATGACCTGCGAACAACAGACACACACTATCACTGTTTGCAATAGGGCCAGTTGCGGTAAATGCTGACGGACTGTGGGACCAACAACCCCTGGACAACTGGCGAACACAGAGCTGATGCAGATCTTCACATGGAACTGGACCACTGGCAGACAGGTAGTGTGCCTGGTCAGCTCAGCTGCCCCCCACTACAATCTGACATTCCCCAGCAGAGAGCAATCAGTATGCACCTGCAGTATCCTGCAAGGTGTTGCAGCCATACACCTACTAACTGCAGACAGTCTGCTAGCACATACATAGTGAATGTTCCAAAAGGAACAATGTGCACGCAGGCATGGGATCTGGCACATACACCAAGCAGTTTTGTCAGTGATTGGACCCCAGAAATAAAAACCCACAAATAACACTTACAAAAAAAAAGGTGTATAGCATTATGTGGGAACCTGGACATGCCGTGGTCACTGCTCAGTCAGAGTGGGACTGACCTCCCATCATGACATGCTGTGGCCACTGTGTCCTTGCAGGTGGTGGATGTGCACTACAATATCCCAGCTATTCCCCTATGCCCTGTAACATGCATCCTGCCTAGACCACCCTGTCCAGCCCATACCCACAATACCTTGGTCCTCATTATGCACAATGGCAGGCTAATGCTGGAAACTGTGCAAGCATTGTGGGCTCAGTAAGGTGTGAGCAGCCGCAAAACACTGGATAGACATATACACATTCCAACACCTATTTCTGCATTGTGCAACGGTAGAGTTGACTGCCAGCCCTGACCGCCACATCAGTCCTGGGCACTGCGCAGGCAGTGCAACAGTATGCAATACTATTAGGATCACTCTCCGGGGTGGTAGACAGTGTTATAAACACATATGGCAGCACATTCCACAGATATCAGAAAGGTTCGTATAATGAATCTCTTTTAGCAAATATTTTTAAGTTAGGATTTGTGATCTCACATTAATCATAGCATGCGTTTGATACATATATGGAACGTGTTTCCATGGTTATGACCGTATTGCTACAATATAGAGGTGCAGGTGGTGGTAGCTGCTGCTCCGCACACGGCCCAACAACCTGACTCTCCATGAGGCTTTGTACAGTGGGGCCTGTGGGTGTGGGTGTTTGTGCGTCTGTTGGCCGCAGCTCTGGTGCAGAGGGTCCAGACTCCGGTCCTGGTGGGCCAAACACAATTCTGATTTCCTGGATGTTGCTAATTAATATGCATGGATACATTTGCATACAATGGGGGCAGTGCATGTAAATGCATCTCATGGATATTTCTTAGGGACATCCTGACAACCTGACTGGTGCTTGCACCTCTGGGACTGGGGTTGGGAACCTCTGCTCTAGGCAGTGGACGTGTTTATGGTGTCTGCACTCTGTAGGGTAAAATAGTGGGACATGGTCTGCAGGGGCCCCAGCTAGGATATGAACCTGTGACTTTCTGCCTTTGGGCATACTGGCTGTGTGTACTGCACCACACAGGCAGGTTGTTCCCTGGGGATCCCATGACTGTTCCTCAGACAGACCTTATCTGCTGCACTGCACGCCACCCACCTATACAGGGCTTGGCCTTGCTCTGCTGTGGGCAGCTGCCACTATCTCCTCCGGCGCCGGCACCCCCTCCACCATCATGCTGACATGCCCTTATGCCAGTGGTGTGCAGTTCCATGCCATCCAGTGTGCCGCTAGGCGGGTACCTATGGTGTGGGGTCTGGGGTAGGGGTGCTGACATGGACATCAGAACATCCCCCCGGCACTGCTTGCTAATGTTCTGTGCCCTTGGGGGTACCTGCTGGGTGCTATCCCCTGGAACACTGTGGGATGCACACTCGTGGCCATATTGAACCCTGGTCAGTTGCTGTCTTGCTGCTTTTCAGTTTCTGCATTCCTATGTGCCAGGTAGGCATCTACCTAGTCCACACTGTGCCCCAGCTGGCCCACTGCATATGCCGCCTGCAGCCCCCTGTACCCCAGTTACACCATCACCATAGTGCCCTTTCCCACGTGCCCACTCTGCTGTTGCTGCACATGTGTAAGCCACAAAGGCAAGCTACCCCATACACACCAAAGAAAACCCTCATCAGCACTATTTCTATGTTGGCACATTCACTTTATGGGAGGACTGTGAATTGACCCTTCCAAAAGTGAACTCGTCCTTTTTCGTCTTTATAGGTGGTGTTCATTTCCGCTTGTAATTATTTGTTCTATTGGCCAGCTCGGTGTTTTGGATTTCACTTTTGGTTCAGGTCATTATTTATGGTTTTTGCCTTTTTGGTTGCTGCAGATGTATCACTGCTATCACTTTTCTGAGTCTCCCTGCCTTTGCTGTACATTTCTGACTGAAATGGTTTCTCTGTCCTGTAATAGTGCCTAGTGCGAGGTTTTCACTGGCGCTAATTTTCAGAGCTTCTTTCCACAGTGTTAGTGTGCATGGAGCCTCTCCTTGCCCACTCTCTGCCCATTGATCCCTTCTCTCCGCCCCTGAGGAGCCTTCCTCCGCCCTCTGGGGAGCCGTACTCCACCCTCTGCACACCTTAATGCCGCAGGATATGTTATTGCATGACACGTGACGTTCTCACACGGTAATGCACCATTACCACGCAATAACGTCACGTATTGCGTGATAACATCGCAGCTGTGACATTAGCAACATTTAGGGGTATGTTTACTAAACAGTGCTAACGTTGCAGCGGCGGTATTATCACGCGATAAGTGACGTTATCGTGCGATAATGTCACTTATCGCGCGATAAAGCGCCTGCGGTGTTAAGGCACCCTAACGTCGTGAAATCTGGCCCTAAAGGGTGGAGGAAGGCTTCCCAGAGGGCGGAGAGAGGGGGTCAATGGGTGGAGAGTGGGAGGGGAAAGGCTCCATGCACACTAACACTGTGGAATCCGGGTTTGAAAAATAACACCAGTGAAACCCTGGCATTAAGGCACATTTGCAGGAAAGAGAAACCATTTACGTCAGCAATGTAAAGTAAAGCCAGGGAAACCTAGAAAAAGTGATAGTTGTGATACATGTGCATGGAACAAAAAGGCACAAAAACACAGAAAATGACCTGAACAAAATTTCAAATCCCCATAACCAAGCTGGCCAATAGTGATATTAATGAGAAACATTAAAAATCACTACTGAGAAAGCTAAAGAAAAAAGATATCATGTCTGGAAGGGTTTATGCTCTGTCCCCCTACAAGGTGAATGATCCCACATTGAAATAGCGCTGATCAGGGTTTTCCCTTTATATTGGGCAGCTTTCGTATGGAATGCACATGTGCCGCAACAACAGGGTGGGCATGTAGGAAAGGGCAACTGTACAGATGCTGGAAATGGGATACAGAGGGCTGCAGGCAGCACATGCTATGGTCCAGCTGGGGCACAGTGTGGACTAGACAGATGCCTAGGTGGCACATAGGAATGCTGAAACTGTAGACTAGCCAGACAGCAACTGATGAGGGTCCAACATGGGCACGAGTTTGTTTTTCACAGTGTCACAAGGGATAGTACCCAGCAGGTACCCCCAAGGGCACAGAACATTGGCAGGCAGTGGTGGGGGGGAAGCGCGGATGTCTATGCAGGCACCCCTACCCCAGATCCCACACCATAAGGCAGCTGCCTACTGGCACACTGGATGGCGTGAGACTGCGCACCACCAGCACCACTGGCATAATGGCATGTCTACCAATATCCAAATTAATATGAATAAAATACAGTCTCTAAAATGCTTATATGCAAATGCTAGAAGTCTAAAAAATAAGATGGGAGAGTTAGAATACATAGCAATAAAAGAAAGGTTAGATGTGACTGGAATATCAGAGACATGGTGGAAGGAGGACAACCAGTGGGACACTGTGATACCTGGGTACAAATTATATCATAATGATAGAGCTGATCAAATTGGTGGAGGGGTTGCACTCTATGTTAGAGAGGGCATTGACTCAGAAAGGATTAAAGTTTTGCAGGAAACAAAATCTGCTGTAGAATCTATATGGATTGAAATTCCATATAAAAGGGGGAAGGCAATGGCAGTGGGGGTGTACTATCGAGCACCTGGCTAGAATGACCAAATGGATGATGAAATGCTCAAAGAAATCAAGGAAGCTAACAAAAGTTACAGCGCAGTAATAATAATGGGTGATTTCAATTACCCCGGTATCGACTGGGTCAGTGTCACGTCAGGACATGCTAGGGAGATAAAGTTCCTAGATGAAATAAATGACTGCTTCTTGGAGCAGCTGGTTCATGAACCAACCAGAGGGGAAGCCATATTAGACCTAGTCCTTAGTGGAACACCAGATCTAGTGCAAGAGATAAGGGTGTTGGGGCCACTTGGCAATAGTGATAATAGCATGATCGCCTTTGATTTAATTAGTGGAGGAGGGATAGTAAGGAAATCCACAGTACTACCTTTTAACTTTCGAAAGGGAGACTATGATAAAATGAGGAAAACAGTTAAGAAAAAACTAAAAGGAGCAGTTGCAAAGACGTACATCAAGCTTGGGTGTTGTTGAAAAATACTATCTTGGAAGCCCAGACCAGCTGTATTCCACGCTTTAAGAAAAGTGGAAGAAAGTCCAAAAAACTGCCAGCATGGTTTAAAGGTGAGGTCAGAGAGGCTGTTGTTGCCAAAAAAGCATCTTTCAGGAAATGGAAAAAAGAGCCAAACGACGAAACCTGGAAACAGCACAAGCACTGGCAAGTCAAATGCAAGGCATTGATAAGGCAGGCAAAGAGAGAATTTGAGCAGAAGCTTGCTGCGGAAGCAAAAACTCAAAATAAAGACCTTTTCAAGTACATTCGTAGCAAAAAACCTGTGAGAGAGTCAGTTGGTCCATTAGATGATAAAGGGGTTAAAGGAACACTAAGAGGCGACAAGGCGATAGCGGAGAGACTGAATGAATTCTTTGCTTCGGTCTTTACTGAGGAAGATGTAGGGATGTTACCCATGACTGAAGTGGTATTTAAAGGTGCGGAAGAATTGAAGGAAATATCGATACATCGGGAAGATGTCTTACAACTATTAGATAAACCGAAGAGTAGCAAATCACCTGGGCTGGATGGTATATATCCAAGGGTGTTGAAAGAACTGAAATATGAGATTGCAGACCTGCTATCAGTAATTTGTGAACTATCATTAAAATCATCTCTAATACCTGAAGATTGGAGGATCGCCAATGTAACACCAATTTTTAAAAAGGGTTCCAGGGGTGATCCGGGAAACTACAGACCAGTGAGCCTGACGTCAGTACCAGGAAAAATGGTAGAAACCATCATAAAGAATAAAATTACTCAGCATGTAGATAGTCACAACCTAATGGGAGACAGCCAACATGGCTTTAGACAAGGAAGATCTTGTCTTACTAATCTGTTATGTTTTTTTGAAGGAGTGAATAAACAGGTGGACAGAGGTGAGTCGGTTGACATTGTGTATCTGGACTTTCAGAAAGCCTTTGACAAGGTCCCTCATCAGAGACTTTTGGCAAAACTAAAGAGTCATGGGATAGGAGGCAGTGCACTATTGTGTATCAGGAACTGGTTAAAAGATAGAAAGCAGAGGGTAGGGCTAAATGGCCAATTTTCCCAATGGAGAAAGGTGAATAGTGGTGTACCCCAGGGATCTGTGCTGGGTCCGCTGCTTTTTGACATATTCATAAATGACCTGGAAAGTGGAATAACGAGTGAGGTTATCAAATTTGCAGATGACACAAAACTATTTAAAGTTGTTAAAACCCAAGGGGATTGTGAAAAATTGCAAGAGGATCTTGATAAATTGGAAGACTGGGCATCAAAATGGCAGATGAAATTTAATGTGGACAAGTGCAAGGTTATGCACCTAGGGAAGAACAACCCAAACTATGGTTACACGATACAAGGTTCCACATTAGGAACCACCACCCTGGAAAAAGATTTAGGCGTCATTGTGGATACCATGTTAAAACCCTCGGCCCAGTGTGCAGCGGCGGCCAAGAGAGCAAATAGAATGCTAGGTATGATAAGGAAAAGAATGGAAAATAAAACAAAAGATATTATAATGCCTCTATATCGTTCCATGGTGAGACCGCACCTTGAATATTGTGTGCAATTCTGGTCGCCGTATCTTAAAAAGGATATAGCGATTTTAGAAAAGGTTCAGAGAAGAGCCACCAAAATGGTAAAGGGGATGGAAGGATACTCTTATGAAGAAAGGCTAAAAAGGTTAGGGCTCTTTAACCTGGAAAAGAGACGGCTGAGGGGAGATATGATAGAAGTCTATAAATTAATGAATGGAGTGGAACGGGTAAACGTAGATCAATTGTTTACGTTATCAGAATATAGAAAGACTAGGGGACATGCAATGAAGCTACAGGGTAAACTATCTAAGACTAATAAAAGAAAATATTTTTTCACTCAACGTGTAATCAAACTCTGGAATTTGTTACCAGAGGATGTAGTAAAGGCTGTTAGTGTAGCTGGGTTTAAAAAAGGTTTGGACAAGTTCCTGGAGGAAAGGTCCATAAACCATTATTATGAAGTGACCGAAGATATCAATGCTTGATCCAGTACAAGCATTGTGGAACTTGTGTCTCTTGGGGAAACTGCTAGGTACATATGACCTAGATTGGCCACTGTTGGAAACAGAATACTGGGCTTGATGGACCTTGGTCTGACCCAGTATGGCATATCTTATGTTCTTATGTTCTTATGTTCAGCATGGTGGCAGAGGGGTGCTGGTGGTGGAGGGGGCAGTGGCATCTGCCCACAGCAGATCATGGCGTAGCCCCGTTTAGGTGGGTGGCATGCACTGCAACAGACAGGGTCTGTCTGACGAATAGACATGGTATCTCCAGGGAATGAACCATCCCTGGGGCAGTACACACAGCCAGTGTGTTCAGGAGCAGAAGGTCACAAGTTCAAGTCACAGCTGTGGCTCCTGCCAACCCAGTCCCCATATTTTACCCAGTACTAAACCGTGGTAATAACAACAGAACCTTTATTGCAGATAACATCAACATCCCTGAAACACCTATATTTTACCCTACAGAGCACAGACACCATAAACATGTGCAATACCTAGAGCAGAGTTTCCCAACTCCAGTCCTGGAGGGTCAAACACCATTCAAGTGTCATACTTTCTCTAATAAATATGCCTGTGCTGCATTTGCATGTGCCGCCCCATGGTATGTAAATGTATCTCATGCATATTCATTAGGGACAGCATGAAAACCTGAACAGTGTTTGGCCCACCAGGACCGGAGTTGGGAACCCCTGCCCTAGAGCAGAGGCCAACAGGGGTACAAACACCCACACCCACAGCATCCACTATCCAACGTCTCATGGAGAGGCAGGCTGTTGGGCCCTGCATGCAGCATCATCTCCCAATACTAGCACTTGCATACCTTAGCAATGCTGCCCTAAACCTGGGAATATGTTACACAAATATCAAAAGGTTGCTATGATTAATGGTCAATAGCAATTCCTAAGTTAAGCACAATTTGCTGATTGAGCTGCATCATAGCAACCTTTCTGATATCTCTGGAGTGTGTTTCAGTTCTGGTTTCTGACAGTGTTTTCCACCCCGGGGAGTGACCCCAACAGTATTGTGTACCATAGCCATGCCTGCACTGTGCCCAAGACTGGTTTGGTGGCCAGGGCTGCCAAAAGCCTCTATATTTGCACAATGCTGGCATAGGTGTGGGAGTGTGTGTCTGTCTATCCAGTGTGTGGTGGTTGCCAACACCTTACTGAGCCCACACTGCTTGCACTGTTTTCAGTGTTAGCCTGCCAATGTGCATAATGAGAGCAAGGTACTGTGGGTATAGCCCGGACAGGATGCATCTGCACAGGACATAGGGCAATGGCTGGGACATTGTAGTGCCCGGCCACCACCTGCACGGACAGGGTGGCCACAGCATGTCCTGCTGGGAGGTCACTCTCATCCTGACTGAGCAGTGACCACGGCATGGCTAGGTTCCACCATAGTACTATATAGTATTTCTCTCAAGTGATATTTATGGGTTGTCTTTGCTGGGGCCTAATCACTGACTTATCTGCTTGGTGGGTGTGTTCACGTCCCCTCCAGGAACATGCACTATGGACTAGCTATCAGACTGTCTGCAGTTAATATGTGTATGGTTGGAGCACCTTGCAGGGTGCAGCGGCTGGAGACTCACTGTGCTTGCTGCTGGAGAATGACAGATAGTGGTGGGGGCAGCTGAGCATTTCCAGGCCTACTGTCTGTCATCCATTGCCTTATGGATGTGTACAGATCTACATGGACTGCCCTGTAGGGTGTCTGTTCCCCAGCAGGACTGGGGTTGATGGTCCCCTCTACTGCCACCATTGCAGGGATGTAGAATGTGGATCTGTTGGTGGGAGATCCTATTCTCCACCCTGAGCGGGTTGGGTGGTGCTACATAATCCGTTTATGGGTCCAAACACACACCCCCCTTCTTTCACTTAAATCATGTGACCATGGCACCCACACAGGATATGCATTATTCTGGTTACATCATAGTCCATAAGGGCTAGATGTGACTGAAAAATACAGATAGACACAGGTGTATCTGCAGGAACTACCTATCACACACTGGCACTGATGAGAACCTGCAGCATAGTCTATCTCAGTCATTCCAGGTGCTGTGGACCTGGTACTGGGCACCCACCTCACCCTCAGGGTGAGCACAGTACCCCCACAATGTGATGGTCTGTAGCTACTCTGTGCCAGTGACACACATGGTCAGTTCCCCCTACCAGGCCTAGGTGCTGTGGGGGTGCATACCCCATCATGTGATCATCTGTAGACTGCTGATTTGCATGTGCAGTGCATTATGGGTACGGGTGGGTTAACCCTATCCTGGTAGCCACATCAGACAGTTTGTGTGGTGACCTGCAGTCCTTCTGTAGCCAGCCAGGTGTTTGCTAGCAGCTATAGAGGTGTAGCCCACTGGCTACTTCACTGCCTGTGCAGCTAGAGGTGATGGGTTTGATCCCACAGAGGTGTTTCTTGATATGGCTGTCTGAGGCATTTTTTTTTTAATTTAAATTAGTGCTGCCATCAAAAACACACTCACAGTGCTGTAACCGTAAGGTGCCTCATAAGGCACCCTATAAAGCGCCCTATAAGGTGACACTGCCAAGAAAACCCAGGAGCTTCTGGGTCACCAGGAGTTAGGACTGACTCGAAGGCACACATTGCATTTTTGCAAGGTGCCCTATAAAGTGCCTTATAAGGCACCCTATAGGCAACATTATAGGGTGCCTTGGCGGACAGTGCACTTTATAATGTGCCCTCTGGAGTGCCTTATAGGGCACCTTATGCGGCACCTTAGGTTACGGCACTGTGAGGGTGTGTTTGCTGGCAGCACTAATTTAAAGTAAAAAAGAAAATGCCTCAGACAGCACTGGTTTAAAGTAAAGGGTAACACCTCAGACAGCCTTATTCATTGAGCCCACTGGGGGAATCAAGCTCATGACCCCTGTACCATCAGTCAGTGTATTAACCATTGTGCTACACCTCTGTTGCTGGATTTACAGGTCAGCGTGCTACTTAAGGTTACCACGCGGTAACGTGCACGGCTCCCTCTATTGCATGATAATGTGCGCAGCGCACTTTATTGCGCGATAATCCAGGATTGCTATGTTTAGACCGGAATGCCCACTCCTTTTATGGCATCTGCACATTATCGCTGGGCGCACGTTAAGACGCTTTAGTAAACATATCCCTTAGTAAACATACCCCTATGTTTCCCACTTCTCTGGTATTGCTTTCTCATCCAATATTTTAGCAATTGTCATGCATATATGCATTCTCCTTTCCATTACTTTCAGAAGCTTCTTCTGTTTTAGAATGGAAGCAACCCTATAATATATGTGGTAACTGTGACGGGTACATTACAGTCCTAGGGGGTTATAGTCACCCATAAGCAAATGAGCCAAAGGCTATAGAAAAAATCAAGTTCTGCTGCTCCCATGTGTGACAGGATGGAAACAGTCTCTCAAAACCATGGAAAAAGCACCTGTGCTGTTTGTGGATTGCAGTTGACAGTCAGGTGTCTCCAAAAATCATCTTTAGGCTAGAAATCACATTCTTTGATGTAATGCCTGAATCTATCTCTGTTACAAAGACCCCTGTCGTCTTCACTAGTAGGAAACTACAAGTTGCAACATTTGTACACTTCTCTATAAAACCTTTGTCAGAAATGCATCCCCTTCATTTCAATCCTTAATTTTTTTTAGATTTTTTTTAGTTAAAAACATTTATCTTTGACTCCCCAAAATTTGTTCCACTTCGATTAGGATAATTCATCCCTATGACTTTAGAATGAGGTAGTATTGTAAATGTGCTATTCACTTACTCCTTATATCAATAACGGAACACCCTTCAATAGGTGACAACTCACACGTAATACATTCTCCTTAATGATGGGGCAGCCAATAAGAGTTGGTAACCTGCATTTCCAATCCACATAATCACTCATAAGATAGTGACATGTCCAGCTAATGGGAAACTCCTATTACTATATTCCATAAAGAACAATTAATCTCCCTTCTATCAATATGTAATATGTTACTTAGCCATAACAAAAAGTTATATTACAATAAATCTTAAATAATGAAAATTGGTTCAGAACACGTTTAAAAAAAATAAACTTTACATACAAACAAAAGAAATAACAGAAACATAGCAAGATACATATCAAAACATAATAATTGTATGTATAGCCCTCATCATGGGAGAAGAGATTACTCCCAATAGCAAGTGAGC
This sequence comes from Ichthyophis bannanicus, assembly GCA_033557465.1. NCBI lineage: Eukaryota > Metazoa > Chordata > Amphibia > Gymnophiona > Ichthyophiidae > Ichthyophis > Ichthyophis bannanicus. The sequence continues at coordinate 444,201,135 of CM066032.1, forward strand.
AAATCAAAATAACAAAAAACTAGGCATTCTCACCAGATCATAAGAAAAACTAGTAAAAAAAAAAAAAAACCACCATACCAGTCAAACTAAATTAAAGGAATTCCCAGCCCACCCACCACCCCTACTAAATTGAAGAAAATACCTTATCTTTTAGAATGTTCTCAAGCTGTAATGAGTCCAGAAAAACATTTAATTCCCCTGATATGTTGCCAGGCATTTGCATGGAAATCTTAAGAAGAAACTTGCATCTATAGCCAAAACCTTACTTTTCAATAACAAAAAAGCTTTCCTATGCAACTGAGTCACCCTAGCAACATTCTGGAAGATCATAATCTTAGCTCCATAGAGCAAATTTTTCTTCTTTTGAAAATACAGCTTAAAAATAGAAGACTGATCCTCGATGGTGGAAAAGGTAATCACAAGATTATACCGGGTAGAGAGAATCTCCTTAGAAGATTCTAAAAACTCAATTAAACCCAAAGATTCCCTTGCCCCTACTAACTCACAGTCACTCTCTAATGGGGCTTCCTCCAATCATCTAAGGGAAACATAATAACACTTTGCTACTGAAATTTGATCATAATTTGGAATACAAAGAATCTCCTTAAAATATTTTTGCAAAGAGCATGACAGGAGATAGGAGTTTTTTGAAAATTGAGAAAATGCAAGTTTGTAGAATGAGCGCTATTTTCCAAAAGCTCCTATTGTTGATGAATAACAATACAATCCTTAATATTAGAAGTAGACATATTTTGTAAAGAAGAAATCTGCAATCCCAATTTATCAATCTGTTTCTGTAAACTATGCAAATGCAAACGTATAGTATCTTGTGAAAACACAGAAATCTGTTCCCTCGTGCCCATCAGCATAGCATTATATTGGGACATCACCTTCCAAATATCAGATAGAGTAACCTCCGCTATCAACAAAACATCTATATTCACAGGAGAGACAAATTGGATGGGTTTGGGTATTACAGGATGGGCACAGGATGAACTATTCCTCCTTATTCACTCCCTGTTGGGGAGTGAAGTGTAACCTTCATCTTAAGTGTAGACTGTGCACTAGGCTGAAGCAGTGTAGAACTAGAAATGGAGTTCAAATAAGCTCCTGAAAGCAGAGTTGAAGCGGAGCCTTCAGCAGAAGCCATCTTTGCCTGGACAGGGGAGACATGCTTATCTATCAGGACTTTAAGATTAAATGACCCAGCTGAAACAAGTGTTTTTTCTTTTATTTTTGTGTCTACCTGCACTCTTTGGTATGCCCTCTGCAGCAACAGAAAATGTACCTTGGTAGCCCAAATATCACCAAAATGTCACCAAAGTGGCACTCCCCTTTGGTCATGTGACCCTTTGGGCATGCGCCTGTGGCCACATGGCATGCTGCTTACTTTAATTGGTAACCACAGGGCACTCACTTATGATGTCGGGAGAAAGAGTGGTCTATCTTCTGGCATGCTTTCCACCATAGCTGCAGCCACACCGAGAACCCTAACAGCAGTGACACAACATCCGGCAGTCCCTCGCTCACCAGAAGCAGCTAACACATGCCTCCCTTTAGAATACTTTTTAAAGTATTTTATATTTTTATAGCAAAACTGGATTTTTTAATGTAGTAGATTTTTATTACAATTTTAAAATATTTTAAAAAATTTAATAGAACAAATTGTATATATTTTCTTGCTTTTTCTCATTAAATGATAATAACCAGAACTTGTAATGGTTACTGCTTTGATGCAAACAAATCAATGTTGTTTAGGTAACTTAACCAGTCCATTAAAGTCCAGTCACAAATTCAACTTTAGAGCTGATGCAAAGAAAGGCAGTCAACAGACTTTATTGGAAACCCAAAATGTTTTGGCTGTATTGGCCTTCTTCAGGGGGTGTAAACCTCAAGAGACAAACATATGTAAATCAATAAATAATTTAAAAAGAAAAAAACAAAACTTTAAATCACTGTATCGTGTACACATTAAAAATTTTAAGGTACAAATTAAACTACAGAACTAAAAGAGCTGATTCATAAGGGACCATTAAAACTAATAATGTACATGTAAAGGACAGTGAACACATAGAAAACAGTATTATTCAATAATGTACAGTGACATAAACCATAATGACACAGTTCAACAAATGTCATAAAAGATGCAGTAAATTTCCCACTATGGGGCGACATAACTGAGCAAATACTATGTGACAAGGGACAATAACCAGTAGACAGAATAAACATGTAATTTCTATTTTTGAGGGATGAGGAGGACATAAACAGCTAAATATCTAATGTCAAAATTGGGAAAATCTCTGAGGCCGCTGGGCCCGGTTCCCGAGGCCGGCAGTAACTGGGTTCCCAGGGCCCAGACCCCTGCCTGGCATCTTAAACGGGAGTGGGGGGGAAGGGTGAACGTCGAGGTGCGATGTTCAAAATTGCCCCACATCAGCTGCATGGGGTGAATCATTGGCGGTGAAGGTTGGGAGGTGGGGCAAGCAGAGGGGAAAGGAGACCATAGGAGCACAGTCTCCCTTCCTTCTGCTTGCTTGGGTGCTGGCAAGGTTTGTGGCAGCGATGGAATCGGCAGTGCAGAGTGGGGTCTTTGTTTTTAAGGTCGGTATGGCGGGAGGGTGTTTGTGTGGAAAGGGGGTGTTTTTTACATTGTGTGCTTTAACGTGGGGTGGTTGTGGTGCAAGGGTAGTGAGAAGGGGGGGTTGGCAGCAGGTAGAAGCTGTGTTAGCTGGTTGGGGGGGAGTAAAATCCAAAAAGAAAATTGTTGTTGGGGGGGGGGGGGGGGTGCGTTGGTGAGTCCTGTGGGCGTTGGGTGTGCTGAGACTGTATTTTTGAGGGGGAGAGGGTCCCATGCAGAATTCATTGGTGGCAGGGAATTGGGTGAAAGGGGGGGCGGTTGTAAATCTGGTCTCTCAAAGAGTGAGTAGGCTGGTGTTGGGCCATGGTACGGACTCTGAAGGGGCAAGGGGCAGGGAGACGGCTTGGGGGCTCAGGGTTGTGGTCTGGCAGAAAAAGGAGTTGTCTGCAGGGTGCAGTGCTGCAGGGATGCTTGGAGATAGCGTCCTCCGAGGCATTGCAGGTCAGGGGTTCGGTTGAGATAGGGTGCAATGGTGGAGGAGTGAGGAGGTCATGAAGCAGGAGGCCCTGGCGGGATTTAGGGTCACTTGGTGGGGTGAGGGGTTCCTCTGTTGAGGCCCTGGGATTGGAGGATGGCGGTCCAGCCCAACAGGTGGAGGCAGGTTCAAGTGGGTCTGGACATGATGTGACGGCTAGTGCTGGGTAGACGTCAGGGGCGGGGGTGTTGGGATACAAAGGGGGGAGGACTGAGGATTCGTTTGAAATTGCAGCTGGGCATTGTCACGGGGGCTGCCCCGTCTACGCCTTAAGAATGTTGGGGTGACCCCGGGCAAAGATTATACTAGGCAGTCCAGGGAATGTAAGTTCACTCAGCGTAGTTGAGAGAAGTGACCTCACAGATTCCAACTACCTAGGAGCACTCATTAATGAGACCAGGTGGAGGGAAATAAGGCTTTTTATTCCCCGTTAAATGCAAAGGTTCAACATAAGAGATAATCATTGAAAACAGAAAGTCCTTTGTGTCAAAAAGGTAGCAGTATTTACAATAGTTGCTTAATTGTTGCTTCACAATTAAGGCAGGCTTCATTACCGGAATTCAGTACAAGCAAACAACCATTAAATTTCATTAATTCTTCTTCACTATACAGCGCACACAGACTCTGGAGCTGAGGCCGTGCACAAGTCACAATCCATAAGTTCTGGCAGAGATAAGGGAACAGTATTTGGGTATTCAATTTCCATAGAATCTCCTTCGCTATACTCAGTAGAGGAATATTCACTGTCCCTGTCTGACCCAGACTTGTAGGTTAGGACTCTGGGGTCTGGCTTCCCATAGCCAGGGGTTCTCAAGGCTGCAGGAATTTGATTAAACCAATCTGGTTTCTTTTCCCTCACACAAGGGGCACGGATTTTATCAGAGCTTTTAGGAGCACAGTATTCACGGTCATTGGTTAGTGATTCATAATTGGATTTGGACGAGTTGGAACCAACAGTGTTTTCTCCTCCAGTCACTTTCCTTTGGTAGCAGAGCCTCTGCCTGCCAGCATTGGATATAGCCGTGCTTCTGGGCAGTTGAGTAAAACTTGTCCTTGATTCCCCTCTCTCTCTGGGTAAGAACGCCAGCTGACCACAAAAGTGCTTTCCTCTCTGACCTGGTAAAACTTGATAATAATCCTTCAGAGATTGTAAGCTCTTCTCAGAACCCTTCTCCCTGGTTCTTGGCTTCTGTATCTCTGTTCTGGATTCAGGCAGACTGTAAGAACAGGGCGTGGCAGGCACTCTCACCTTAGAGCTGGCTCTAGCAAACTTCCCTTGTGCAGCAGGGTCAGTTTGGGCCTGCTGGCTCCCAGCCTTGTGAAGTCTGCTCCTTCTCAGGTTCCTCTCAGTCTTCTCTGCCTTCTCTTGGTGTTTCCCAGCCTTCTCTGGGTACTTCCCAGCCTTCTCTGGATACTTCCCAGCCTTCTCTTGGTGCCTCTCAGCCTTCTCTGCTCTACAAGCACTCTGTTCTGATTTATAAAGCAAACTCCTTGGAATGACTTCCGGGTTCACTTCGAGGTGCAAGTCATCAGAGTTTCCAGGCTCATTAACTCCCGAATGTCTGTTCCTGCTCCCTCTAGCTGTGCCTGGGGATAATTGCACACCTAGTTCCTTAAAACAGTGTTTCCCAACCCAGTCCTATGGGGCACACCGGCCAGTCAGGTTTTCGGGATATCCCTAATGACTATGCATGAGATATATATGCATTAGAGATATCCTGCCAACCTTGTGGTTTGTGGCCCTCCAGGGCTGGATTTGGAGACCCCTGCCTTACACCTCTGTCATTTAAGATTGTGAGTGGGCAAGGTGCAGATGTCCTAGACATCGAAAGGGTATATAGAATGTGACACATTCCTCCTCGATTCTCACCACCACCAAAAAGTTGTCTAATAGACAATATTTTGGTGGTGGTGAGAAGTGAGGAGGAATGTGACACATTCTATATACCTTTTTGATGTCTTGGACATCTGCACCTTGCCCACTCACAATCTTAAATGACAGAGGTGTAAGGCAGGAGTCTCCAAATCCAGCCCTGGAGGGCCACAAACCAGTCAGGTTGGCAGGATATCTCTAATGCATATATATCTCATGCATAGTCATTAGGGATATCCCGAAAACCTGACTGGCCGGTGTGCCCCATAGGACTGGGTTGGGAAACACTGCCTTAAAAGAAACAGGATTTCTTTTTAAACACTCATCTGTATTGACACACGCCTCATGACACATCCCCCCTCTTAAAATATTACGGGCTGAATGACCCTCATTACAGCACGTAATTCTGGAGCTCTTTTGTGTTGATGCAAATAAGGCGTACCTCTCGTGCCATCTTCTGAGAACATTTATATGATAGACCTGCTCATGTCCTTTTTCATCCCTTATTAAATAGGATGCTGGACCCCGTGGTTGGGCCACAACATAAGGTCCTTTCCATCTAGCTTCGAATTTTGGAGTGGTGCCCGATATCAAGACGATTACTTTCTTGCCCGAAGTCAGGTGTCGAGGCTTTGTATCCCTATCATAATATTGTTTTTGTTTTTTCTGACTGCTCTTCAGTTGTCCCTCAGCAAACCGTGAAGTTCTTCTTAATCGGGTTCTTAATTTTTTCAAAAATTGCGGTATCCCTATTTCCTTCTCTTCGGGTTCCACCCATTGCTCTTTCAGAATATCGAGTACCCCCCTGGGTGATCTCCCATATATAAACTCATAAGGCGACGTGCCTAATGAAGCTTGTGTCCTTTCTCTGCAGGCATACAATATAAATGGCAGCATTGTGTCCCACTCTTCCATCTCTCCGTCCAGCGCTCGTCGCAACATTTGCTTAATGGTTTGGTTTGTCCTCTCTACCAAACCATTGCATTGGGGGTGATATGCGGCAGTTTTGAGATGCCTGATGCCAAAGGCGTCCCACACTTGGGCTAGGTATTTGGACAAGAAGTTCATACCTCGGTCCGTCAAAACTTCTTGAGGGAAGCCCACCTCACAGAATAGCTTTATAAGTTCCATGGCGATGGATTTTGCCGATATATTCCTCAAGGGTATGGCCCAAGGGAACCGTGTTGCCTGGTCGACGATAACCAGTATATATTGAAAACCCCTAGGAGTTCTTAAAAGGGGACCAACTATATCCATGGCTATCCTTTTAATGGGATCCGTTATCACTGGCATCGGCAATAATGGCACTCCAGCTGGTTTTATGGAGGTCACCCTTTGGCAGGAGGCACAGGACTCACAAAAACGTGAGACCTCCCTAAAAATTCCTGGCCAATAGAATCTGGCCAGTATCTGGTCAAGGGTCCCCTGTATCCCTTTGTGACCGCTCGTCGGGTGATCATGGGCTATCCTTAGTACTGCCGTTTTAAAGGTGTTTGGGACTACCAATTGTTTTCGGACATTTTTAGTCCGCGGGTCTATACTTTCTCGGTATAGAAGTCCTTCTTCCTTTATGAAGCGCGGAAAAACATCTCTCTTCGTTAGAGCATGTTCAAATGTGCGTGCCAGCGCAGGGTCATCTCTTTGCTCGGCGGCGAATGAAGGGAACTTCTCCACCAGCTCCGCTGGGATCCACGGTAGTTCCTCACCTGCTTCCAAACCCGCTCGGCCTTGAGAGCGTCCCTTTCTCTCTTTGCGTTTTTCGGCTTTGGTCTTTCTAACCCTTTCCGGAGGAGAGTTTACTAAGTCATCATGGGATGGGAGGTCAACTATGCTCTCTTCCCTAGAACATGAGGGTTTTTCTGCGGCACTCGCCTGGCCACGAGTGGAGACAAAAACCTCTCTGGGGCCTAAACCCTTTTCTAGGCCCTTCTCAAATTGTGGCCAGTCCCTACCTAGGACCAGCTCTTTAGGTAATCTGGGCACTACCGCTATCAGCATAATTTTCTCTATTCCCAAACCTCTGACCAGTAATTTGTACATGGGATACAAGGTAGCAGCGCCATGTACACACTTGATCTTGACTTGACCTTCTGGTCGGTCTGGGGCGGACGCAGCTTGCTCTTGGATGTTAGACCAGAGTTTACGCGAAATCATTGTCTGGTCCGCGCCAGAGTCAAGTAAGGCTTTGGCAGCTACTCCTTGCACCGTGACATCCAGTACAAAACCTTCTGATAACAATTGCTTATGCTCTCCTATGAGAGCAGTACGCACTCTGCATTCATTTATGACATGACCCAACTTTCCGCAGCTAAAACATCTTTTAGAAAGACTTTTCTCTATCTTTTTTTCAAATTTCACATTAGGTGTTTTAGACTGGTAGAGACTTTCTGATACTGGATTGAATGTCGCTATGGCTGTCTTAGCTACCTCCCCCGTAGGCTGGGTAACTAATTCAGCTTCCAGATACCTCTCTGTTAGGGCAATCGCCTCCATAGTAGAGCGACAATTCTGAAGAATAAGGAAGCTCTTTATTTTACCAGGTACTGCGGTCATAAACTGCTCGAGAACTATCATATCCATTAATGCTTCCACCGATCTTTCACTGGGCCTTAGCCACTTTTCAGCTAAGTGCTTCAGTCGGTGACCCAATGACTTAGGCGTTTCGCCTGCTTCAAGACGTGCTGCACGTAGCCTGCGGTTATAGACAAGTGGGGTCAAGCCCAGGCGTTCCCTGATGGCCTTTGTCACTTCACTATAATCAGCAGCTAACGCAGCGGGCATTGCCCTGTAGGCTGACAGTGCCTCACCCGTAAGGGACACTGCCAGTCTAATGGACCATTGGTCCTCTGGCCAACCCACAGAAAGGGCAATTCTTTCAAAAGCGTCCAGGAAGTCGTCTGGATTGTCCTTCTCCCCCAACTTCCCTAAAGTTAGAGTCTCGTAGGACCCTAGTCCTACCGGACCATGGCTCAGTCCTGAGCTCTGCTTCATGAGTCCAGCGGCTGCTTCCTGAGTCTTCTGCTGATGGCTCATCCAACTTTCCAGCATCTGCAGGACTGGCTTTTGTTGTTCCTGCATGGCCATAATTGCATGCTGCTGGGACTGTGCAGCCAGTTCCGCCTGTTTGCTGAATTGGGCCGCCATCCAGTTAAACATCTCGCGCTGCTCCATCGCGATAAGATCCCTGAAAGAAAAAACAAAGAAAAACCAGGTGTGGCTGTACAAAAATCAGCCCTACACTTCCTTCCTTTTTTTTTTTTTTTTTTTCCTTCTAAACTGCTACTTGTATCCACACAAGTTATGCGTTTCTACCCGTTACCTGGTAGAAGTGTAGACTCGAACTCTCAGCAACGGTGGTGCGGGTCTGCATCGTAGCACCCTCCAGGAACTTTGCCTTCCGTTCCAGATTTTGCTGCTGTCCAGTCCATGTTTTCAACTCCAATCCGGTTCTTTTCAAAGTCCAGTCTGGATTTTCTTGCACTCCGGTCCAAGTTTTCTTCTAACTCCGGTCCAGTTTTTCTGGCACTCCGGTCCAGGTTGTTCTTTTAACTCTGGTCCGGTTTTTCTGGCACTCCGGTCCAGGTTTTCTTTTCTTTTATTTTTTTTCAAAATGGATACTGGCAATTTCCTTAATTTTTTTATTATATCTCTTAGGATTATATCCAAATCCGAACAACTACGCCATTTGTCGCAGGGGCTGCCCTGTCTACGCCTTAAGAATGTTGGGGTGACCCCGGGCAAAGATTATACTAGGCAGTCCAGGGAATGTAAGTTCACTCAGCGTAGTTGAGAGAAGTGACCTCACAGATTCCAACTACCTAGGAGCACTCATTAATGAGACCAGGTGGAGGGAAATAAGGCTTTTTATTCCCCGTTAAATGCAAAGGTTCAACATAAGAGATAATCATTGAAAACAGAAAGTCCTTTGTGTCAAAAAGGTAGCAGTATTTACAATAGTTGCTTAATTGTTGCTTCACAATTAAGGCAGGCTTCACTACCGGAATTCAGTACAAGCAAACAACCATTAAATTTCATTAATTCTTCTTCACTATACAGCGCACACAGACTCTGGAGCTGAGGCCGTGCACAAGTCACAATCCATAAGTTCTGGCAGAGATAAGGGAACAGTATTTGGGTATTCAATTTCCATAGAATCTCCTTCGCTATACTCAGTAGAGGAATATTCACTGTCCCTGTCTGACCCAGACTTGTAGGTTAGGACTCTGGGGTCTGGCTTCCCATAGCCAGGGGTTCTCAAGGCTGCAGGAATTTGATTAAACCAATCTGGTTTCTTTTCCCTCACACAAGGGGCACGGATTTTATCAGAGCTTTTAGGAGCACAGTATTCACAGTCATTAGTTAGTGATTCATACCTGGATTTGGACGAGTTGGAACCAACAGTGTTTTCTCCTCCAGTCACTTTCCTTTGGTAGCAGAGCCTCTGCCTGCCAGCATTGGATATAGCCGTGCTTCTGGGCAGTTGAGTAAAACTTGTCCTTGATTCCCCTCTCTCTCTGGGTAAGAACTCCAGCTGACCACAAAAGTGCTTTCCTCTCTGACCTGGTAAAACTTGATAATAATCCTTCAGAGATTGTAAGCTCTTCTCAGAACCCTTCTCCCTGGTTCTTGGCTTCTGTCTCTCTGTTCTGGATTCAGGCAGACTGTAAGAACAGGGCGTGGCAGGCACTCTCACCTTAGAGCTGGCTCTAGCAAACTTCCCTTGTGCAGCAGGGTCAGTTTGGGCCTGCTGGCTCCCAGCCTTGTGAAGTCTGTTCCTTCTCAGGTTCCTCTCAGGCTTCTCTGCCTTCTCTTGGTGTTTCCCAGCCTTCTCTGGGTACTTCCCAGCCTTCTCTGGATACTTCCCAGCCTTCTCTTGGTGCCTCTCAGCCTTCTCTGCTCTACAAGCACTCTGTTCTGATTTATAAAGCAAACTCCTTGGAATGACTTCCGGATTCACTTCCAGGTGCAAATCATCAGAGTTCCCAGGCTCATTAACTCCCGAATGTCTGTTCCTGCTCCCTCTAGCTGTGCCTGGGGGTAATTGCACACCTAGTTCCTTAAAAGAAACAGGATTTCTTTTTAAACACTCATCTGTATTGACACACGCCTCATGACAGCATAGAGCCGATATGGAGGGGTTTGATGCATCAGAGGTTTGGTTTCCTACTCCCTTTCCTGGGAGCTATACCCCATGTCATCCTGGGAGGCATTTTCAGCATCCATTTTTTACTGGTGTCCCTGGGCATTGGTCTCTTGAGGTTTGACAGTATGGTGGAGTGGGGCCATGGGGTTATGGGTGGGGCAACTGGCCGGGAGCAGGGTTTAGTGGTGACGGGACTTCATCTGTGAGGGGTGTGGCTGGGTGGGAGGCTGGGGGTTTGGGTTCTTCAGCATGAAGCTGGGGAGGGGAGGGTGGTTAGTGCATCTGGGGCCGCTGCTGCTGGTGTTTGTCCTTCTATTTCTGTGCAGATTCAGGGGAGTGCTGGTGCAAGGGCCAGTATGTCTGACCCCGGCCGGGCCAGCGGAGCGGCCTTGACGTTACAGATGCCAGTGCAGTCCATTCCTCTTGACAGATCACAGACCACGAGCGAGCGGGCGTCGTTCAATCCGGAAGCTGGTGAGTATGCAGGGGGAGATGCTGGCTTGGGCGGGGGGGGGGGTTCCTTTTTCCAGGGCCGGGTTCACAGCTGGCCATAAGGCCAAGGCGAAGCATAGGCCTTATGAGGGAGGAGTGGCCTAGTGGCTGGGGCAAGTTACCTCAGGCTGGAAAGTCAGGGGTTCAAATCCCACAAGAGGACAGCAACCATGGGCCAAAAGGACTGGGGTTTCTAGTCCCACAGGTGTTCCTTGTGGTCTTGGGCAAGCCACTTAACTCTCCATTGCCCATGTTCCCTGTAAGTATTAGCATACGTGTCTCATATCCCCTCGTGTTAAATACATCCCCCAATTGTGTTTTGACCACTTTGATTGAAGGATAAGGTGGCATACAAAACTGTCTAAATAAATAAATAGGCATGGGCACCATTGTTGATGTGATTCATCATCATCAACTTCATCTGAGGCTTCTTCTATAGGTTCTGCAGCAGTGACTGTCGAAAAGGGGGAAGGAACCGCTCCCACTGTGGTCTCTTTTGCTGAGCTTTGGGAAGGGGTACCGTGGAAGTTGATTAGAAGGTGAGAAGGTGTCAGTATATTGATATATTTTGCCTTTTGGAGGGGTGGAAACATTCTGAAGAGAGCAGAAAGAAGAGAAAAGAGGACGAAAAAGCGGGCAGGGTGCGGAAGATTTCCCGCAATACCCTTAATTGGACGCAGGCTTTTTTAAGGTTAGCGAGTGTGTGGGGGCATTATGTTCCAGGCCAATATGATGCGCTGCTAGCATATGCGGATGCTATATTGGCGGCATCTCAGGCTCATGAGGACTGGGCATGGCTAAATTATGATGAGGAATTTCGGGACATGATGGAAGAAAATGCTCAGTTGTCATGGGGGACAAAGGACATCAATTTGTGCCTTACTTAAATGTCCTCTAAGAAAGGGTCTGGGGGTATGGGGGGAGGTTGGCCCCGGGCAGGATCGCAAGTGGCAATTGCAGGTCCTCAGTCCTTTCGGGTACCAGTGGGAACCACTGTGCCATCAAAGGGAGGGCCAGGAGGGGGAGACCTGTGTTGGCATTTTAACAAGTCCTCCTGTCCTTTCCCGGACTGTAAGTTTAGACATGACTGTTCCCTCTGCAGGGGTGGACATGTACCCACGAAGTGTAGTCGAAAGGTGGTGGCGGGGGCTCCGGCGGGGGGTAAGTGAGGAGTCGAGTCGGGTATTGACTCCTACTCCTATAAGGGTTGAAGCTTTGCCTCCTTGGTTGCTTCATTTTGGGGGGAGTCGGCAGAGTAAGGCTTGGAGGGTGATCTTCTTAGTTTTCGCATTCCATTTCAAGGTGCAGTGGCAGATGCGGGGGCCAAGAATTCCAGCTCAGTAAGGCTTTTGGTTGACATTGTCTGTAAAAAAATCCAGGCGGAATGTGCTTTGGGCAGAATAGCTGGTCCTTTTGATGAACCCCCATTTTCGCCTTTTATTGTTTATCCATTGGGAGTGGTCCCTAAAAAGGAACAGGGTCGATTTAGGTTAATACATAATTTGTCATTCCTGCCTGGGAATTCAGTTAATGATCATATTCCTCATGAATTCTGTATAGTCCGCTATGCTTTGTTCGACACTGCAGTTGTTTTGGTGCGTCAGTGTGGTGCGGGGGCACTGATGGCGAAGGTGGATATTGAATCTGCTTTTCGATTGTTGCCGGTCCACCCGTCGGCATTCCCATTGCTGGGTTTCCAGTTTGGTTCTAAGTTCTATTTTGATGTGTATGCCAATGGGTTGTGCTATTTTGTATGCTTATTTTGAGGCCTTTAGTACTTTTTTACATTGGGCCTCGGGGCAGGGGACAGGGTTCTCCACCATTATCCATTACTTGGATGATTTTTTGTTTGTGGGCTCCAGCCAGGTTGAGACTTGTTGCTGGCATCGTTTCAGAGGATGGCCAGGGAATTCGGTATCCCCTTAGCAGTTGAAAAGATGGTGGGGCCTGTGACATGCCTCACCTTTCTGGGGATAAAGATAGATTTGGTGGAAATGTTAGTGCGCTTGCCAGCACAAAAAGTTAAACGTCTAAAAGGTTTGGTCGCGGCTGTGGGGTCGTCCTCCAAGACTACACTTAGGGACTTGCAGTCGTTGGTGGGGCATCTTAATTTTGCTTGTCGGGTTATCCTGATGGGGTGCCCCTTTGCGCAGCGGTTGTCTCTGGCAATGGTGGGGTGCGACGTCCTTATCATTGTATTCGTGTATCTTCTGGAATGCGGGAGGACTTGTGGGTGTGGGATTCGTTCTTATATGATTTCAATGGTTGCTCGGTATTGCAGTTGCTGGAAGTGTTAAATGCAGATTTGCAGTTGTTTTCTGATGCTGTGGGCAGTTCGGGATTTGGTGTATACTGTCAAGGGGTGTGGTGCGCGGAGGCTTGGCCGTCAGAATGGCGGGTTTCCTGGTTGACTCGTAACATTGCTTTCTTGGAGTTGTTTCCCATTGTGGTCACGTTTTGGGTGTGGCCTGAGTGTTTGTGGAATAGGAGGGTCGTGTTTTGGAGTGACAATGCAGCTGTGCTGGAAATAATTAATCCACAAAATTACAGGCTCCATTCCATAAAAAAATCAAACCAATTTCCAAAATAAAGTAATTTTTTTGTCCATTGCTGTTCGCACTTTAACAGGCGAGATAGACGATTACTGCCATGGGACAGGGAAGGTATATGGTCAATCACTCGCCAAGTAAATCTTGTAAAATCCGGGGTACATTGCAGCGCATGTTGAACTATTGACCATATACCTTCCCTGTCCCATGGGAGTAATCGTCTATCTCACCTGTTGAAGTGCGAACAGCTGTGGATCTTCCGATTGGACACTGTCATGCCACATGGCTTAAATCTGGAGCAGGACTGGCATTGTCTTCTTTAGTTGCTCAATTTATTGGTCGGCAATATGGTGTCAGCAGTTTGGTTGCTCCCACCTTTTGACCGGCTAGTCAGTAATGTCTTGTTCGGAAGTGACGTCAGATGCCGTGGCTTTAAATGTCATATTATTTCCTTGGTTTTCTTGCGCTAGTTGGTGGACATTAACCTGAAGCAGGGTGTGGAAGTTTGATAACTTGAAACGCAGGACTGTGTCGTTTCTCCACCACTATTGATGGACTGTATCATAAGTGCAGTGGTTCAGTTAAGTACTTCTTTGATAAAAACCTCTATTTAGCAGCTCGAATGTTACTGCTTTTGAATAAAAGGATGCAAGCCTTCAGTTAAGGGTTTCTTGCCTGAGTTTCCTGGTCCAACAAAAAAATTACTTTGTTTTAGAAATTGGTTTGATTTTTTTATGGAATGAAGCCTGCAATTGTGTGGATTCTTTAAAGATTTGGGGTACAGTGTTCCTTTTTGCCCTGGGGTTTTTATGATTTTGGAAATAATCAGAGGCTTTCCTTCCCTAAAGCTGTGGTTGTATTCCCATTGAGGAGGTGCATTTGTTAGTGTGAAATTGGTTTGTTAGTATGCCTTAAAACATTAGTGAATTTTAAATTCATTTAAGATGTATTAACCTGTGAATTTGTTTGTGCATGTTAAAATGTTCTAGCACACATTCAAAATTTTCTATTAAAACAGATGCATGAAATGAGCTGAAACAAACATTCAAAAATCAGGAAAAGATTTGAAAAAAGCAAAAGCAAAGAACAATTTTTTTTTTGCCTGCATACATATGTTTCTTAAAGCTCAATCCATTGCCTCATATGTGCTAGCATATAAATATATATCAACAAATCACGAGAAATAAGAACATAAGAAATGCCAGGCTGGATAAGACCAATGGTCTACCAAATCCAACATCTTGTCTCTGATAGAGGCCTGTCCAAGTAACTTGGAAGCAAGGCTGACACCAGAGTTAGTTCAAGGTGTTGGCACCCTAGACAAACTTTAAGCCTTATGCCCTCTGCTGTCAGATTCTATTGTCTAACTAATTTTGAATGCACCGCTCTATGCTACCCCCCCCCCCCCCCCCACTCCGGAAGCTGCTACCCTAGGCAATGCCCTAGTTTGCCTGCTGGTTGGACCAGCCCTACTTGGAAGTACCCAGCAGAATCCAATAGGAAACTCTGGGTCCAATATTCATTATATTTATGCATCTGAATTTGAGAGTTATGCCCCTAAATTGGCCTCTTTGAAAATTTACTATTATTGGATGCCTAAATTTATATTCAGAATTTTACTGAACTCCTAAATTTAGGAATATAAAAAGTAGGTGACAACAGGGACAGATTTAGGATAGCGGAGAAAGTTAGGAATTTAGCAATGATTTTAGCAATGATTACTCCCATGGGACAGGGAAGGTATATGGTCAATCACTCGCCAAGTAAATCTTGTAAAATCCGGGGTACATTGCAGCGCATGTTGAACTATTGACCATATACCTTCCCTGTCCCATGGGAGTAATCGTCTATCTCGTCTGTTGAAGTGCGAACAGCTATGGATCTTCCGATTGGACACTGTCATGCCACATGGCTTAAATTTGGAGCAGGATTGGCATTGTCTTCTTTAGTTGCTCAATTTATTGGTCGGCAATATGGTGTCAGCAGTTTGGTTGCTCCCGCCTTTTGACCAGCTAGTCAGTAACTTCTTGTTCGGAAGTGACGTCAGATGCCGTGGCTTTAAATGTCATACCATTTCCTTGGTTTCCTTGCGCTAGTTGCGCTAAGCTCATAAATTAGGCTCATAAATTTAAGCAAATAAATGACAGGCCTAAATTTAATAGCATTATTAAGACAAATGTTTAGCTGAAAACTTAAACATATAAGTTGGGCTAAGATAGGGCACACATTTAGGAGCCTAAAATAGGAGCTTAAGGGGGTCTTTTTCTAAATGCCACTATGGTTTTGCACTCAACAAGTATTACCAATGCACATTAAGTACAAAGTCTTTGTGTTAGCTGTTGGGGGCATGTTCCGGGCAGCTAATGTGCTACTAGATACTGTAACAAGCAGTAAAGTAACATGGGTGCATCTAATGGCATCTACGGAGGTACAGTTAGGTTAACCTGCGCTAAGTGCTCTGCCTCTAATCTCTTCACTCTCCGATAACTGTCATGCCCATGCATTAGGGTTTAACTTGGTCAGTTACCTCTTGTTAAAATATTAAACTGTTTAGCAGCTTTTAGTAAAAAGGCCCCTAGAAGCACATTTATGTGGTCTGTAGACCTGAAAACAGCACAAATACCACTGGCACTAACCCCTGCTAACTGGTTTAAACTCCCTGGTATTATCCGAATAGCGTTGGGGCATTCTGGGTGTGGCATTGGCAGCTATGCAGTTAGTGACCATATCCAACCACTAACCACACAGCTAAATCGCATAAAGTTAGGATAGGTAAAAGGCTGTCCTAACTTTATGCAGTTTTGCAATCCAGTTATGAGCTGAATATTGCCACTAACCAGTTGGCAAACCAACAAGCCGACCAAGCCGGATATTCAGCACCTGCCACCGGATATGCACCGCACTGAATATCTGGCCATAACTTAAAGTGGCCACCACTTCTGGAAATGAATCCTTCAGCTTTTTTGGAATATCAGCCCTCTGTTCTTGATTGCCCATTCTCAGAGGTATGAAGTGGAAACACCCCTTCTTGTTGGTTCACACATTATTAACAGACCTATCCTTCAGAAGCATGCCCAAACCCTTTTTTAAACTCAGCTGTATTTCTAGCCTTAACACATTGTCCGGGTCAATTGATATTTTCATTTAATATGTTTTTTAATTCTACAAATATTTATATATGTCATCCCTGGCACAATATCGTATAAAGAGGTTTACAAAATGAACATGATGACTCAAGCTATTAAACAGTAGAAGAAGAAAGCATCACTGTTACATTTATGCAGTAATAGTGGCAATGCCTTTCTATCACATACTCTCCTGACCTCAATGAGTACCATATCTATGTCAGAAAGAAATAAAGCTTTCAACTTCTTCCTGAAAGATATTATATATTTATTTGTACCATTTATAACCTGCAATACTGGCAAAGCCATTCAATGCGACAGATCAAGCTACAAATAAATACTAACAGACAATACATCAACTCAACCATTGGACTGGAAAATGGGGTAAAAACTAACTGAGGACTTCAAGAAACAAACAGGCTCTAGATTTTTCCTAAATCGATGCATATCAGACTCAACTCTCAAATATTCAGGTAGAGATTTCAAGGGACAAGGAGCAGCAATTGAAAAAGCAGAGGCTCTAGATATTCATAATCTTACCTCATATGAGGAGGGAACCTCCAAACAGCATGTACCAGTAGAGTATAGATGATGAAAAGAAGAATGAACCTGTACCATATTTTTCAAATAATACAAACTGTAGCATGCTTGTTTGTTTATTTATTTATGTGGTTTTATATACCGCCCTGACAGGAAATCAAGGCAGTTTACATAGAACAATTAACCATAACAAGTATCAGGTAACCTTTTACAAATAAGTGAATCCCCACATCCATGTAACATTTACAGAACAATTATTTATTTCATTTATTTTTATTTAGCTGGGTTTCTATACCGCCTTTCAGCAGGTCAAAGCAGTTTACATAAAACATCCATGTTACATTGAATAGTGAACAGTAGAACTATATACAATTTGGATTACTTTGCATGATTAAACTATGTACATATTTACAAACTGGTGTGTGTAACTTTGTGATTGGGGAGTTGCCAGAGCTATGTCTTTGGCAGAATTGTTCTGTGAATGGGTGAGTTTTTAGGTGCCTTCTGAAGGTCTTGATATTGGTAATGCTTCTCAGGGTGTTCGATAGGGCATTCCATATGGATAGAGTGCTAAGTTCGAATGAACATCTGCAGGCTTGCTAGTTATACTTAGTTCTTGCATATGGGATGGTGAGGGAGGTCTGGGAGCGGCTCTTCTTGGTCTGTTATTCTGTGGGATTTGAAGTAAGGTGCGGAGATGCATTGGTGGGTCAGAGTGTAAGGATTTATGAGTGAGGAGGATTATTTTATATTTTATGTGGCTGTGTAGCGGTAATTAGTGGAGCTGTTTTAGGATGGATGTGATATGATCATTCCTTGCAGCACCTTGAATGATGCGTGCCATTGTATGTAGTGCAGTTTATTTAGGGAGCAGCGTGGCTTGTGGGAGGTCTTGATATATGGAATTGCAATAATCAAAATATGGTAGGGCCATTGCTTGGAGTGCAGAGCAGAAGTCTGGTGGATCAAGGAGCATTCAAAGGTGTTGGAGGGTCCTTATTTTGAGATATATTGTTCTGGCAACATTACGTATGTGTGCTTCGAAGCTCAGGGTCTGATCCAGAGTGATCCCAAGATATTTTACTTCTGTTTTGACTTTAATTTGTGTGTTGTGGAGTGTCTGGTGAGGAGAATGTATTGTCCCTTGTTATGATAAGGACCTCAGTTTTCTTGTATTTGACTTCCAGATTGTTTTCTTGTAACCAATTTGAGATGTCTGCAAAGCATTGTTGATGGGTGGAGTAGGAAGGTCATTTTTATGTTGAAAGTGCCATAGATCATGATTTCATCAGCATATATGTGAAAGTTGAGGTTGTGTCGCTCGACGATTGAGCAGAAGGGCTGTAGGTAGATGTTGACTAGGGTTGCAGATAGGGTGGACTCGTTGAGTTTAGTGGCAGGGGGTTGAAGTGTTTTGCCCAATTTTTATCTGTTGATTCCTGTTGGTCAGGTAGGATTGGAACCATCTGAGAACAGATTCCTGGATACCGCTGGCTATGAGCCATGAGGATGTTGTGTTTGACAGTATCAAAGGCAGAAGAGATATTGAGAAATGTCAGTTGGTAGCCTTGGTTGTTGTTTTGTATTTCCTCTAGTAGTGTTTCTGCTTCATGTTGAGGGTGAAACCCCTGTTGCTGTGAGTCAAGTAGCTTGTTCCTATCAATGTGGTCTTACAGTTGTTGATGTACCGCTTTTTCAATGATTTTTGCTGTAAAAGGAAGGCTTGATATGGGTCTTTATAAGGTGGGGTCAGCAGAGTCAAGATTTGTCTTCTTCAGTGTTGGACAAATGGAGGAGTTTTTCAGGCTTTGCAGTATTTTCCCTTGCTTGAGTATTGTGTTGGAGAGTTTGGTGATTGTAGGGCTGAGCTCCTACTTTGTTGCTTTAATCCAGGTGATTGGATATGGGTCCAGAGAAGACATTGTGGTGTTGAGTGATGACATGATGTTCTCCATGCGCTCATCACTGATAATGTCAAAGTCTGCCCAGGGATTTGTATGGATGGTCTCGTTAACTTACAGAGGCATGAGTAGTTCTAGTTGTGGGCGCAACTGCTTGTAGTGTGCTGCCAGTTGTTGTGAGGTGACTTGTAGCTTCTGGGTAGATATTTGTGGGTGTTTTCATCAGCTGTTTTATAATGTTAAAGAGTTTCCTGTGACGAATGAAGGAGGAGTTGATCATTTTAGCATAATGGTCACATTTTGCCTTATCTGTTGCAATCTGGTATTTGTTTAGGAGTCTGAGTTAATTTTGTTGTCTTCATCATTCTTGGATTTCCACCATTCCCATTCGAGCATTCAGAGGCATGTCTTTAAGGTTTGGAATTCTGGGTTATACCAGTTGTTTTTGGTTTGTATTCTTTGTATTTGTGTTGTGGATGTTGTTGCTGTGACTGCTCATTCAATGGTTCAGTTCCAGTTATCTAGTAGTGTGTGTGGGTTGTTCAATTCAGTTGTTATTTGGGGCAGGACATATCCAAGAAAAGCATCCTTGTCAAATCTTTTGAAGTGGCTTCTTGTTTGTTGAATGGGTGGTATATTAGGGGAGTCATGGTGGATGAGAAGCTGATGAGCTTGTGGTCCGACCATGGTACTGTGTGAGTCCGAATGTGTGTGTGTGTGTGGGGGGGGGTAGATTGGGCTGTGTGACCTCTAAAGAATATCAGATCTAGGGTGTTTCCTCTTTCATGAGTAGTTCTTTCATGAGCTGTGTAAGATTTCATAGCTTCCATTGCCACTAGGAGTGAGCTGGCTAGTTTTGGTTGAAGTGATGGGAGATTGAAATTGCCTAGGATTAGCTCTTTGTTCATTTTGGTGGCTGATAGGATGCTATCAAGGATGTCGGATAAATCAAGAGGTGCTGAGATAGGAGTCTTGTATATGAGACTGATGGTGATTTTCTTGTTGGCTATGGTAAGGGTGTCGGCATCATTTGTGTTCTGTGTTGCGTGGTATCTGAAAAGCTGGCTTTTGCTAGGATTGTTACTTCTCCACCTCTGTGGTTGTATTGCGGGCAATGAAAGATGGTGTATCATCTGGGGTGATTTGATTTAGTAACACATTGTCCGCTTCTGTTATCCATATCTCTGTTATACATAGTATGTCCATTTGATAAGATCAGATCTCTGATAGTAGTGGAGGAGTGGCCTAGTGGTTGGGGCAAGGTACTTCAGGCCAGAAGGTCGGGGGTTCAAATTCCACTGGAGGACAGCAACCTTGGGCCAGAAGGACTGGGGTTTCTAGTCCCACAGGTGCTCCTTGTGGTCTTGGGCAAGCCACTTAAACCTCCATAGCCCATGTTCCCTGTAAAATAGTTATCTCCAAGTTATAATGCCCTGTTCAATGTAATTTCAGTTTGTTCAATGTAAACCACACTGATGCAGAATAGTGCGGTATATAAGAGAATGTAAATAAACAAAATTAAATCTTGTTTCATATTGAGCAGATGTTGATGAGAGCGCATTGGATAATGTGTTTATTTATTTATTTATGTGCACT
Organism: Ichthyophis bannanicus; assembly: GCA_033557465.1. NCBI lineage: Eukaryota > Metazoa > Chordata > Amphibia > Gymnophiona > Ichthyophiidae > Ichthyophis > Ichthyophis bannanicus. The sequence goes on from CM066032.1 coordinate 444,221,467, forward strand.
TATATACTGCCTTTCCTAAATCAAAGCGGTTTACAATGAACTCAAGAACAACATTCCAACATACAGTCATTACATTGAACTTTGATAACAGGGTACACCATAGTAGTAAATAAACAAGATAAGTTTAGTATAGCATTTAGCAAAGAATTTCAGCCAACTATTTACATGTAGTATTTGTGTGAAAATATGAAAAGTTCTGACCTAATTATTAACCTTCAGTTAAATTAAGTTGATTAATCTATTTTCAAAAAATGTTGCACTGTGTGTCATTTTTCAGGTGATGTATTGAGTGACACTGAGCTTACAGTAAAAACTGAAGGATAGTCAAGTATGACTTGTGTTAAGTAATTGTTTCTCCGAAATGTTCTCTGAACAGAAAGGTTTTTAGGAGCTTGCAAAAAGTATTTGGTTCCTTAGTATCCCCTTATGCTGTCTGGGAGTGAGTTCCACAATGTTGGAGCATATAAGGAGAATGCTCTCTTTGTTGTTGATGCCTTGCTATTCCTGAAGATCGAGGCAACTGTTAGTATATTTTTATTGCTACTTCTTCGTAATCTGATTTCTTGGCTGGTATGTATTAACGACCTTAAGCTTGAATATGATTCATTTTGTAGAGTTTTGAATATTTTGTGGATTGCTTTGAACTTTATTCTGCTGACTATTGGTAACCAATGTAGCTCTTTTAAAATTGGTATAATGTGCTCCCTAATTGGCATTTGTGTGATGACTCTCGCTGCTGTGTTTTGGACCAGCTGAAGTCTGTGAATAGTTTGCTTAGGAAGAACCATTAGTAAACTGTTGCAGAAATCTAAGTGAGGAAAGATCACAGCCTGGACTGTTGTTCTGAAGTCACTTGCTGATAGGAGAGGTCTTAGATGTTGAAGCATCTTCAGCTTTGAGAATATGGCCTTAGAAATATTATTTATATGTTTAGAAAAATTGAGTTGGTGATCTAACGTGACTCCCAGGTATCTCACTTCATTTTTTACCTGTAGTATTGTTACATTTATTTTTATATTATCCGGTGGGGTGAACGAGTTACCTTTTGCTATGAAAAAGACTTCTGTTTTCTTATAATTGATTCATAGGTTATGGTTGGCTAGCCATGTGATTGTGTCCCTGAAGCATTCTTCTATTTTTGTGTAGGTTGGTTGCTTTGTGTCAAATTGCGTATACAGCATGATATCATCTGCATAAAGGTGATAATGACTATTGTGGTCCTGGATTATTTTGCATAAAGGTTGTACTGTATATATATATATTGAATAAAAGAGCTGATAATGCTGAACCTTGAGGAATACCCAACCTTTGGCTGAATGGTCTAAATATGTCGTTACCCATTTTCACTTGTTGGGTTCAATTGGATAAGTAGGAGTTGAACCACATTAGTATTTTTTCAGTAAGGCCAATTTCTTGAAGTCTGGTTAGGAGGTGCTCGTGAATTATGGAGTCATAAGCTGCATGTTATATCTAGGAATATTAGGACGAATCCTGATCTCTGTTTTCCCATTCCTTTTAATAGCCTGTCTATTAGTGTTAATAGAAGGGTTTCTACCCATGACCTATTCTAAACCCATGTTGTTGTGGGTCGAGTGGGGCAAAATTATCAACGTGGTCCTGTAATTAGATATGTACTGCTTTTTCTAAGATTTTTGCCATAAACGGTAGACTTGAAATTGGTCTATATGAGCTTGGGTCGGCTTTATCCAGATCTTTGCCTTTGAAGAGAGGGCGGATAGATGTGATTTTTAATTCCTTGGGGATGCACCCTTGTTTTAATGAAGAATTAATTAAATTGAGTAAAAGATGATCGCGTGACATTCTTATCCATGATGCTGGACATGGGTCTAGTGGTGAAGTTGACGTGTTTAATTTGATGGTGCTATCCAATTGCTTTTTAGAAATTGGAGTGAATTTATTCTATGTGTATGATTGTTGAGTTAACTGCTTTAGGTGGTGGTTTTTTAATGAATGTTTGTCTATTTTTTCCTTGAAATATTTGGCCATTGCATGTACATTTGGAGAGGGAATTACTGAGTCTTCTTTTGGGTTTGATAATAGCGATTTGACAATGTCGAACATTTCCCTTGGCTTATTCAGTACTGTCATAATAAGTTTAGATTGGTAATCCCTCTTATTGATTTTAATGCTAGTTCTGTATTCTGCCAACTTGTTTAAGTAAGATAGTTTTTCTGCTTCGCTTTTTGATCTCCTCCATCTCCTTTCTAGTTTCCTTAGTTGTTTCTTGATGTCTTGGATTTCTGTTGTGCCATATTGCACTCTTCTGTGTCATGTTCTTGGTCATAGTAGGACTTTTATTGGCTAAGGTTGCCTGATTTATCACTAAATTCTAGCTGCTTATGAGTTTATCTGTGTCTGTGATGTCTGTACGTAGTTATGGAAGGATTTCCTTTATGAACTCTTCTTTAATGAATTTATGGAATTTCCTGGGATCTGTGTTAATTTGATTTGTACTGACTCCTCTAGATATGTTTGGGATGGTGAAACATATAGAGTGGTGGTCAGACCAAGGTACTTCTTCAATTTGTAAATCTGGATCTATGTTGCTGTTTCTTTGTTCTGAGGGGAGGAAAATGAGATCCAGCACATTTCCTTTTATGTTTGTGGGCTCATGTACTATTTGCCAAAAGCCTAGGGCATCCATTGTTCCAAAAAACCTTGTGCATGATGCAAGGTGGTAGATGGTAAGTTCAGATCCCCTAACACGATTATGTGTTTGTTGGATTTGTTGTTGCAACATATATAGTCTGGGATGACTGTAAGCTCCTTACTGTCTGAAGATGGAGATATGTAGATTAAACACAAGATCAGGTTCTTGTTCTCTACTAGTAGAACGTCCATGTCTTGGGCAAATTCACTTGATCCTTTTGAGAGTTGTAAATCCCTTTTGGCTATTATGGTTACACCTCCTCCCCTCTTTTTTGGTCTTTGATGGTTGAAAATCTCATATCCTTCAGGTTTAAGTTGGTTTATGAGAACTGTATCATTAGCTGTGAGCCATGATTCGGTTATGAACAGGATGTCCAAGTTGTTCTCTATAGTTTGATAATTTATTATTGGTATCTTATTCCTGATAGATTGTGGGTTGATTAGTGAACATTTTAGGGTAGACTGGAATTTTTTGGTAATAACTTTACCTAGCTCTTCGTCTCCCAAATTAATCTGAATAAGCCTCTGTTTTCGTTCTGATTTAGTGGGCCATGATTTGTAATTTCTCGATTCATATTTATACCTCTGAAGCGAGTATATGACTGGAATTGTGTGGATGATAGGTGTGAGTGTATAGGATATGGAAGGTAGAACTAAAGTTCCTATGAGGCCTATAGCCAATATTGAACCCAGGAAATGCATTTTCAGGAACGTTATCTTTTTAGAACCTTTGTTAAGTAGTAAGGAGGAAAGGCTTGAGGTGACAATGATATGGAATTTTACTTGCAGAGTCCTTTTGATAATCAGTATTTTTTAGGGTAAAAACAATTTTCTGACTGTGATAAGTAGAGGAGTCTATTCTTATTTAGCTGGATATAGGGATTGTTGATGTACTTAGTGATTAGATATACAAAGCCCCTAAGGAGTTTAAAGAACCAAACAACGCCATTATCCTGTGCTATTCCTTTAAGTGTTTAAATAACTTCCCCTGAGATCTAGATGTATAGCTAGCATAAAGTTTGTATATCGTACCTTCTGTATTGGTTCCTGTCTTATATCCTTGTTGTGTGGTTTGAAACACATCTGATTCCGATTCTGTTTGATGTCTTTTGATGAAATCATTCAATGAGGTTCTATGCACCTTTATAATCACAAACATAATCTTCCTCTTAACTGCCTGCATTCCCCACCTAAGGCCACGCCAAAGGGCCCTCAGGCGTGGGCCCATCAGGCGCGGGCACGCTTGCCGGCTCTTTATTTTAAAAGTGCCCCAAGGTCTCTGATTGGCCCTGTGCAGGGGAGTGGGGAGGAGTTCTGCTTCCCGCTCTCTTGTGCAATGCCAATCTGTGGTCTGGCTGCTTGCGGTGTCCCGATGATCTTTCCGACGCTGCTCCTGCTGGCTCTTTATTTTAAAAGTGCCCCAAAGCCTCTGATTGGCCCTGTGCAGGGGAGTGGGGAGGAGTTCTGCTTCCTGCTCTCTTGTGCAATGCCGATCAGTGGTCTGGCTGCTTGCTGCGTCCCGATGATCTTTCCGATGCTGCTCCTGCCGGCTCTTTATTTTAAAAGTGCCCCAAAGCCTCTGATTGGCCCTGTGCAGGGGAGTGGGGAGGAGTTCTGCTTCCCACTCTCTTGTGCAATGCCGATCAGTGGTCTGGCTGCTTGCTGCGTCCCGATGATCTTTCCGATGCTGCTCCTGCCGGCTCTTTATTTTAAAAGTGCCCTGAGGCCTCTGATTGGCCCTGTGCAGGGGAGTGGGGAGGAGTTCTGCTTCCTGCTCTCTTGTGCAATGCCGATCGGTGGTCTAACTGCTTGCGTGTCCCGATGTTTGGGGTGGTGCATGAGTGGAGGTCCATCTGGTTGGTATAATGAGGTTTGTATTTTCACAAGGCATTTTGTAAGAACTATTTATATTGTAGTTATTATTTACAGTGATTTATGTTGCAGTTATTCTTTACAGTATAGGTTACAGTAGCAGTACAGGATACATTTACAGTAGTAGGATTTTTAAGGAACTTGATCATATATAATGGTAGTTGAAATTTTGTTGATAGCTTGGTATTTGGGAAGAGTTAGGTGTAGTCTAGCTAGTAGGATGGATGATATGTAGTTAGAAGTCACTGTTCTGAGTTGATCAGGTGACTGACTCTGCAAAGTATTCTTGGAATAACCAAGTTTTTAGAAGCTTGCGGAATACTTTATGGTCTTTTGTGGATCTAATTTTCTCTGGGAACGACTTCCATAGCCCTGTTGCGTAAAGGAAGAAGGATCTGCTGGATGTAGAAAGCTTGCTTTTGGTGAATTCTGTCAGAGTGGCCAGGAAGTTTCTGGTATGGCTTCTCCTTTCTCTGTTTGTTGGGGTGGTCTGTAGTAGTGACCTTAAAGAGGTAAGAGGTTCAGTCCGTAGGGTCTTGCAGATGGTGTGTAAGTTTTTATATTTTATTCTGCAGTTTATTGGAAGCCAGTGGAATTTCTCCAAAATTGGGGTGATGGGTTCTCTATCTTTATGTTTATGTTTATGTTTATGTTTAATAAAACTTGATAGACCGCCCTTCACAATAAAATCAGAGCGGTTTACAACATATAAAAACCTTTAAAATAGGGCGCAAGGCCGGTAAAAGGAAAAGAAGTTACATTTCATAAAAAAGACAGAGGAAGAACAGAAAGGGCAGGAGAAAGTGGGAGGGGAGGAGTGAGATTATAGAGAGGGGGGAGAAGTAGGGAGGTTAAAGGCTAGGGAAAAGAGGTAGGTTTTTAGCTGCTGTTTAAATGCTGAGTGGGAGGGTTCTAAACGGATAGAGGAGGGAAGGGAGTTCCATAGTGCGGGGCCTATAAAGAAAAAAGCTGAAGAGCGGGTGGATTGCAAGTGGGCGACAGAGGGGGGGGGGGAATGTAAGCCGGTTTAAGTGAAATGAACGGGGGGTATATCTGGGAGTGTGGAAATGAATTAAATCGGCTAGGTATTGTGGGGAGTTGGTGTGGAGGGCCTTGTGAACCAAAGTAAGTAGTTTGTATTGAGAGCGGAAGGGAAGAGGCAACCAGTGTAGATGGATAAGAAGAGGAGTTATATGGTGCGAATGAGAAGAGTGTGAAAGAAGGCGGGCTGCGGTATGCTGGATTCTTTGAAGGCGGTGTAAATGAGAAGAAGGCAGGCCAATAAGGATAGCGTTAGCGAAATCAACCCTGGACATGACAAGAGAGAGAAGGAGGGTAGATAGGGCAGAAGGAGAAAGAAAAGGACGGACAGCACGGATTTGACGCAGGAAATAAAAGGAAGTTTTAGTAATATGTGAGATATGGGCGTGAAAGGAAAGATCTGAATCAAAGAGAACACCAAGATAGCGGAAGGTAGTGACTAAGGATATGGGAGTGTTAGACAAGGAAGGAGCTAACGAGGGGGAGGGGTGACTGTGGGGGAACCAAATAGCAGTGGTTTTGGCCAGATTCAGGTGAAGGCAGTTTTGGGTTAACCAGTAGGTGACAGCAGTGAGGCAGTTGTTAAGGGGAGTCAGATCAGGAGAAAGTGGGGAGGTGTGATGAAGAAGAAGGATGTCGTCGGCGTCGCTTGACATATCTCTCAAGCAGTGCATCAGAGCAGTTTACAATAATAAAAGGTAGCTACACAGATAGAAAATAGAAAGGAACACCATTGTTTGTCAGGCAAGAGAAAAAAGACAGATAAAGGTAGAAGGAGCATAAGATGGAGGAACATAGATAATGGGAGTCAGGAGTACAAGAACATGGAGTCAAGGAGAAGGCTGAAGGGAGAGAGAGGGCTGTAGAGATAGGCTATCGAGAGGAAGGTCAGAAACAGGAGGAGCAGACAGGGAGAGGGCTGAGTTCTCTGATTGGGGTTTGTGTGATAGTTCAGGCAGCAGTGTTCTGTGCCAACTGGAGGCGCTATATGGTTTGCTTTGGTAGGCCAGTTAGTATGCCATTACTGAAGTCTAAGTGGGGGAGTACCATGGCTTGGAGCATCGTAGTTGTTGCAAAGTTTTTATTTTGGAGTATATTGCCCTCATAGTATTATTTATGTGGCTGGTCACGTTTAGCTGCTTATCAATCATGATGCCTAAGTATTTGACTTCATTTTTGATCTCCAGGTTTGCATCTCTTACTTTCAGGGTTGTTGGGGAGATGAATGTTTCATTTCTTGATATGTACAGGACCTTTTTTTTTTGTAGTTTATGTTTAGGTTATATGCAGATAACTATGAGGCTACTTCGCCGAAGCATGCGACTATTCTAGTATGATCAGGGCTGCTAGTGTCTAGTGGGACATACAACATAATATCATCTGTGTATATGTGGTAATAGATGTTATGATTTTGGATTATTTTGCAGATGGGCTGTATGTAGATGTTGAAAAGCAATACTGATAGGGCAGAGACTTGTGGGATTCCCTGTAGTTGAAGATATAGCTTAAATTAGTTAGGGCCTATTTTTACTTGCCGTTTTCTATCTGTTAGATAAAATTTGAACCATTGCAGTGGTGTGCCTTTAATCCCAATTTCTTGCAGTTTGGTTAGTAGTAGAGGATGGCATATAGAGTCAAAGGTGAAGGCTGTATCTAGAAATATCAATATGAAGGCTGTTTTCTGATTGTCAATCCCCTTTAGTATCTTATCCATGAGTTCTATAAGTAGTGTCTCTATTCCATGGTTATTCTGGAAGCCATGCTGTTGCGGGTTGAGTGGAGAGTGCATTTCAATGTGTTCTTGTAGTTGAATTTGGATTATTTTCTCTATTTTATTTTTGTTAATAGTGGTAGACCAGAAATTAGTCTGTAAGAACTGGGGTCAGATTTTTTCAGTGTTGAGTTTTTAGGATAGGTCATATCGATGCAGTTTTTAGTTCTTTAAGCATGTAACCTTTTCCCAGAGATAATTGTACTAGTGTGGGTATTACAGGGGAAAGTTCTTTATGTGTTACTTTCACCTAGCTTACTGGGCAGGGATCGATAGCTGATGTAGTTGTATTCAGGTTAGCTATTATTTTCTGTAGTTGGCCTGAGGATGTCATTGAGAATGTTGTCCATTCTGTGGTTATAGTAGAATCGGTATCATTAAAAGAAACAAACATAACTTAAAGTTTAGATGTTGTGCTACAAGCAACCAATATAGAGCCTCTAATACAGGAGCAGTATGTTCTCATAAGCCACAGCCAAAGATCAGCAAATTCTGAACCAATTGTAAGACCTTAAGCACTTTGATGGGGAGGCCTAAATAAAGTGCATCACAATAGTTCAGAACATAAAACAATTTGTTGCAATACTGTGCATAACAACATCGAGTAGGCATCATACAATATGCAATTCATATAAGAAGAAAGCTACAACCTTCTTTATTTGATCTTTAAAACTGAGATATACATCTAAATGAACTCCTAAATTGTGTCCCACAGATGAAACATTTAGCTATATTATAAAAGTTAAAACAATCTATTTAAATTACACCGTTTTTTTCACTGGAAGCCATTGAAGCTTTACCACGGAAAGGTGATTACTCTCCCTTCTTTTATAACCTGTCAGTATTCTTGCTGCTCTGTTTAGGATTAACTGCAACCTCCTAATAACTTTAGTAGGTAAGCTAACATATAATGTATTATAGCAATCCATCAAACTCATCAACATAGTCTGCATCACTGACCTAGCACACTTACATTCATGAATGGCTTTAATTATTTATCAAGTCTAAGATTATAATATGCATTCTATGCTACTCATGCCATCTGTAATTATCAAGAACTTTCCTAGTTTATCTTCCAAAAAGGGGGAGGAGCCAACATGGCAAAAGCCACCCATTTTCCTTAGCAGTGGAATGTCCCTGCTTACCTATCTTATGCAAAAGAGGAAGGGAAAGACCAGGAAGAAAATAGGAAAAATAGTTAAGAAAAAACTAAAAGGAGCAGCTGCAAAGGTTAAAGATTTACTTCAAGCATTGATGTTGCTTAAAAATACTATCTTGGACGCCTAGACCAGCTGTATTCCATGCTTTAAGAAAAGTGGAAGGAAGTCCAAAAAACTGTCAGCATGGTTTAAAGGTAAGATCAGAGAAGCTGTTGTAGCCAAAAAAAGCATCTTTCAGGAAATGGAAAAAGGAACCAAATGATGAAAACTGGAAACAAAATAAGCACTGGCAAGTTAAATGCAAGGCATTGATAAGGTAGACAAAGAGAAAATTTGAAAAAAAGCTTGCCATGAAAGCAAAAACACATTAATAAAAACTTTTTCAAATAAATTCATAGCTTGAGAGAGTCAGTTGGACCATTAGATGATAGATGGGTTAAAGGGGCACTAAGAAGGGACAAGGCCATAGAAGGAGAGACTGAATGAATTATTTGCATCAGTCTTTGTTGAAGAAGATGTAGGGAAGTTACCCATGACTGAAATGGTATTTAAAGGTGATGCATCGGACGAACTGAAAGAAATATTGATAAACCGGGAAGATATATTTGATAAATTAAAGAGTAGCAAATAACCTGTACTGGATGGTATATATCTGGGGATATTGAAAGAAATGAAATATGAGATTGCTGACTTACTATTAGTAATATGTGAACTGTCATTAAAATCATCTGTAATACCTGAAGATTGGTGAATGGCCAATGTAAAGCCAATTTTTAAAAAGGGGTGATCCAGGAAACTACAGACCCGTGAGCCTGACATCAATACCAGGCAAAATGGTAGAAAACATTATAAAGAACAAAATTACTAAACATGTAGATAGTCATGATTTAATCGTAGAAAATCAACGTGACTTTAGCCAAGGAAGGTCTTGTCTTACTAATCTGTTATATTTTTTTGAAGGTGTGAGTAAACAGGAAGACAAAGGTGAACCAGTCAATATAATGTATCTTGATTTTTAGAAAGGGTTTTACAAGGTCCCTCATGAGAGACCCTAGAAAGGCATGGGATAGGAGGTAGTGTACTATTGTGAATCAGGATAGAAAGCAGAGGGTAGAGCTAAATGGTCAATTTTCCCAATAGAGAAAGATGAATAGTGGAGTACCCCAGGGATCTGTGCCGGGTCAGCTGTTTCTTAACATATTCATAAATGACCTGGAAATGAGAATAACGCGTGAGGTAATCAAGTCTGCAGATGACACAAAATTGTTCAGAGTTGTTAAAACCCAAGGGGATTGTAAAAAATTGAAAGAGGACTTTGAAAAATTGGAAAACTTGATGTTCAAATGGCAGATGACATTTAATGTGGACAAGTACAAAGTTATGAACCTAGGAAAGAACAACTCAAACTATGGTTAGAGGATGCAAGGTTCCACATTAGGAACCACCACCCAGGAAAATGATTTAGGCATTGGCATGGATAGCACATTGAAACCCTCCATACAGTGTGCAGTGGTAGTCAAGAAGGCAAATAGAATGCTAGAAATCATAAGGAAATGAATGGAAAATATATACAAAGGAAATTATAGTGTCTCTGTATTGTTTCATTGTGCGATCGCACCTTGAATATTGTGTGCAATTCTGGTCACCGTATCTTAAAAAGAATATAGTGGAATTAGAAAAGGTACAGAGAAGAGCCACCAAAATGGTAAAGGAGGTGTAAAGGGTTAGGGCTCTTCAACCTGGAAAAGAGATGGCTGAGGGGAGATATGATAGAAGTCTATAAATTAATGAATAGAGTGGAATGGGCAAACGTTTATCGATTGTTTACACCATCAAAAGGAAGGGGATATGCAATGAAGCTACAGTGTAACCTATTAAAGACTTACAAGAGAAAATATTTTTTTCACTCAACGTATAATCAAACTCTGGAATTCATTACCAGAGGATGTAGTAAAAGCTGTTAGTATAGCTGGTTTTAAAAAATGTTTTGTACAAGTTCCTGGAAGAAAGGTCCATAAATAATTATTAAAAAGGACCCCATATCATCCACTGCTTGAACCAATACTGCTGTGGAACCTGTGTGTCTTTTTGGGAACCTGCCAGGTACTTGTGACCTGGATTGGCCACTGTTGGAAACAGGATACTGGGCTTGATGGACCTTGGTCTGACCCAGTATTGCATTTCTTATGTTCTTAAGACACCTTTGGTGGACAAGCATGTTGATCTCCTTGGTCCTATGGACTAATTTGTTGAATGCAAGCATCATGAACCCCTGTTGTGTGAAGGTACCCTGGCTGAGGTGTGCCACATTCAGTTTATATTTATGCTTATGTTTATTAAAAGGCTCGATATATTGTCTTTGGCAAGGTTTACATCAAAGCAGTTTACATAAAATAAAAAATATAAAAAAGGTGAAAGGAATGCCATAAACAATTAGTGAGAGTTAAGGGTAAAAACTAGGACAAAAAAAATGGCAATCAAGATTATAAGCATAGGTGTGAGGGATAAACTGTGGGTCAGCTACCCTGGCTCCTGGTACTCTAGTAAGGCCCAATCAAAATAATAGATTTTGAGACTTTTCTTAAACTTCCCTAAGTTGACAATAAACAATAAAAGGATTGCTGGGTGTTGAACTTATTGCAGTTCTTTCAGTAGTGATGTTTGAAGGCCACAGTAGATGACATTACAGTAGTCCAACCATGATATGACTAATGCATGGATAAGGGAATGTAGAGCTGAATTAGAACTGAATAGTTTGATAGAACAGAAATGGTGAAGAGCATGAAATGATGAGCAAACTCTCCCTGCGACCTGAAGTTTGAAAATGAGGTGTGAATCTAAGATTACCCCCAAGTGGGTTAAAGACTGAACTAGTGGGACCAGTCTCCCTACAATGGAAGGACTAACAATAGAGACCCATAAGGTCTGTGATGTGGAGTCGATTCACGGAGTGGAACGACCAGCCGTCCGGACATCCCCGATGAAGACAGGGCTGTGTGGACCTGATTCTGGTCTGCAGGAGCAAAGTGTTCCCATGTAAGCCAGAATCAGGCCTGAGGGTGGCCTGGCATGCCCCTTCTACCTGCAGGTACGTCCTCCCTGCCATCTGCGGATCTGGCCCCCCATTTCCCTGCTGCCCAACCCACAGCTAGCCTGCTGCAGCTTGCCCCAGCTCCGGGGGGAATCCTTGGGCCCGAACGAGCCAAAAGTGCTGCTTATACTGCCTTTAAGGTGGTATGTGCAGCACATCTCCACAGACCCAGCAGCACATACAGGGCTGTGACTTGAATCGGCCCTGCATGTGCTGCCGGACTGGCCCACACCCACTCTGCCCCATTCCTGTCCCTGCTGCCCCCACTGGCTCACCACGTCCTGTTGCACAGGATATACAGGGAGAGACGATGGGGGAATCGGGCACAGATGCCTTGAGGGGCTGCATGTCCCGCTTGGACATGCATCCCCGCAACCCGCGTTTGTGAATGGCGTCCTTAGAGGGGTTGAGTTTTTGTTTATTTTGTGTTTATTCTGATGGTTCCTCCTCTACTGCCATCCCTTTTTCAGTTGGTGTTAACCCACTGGTCTGTTCTAGGACCTCTCCTTTTCTCTCTCTCTATACCCAGTCCCTTGGTGCCCTCAACTTTTCCCATGGCTTTCAGTATCATTTTTAAGCTGATGACTCTCAAATCTATCTATCTTCACCTGATATTTCTCTTATACTCCAAGCTCGTATCTCTGTATGCTTATCCAACATTGCTGCCTGGATGTCACATCGCCATCTGAAATTGAACATGGATAAAACCAAATTTCTTATCTTTCCTTCCTCCTTCCTCCTTTCTCTATCACTATTGACAATGCTCTTCTTCCTTTTTCCTCAGCCCGCAACCTTGGGGTCATCTTTGACTCCTCTCTTTCCTTCTCCACACATATTCAACAGATTGCTAAAACCTGTTGATTCTTTCTCTATAACATTACCAAAATGTGTTCCATCTTCTCTGAACACACTACTGAAACTCTGGTTTACTCTTTAGTTACCTTCCGTCTTGACTACTGCAACCTCTTCCTTGCTGGTCTCCCTCAGAGTCATCTCTCTCCTCTTCAGTCTATTCAGAACTCTGCTGCACAGCTAATCTTCTGCCAGCTTTGATACACCCATATAACCCTTCTGAAATCACTTCACTGGCTCCCATTCCTTTTCCATATCTATTTCAAACTTCTCATTCTAACCCATAAATGCATTCACTCTACTGCCCCTCATTACCTTTCCTCTCTCCTCTCTCCTCTCTCCTTTCTCCCTACACCCCTCCTCATGAACTCCGATTCTCCTCTAACTTTCTTCTTTCTATGCCCTTAAGAACATAAGAACATAAGATATGCCATACTGGGTCAGACCAAGATCCACCAAGCCCAGTATCCCGTTTCCAACAGTGACCAATCTAGGTCGTAAGTACCTAGCAGTTTTCTGAAAAGACACACAGGTTCCACAGCAGTTTTGGGGCAAGCAGTGGATGATCCGAGTCCTTTTTAATAATGGTTTATGGAAAATTCCTCTAGGAACTTGTCCAAACCTGTTTTAAACCCAGCTACACTAACAGCTTTTACTACATCCTCCGTTAACATAGAAACATAGAAATATGATGACAGAAAAAGACCACATGGCCTATCTAGTCTGTCCTTCCATATCAACAACTACAACAGTCAATTAATTTCAGAGTTGGATTACGCATTGAGTGAAAAAATATTTTCCCTTATTAGTCTTAAATAGGTAACATGGTAGCTTCATTGCATTGTCCCATGGTCTTTCTATATTTTTGTGGCATAAACAATAGATCAACATTTACCTGATCCACCTTATTCATTAATTTATAAACTTCTATCATATCTCCCCTTAGCCATCTCTTTTCCAGGTTGAAGATCCCTAACCTTTTATGCCTCTCCTCCAACAATCAAGCTATTTACATACCTAATAATCGAATTACCAACTATAACAGCTGTCCTAACCGTTCCCTCATGGGCATATGGCCCTGGAGAAACCTCCTTGGTGTGAGAGTGTTTTACATCACTTGGAGGACTTGTCCTAGCTACAGGATTACTTCCTGCCACACCAGGGTGATGCTCTCCTGTCACATGACCTCTATCCTTCATGGCAGCAGGGATGCTGCCAGAGAGGAGGTGGGACTTCAGTACTAAATACCTGTAGATCTCATCTATGTTCCTCTCTATCTTTCCTCCAAGTCTGCTACTCTAGCCTCCAGAGATCAGACTCGTTCCCTGAGAGCAAAGAGCTCCTTGCACCTAGTGCACATTTAAGACCCCTCACCAAATGGGAGAAAATCATACATGTGACACTCAATGCAAAAGACTGGAAAGCCCCCATCTTGCTGCTGAACTGATGTCTGCATCTTAGTTTTAAGATTGTGTTTAGGTATTTAAGTTGTTTACTTACTTAGGTTTGCTGGGGATTCTTATATTAATAAAACTATACCCAATACATTCTATGGGCTTTGTTCACCTCAAGATTAATTAATCTCAGGTCCTTAATGTATGCCTGATGAGGATAAACAGCTCAGAGTGAATATGGGCACCTCCTTCCCTTTAAAAGGTTTAAGCGCCTATAATGCTACAATTATCCTGGAGGGAGTTAGGGAGGGAGGAAAAGAAGACTTATTAAAAGTTGGCTGCTACATTGTGTCCTGTCCTGTGATTCTAAGGTAAAGTCTTACCAATTTCCTGGGTGGTTCACACAGCACTTAGTTTGATAGAAGGGGCCTTTTAAATTGCCCCTTTGATCTGTCACTTGCCTTTAACATCTATTTATGGCAACTTTGCAGATCTTTTGCCTCCTAATTGGAAGGGCTCATTGTAAAGGTCACTAGAAACCAGTTTATTTTCCTTTCTACTCAGAGACTATTCTACTTGTATGCTAAACTATATTCTGATTTGATTTAAGTAAGAAAGCTCTCTAGAAACAAATTTATTTCAGTAACTATTTACTCTATTTTACTTTCTAGATTAAGCTATGCTCTGATTTGATTTAATGAAAAACTCTCTAGTAACAAATTTATTTCAAAGTCTATTTACTCCTATTTCATGTTCTATGATAAGCTATACTCTGCTTTGACTTAAATATATAGCTCATTGGTGGTACTAAGACCTGACTGACTCAGCAAAAACACTGAATTCTAAAATACACAGATTTATCAGCTTTAATCCTGTGAAGTCCCTTTTACCCCAAGATTTAGAGTTTATTCCAGAAGATTATAATCATAAGTGTAGATATACTTCCATTTGTAGCAGTCCCTTTTGGTAGTCCTTCAAGACTACTGGAGTCCTTCAAGCTCTTTTCTTCTACTGCCAACTGCAGACTTTGATCTTTTCACCTTACCGCTCTTTATGCCTGGAACAAACTTCCTCTATCATTATGTCAAGTCTCATCTTTCTGCCTCTTCAAATCCATGCTAAAGGCTTACCTCTTTGAGGCCGCTTTTGGATCCTAATCTCTTATTCCCCGTCTGTCTCCTCTCTCTATTGAGCCCCTTATTTCTCTTGCATTGTGCTGTCTGTCTTAACTAGATTGGAAGCTCTATGAGCAGGGAAAGTCTTCTATATGTGTTTGTACAGTGCTGCATATGCCTTGTAGCACTATATAAATGACTAATAGTAGAAGTAGTAGTAGAGTTGAAGACTATGGTCAAAGAGCCAAGAGGCTGCTGAGTTCATGCAGGTGTTAAGGGAGGAGATACTGGGTGGATTATCAGTAAAAAAAAGTCAACCAAAAAAATCTTCTGCATAATAATTTCCACTATCCCATGATTTTGTATTAAAGTGGCCAGAGGAAAATATTAAAGAGTAAGGGAGAGAGGTTGGAGCCTTGAGGGTTTCCACAAGAAAAAGACTGAGGGGCAAAAGCTGAAGACATGTACGTGTGAACTCTAAAGGAGCGATGCTGTAGGAATGAAGAAAACCATTTCAGCATGTTATCCCTGAGGTCAATATTATGAAGACATTGGAGTAGGAGTAAGCCATTAACAGGACCAGCCCAACCACTAGGCAAACTAGGCAGTGGCCTAGAGCAGCAACCTCTGGAGGGCAGCAAAAGCAGGCCATTCAAAGCTAAATCATAGATTTTGACAGCCAGAGGGGGGTATAAAGCTTGAGGTTCACCTAGAGCTCAAATACTTTGGGCCAACTCTAGGGCTGGCCCTGGTGATTAATGAGATGAAATGCTGCAGACAGGTCCAGAGAAATGATTAAAACAGAACTATGGACATCCAAATTAGCATAAAATTCACTCAGTAGCACAGTGATAAACGACTCATTGCTATGACCCTTATGAAAGACAGACTATCTGAGATGGAGAATGGTTTTTTTAATGAAGTCGGAAAGTTGAGAAAAAAAAACAGTTTTTTCATTTATTATGGGTAAAAATGGTAGATTAGAGACTGGGCAATAATTTTCCGGGATGGATATATCATGTTGGCTATTTTTAAGAATGGATTTTGCTATGGCTTGTTTAAATTGTTGTGGCAGGTAGCCCAATAAGTGTAGATAAGATCTTGAATAGGGTCCTGGACTTATTGGCACAACCAAAGTGGTATAGTACCTCATTTTAGCTAATTTTATCTGCTGGTTATAAAACCTCTTTGGATAGGGAGACCTACCTTTCACCTGAGCAGTGCATGCTTCCTCAGCTTCCATGCCAAAGAAGTCTTTCACGGTCTCTGGGATATTGTTAAGTTGCATGATGCAGTCGGTCCCTAGAGGAGGGGATCAGGCTGAAAGTGCAGTGGTGAAGTCTGAAACTCCACAGGACCGTTTGGATGCAGGAGCCAGAAAGTGGCTGGCAATTGAGCTGATGCAGGATGTTCCAGTCCTGACCAGGCAGGATACTTTAATCTAGCGTGGGGGACTCCCCATCATTGGAGAAAGCTTCAAGTGATCCTTTTCTGGTTTTGGGGTTTCCCTTTGTCCG
Source organism: Ichthyophis bannanicus (assembly GCA_033557465.1). Lineage (NCBI taxonomy): Eukaryota > Metazoa > Chordata > Amphibia > Gymnophiona > Ichthyophiidae > Ichthyophis > Ichthyophis bannanicus. The sequence goes on from CM066032.1 coordinate 444,237,950, forward strand.
ACCTCAAACTTTTACTTTGGAAGCTATTTGGGTTGCTGTATCCCAAAAGGGTATGACTATTACTGCTCAAAACTAGTCTCTCACTTTTCAGCTTCAGGATAATGCTCCTAAAGTTCTTAATCATGAGAAAGAGATTGCTTCTATTAAGAATGTAATTTCATATCCGATGCCTTCAAGTCAAAGTCTACAGAATTTGAGTTCTGCTCTGATGAAAGATAATGTTGGGTTCAGGAGAAAATGCCGTCTGGTCTTGCAATATTTGACTATTGAATTTTTCTTAGATTCCCATAGTTTCTCCAAAATAAATATTTAAACTGTACTTGTAAGAGGTTTTGAAGATTATTTCTGACTCTGTACCTCCTATTGTGTGTGCATACTGTCTTTTTTTTTGTTTTTTAAGTGCTGTCAAGTCAATGCTGACTCCTGACAACCCAACTGCCCCTTGGTTTCTTTGGTAAGGTATGACTGGAAATAAATTGCCAAGACCTTTTCTTCTGAGGCAATGGAGAGTTAAGTGACTTGCCCAAGGTCACACTGAGTGTCAGTGAGAATCAAATGCTGTTCTCCTTGGTATTAGGTTTTAACCATCAGGCTACTCCTCCATGCTGTAGCACTTACTGCCAGCTAAAAAGGAAGATTTAGGTCTGCAGCAATCAGAGCAACAATCTATGGACATTTGCATGTATCTACTTTTGAAACTTCAGAGATTGAGATTGCTGCTCCATTCCAAGTACTTTGCTTGCGGCTTTAGCTTTAGCCTCTGATAGGGAATGACTCTTTAATGACTAAGGGAACTTTTTAGAGATTTGCCTGTTAGCTTATTTCCTGATATTTCTAAGAAAATGGAAAAGAGGATGAACGAGTTTCTCTTGTTGAAGCTGGGGGTTATCATACTGGGAGCTTTGTTGTTTTCTTAAGTATCCATGTAAATGTATTGCAAAGCTTATTTCTGTTAAGTATGTATATTTTTGATCCTGCACAACTGGTTACCTTTAATAATGCCAGGAAAATGCTGGAGGTACCCCTTCTGTCCCTATTTCAGCTACTGTGATTGGGTCCTGGGCTTCTATATGAGTCAGCTGCCTTTCTTCTTTCCCCTAATTGATAGTTTATGATCTTTTGCTTTTTGGAGTTTAACTTGCTTCTCTCCCACAACATAGTGGACTTGATGGAAATTGAGTTTTATTTCTTATTTTATTTCATTTCCTGTACAAATGTTTGATGTTTAGTATTGTAAATTTGAAATTTGCATAAAAATAAAATTAAAAAAAAGAACTATCCTGGTCTAAACTACACACAAGAGTTCCCAATAAGCTCTTTAACTGGAACAACCTCATTGCCGGTCACTAATCTAGTGGTCAACATTGATCAATATTCCTCCATATCATATGAGTTCCATTTTTTGTACTTTAAGAGGTATGTTTACAAAACAGTGGTAGCGGCCTCTGTGCGATATCGGAGCCGCGGCCCCATTGAATTTGGCTCTGATATTGCATGGAGACCGCTACCGCTGCTTTGTAAACATACCCCTAAGTGTCCACCCATTTTCCAGCATCCACATCCCCACCGGCAGAAAACAATAGTTAAGTAGTGCAGTTGCCAGTTCAGGATGTTAACTCAGAGATACCAATAACTAAAAGCCATCAACAATGGGAAAAAAACTGAGTTCAGTGGAAAAATCAATCTGTCCCAAAGTTTGTAGGAATATATATAATAAAACAAAAGGGACATTGGAAATTCTTGCAGCATCCCCTTAATCACTTGCTTAGAAGATTACCACCATTCTTAAATCATATACAAAAGCTACTTCCCCAAAGAAGGAATCAATCCAATTTAAAACTAGCTCCTTACCATTTGCCCATTAACCTTTGCCCTTTAACTTAACTCATGAAGATATTGACACTGACATGTTAAACTTGCAAATATACTATATATTTTTCTTTTCACATGTGCAACATCACCATTGTAAATGAAGTATTCAGTCTGAGTGCCTTAAAAATAAGCCTTACAGTTTGCGGTTTATTAGAGAAAGTGTCAGAAAGGTTAATTCAATTCCACACTGTAGAATTCCCTGAGGATTGTAAAGTAAAACTTGAAAATGTATAATCAGGTCTCCCGAGTCTGTTAATCCTTTATACCAGTGATTAGTTCCCATTTAGGTTAGCAAAGAAAATAAATTTAATGTAGGTTAAAGGTTCTCCAAGCCTGTTTCCTCTTCAAAAAAATCAATATACTCAGAAAACTTAAATAGCCTTTTAAGCAACTACTGGGCATTTCCTTCTTATAATGAAGAAATGTTGTCCTTTGTTACATGCGATGTAGTATGTCCAATTTTAAAATAGAAAAATGTTAGTGGGTCAAACAAATTAAGCTTTCATTTAGACTGGTATCAACATCTGAACTTAAGAACGAGCTCCTTAATTGAAGATTAACCGCTGTCATTCAAATATGGCAAACAGCACAGCTTATGCAATGGCTTCCAATGATTGTTATTTTAGTGCAGCATATGGAATATTTCACACCACACTTAACAAGTTTTGCTACTACTAGCATTTTAATCTGAAAGAGAAACTATTCAATGCTGTAAGAGATCTCAAGTGCCTAAATTGTGAGACATTTAAGCCTGATTAATCAAAGTCTTTTTGTCTCATAAAAAGAGAAAGGAGGCCAGAACCAATTACTGTTCATCTTTTCATATATTTATTGTATTGCATTTTTGAAGTGGTGCCCTGAAAATATCCGTATACTCAAAAAATGTGTGATTTGCATCCATCTCATATGTTGTTGTTGTTGTTAAGTGCCGTCGAGTCGGAGTCGACTCATGGCGACCCTCTGGATAGCTATCCTAAATTGTGTTCGGTCTTCAGTCAGGCGGCTCATTGTTGACAGACTGGTACCCGTAGCTGCTGTTATTGTAGCAATCCATCTCATTGCTGGCCTTCCTCTTTTGCGTTGACCTTCTATCTTGCCAAGCATGATGTCTTTCTCTAATGATCTCTCTCTTCGCATGATGTGTCCGAAGTATGAAAGTCGAAGTCTTGTCATCTGAGCTTCTAAAGAAAGCTTAGGTTTGATCTCTTCTAGTACCGACTGGTTTGTTCTTCGGGCAGTCCATGGTATACACAGTATTCGCCGCCAGCACCATAATTCAAAGGCATCAATTTTCTTCCTGTCTGTCTTTTTCACTGTCCAGCTTTCACATCCATATGATGTTATTGAAAATACCATGGCTTGAACAAGTCGAATCTTTGTATGGAGAGAGACATCTCTGCTCTTGAGAATCTTATCTAGGTCTTTCATAGCCATTCTGCCAAGAGCAATGCGTCGTCTGATTTCTTGACTGCTTGTTGCTTCTTTATTGATAGTTGAAATGATACCACTAAAACAAAATCAAAACTACAACTAGGGCATAGACCTTAAAATTCATGCAACCCCCCCCCCCCCCTTTTAACATGTGCTTCCTAAAATGTTTAGCATTTACCGTACAAAAGCACAATTTTTTTTTAATACCTATTAAATGTGGGCGTGAGAATTTTATTTGCCATATCCTATGTGGCTGCTCCTGAGTATATCTGCCCGCTCATATCCAGACTCATTATATTATTAGTTGTACTCATTCTCTCATACAAAGGTTAGATAGTTTCTTTAAGGATAAGTGGGCAGCAACCAGGGCCGACCTTTGAGTTGGACCAAAGTGTTGGAGCACTAAGCAAACCTCAAGCTTTACACCCCCTCTAGCCATCAAACTATCATTTAGCTTCCTGCTTTTGCTGCCCTCCAGAGGTTGCTGCCCTAGGTGACTCCCTAGTTTGCCTAGTGGTTGGGCCGATCTGACACCAACAAGGCAGGTCCTGCTTTGGCATAATCCCGCCTTTAGAATTCAAAATCAGCATACAGATTGACTGCAATAGAGGAATGATGGGGGTCTGGACTTTTAGTCATTTGGTGAAGAAGATTAAACTTGCTTTTCCCAATATAGCAAGCACTATTTGGTTACCTAGCAAACTTAGTTATCAATAGCTGCAGCTCCACCATTGTATCTTGAAGTCTGGATTGAGGTTTCAGGATCTTCAAAATGAACTGGTATGTCTTCCTCTAGGACAAGATTGCAGCATACTCTTCCTCAGAATAAATGGTTGGAGAAAGTTTGGAAGCATAAATTGGGAGCATCACTGCCCCTAAAGCTCGGGCATATTTTTGGGAAAAGGTGGTACTGGTGTCTTTATCATCTTCAGTGCTGCCAACTATGCATTTCATTGCACATAAAACAATTTGGACTCCCTGTAAGCTCACTAGGGTTTCAAAGGATAAGTCCAGTAGGTGTTGGTGTTGTTTGATGGAAACTGGCATATTTGTGCATATGTTGGGTGTCCATCCCTCAAGGAGTATTGGAAGAGAGTTTGAGATCTTATATATGACATACTTCGTATCTCAGAGGAGATGTCTTTTCTGATTATAATATGGAAAATGAGCGCATTGCAATGAGATCTAGTATTCTTAAAGTGAAATCTTTTGGATATGCCTTTGTGTATGGCCCTGAAGCTTATCCTTGTTAACTAGAAAGACTACTCGCAGGTTGACTTTGTTATGTGATGGAATACAGTCTATGTTACATACAAGTATGAGACAATGGCATCAGAAAATTATAATAGGAAATTGTCTTTTGTGAAAATAGGATGCTGGGCTTGATGGACCCTTGGTCTGACCCAGTATGGCATATCTTATATTCTTCTTATGTTCTAAAGGTAGTCAATTGTTGCTGAAAATAAATGCTGAATGTACCTGTAACTTGCTTGGAACCATGAGGAAAAGAAGGCTGAGCATGGTCCATTGAATACAATAGAATTTAGCACATATACACTATGAGGGTCATTCTGACCCATGAATAGCCCCTGAACAGACCCTGTACATATAGAAGGTTTGTGCAAGGAGCACTAGAAGGAGGCAGGAGGGGGAGTGCCAGAGGCAGAAGTGTGCGGAGCATGGGCGGGCCCATGAACCCGGACATACAGGGCCTATTCAGGTCACGCCCTTTATGTCCGGGGAGGTCAAGATGGACGGGGGACTTATTCCACCTTGGAGGTGAAAAAAGTCCCAAGGGCTGAGGTGATTGGGGCACACAGCACCCCCAAAGTGGCAGAGGAGCTGTAGTGAAGGCATCGCTGCCCCATCCTGGCCCTGGCTGCCACTGCCGATGGTCAGGCTGCGGGGAAGGAAGAGCGGGACTGGTGCTGGGCTGTCTGTGCTCCTGCTTGGCGTCCTGGTGCTGGGTGTCAATGGGGCACTGGCACTCCAGCAGGAGCATAAGGTGGGCTGAGCGGGCTGGCCGGGCAGTGGGAAGGATGTCTCCCGCAGCAGAATCGGGGCTTGTCCAGACCGTCCAAGTGCCCCAATTCTGCAACTGTGGGAACGTATAGCTCCCATGGTTGCAGAATCAGGTGTTTTTGGGGCACATCCAATTTTTGGATGTCCGATGGCCCACGATCTGAATTGGCTTCTATGGGGGTAATTCGGGAAGCCCTATTCATGCTCGGGATATCTGAAAATGGGCAGAGAGACCTCCATAGCATGGAGTCAACTCCAGAGCCATTTTAGAAGCCAGGTCTGTTGACATCCCTGTCTGAAAGGGGGCGTGGTGGAGGTGTGGCCCCTAGGAATCTGGACATCACTGCTTGATTTCAGAAATGTCCAAAGTCGCATCTAAGTTTAGACCTTCTCCAGGCATGAATAAGCATTGGGAAAGTGTGCTTGTTTTGGCTGGAAAAACATTGAGAAAATGGATAGAAGATAGCACTCCATCATCCCCAGTACAATCATAATGACAGAACCACTGGGCTATTCCTAAACATCTAGGTTCTAAAATACTATTTTGGGTATGTCTATATACTGTAGGTGCCCCTGCAGACATCTATATCAGGCACATTCACGTTTGTGAAATCGAGTCTGCAACTGATTTTTTTTCAGACGTTCTGGCTTAGATGTCCCAGATTGCACTGGGAAATCCTTCCTAAAATTCCCCTCCACATTGTTTAGTGTTCAAATTCTATTTAGTAACAGAGAGGCAGATCATTGGTTACAGCAGGGTACATCCAGAAAAACCAGAATTCAAATCCCACTTCTCCTTGTGACCTTGGGCAAGTCATTTAACTTTCCGTTATCTCTGGTATGAAGCTATGCTATGGTGGCGAATAGTTTCTAGAATTAGAAGGCCGCAGGGGCGCGTCCCCGGGGCCGCCACTAACCGGGGGGGCGGCATGCTGCTGTAGCCCGCGGGAACCGGCGGCGCGCATAGCGAGGGGAGTCCGCGCCGTCTGGCGAGCTCATTGGCTCCCGCGGGGTGTTTTCAAATGCGCGGGAGCCAATGGGTGCCGAGGACGGCGGGCCGCGGAGGGGGGGGAGGTGCGGGGACTCGGCGCGGCTCCGGCCTTTCTGTTTGGGGGCTGGAGGCGACGGACGTGGTTTTCCTTCTCCGCGCCGGCGGCCGGAGCCATCCTTGGTGCCTGGTGGGCTGGACCTGAGGCACGGCGGCGGCGGCGGGTCGGAGCGGCGGCGTGCGGGTGGCGGTTCCTCTCCTGGCTGTGGGGTTTTCCTCCGGGCTACGAGGACAGGCCCGGAAATCGCCAGGCAAGTGGTCCGGTTTTGGACAGGGGTTGCTTGATTGCGGGGTGCAGGGCTAACACAAACAAAAAAAAAAAAAAAAAAAACGAACGTGAGCAGGGAGCTGTGCAGACGGTTTCCCTAGCTGCCTCCTGCTAGTGCTGCCTATGCGAGTGCTGGGCATGTCGCCAACGGGAAAAAAGGGGGGACCCAAGTCGGGGAGGCGGTCTGGCCAGGCTTCCCCGAGTCAGCCTGGAGCCTGTGGGACAGCTGCAGCAAGGCCCGAGAGGCAGCGGGCGCGCAAAAAGAAAGGAGGGGCTGGGTCGGGTGTGGAGCCACAGGAGCCACCTTCTTCAATTGCTCGGGGGCGGGAGGCCCGGGGCAGGGCTCCTAGCCGGAGCAGAGCTTCCCAGCGGGGCTCTGGCTCTTTAACGGGTACGGGGCGTGACCGGCAAGCGCAAGGTGCGGGTCCGGTTGCCCGGGGGGGGCGGGGTGGTCGGGGTAGGTCTAGGGGGGCTGTGAGAGGTGCACCAGGAGTCCGTGGGGCTCCCGGGGGGGATGTGGCCAACCAGCAGGGAGGCGATACTTCTTGTGGGCCAGCTAGGCTGGGGAGTGTCTCGGCCAGTGCAGGTGGGGTTTCCCTGCCGGCTTGGGAGCACTGGCAGAGCGGGGGACAAGGCTCTTCTAGTGCAGAGTGGCTAGGAGCGTGGCAGCCACCATGGGCGTTGCCGGGTGTTCCTTCTGCGTTTTCTGTTTTTTCTCCGCAGGTACCTGCTGGATGGCATTACGGGGAACACCCGTTGAGGATGGCTGCTGGACAGGCAGACGACAGGCCGGTGGTTGCTGGCGGTAGTCCCTTGCCTGGTGGGGCAGGTGGCGGAGCGGCTGCAGCGGATGCATCGCAACGGGAGTCCGGAGTTCCTGCTGCGACAGTCGCCTCAGCGGCAGGTGAGTTGGATGCGGGCACAACGCCGGATGTTGTCGTCGAGGTAGCGCCCATCGCTAGTCGGGCGGAGGGGATTGAGGCTCCGTCGGGCGGAAAGGGTCGGAAGCGGTCGAGGAAGAGGGGGCGGCATTTGTGTCGTCGTCATCGCCGTTCGGAATCCTCTTCCTCATCAACGTCGGATTTTTCATCCAGTTCTCTTTCGGACGGTGGCGGTAGAGGGCGCGGGGACAAGGGGGAGTCAGATAGGGCGGTGCAAGTGGGAGCGTCTCCTTCCGTAGTGGCTTTCTCAGAGTTATGGGAGGGCGTGCCAAAGCATCTGCGGAGAAGAATTGTTAAGCGTCGTTACTTGGATATATTCCGTTTGCTTGAGGGTCGTAAACGGTCGGGGGATAGTAGGAGGAAGCGTAAGGAGGACGAGAAGGCAGGCAGGGTTCGGAGGGTGGCGCGGAATGTGGTCAATTGGACGCGGGCCTTTCTGCGATTAGCTAGTGTGTGGGGTAATGCGCATCCGGACCAGTATGGGATGCTTCTGGCGTATGCGGATTCCATCTTAGAGGCGTCGCAGACTCACGAAGGTTGGGCTTGGCTCAACTATGATGAGAAGTTCCGGGATAAGATGGAGGAGAATCAGCTGCTGTCCTGGGGAACGCAAGACATTAATCTGTGGCTGACGCAGATGGCGATCCGACCTAGTGGGGGGAGTGCAGGCCGCGGGGGACTGTCGGGTGCTACGAAGGTGGATCGCCCCTTTCGATCCGGCGTGCCCCCTGCTTTGCAGAGACTCCAGGGGGGGGGGGAGTGCAGGTGACTTGTGCTGGCGGTTCAATAAGTCTTCCTGCCCCTTTCCGGACTGCAAATTCCGGCACGCATGCACCCTCTGTAATGGAAGCCACTCAGCACTTAAATGTGTTAAAAAGAGTGGTGGAGGGGCCGCCCCCCTCCCTCCCCGATAGTAGCAGCTTGGGGAGTCTGGCTCCCACTCCGATTGAGATTAATGTTCTGGGTCCTTGGCTTCGGCGCTATCCTCGGAGGCGCGTAAGCCGTAGTTTGGAGTATGGCTTTCGGGAGGGGTTCCCTATACCAGTGGTAGGCAATGTGAGGGTAGCCAGGGCTCGGAATTCACCGTCGGTCCGGCGTTTCGCGCCTTTCGTCAGGGATAAGTTGGCATCGGAGATTGTTCTGGGTAGGGTAGCGGGTCCGTTCGATCAGCTGCCGTTCGCTGACCTGGTGCTATCTCCACTGGGTATTATTCCAAAAAAGGAGCCGGGTAAGTATCGCTTGATTCATAATCTGTCCTTTCCCATTGGTTCCTCGGTTAATGATCACATTCCTAAGGACTTGTGTGCGGTACGCTATGCATCTTTTGATGATGCAGTCGACCTGGTGAGAGCCTGCGGGTCTGGGTGCTTGTTAGCAAAAGTGGATATTGAATCCGCCTTCCGGTTGTTGCCAGTTCATCCGTCGTCCTTTCCTTTGCTGGGGTTTTCTTGGGAAGGGAAATATTATTTCGACAAATGCATGCCGATGGGCTGTTCGGTTTCCTGTGCGTATTTCGAGCAGTTTAGTTCCTTTTTGCATTGGGCGTTTGTCGACTGGATGGGGTGTGGGGGCGGTCGTTCATTACCTGGATGATTTTTTGTTTGTCGGGCCGGCGGCTACTGGACAGTGTAAGGCGTTGTTGGACGGTTTTGTTCAACTAGCTCAGCTTTGGGGGGTTCCCCTAGCGTCTGGTAAGACGGAGGGCCCGGCGACTATCCTTACCTTTTTGGGCGTGGAATTGGACTCAGTGGCTCGGGTCGCCCGCTTGCCCAGGGACAAAGTTGTCAAGCTGCGTGTGTTGGTGGCCAACGCGCTGGTTTCCCGAAAGCTCACGTTGCGTGAGATGCAGTCCTTGGTTGGTTCGCTTAACTTTGCTTGCAGGGTTATTCCCATGGGGAGGGTCTTCTTGCGTCGGCTCGCTGGGGCCACTACGGGTGTGGCGAAGCCCCATCACCGCATTAGAATGTCTCATAGCCTCCGGGCAGATCTCAGGATCTGGGACGCATTTTTAAGTACGTTCAATGGGACCACGGTGTTACGGGACCAGGAGGTGACTTCTGCTGATTTGCAATTGTTTACTGATGCGGCTGGGGGAGCGGGCCTGGGAATTTATTTTGGAGGCTCGTGGTGTGCGGCGGGGTGGCCGCAGTCCTGGAGAGATAGTGGCCTTACGGATAACATTACCTTTCTTGAGTTGTTCCCCATTCTCGTGGTCATGTCAGTATGGCCTAGCCGGCTTCGCAATCGGAGGATTCTGTGGTGGTGCGACAATGACGCCGTGGTGTCCGTGGTCAATCGCTATTCCCCCAAATGTAGGCCCGTCGCTAACTTGATGCGCCAGGTTATTTTCACCTGTTTACAGTTGAATTTAGTGATTAGGGCTCGGCACATTCCGGGTAGTCATAACACCATTGCTGATGCTCTTTCCCGTTTCAAGTGGGAGCAGTTTCGCGCCTTGGCGCCCGATGCGGACGAGGAGGGCGCAGCAGTCCCGGAGCACCTCTGGCGCATTGGCCTAGTGACCTGATGGAGCTGCTTCGCCAGTCAGTCTCTCCGGCAACCTGGGTTGCTTATCAGCGCGGCTACAGCGGTGTCGTATCCTTTCTGGTACTTCAAGGGTGGCGAGAGGGTCCGGCCTCTGATCAGCTGTTGGGTCAGTATGTGCTGGAGTCCAAGTCGGCGGGCTTGTCGCGTGCTACCGTGCGGCGGCATCTAGCGGGATTTTCCTTTTTTGCCCGCGCTCTCGGGTGGGGGGCAGCGGGTGGGGGATTTTTGACGCGTATGCTGTTGCGTGGTTGGGAGCGGTCCTGCCCTGCTTTGGGAGATTGGCGGCGCCCTATCACGCATGATGTGTTGCGGCGTTTATGCGATGCTTTGCCTCATGTGGTTTCCTCCCACTATGAAGGGGCGCTGTTCCGCGCGGTTTTTTCCGTAGCATTTTTCGGAGCTTTTCGGGTCGGTGAGTTGGTGGCGGAATCGGGAAGGACTTGCGCCGGGAGGGAGTTTCAGCTTCATCAGGTGCAAGTCCGTGGGGGCGGGGTTCGTATCCGCCTGGCCCGTTCTAAGACGGATCAAGCGGGGCGGGGGGCCTGGGTAGAGTTGTCAGCGGTGCCTGGCTCCCCTTCGTGTCCGGTGGCGTTATTGCAGGCGTACCTACTGGTGCGTCCGGATATCGGAGGTAGCTTGTTTATTCATCGGGATGCGCGGGTTCTCACCCGCTTCCAGTTTGCAGCGGTGTTGCGTCTGGCGTTACGGCGCGTAGGCGAGGACCCCGCGGCGTTTGCCCCACACTCCTTCCGGATTGGGGCGGCGACCAGCGCGGCTGCTGCTGGCCTGTCGGATCCGGAGATCCAACGGATCGGGAGATGGCGATCGCGGGCATTCCTTAGCTATGTGCGGCTTTAGGGTTGGGGGGGGGGTATGACTAACTACTTTGTTATTCTTTCTTTGCAGGGCAAAGCCTGGGATCGTGTGGCTGTTGGGTGATTGGCCACTCCTTTGTGTTCTGGGCTGGTCGGCGAGCAGCGACACGGCCGATGGGGCTGCATTTGGGACTTTCGGAGCTTGCAGTAACCGTCTCATGGCTGGGCGAGCGCGGGCTTCGGTGGTTCCAGCTATTGCCTTTGCTGCGGCATCACCAGCGTTCCCGATGTGCACCGGACATTTTACTGCTACACTTGGGTGGCAACGATTTGGTTGCCTGGACTTGCCGACAGTTGATTCGGGCAGTCAAAAAGGACTTGGGGGTGGTGTTCGGGATGTTTCCGGGAGTGCTAGTGTTGTGGTCTGATATCATTCCAAGGCCGTCCTGTTGGGCTCAGCGACGGTGGTCCCGGGGTGTGGCGAAGATTAACCGTCAAATTGGCAAATGGGTGGGGGCAAAAGGGGGCTGTCAAATTTTACACCCTTGGGTGGAAGTGGGGTGCTCGGGCCTTTACCGGCCTGATGGCGTGCACTTGTCCCCAGTAGGGTTGGATTTACTTCTCAATGATTGGCAGGAGGCCTTGGAGGATATTAGATTAAGGGCCCGGGCTGGTCGCAGCTTACCTTTGGGGGGCGGCTCCGGTCGTGGCTGACCGGAGCCGGTGGCGGGATCCCGGAGGTTTCCGGGGTCTGGAGCCGGAGGCAAGCAGGAGGGCGGGGGTAGGGTACCCCCGACCCGGTTAATCCCTCAGGTTTTTGCTAATGATATGGCGAAGCCGGAAGAGGGAGGGCGTGGATAAGCAATTGGGCTTGTGCCCGAGGGGGAAGCGGAAGCAGCGTCACCTTGCTCATAACGTGGCGGGTGAGGGCTCGCTCTGCTTGGCGGGGGTGGGGGTGGGGAGATTTATGATGTTTTGTATTTGTATTAGATGGTTTGTTAAAAGGTTATTAAAGCTGCGACCAGTTTGAAACCCAAAAATGTTGTCATGTGATTGTTAACAGGTATTGGGTTGAAGGAAAATGGGGGTGGTAGGAGGGGCGGAGGGCAGCGTGTACGCCGTACCCGGTTACTGAACTTTCGTTAAAATCCTCTTTAGTAAAACTTTCTACATTTACACAGGAGACAGTAAATTCTTTGACTAACCATCGTGATAGATTGGAAATTCTTGAATCTCATAAAGTTAAAATTGATGGTCAGATGGTCTCTATTCAAGGAGTCTTGACATCCCATGTGCAGGACTCCTTGCAATTACACCGTCGTGACGAAATATTTGAAAATGCTCTGCGGGTGAAGAACCTTAGATTCCTAAATTTCCCTCGCACTCATTACCTTTCTCCAACTATTCTATTTGTTAAATATTTGAAGGAAGTTTTGAAAATTTCAGAACCGGATTCTATGGCTTTGTCTAAAATTTATTATTTGCCTAGTGGCATTAGACAATATCCGGTCGCTGATTTGGAGACAGGTGATGTTGCAGGTGGGGAATTAGATCGTTTATCTGATCAGAGTATGGATTTATCAGCGTACTTAGAGTCTTCAGTTGAAGAAATTTCAACTCGTGCTACCTTGTTGGTAACTTTTTCATTGGAAAGGGATAAGGAGATGATCTTACGATCTTATTTTAAATTTTGGCAAGAGAAATATTTTGGACAGAAGATACAGGTTTTTCCAGATGTCTGCCGTGTTACACAGTTGAAAAGGAAGGCTTTCCTTCAGCTTCGGCCTCGTGTCGTTGCTTTGGGAGCTTCTTATATTCTTAAATATCCTTGTAAATGTGTTGTCACTCATCTGGGTAAATCGTATATCTTCTTTGATTCTTCTCAATTGGAAACTTGATGAATTTCCGTGGCTGTTGCTTAGTATAATGTGGGATTGTATTATTTTGTGTTTTCTCTCGACTTCGGTTTAGTGATTACTTTATTTATTTGACACACTCCATTTTGTGGGCTGGGAGTTAATATTTTGTTTTTTATTCAATTGGATTGTGTATTAATTTCTTTATATTTCCTATGTATGTCTTTTGATGAATGTTGTGGAAATTAAAAAAAAAAAAAGCTATGCTATGGTAATAATGTGCATTTTTTGCCAAGTAACATCAGTTAAATAACAATAACATGCAATTAGCCAATAAGGCATTGTAATGCAAAAATGTCACCCCAACATAGGTTAAATTTTAATGAGCTTCAAAGCATGTACATGTGTACAAAGCTCCCCTGGGAGTATTAAGCAACTAACACACAAGCCAAATCTCCCAAAAATGCTTTTAAAGAGGCCCATTTATGGGCCTTCCAGAACCAATCTCTTTTTAAACAAGATGGATCCCCCAAACTCACCCCATCCAAGAACTTCTTTAAAAAATGTAGATCTGCCCAGATTCCCCCAACCCTGATCCTATTTTTTAGAAATTATCCGTGCCCTCAAACCACCCTATCCCTGGAACCTTCCCCCTCCACTTTCTGTCATGTTCTATTATCACTGGCGTCCAATGAGAAGCTGGAGATTCCCCATGGCTCCTGCTCCAACGATTCCATCTTCAAATATGGTTATGGTTATGGTTTTGTTTATTTGATATACTGCAAAAGTGACAAAACAATCTATGCGGTCTACAAAGTTAACAATAACAATAAATAATAGAAAATGAACACCATTAAATGAAGGAAAAGAACATAATATATAGTATAAAAATAACTAAACAAGGGGAAAAGGACCGCTAAAAGGAAGATGGCAAGTTAAAGGCAGACTCAGCCAAAAAATTCTTTAAGATTCATGGCAGCCTTCATACTCTAACAGTAGTCTCATCGCGGCCTTACCCTCAGTACCATGGGTTAGTGAATTCCACTGTGAATAACAGCACGCAAAGCAAAGTTTTCCCATGGGTTAGTAGAAAGGGGCCATAATTAAGCCCTCTTGTGCAGGGAAATACCTATTGCTCCTATATGTAATTCGTCGTGAACATCCATTTGAAAAAGCAAGTAATCAGATCATCTAAATTCTAAAATACTTTCTTTGATTTTTTTTAAATCTGCTATCTGTTAGTTTTACAGTGTCCCCTAGTCCTAATATTATTTAAATGGATAAATTACAACTCCCTATTTGCCTGTTCTTCTCCACTCATTTTTTTAAACTTTGTCGTATCTCTTGACAGTCATCTCTATTCTTTTTTGCTGTTCTTCTCAATACCTTTTTATTTATTTATTTATTTATTTAACAGTATTTCTATACCGCCTTATCCTACAATCATGGCGGTATCACAGCAAAACAATCAAAAGGAGTGATGTGTTTTTCATGCAGTGAAGGTTATATCGTGATTTGTGTGTAAGATGTTGTAGTGTGTTTGATTAGGTTGATCTATGTACATTGTGCACTATGATACATCGTGTACTATAATACATTCTTCTATACATTGAGTGTTAAGAAACATTGTGTGCCGTTATACATTCTCTTATCAGGGGGTTGGAGGGGGGTATGTTGGTAGTTCCTGGTAGTTAGATCATGTGACGTGTCCATAGTGTTCTATGAACAGCGTTGTCTTCAGCTGTTTGCGAAAGTCTTTGAGGTCCGTCGTCGATCTCAGCTTGTCTGGGAGGGTGTTCCAGATTGTTGGGGCAGCCAGGGAGAGTGCTCTTTCTGTGGTGTCTTTGCGTGTTTTTCTGAAGTCTCTAGGGGTGTTAACTCGGTTGGAGGTACCTTTTCTTCTTGGGCGTGTGCTGGTGTCTGGTTGTATGAGGGTGTGCAGGCTGTTGGCTGAAGTGTGTTGTTTGATCTTAAATATGTTTATGATTGTTTTGTATTTGATGCGTGCACTGATTGGGAGCCAGTGTAGGTCTTTCAGAACAGGTGTAATGTGTTCATGTCTTGTTGATGCAGATATTATGCGGGCCGCCGTGTTTTGTGCTAGTTGTAGTGGTTTGAGTGTTTGTTTTGCTAGTCCAAGGTAGATTGGGTTGCAGAAGTCCAGTAAGGGGGTTATTAGTGCTTGACATACAGTACGAAGTGCTCAGTGGTGAGGAGGGGTTTAAGTCTTCTGATGATTCTCATCCTGTAGTATGCATTTTTGATTGTTTTGCTTACGTGTGGCTTGAGATTCAGTTCGTTGTCCAGGGTCACTCCGAGGTATTTTACTTCCGATTTAATTGGTATGGTTGTGTTTTGTATCTTGATGTCCGGTGGGTGGATGAAGTCTGGGTTGCGAGTGATGATTAGTGCCTCAGTCTTGCTGTAGTTGATTGCGAGGTTGTTGTTTTGACACCATCTTGTCATTTGTGTGAGGCAGTTTGTTATTTTAGAGTAGTCCAGGTTGTCAACTGAGATAGGTGTGTATATCATGATATCATCTGCATAGATTGTATATTGAATGCTGTTCTTTTTCAGGATGTCTCATATTGGCTGGATGTAGATGTTAAACAGTAGTGCTGAGAGGGCGGATCCCTGTGGTACTCCTTGGAGGACTTTTATGGGTCGAGAGGTGTTGTGGCCTACCTTGACCTGTATCTGCCTGTCGGTTAGGTATGAGTGGAACCATTTTAAGGTGGGACCATGTAGCCCAATGTTCTTTAGTCTTTCCAGGAGAGTTTTGTGGTCTACTGTGTCGAATGCTGAAGAGATGTCAATGAAGATCATTAAGATTCCTTTATTGGTGTTGTCTATGATTTGGAGGATGCTGTGGAAGAGGTAAATCAGCAATGTTTCGACTCCATGGTTGGGGTGAAAGCCGTGTTGGTTGTCATCCAGTGGTGCGTGGTTGTCAATGTGTTCTTGTAGTTGGTGTTGTACTGTTTTTTTTATGATTTTTGCCAGAAAGGGTATGTTGGATATTGGTCCGTATGCTGCTGGGTTGTTCTTGTCGAGAGTTGTTTTCTTTGGGATCGGTCTCACTGTGGCTAGCTTTAGTTGATCTGGCATGAATCTTTGAGTGAAGGAGTTGTGCACCATTTTGTGTATGATGTGGATGAAGCTTGATTTGGTGGCTTTGATCCATGACACTGGGCAAGGGTCTATAGGAGCGGTGCTTGTGTTGATTGCAGAGATGATGTGGGAGAGCTGCTCTGTTGATGGTGAGCAGAATGTGTCCCAGGTCTTAGGGTGAGAATTAGACTGAGTTGGTGCGCTGTGTCTTGTTTGTTTTGCAGAGTGAAATTTTTCCTTGATATAGTCAGAAAATTTTTGCGGGTCTATTTGTACTTCATCTTCTGTCCTTTGCTCTTTTGTGAGGCTTTTCACTATTTTGAATAGCTCTCTGGGTTTGTTTATGGAGGTATTTATCATGTTTGTATGGTATTCTCTCTTTGATTGGTTGATGTGTTCATTGTATTGTTTTTGCTTTGTTAGGTATAGTTGCTGTTTTTCAGATGCCTTGGTCTTTCTCCATCTCCGTTCTATCTTTCTGAGTTCCCTCTTTTCTTGTCGTATGGTTTTTGAGTACCACGGCTTGTGTTGTATCTTGTTGCAACGGTGTTTCTTGGGTCTGGCATCTGTTGCTTTGGTGGCGTTAGATAGAGTGCTGTTCCAGTTGGTGATTTGAGCCTCCAGGTCGTCTGTTTCTATGGTCAGTTGTTGTATCATGTCCTGTAGGAACGTGTCTCTGTCGAAGTTCTTGAATCGTCTTTGTGTGGGTGTG
Source organism: Ichthyophis bannanicus (assembly GCA_033557465.1). Lineage (NCBI taxonomy): Eukaryota > Metazoa > Chordata > Amphibia > Gymnophiona > Ichthyophiidae > Ichthyophis > Ichthyophis bannanicus. The sequence continues at coordinate 444,254,573 of CM066032.1, forward strand.
TTGTCTGAGTGTTCGTTTAGATTGTCTTCTTGTAGTAGCATCTTTATCTCAATTATGTAGTGGTCTGACCATGGAACTGGGGTGATGGTGAGTGTTGATATTAGACCTCTCGAGGTTAGGTAGTTGGTTGCGAAGATGAGGTCTGGGGATGATCCGTGTCTGTGCGTTGGGGCATCAACTATTTGGGTGAACTGAAGTCATTGCTTGAAGGAAAGCTTCTGCATCTTTGGTGTTGGTGGACTTAAGGTTGAAGTCTCCTAGCAGTAGCGTGGGTTTGTTAGTTGCAGTGATAGCGCATACTGCTTCGAGCGTTGAGGCTAGTTCATTGGGTGAGGCTCTGGGTGCTCTGTAGGTTAGGCAGAGTGCCATGTGTTTGTTCACGATGCTGATTGTGTTACCTTGTTGTGTGTCAGTGAAACTCTGAGCTTTGAACCTTAGGTTCTTTTTTGCAATTATCAAGACTCCTCCTCCATGCTTTTGGGTGCGTGGGCAGTTGTATGTTGTGTATGTGTCTGGTACCAATTGATTGAGTAGTACATTGTCGGTGGGATTTAGCCATGTCTCTGTTATGCAAAGTATGTCTGGCTGATGGTCTTCTATGTGGTCTGCTATTGTGTGTATCTTGTTGCATATGGATCTGGCGTTAATGAGCTCTATTGTTATATGCTTTGAAGAATTTGTTGTTTCGTGTGTTTCCTTTGAACTAGTGTGGGAGTCTGATTTGTGTTTGGTTTGTCTTTTTGTCACTGATGGTCTGTGTGTGTCATTATGCGTGTACTGTGGTTCTATGTATGTCCAAGTGGTTGGTGGGTGCCATGGTGAGTTTGAGAATGGGTAGTGGAAGTGTGTGGTTGGTGGCAGGAGTTGTGTGATGAGGAGGCTGAGTGGGAGAAACAATATTGCGTGCATGTTGATTTTTGTGAAGTCCTGTTAGAGTTTTACTTGCGTTTCTGACGTCTTTCGCTTCTGTCTGCTCTCTGTTGATTTCTTCTGTGGTGCTGTCAGCGAGGCTGTGTCTTTTGTTTGGCTTCCTTCTGCTCGCCTTCGTGCTGTGCCTAAGGGCCACGCCAAAGGGGCCTCTGGCAAGGCCCTCAGGCACGGGCCCACCAGGCGCGGGTGCGCCCTGCAGCGACGCCGCTTTTATGGGCTGCCGGCTGTTGCTGCTTTTGCTCCCACTGCCCCGATTGGGCAGGAGCTACGGAGGTGGAGTGTCTGGGCAGCGGCTCCCTGGGAGCAAGGATGCTGCTATTATGGGCGCCCCTGCTCCCAGGGAGCCGCTGCCCGGACTTTTTTAAGTTCCACTATACATTTTTTTATATGAAGCGACCAGTGCTCAAGATATGATGGAAGCACTAGTCCACACTAATTTCATCTACTATTTAGATAATCAGTTTCATGGTTTTGCAAGGTCCTTCTAGAGTTACATGCCACTCATGTTTTAACAGTTTTGAATAATTTGGTTACATCTACAGATCTGATAACCTTACTCATTGTTCCATTTACCAAATCATTTCTGTAAATGCTAAGCATCACTGCTCCCAGTACAGATCACTAGGACACTCTTCCTCTTCCTCTCTTGAGACAAATGACCATTTATGATCTTTGCAGTTTTCCGGGTCATGTCGCATCTTAGCAAGTAGAACCAATGTTTCAGCCAGCATGCTGTGGCTTTCTTCAAGGTGAAGTGGTAGAGATTCCCAATGTCGGTCCTCGGGGAACCCCAGGCCAATCAGGTTTTCAGAGTACCCACCATGAATATGCATGAGATAGATCTTCATGCACTGCTTCCATTGTATGCAGATCTATCTCATGCATATTCATGGTGGGTACTCTGAAAACCTGACTGGCCTGTGGTTCCCCGAGGACTGGGTTGGGAACCACTGGATGTCTATGTATTCTTATATATAGTGATTCTCAAACTGGACTGATGGGATTGAGGCACGCAATTTGAGTTTTAGCTGGAAAGATTGTTGAAAAAAAGGCAAGGAATTTGATTTTGAAGCTAAAATTCATTGAGAAAAATGGTAGGAAATTTGAAATTTACATTTTGGAGAAAACGTTCATTAGAAAAAGGTAGGAACTTTGAATTTTGGTGGGAAAGTTCTTTAGAGAAAAGGTGAGAAAAGTGTAAGTTAGAATTCTGGAGGCAGGGAATTTTGAATTTGTAGTAGGAAGATTTTTTTGTGACAATTTCGGATCTGGAAGGTGAAAAATAATCTTTTGTCTTTTGAGAAAGAGGGGTCGCTATGCTTTTTCTATGTTGAGTCCATTATCGCCATTGAGGTCTTATGGGTGTCTTGCTATCTATGCCACCTCATTGATCCTCCTTGGCCACTAGCATTCTTTTTCCAGGATTCTTGTGTCATCAAATCTGATTGTATGGCCAGTTTTCATCACATGGAGGACTACAGCAGATTTCTCTGTGTTACTGAGCTTAGAATGCCTTTTATGCTCTTACAACCTTTTTTCTATGGTGCGGCCAGTTTTGCCTATATACGATTGGATTCAGTTGCATGGAATTTCAAAGACCTCAGAGGTTTGGAACTCAGGAAATACGAGCCTTCAATTGCATGAGTGAGGATGCCAGCTTCTGTTGTCAATTGGCATCCTCACATGCATAAGTTAAGGATCACATTCTATGCGTTCCAAACCTATGAGGTCTATGAAATTCCATGTAGCTGCAACCCTGGGGTATTCCACTATAATTTTTCTCCATTGAGAAAATTGGCCATTTAGCCCTACTCTATGTTTTCTATCTGTTAACATGTTCCCAATACACAAAACTACAATGCCTCCTATCCCATGACTTTTTAATTTCCTGGTGCTGAGTGTCATCAAGGACCTTGTCAAAGGCTTTCTGAAAATCCAGATACACTATATCCACCAGCTGACCTTTATCTGTTTATTCACACCTTCAAAAAAATATAAGATTAGTGAAACAAGACTTTTCTTGGCTAAATCCATATTGGCTTGCACTAAATCCTGTATTCTACAAAGGACTATGTCTAAAATACTGTATCTCCTTCGCTATAGTCAGTTCCTGAATCATGAAGCAGTAATTTATGTATCTAGGAATTTTACCTCCCAAGCATATCCTGACGTGTCTTTTATCTAATCAATTCTGGGGTAATTGAAATCTGCTATTACTACTTACTATTTGTATAGCACTACAGGGCATACACGGTGCTGTACAGAGACATGTAAGAGATAGTCCCTGCCCATATGAGCTAACAGTTTAATCAAGACAGACAACACCACAACTGGGGATTAGGATATATCTAGGCTAATGGTAAGGAAACACATAGGAGGTGAACAGGAGACTAAGGGGATCAGGATCCAAAAGCAGTCTCAAAGAAGTGAGATTTTAGCCTGGATTTGAACTGGGGCCACAGATGGAGCCTGACGTTCTGACTCAGGTAGTTTGTTCCAGGCATAAGGATCAGCAAGACAGAGTGATTGAAGTCTGGAGTTGGCAGTGGAAGAGAAGGGCAAAGACAGAAGGGATCTGCCAAGAGAGTGGAGTTTCTGAGGAGGGGTATAGGGTTGTTGTTGTTGTTAAGTGCCGTCGAGTCAAAGTCGACTCATGGCGACCCTCTGGATAGCTATCCTAAATTGTGTTCGGTCTTGAGTCAAGCGGCTCATTGTTGACAAACTGGTACCCGTAGCTGCTGTTATTGTATCGATCCATCTCATTGTTGGCCTTCCTCTTTTGCGTTGACCTTCTATCTTGCCAAGCATGATGTCTTTCTCTAATGATCTCTCTCTTCGCATGATGTGTCCAAAGTATGAAAGTTGAAGTCTTCTCATCTGAGCTTCTAAAGAAAGCTTAGGTTTGATCTCCTCTAGTACCGACTGGTTTGTTCTTCGGGCAGTCCATGGTATGCACAGTATTCGCCGCCAGCACCATAATTCAAAGGCATCAATTTTCTTCCTGTATATATTTTTCACTGTCCAGCTTTCACATCCATATGATGTTATTGAAAATACCATGGCTTGAACAAGTCGAATCTTTGTATGGAGAGAGACATCTCTGCTCTTGAGAATCTTATCTAGGTCTTTCATAGCCATTCTGCCAAGAGCAATGTGTCGTCTGATTTCTTGACTGCTTGTTGCTTCTTTATTGATAGTTGATCCAAGTAGGTTAAAGTTGTTCACGATTTCAATTTCTTCTCCTTCAACGATGAACCTGTTGATTATGCCAGTTGTCATGATCTTTGTCTTCTTTACATTAAGGTGCAGGCCCATTTTGAGACTATGTTCTTTGATTGTGAGAAGCAAATTTTTTAGATTATCTTCACTTTCAGCCAGTAATGTGGTTTCATCAGCATAGCGAAGGTTGTTGATGAGTCTTCCACCAATCTTCACACCTCTGTTGTCTTCATACAATCCTGCTTCTCTGATGATTTTTTCTGCATATAAATTAAACAGGTAGGGGGAAAGTATGCAGCCTTGTCTTACACCTTTGCTTATTTTAAACCATTCTGTTTCTCCTTGTTCCATTCAAACTGTTGCTTCTTGATCAATGTACAGATTGTGCAAGAGTGCCATCAGGTGTTCTGGTATACCCATACTTCTTAATGTGGCCCAGAGTTTCTCATCGTTTACACAGTCAAAAGCCTTGCTATAGTCAATAAAGCACAAATAGATGTCTATTCTTTAGTCTTTTCAAGGATCCATCTCACATCCGCAATGATGTCTCTCGTTCCTCGTCCTTTCCTGAACCCTGCTTGCACTTCAGGGAGTTCTTGTTCCAGGTATGGTTGTAGTCTCTTTTGAATAATCTTCAGTAGAATCTTGCTGGCATGTGGGATCAGAGCGATTGTGCGATAATTTCCACAGTCAGTTGGATCACCTTTCTTTAGTATTGGTATAAACACAGATATTTTCCAGTCATTTGGCCATGATGTTGTCTTCCATATTTCTTGGCAGAGCCTTGTAAGTATGGTAACAGCTGCATCAGATTGCTGTAATACTTCTATGGGAATGCTATCAATGCCTGGTGCTTTGTTCTTTGATAAGGCTTTCAATGCTGCTTCAACTTCTTCTTTCATCACCAATGGTTCCCGATCATAAGGTACAGGTTGAAACGGCTGTTGGTCCACTTGATCTTTATCATATAAAAGCTCTGTATATTCCTTCCACCTTTTCTTGATCTTCTCAGCATCATTCAACATAGAACCTTGAGCATCTTGTAACATTCCAATTCGAGGCTGGAACTTTTTCTTTAACTCTCGTAGCTTTAGGAAAGTCGATCTTGTTCTTCCTCTAATAGTTTCTGCTTCTATTTCCTTGCATGTGTCATTGTAGTACTTTTCCTTGTCCTGTCTTGCTGCACGTTGGAAATCTTTGTTGAGTTCTGTTATTGTCTTTCTTTCTCCTCTGGCTTTAGCTTCTCTGCGTTTCTGGGCAATTTTCAGAGTTTCGTCCATTATCCATTTTGGCAGTTTTTGCTTTTTCACCTTTTGTAGAGACTTCTCGCTTTCTTCCAACACAACCTTCTTGATGTCATTCCATAACTCTTCCAGAGCTCTGTCATTTGTATCTAAAGCAGCAAATCGATTTTGCAGGCAGTCTTTAAATTTCAGTGGTATATTCTCAAGGTGATATTTTGCTGCATTCATGAGTGGTTTGCTCTTTTTCAGCTTTAGCTTGAGTTTGCATACTAGTAGTTGATGATCTGTACCACAGTCAGCTCCAGGTTTTGTCTTTGTTGATGTTATAGAACTTTTCCATCGTTGACTTCCACAGATGTAGTCAATTTGATTTTTATACAATCCATTGGGTGACGTCCATGTGTACAGTCGCCGCTTGTGTTGATGGAAGAAGGTGTTTGAGATGAATAGATCGTTGGTCTTGCAGAATTCTATCAGTCTTTCTCCAGCTTCATTTCTGTTGCCAAGTCCATATTTTCCAACTACTTTGCCTTCTTCTTTGTTGCCAACCTTTGCGTTCCAGTCACCCATCACTATCAGGATATCCTGTTTGCATGTTCTGTCAATTTCAGCTTGTACTTGTTCATAGAACTCTTCAATTTCATTCTCTTCTGCAGCTATTGTTGGGGCATATACTTGAATTAAAGTTGTGTTGATAGGCATTCCTCGTAGACAAATAGAGATTAAGTGTTCGCTGACTGCATTGTATTTCATTACAGTTCTTGCAAGTTTCTTCTTTATTATAAATGCAACACCATTTCTTCTTTGCCTTTCATTTCCAGCATAGTAGACCATGTGATCATCTGATGCAAAGGGCCCGATGCCAGTCCATTTCAGTTTGCTGACACCCAACAGATCAAGTTGTACATGTTCCTTTTCATTCTTGACCACCTCCAACTTCCCTTGGTTCATGCTTCGTACGTTCCATGTTCCAATGCGTAAGACATCTTTACAGCTTCTGACTCTCATTTCATGTACAGCTACATCAGCAGTCAGACGTCCCGAGGGCTTTGATCCAACCACATCATAAATGCTGGCTTTACTCTGAAAAGTCTTCAGCTCTTCCCCAGTAGCTAGTTGAGTGCCTTCCGACCTGGGGGTCTCATCTTCCAGCACTATAGCACAATTTGTTTTGTTGCAACTATCCACTGGGTTTTCAAGACAAGATACAGAAGTAGATTGCCGTCCTTTCTTCCGTGAAGTTTAAGTTTGGTGTTGTTGCCGTTGTCACAGAAATGTGATCCTCCGCCGTCAACACTATCCCATTCTGCTGCTGCCCAGATGGGTGGTTTGTCTTGGTCTGGCACCTCAGCTGAGACCTGTCCATCTTGGGAGACCCTGCCAGTAGTTAAACTTCCGATAGTTTAGCTCTCAGCATCACTGATGCACACAAGCCCTCACAGCACGACAAGCTGCAAACCAAGTGGGGGGGGGGGGGGGTATAGGGATAGACCCATTATTATTGTCTTGCCAATTTTGTTAGCTTCCCTAATTTCTGATAACATTTCATCATCTGTCTGCTCAGTCTGTCTAGATCACACATAGAATTTTTAACCATAAAGATTCAATGGTGAATTTTGTTTCTATAGAGCTTTTATTCAATTTGACGTAATGCTTTAACATATAGCATAACCCCTCTACCAATTTGATCCATGCTATCATTGTGATATAATTTATACCTTGGTATCACAGTGTCCCATTGGTTATCCTCCTTCAACCAGGTCTCCGAGATGCCTATTATATCTCTTCATTTATAGCTATATATCGTAATTCTCCCATCACATTTTTTAGACTTCTAGCATTTGTATAGAGACATTTCAAGATATGTTTGTCTGAATTTATAGCTTTCATAGCAGTTGACAGGGATAATTTTCAATCTTTCAACTCTTCCTGCTATTCATTTTAAGGCACCTGTGTGATTGTTGCCTTTATTATATTCTCCCTATCAGGATGTCTTGTCTTCCCTGTTTTGGTGGTATCATGCAAAGATTTCTTTGTGTGTAATTTTGTATATGTAAGGCTGTAACCAACCTAGGAGTTTAGATAATGCAGGCAAGAAATGTTTTAAATAAATACCTTACTCAGATTGTAGTTTACAAACTGATCTATCTCCTTTTTGAACATTAATGCCAGCAGCCTGGTACCACCCCATAAGCTGAAGGTCATCTTTATAGAATAGACTGCTCCTTCCCCACAATGTAATCTAATTCCTAACAAACCTAAATCCTTCCTCCCCACACCATCGCCTCATCCACGCACTGAGATTGAGAGATTCTACCTGTCTGTTGAGTTCTGAGTGTGGAATAGTAAGTATTTCTGAGAATGCTACCCTGGTGTTCCCAGATTTCAGCTTTTTACATAAAAGCCTAGATTTGTCTTTGAGAACCTCCCTCCCACATTTTCCTAAAAATATAGTAAATATAGAAAATAAGGACCAGCATGGTCCATCTATTTTTTCCAGTAAATCGTTAGTGTTGTACCTGCTGCTCCATGTAGGTTACCCCCTCCTTTGATTAGGGTTCTACCTACCACTCAAACACCTTGCCAACCTCAATGCAATTTTTCAGGTTGCACCCACTGCTCTATGCAGGTTAACCCTCTCTATGTCTTTGTTTAAGGTTGTACCTACCGCTTCATGCAAGTTATCCCCTCGTGGTAGTGGACATAAGGTGGGAAGGGGTTCAGACAGCAGTTCAGGGAAAAGAAAATTGGCTTTCCTTCTGTCTCAGCTTGTTAAACCTCTAGAAGCTGGTTCTCCTGGCCCTTCTTCCAACCCGTTAAAGTTCTTACCTCAGAACTCCTTTGCATGGCTTGACTTGCAAGTACTTCTTGTTTCACGGGCCTCTCTTCCTCCTGCAGACTGCTGCGTTCTTAATCTCTCCCTGTGAGCCACATCCTCCCAGCCCTGAACTCTGGGCGGCAGACTCTCTTTAAGGGGACTGTTGATAATCCCTTTGGAGAGGAAAGGATAACATTCTATAGACTCCCATAGCACACCCTCCCCAACTGAGCACCTCCTGACCTGTGAACCCCACCAAGGAAAGGAAGTAGACCCAAAACTGGTAAGGTTGGAGACTCAAACACCACTGCATAATATAGCCATTGGACTCCTTATGTTGAGGCAGCCACTTGAAGGACTGGTGGTATGATACCAATGTAAATGGATGGCTGAGCAGGTAGTATTGGAAGATCTCAAGCACCCACTTGACAGAAAGGGTTTCCTTCTTGATCACCACATAATGCTGTTCCTGAGGAAGAAGTTTCCTACTGGTAAATGCTATTGGATTTTCTTCACCCTTAACTTCCTGGGCCAGAACAGCTCCTAGGCCCACCTCTTAGGCATTGGTTTGCACAATAAATGGTAGAGAGAATTCAGGGCTAATCAGTATGGAGTCAGAGAACATGACCTTCTTGAGGTGCTTGAAGGACAGGTGGAGGTCCACTGACCACTGAAGACATTTGGGAGTTCTCTTCCGGAGGAGATTGGTTAACAGCTCAGCTGCCTCTGCAAATTAGGGGTGAACCTCTTTCTTCAATTTTGAGGTGAGGATTGGGGAAATGGCATTGACCTTCCATAATTGAGGTCGTATCTACCCATTCTCGATTAAATATCCTAGGTATTGAACATCCCAACCTCCCAGAAAATATTTCTTGGGGTTTGCTATCAGCCCATGCTTCTGCAGGGTGGTCAACATGACTTGTATTTGGTTTAGATGGGTAATCCAGTCTCTGCTGTAGATGACGATGTCGTCAAGATATGCAGCCACATACTCCTTGTGTGGTCTCAGTAGGCAGTCGACTAGGCATTGAAACATGGCAGGAGCCCCATATAATCCAAAGGACAGTACTGTAAGCTGGAAAAGAACTTGCAGTGTCAAAAAAGCAGTCTTCTCCTTGGCAGCCAGAGTCAAGGGCACCTGCCAGAATCCCTTGATCAGATCCAAGGTTGATATAAAGCATGCTCCACCGAGTCACTTGATTAGCTCATCTACTCTGATCAAGGGATACGCTTCCAGTTTAGAAGTTGCAATGATCCTCCAGAGGTCTGATGCTTCCATTGGATTTAGGAACCAATATGATGGGTGATGGCCAGTCACTCATAGACTCTTCTAACTCTCAAGTTAAGCATCTCTTCTAGCTTCTTGCATTGGCCTTTTGCTGAGCCTCCAGAATCCTGTAGGGTCACTGCTAATAACCACCCCAGGGTCAATAAGAATATCATGACAAATGAGGTGGGTTCATCATGGGAAGGTGGAGAACACTTTTAGGTTCCGGTGCATCAAACCTTTTAAATCTCTTCTCTAGGCAGCAGAGAGCTGGTCTACAATTGGGACTTGGGCTGGATGTGACAGGGCTGAAATTTCCTTGAGCTGGATGTGACAGGGCTGAAATTTCCTTCCCAAAATTATCTTCCTGTACCATCACAGCTGTCACTGGAGTTCACTTTTTCAGTAGATTAATATGGTAAATTTTGGCTTTCTTCTGTTTATCTGGCTGGACAATCTTGTAGTTAACAGGCCCCACTTTCTCTTCCAACTCATAGAGCCCCTGCCATTTATAGAGTAACTTGCTCTCAAATGATGGCAACAAGATTAAACTCTGTCTCCCGATTGGAAAGTGCAGTGCACGGCTGCCTGATTGTAGCCCCTGACCTGCTCGGCTTGGACTTTTTCCAGACTGAGTTTTGCCACCTCTCCAGCTTTTCTCAGCTGGTCTTGCATTTCTCTAATGTACAACACCAAATTATGCCCAACATGGGGTTCTTCTTCCCAAGTTTCCCTTACCATATCTAATATGCTTCTTGGCCATCTTCCAAAGAGCAACTTAAAAGGCAAAACCTCTGTGGAACTCAGAGGTACATCATAGATGGCAAACATCAAATAGGGTAGGAGAATGTCCCCATTCTTCCCATCCTCCTGCATGAACTTTTTAAACATGTTTCAGAGTTTTATTGAATTGCTTGAAGGCCATCCATCTGTGGGTAATATATTGAGGTTCACAGCATCTTGACCTTCACCAAGATAAACACTTGCTTCATCACCTTGGATACAAAGGGTGTTTCTTGATCTGTGAAGATCTCATTGGGTATTTCCACCTGTGAGAATACTTCCTAGAAGGCATTTGTGATTTATTTATTTATTTACATTCTCTTATATACCATGCTATTCTGCATCAGTGCGGTTTACATTGAACAAACTGAAATTACATTGAACAGGGCATTATAACTTGGAGATAACTATTTTACAGGGAACATGGGCTATGGAGGGTTAAGTGGCTTGCCCAAGACCACAAGGAGCACCTGTGGGACTAGAAACCCCAGTCCTTCCGGCCCAAGGTTACTGTCCTCTAGTGGGATTTGAACCCCCGACCTTCCAGCCTGAAGTACCTTGCCCCAACCACTAGGCCACTCCATTGTAGTAGTCTTTATATTCCTTAGAGCAGTGGCCTCCAGGTATTGAATAGCTTAGTCCAGTGTGACTAAAATATACTTGTTGCTTCAGATGGTTCACTCCAAATGTCCTACCAGATCCATGGCCTCTCTTTCAAATGGGGTTTCAATGATTGACAGGCACTAGAGAGGCAGATCAGACTCTGGTGAGGTCATGAAGTTGGCAAGTAGGGTATGACTGGCAATATAGCTGCATCTGTTTATTGGCCCCGGGCCAGAAAAATCAGGCCAAAACATGCTGTAGTGTTTTTCCACCCCCAGGTGTCCCCATAATAAATGGCTATCGACCAACGATAACACCTGCTGACAAAAGGGCTGGGGAACTAACAATTGTTCTACCTCTTCCCCCTCTATGGCACCCTTGGACACTCTGTATAGTAAATCTCCCTTTAGCACAAAGTAGGGAAAGGTTCTTGCAGTGGACTCTCCTTTACCTACTGGAATCCTACCCATCTCCAAAACTTGCTCTCGGGCATGTTTAAGGGACTCATCCTCTTGCTGGGCCCTCCTGAAACTCCCTAGGTCTTCCCCCAGCCCCTGCTCTGGGGGCTGAGCACTGAGCTATCCCCAAGGGCTTCTCCCCTAGGATTTCTGTCCCCAGATTCCTTCCCTATAGCTGCCTCCCACAATTCTGGGACTTAGCAGGCTTGGGATTATTGACATATAGATCTGGGTCTTCCAAGGGGAACATCTCTAGGAAATCTTCCTAGTCTGACTTAGTGGATCTATCGCTCTGACGTTTGGGTAGCCTCGGCCTATCACCACTGATATGAGAGCCAGAGCAGCACTATAACCTCGAAAATGGCTTGCCCTGCTAAAGTCTTAAGTGAAACCTGTGCCATTGGATACTGCCTCTGGTGTCCATGTACACAGGACAGTGTTACCATCTTTGCATAGTCAATTTGAAATTGGGTTACGGTTTCCCGGCGAATGAGGGTCCACATACTTCCAGAGTATATCAAGGCCTGGAGACAGGATCCCTCGAGCTCCATTGGAATCACAAAGTCCTGTGCCCTGGGGTGGGGAGTGACTACAAAAGCACAGCTGTGAGGGGTGGTTAGGTTGACATCCGTGGGTTTGTCCATGTCCAGGGGACATTCCCAAACAAAATGTCCCCAGGCTTCACACCCAAAACAGGTGAAAGGGTCATGGCTGGGGCCATGTTCTCGCCTAGGAGGTGACTTTGGGGGTCAAAACATGTGAGCCAACAACCGTTCAAGCTTCCTCTTCCATCCTCCTAGGAGGATGGGTGACCTCTTCTCCTTCTCATTGTCTGCTTCAATCACTGGCTAGGCTTCATGATACCCCTCGACTATTTCCAGTGCACTCCCCTGTGTAAGCTTGGGGTGCTGACATACCCACTGATTCATTGGCGCGGTCAAGCTCTCCAATAACTGCTCCAAAAGCACAATCTTAGCTATCTCGGGCCTGGTATTTCACTCTGGTTGCAGCCACTTCCATGCGAGATCCTTCAACCGATAGAAGGCTATCTTTTATCTGGAGCCCCCCCCCCCCCTTTCTGAATCACTGGCAGTAGGCCTCTGGGGTACAGCTGGCCCATTCCAGTATGATGGCCTTGTCAGCTGCATACGTGGCTCGCCCATCTGGGTTAGCATCCTAGAATTCAGCCTGACTGCTGCCCATCAGCCAATTCCCCAAATAGATAGTCCTTGTGACCTCTGGCCACCTGGCAATGTGGGCTGTTCGTTCAAAGCTCACAAAAAAAAGTCTGGTTTATCTTCTGCCATCATTTTAAGAAGTGCTTGTGTTGGAGATAGGAGTTGCATCCTCTGATGGCCTTGGTCAACTGTGCTAGGGAACTCTTCTGTAGCTTCCCCTGTGCTCGAATAAGATCCTATATCTGCTGCTGCTACTGCTGCTGTTGTTGCTGCCCTTTCAGCAGGACTTGTTGAAACTGCTGCTGACATTGTTGCTGCTGCTGCTGATGATGATATTGTTATTGTTGCTGCTGACTCTGCCAGAATTTTTTTTAATAATTTATTTATAGGATTTTCTTGAATAAATAAAACACATTACAAAGGAAACATAAAAAATATATGCCATATTCAAAGAAACATCAATCCCGCAATTAAGAAAGACCACATCAAGGGAGGAAGAGCTGAAATTCCATTAAACAAAAAAAATAAGGAAAAAAGAGGAGTGAAAACCACTCCACACTCACCCCACTACTAACCCCTAGACTCTTTCTCGGCCAAAAACCTTTGTAATTGAATAACATCTGCATATACTGTGATAAGGAAGCTTATCATAGCTCAGGAAGGAGCTATAGAAAAGGTGAAGTGACTCTGAACAAGCAACCTGTCAGTTCTGGTAGAAATAAGAAAACAGAATTTTCCCATAAAAGACTACCAGTCCCAGAATGCACCAGGTTTCCAACAGCCATTAGAGGAGCTGAAGTGGGGAAACGTGTGTTCAATCAGGAGGGCTATGAGGTAATCCCTAAGCACTCATCTCAAAGGGCAGGGCCTGATTCAGCACAGCTGCGCTGTGTTAGGGAGGAGCACTCATCTAAGCAGAATAAGAGTAGAGTTTATTCTACAGATGACCAGCTTCATGATCACCTTGGATATCCAGAGAATTGTCCTCAGTATCCTGAGAATCAGCTTGAGTTTGATCATCAGTTTCATCTGAAGGATCATCAGAAGCAGAAGCCAAACCGGACGGACAGAGAGGGAAAGAGACCCTTTGGAAGAAGGAAGAGAAAAGCCTTTGAGAGGTCTAGAAGAGTCCAAAGCAGTACGTATACTGGGAGGTATTCCAAGGGCCAGCATACACCATTGGACTGGGGAAAGTCAGAGGAATGGTGCTGCAGAGCTAGGAATCACCAGAGGCTACCTGTGAGGGAGACGGCTGCACGTGGAAGGGACCCTAAGACCTGTGCCAGAAGGTATGTGAAGAGAGATCCAGTGTCCAGGGATCTGGATTGGAAGGCTGGACATAAGAACTGGACTACATACTGGCCAGGCTATATAGAGAGGAACTCTAGCAGCAATGGAAGCTCAGGTATGAACACTGATCTATGCCCTAGCTATAACCTTGAAAGACAGCAGGGAAACAAGTATTCTCCTGAAAATGCTCCATTGAGAGATTCATCTGTGCCAATCCATGATATTGAACCCATGCTTGTTGAACAAGGGGGAATAATAGCAGATGAGGATCCTGTTTATATGGACTGCTCTCTATCTAAACTCCGTTGGTAACTTTCTGTTATAAAGTACAGCAACCATCACAAAGAAATACAAATTTGTTCTTTAATCTACTCAGAAAAGCTCCTGAAGCAGGATTTGACCCACATAGTGGAAGGCAAGCCAGCTAAGGGGTTTCAGCTGGTAACTGCTAGCAATTAAGCCTTACCTAATTGCTTGTGAGCTAGGAGAGAATCACTTCTGTATCTATATGGGAAGTAATCAGAAGTTAACCTGAAAAGAACAGTTTGTTTCTTGCTTTGTGGCTTTTCATTTGTTGTTTTCCTGATTTTGACTTTGTTTTTCCAAGTTAACACTGAAAGCAAGTTACCTAATTTATGTGCTACCAAGCATATCTGTGTTGGGAGAAATAACCCCATAAATAAATATCTTATTGGCTTTACCCAAGAGCACAACTAAATTATTGTCAGCAGCTGTGTCTGGTGTGAATGAACTACATTGCCCACAATACCTTGCAAATCGTGTGGATATGTGCACTTGCCAAGAGTGTGAGGATTCTCACCCAGGCAGCCGTCTGACAATACATAAGTCTGACCCCAAAAAACAATAATACAGCAACAAGGAAATTAAAAAAAAAAGGTAGCACCCAAACCTACCACCTGCAATTTCAACTCTAGAAACTGTCTTCACGGAATCTGAGTAGCCCGGCCAACATCAGGAAAAGCATGCAATTTCTGATCAAAAAAATATCCTCTTTGTGTTTAAAAAAGGATCGCAAAACTCTGAATTTCTCAGACTCAGAACCAAAGGCTACTACCGAGGTACAGCGTCGAGTAATGATGTCTGCAGAATCTTCAAGAAAAGCAGTTAAGTTATGACTTTCCATAACATTGGAAGGAACAGAAGGCTCTTCCCCTTTGAAGGGGAGGAAGAACGAGAGGAAACATAATACATATGAGAAACGTCCACATCACCCATTACCTTCAACACTTCACTAAAATACTTCTTTAAGAGAATTTCTGAAGACAGCAAATGAGTGATGGGAAAGTTTAAAAAAATGAAGATTTTTTGCCCTAGAATGATTCTCAAGTATTTCTAGCCTATAAGAAGTGCTCAAGGCGTCTCTCATTAAAGCAATACTATTATCACAGCAGGGTTTAACCTGAGAATCAATCTGGACACAAACTTGGCCCAAAGAAACACTTGCATTTTATCTACAACCTCAAAAGTAAATTTACACAAAGAAGATACAGTAGAAGATAATCAAAGATCAATATTTTGAATAGCACCCCACAAATCAGCAAGTCACTTCTCCAGATGGAGGAGAAACAACCGTCCCACCTAAATCGACCAGTTTCACGGGTTGAGGCAATGGGGCAACCATTACAAGAGGTGACTCAATAAGAGTAGACGAGAAAGCAGGCAATGGGATTGGAGGCAGGGATCAAGAGTTGGGGCTCAACGAAAGCCCCTTCGGTGACAGGATACCAGGCAGCTGGGAAGTCAATTGCTTGTCCATAGGACCCACAACCTCACCTGGCTGTGCCACTACCACTCCTTTAGCACTGCCCTTGCTCTTCCTTTTACCCATGACACACAACAAGCAATAAGACTCCCGAAGGGGTGCCAAAGGGGCGTGTCCTGCCCCTTGCATTGAGCCCCTTCAGTCGCGACATGTGGCCACGTGTAACAGTCATGGTGCTTTGAAGGAGTAGGGGAGGGTCGTCACCAGTCCAGGGCTGCCCTCTTGGTGCCTGCACGCTGATCCTCAGCAGAAAGCCTCCAAAGTCGCACACTGCAGAACTCCAGCGATGATGGCAAGCCATGATTCAGCTCCCCGCATTGTCAGCTGCACCTCCCCCCTCTGCCAGAATTTGAAAGAGCTGTTCCATCCTGGATTGTCACTGTTCTCTTGCAATACTACCACAGCTTCCTCTTCTGCAGCTGAGTTAACACTGCAGTTTTCCAGCTCCAACAAATATTTAGCCGTCTCTAGTGGCCGAAACAAAGCCTGCCTGTCTGGTACTGACTATACCTTCTTCAAGTTCCCTAACTAGGGCAAGGCTAACCCTTTTAGCCCATACAAACAAACAAAAAAAATCTTGACCTGCTGTAGAGGCTCAGCCGTGGAGAGATATGGATTTGCCCTCAGTCACATGGTTAGAGGAAATCCCAAGCTGCCACCATATGTGATAGTGTGGCGTGTGGTGGAAGGGATTTTCTGTACACCACAGGCCAGACAGCAGTTCAGGGAAAACAAAAGCAGTTTTTATTCTGTCCCTGTTTGTTAAACCTGCACAAAGCAAAACCCAGAACAGACAGCAGTTCAGGGAATACAAAATCAGCTTTCCTTCTGCTCCAGCTTGTTAAACCTCCATAAGATGGTTATCCCGGCCCTTCCTCCAACACCTGTTAAATTTCCTACCTCAGAAATTCTTTGCATGGCTTGGCTTGGAAGGACTTCTTGCTCCACGGGCCTCTCTCCCTCCTGCAGCCTGCTGGGTTCTTACCCCTCTCCCTGTGAGCCACGCCCTTTCAGTCTCAAACTCTGGACTGCAGACTCTCTTCAAGGGGACTGTTGATACTTCCTTTGAAGAGGGGTGGGCAACATTCTATAGACCCCATCACATGCCTCAATGCATTTCTTTAGGGTTATATCCCCCGATCCATTCAGGTTACCCCTTCTAGTTTTTAAAGTGTAAAAGTTATTTAAGTTTACTTTGATTCCACCCTTTTGCTATATAGGGTTCCTCTGCTTTTGAATTCTATCACTGTTTTTGCCCCTACCAACTCCATCGGAAGGGCTATTCCAGGCATCCACCACCCTTTCCATGAAAAACTGCTGATAATCCTACCTAACGGATCATTTCCTCCCACACCAAGGTGATCCTCCCCTTTCAGGTGATCTTAACCTCTCCAAAGAAGAATAGAGGCTGTCTAAAAAAAAGTGGGGCAGCTCTAACATGTCCTTGAACATCTCCTCTGTACCTCTTGTCTGCCTGTTCCTCCAGGTCTGCTACTCTAGCCTCCAGAGATCATACTTAATGAGAACCAAGATCTGTTTGAAACAGATTTATACACACAATCTCTCACCAACAGGCAGGTACTCATACAAGTGACACTCAGTGCAAAAACCCATGTAGCCTCAATTTTGCTATTGGACTACAGACTGCATCTCGTTGGTTTCGATTTACTATCAAAGTTTAGATTCCTTAAATTTATTTGGCTTCATTCTGTTTATTTCATTGGCGAATGATCTATAATTAACCTACTATTTCTTCAAATTTAGTCTGGGTTTTCACATTTTATTTATTACTTATACATTGCGCTCCTAGTAAACTGACTTTCAATGCAATACTCACATATACATCATGAAATTAAAGCTATTTCAATACATCTGTAACCCCTATATATAAAAGACACCCAATAACCAAACTACCCAACTTGATTTATACATATATACCATAAAGTAAATAAATAATAATTTGGCCTTATATATATGATGCCACCAACTGGCATCTATTATGCACAGTGTGTTCACCAACCTCCTTAATTTAGAAGTAGTCTATGGGGTATGTTTACTAAACCGCGGTAATCGTGAATAACGCGCGTAATGTACGATTAACGATCGTTCGCACGTCATAACGTGCGTTCTGACGTGCGAACGATCGTTAATCGTACATTACGCACGTTAACCGCATTTAACGATCGTAAACCCCCGCGGCGCGTTAAAACAGCGCAGAAGGCGGAGAGTGGGCGGAGAGAAGGGGTCAATGGGCGGAGAGTGGGCGGGGAGAGGCTCCCCTCACACCAACGTGCTGAATTCCTGAGCTCAATTCCAACGCGAATGAAAACCTGTCGTTAAAGGCATATTAAAGGGAAGAGAAACCATTTCCGTCAGCAATGTACAGCAAAACCGGGGAAACCTATAAAACGTGAGCAGTGTGATACATGTGCACAGAACAAAATTGCAAATAAAACGTTAAAATGACCACAAGAAAAATGGTAAAAATTATAATTCAGCTGGGCAACAGTGATAGCAATGGGCAACAATAACAAAAACTCCCAGGAAAGCTCCAAAAAAAGAAATGATGTTTGGAAGGGTCTATGCTCCGTAGACCCTTTCAAAAATCATTTCATTTTCTTGGAGCTTTCCTGGGAGTGTTTTTCAATGTTGCCCAATGATATCATTGTTGCCCAGCTTTTTTATGGGTGTTTGCCACTTTTTTCAAGGTTTTTTGTGAGGTTTCTTTGCACTTTTGTCTCCATACAAGGTAAATGAGCCCACAGTACAATTGTGCAGAGCAGGGTTTCTGACTCATCAGGCCAGTTTTCCTATCTCCAGGGACTGCACTGTTTCTGTGGCCACCGTGTGGTGCAACAGACACAGCCAGTGCCTGTAAGACCAGAGGGTCACAGGTTCAAATCCCAGCTGGGGCTCCTGCCAACCCAGTCCACATAGTTTTACCCACCACTATACAGTGATAGTAAAGACACTCCTTTATTGCAGAGAACATACGCATGGTTAATACGCCTATATTTTATCACACCAAACACAGACACCATAAACAGGCGCATTACCTAGAGCAGAGTCTCGCAAATGCAGTCCTGGAGGGTCCCACACCATTCAGGTTCCATGCTGCCTCTAATAAAGATGCCTGTGCTGCATATCTATGCACCACCCCCATGGTATGCAGATGTAACTCATGCATATTTATGAGGGACAGCATGAAAACCCGAACAGTGTTTGGAACACCGGGACTGGAGTTGGGAAACTCTGCCGTAAAGCAGCAGCCAACAGGGCCAGACACACCCACACCCACACCCACAGGCCCCATTGGCCAATGCCTCCTGGAGAGGAAGGACATTGGGCCCTGCCTGTATCTCCCAATACTAGCAGTTGCATACCTTAGCAATGCCACCCTACACCTGGGTATATGGTACACAGCTATCAAACGTTTCCTCTGATAACTGGCAGATATCAATTCCTACGTTAAGCACATTTTGCTCATTGAGCTCCACCATAACAATCATTCTGATGTCTGCGGTGTGTGCTGCAGGTCTGGTCTCTGATAGTGTTTACCACCCTGGGAAGTGACCCCCAACAGTATTGCGTACCATATCCATGCCTGTACTGTGCCCAGGACTGGTGTGGTGGGTATGGCTGCTGAACACCTCTATAGTAGCACAATGCTGGCATAGGTGTGGGGGTGGCTGTCTGTCTATCCAGTGTGTGGTGGCTGCAAACACCTTCCACAGCCCACACTGCCAGCAATGTTGCCAGTATTGGGCTGCCAATGTGCATAATGAGGAGCAGGGTACCATGGGTATAGGCCGGACAGGGTGGCCTGGCCAGGGTGCAGCTGCACAGGGCATAGGGCACTGACTGGGACATTTTAGTGCCCGGCCACCACCTACACAGACAGGGTGACCTCAGTATGTCCTGCTGAGAGATCACTCTCACCCTGACTGTGCAGTGACCACAGCATGGCTAGGCACCCCCATAGTGCTATATAATATTTCTCTCATGTGATAGATATGGGTTTCCTTTTGGGGTCCAGTCACTGATTTATCTGCTTGCTGTGTATGCTGACATCCCGGTTCTAGGTGCATGCATCTCCACTGGGCACATGCACTATTGACTAACTAGCAGACTGTTTGCAGCTGGTATGTGTCTTGATGGAGTGGCTTGCAGGGTGCAGTGGCTGATGTCTTGCAGCAGGAGAATATCAGATAGTGGTGGGGTGCAGCTTAGCATATCCAGGCCTGATGTCTGTCTGCTATTGTGTTATGGATGTGTACAGAGCTGCATTGACTGCCCTGTGGGGTGTCTGTTCCTCAGCAGGACTGGGGTTGCTGTTCCCCTCTACTGACACCTTTGCAGGGAAGGTAGAATGTGGATCTATTGTTAGGAAGCCCTGTTTGCTGCCCCTGGGGGAGGGGGTCCATGGGGGCTACACCTGACTGAAACAGACAGGGATATCCAAGGTGTTTCTGCAAAAGCTACCTATCTCACACATTAACACTGCTTTGGACCTGTGCCATGGCCTTTTTCAGCCATGGACGGTGCAGTGGACCTGGTGCTGGGCGCCTCACTGCACTCTCAGGGTGAGCACAGTACCCGCACAATGTGACGGTGTGTAGCTACTCTGTGCCAGTACAACACACGGTCAGTACCCCCTACCAGGCCGAGGTGCTGTGGGGGTGCTCATGGTCACTTCCCCCTACCAGGCCGAGGTGCTGTGGGGGTGCATTCCCCTTGGCGTGTATCTGTGGACAGCTGATTTGCATGTGCAGTGCATCATGGGTGTGACTGGCACAATCCAACCCTGGGAAAATCCAGCACCTGCTCACAGGCTCTGATAAACCATAGGCCATCACACATACATCTGTTAGCATAATGCATAGGTGCAAGACACCCTAAAGAGTCTGTAATATAGGGTGGCCACGCTGGTAAAAGCACACGTACCCACGCACGATTGTACGTGCGCACCAACGCACGTAGCTACGCCCCTACCAACGCACGCAGTCACGCACGCAGCCACGCACACACCAATATACATGGCTACGCACACTGCGAGGGTGTGTTTTTGACACCACTACTCAACGTAAAGAAAAACATGCCTCCTCATTTCTTCTGTAATGTACAGGGTGATGCCTGGGCCAGCTTTCTGCGTTAGGCACACTGGGGACTCGAACCCATGCTGCCTGTAACAGCGGTCAGTACAGTAACCATTGTGCTACAGCTCTGTTTCAGTGATTTGTGTCTGTACGCCTTCTTACGATTAACGCGCAGTAACGTGCCACGGCACCCTGTAATGCTCATTAGTTTTTGGAATGCGCTTTAGTGTTAACGATGTACCGCCCATGTCCTTATTTGGGGTTTCTGTCACTACCGCGGCTCCTAACGCGAATTGCACTAACGCAGTTTAGTAAACATACCCCTATATATCAATATTTGCATCTGAGATAACTGGGAGTTCGGGAGGTGTAAAGAAAATCATTCAAATTACCCCAGTGGCCAAATATATTTAGAACTTCTGATTTTGTGTACCAATAAAATGTTACTAGTGCAAAAAAGGTAAAATCAGTGTTTATTGGATAAACATTAGAAAAAAAACCATCTCCCCTAGTACTCTTTCACTTTCTTACTTGCTTGAATTGAATCCTCCACTCCTTACCTGCACAGATATGGAAAAGGAACCTAGAAATGGAATCTAAGCTGCAAAACCCACATTTTTTTGTACTCTCAGATAATCCCTAATTAGCTGGAAAATGAACATCTAGATTTGTATTTTATAAATGCCAAAGAACAGAAGCACTGCTTATTTTATAAACATTTAAGCAAATTCTTGCCAGCTGCAGACCCCCAGGGGCTAAAGTTCCTCAAACCCTGCCTTTCTATTTTTCTAAACACCGCTGTCTTGAAAAACAATAGCATACCCCATCCAACTGTATTAATTTTCTATCATATCTTCTCACTGTCAAAGTACTTTCAGTTACCACTCTTTCAAGCAACACAACATTCATTCAAATCCCAAAAGTCAAGCTTTTTATTAAAGGCCAGCAAGGTTTTTTTAACATCCAAATCCATTCAACAAGCAAATTTATGTTATAAATTTTTAAATACTCAGGTTCCCCTCTCAGACAGATAATCTACTCTACAGTTTAAGTACACTCATCTCAGCAAACAGAATTCCCTTGAGTTTAGTTAAATTTGAGAATTTATCCAGTGCAAGTCTTGTTCTCACCAGTAGCATTCACAGCTCCTAGGGGAGAAGGAGTCATGGTCTCTACTTCAAAATGATAGAAATCTGATGGAGTCGGTCCAAAGGACAGCAACTAAAAGATCAACGGTTTTCATCAGAAAACAGATGTGCAATGTTATTAGCTTTCACCATTTTATTTGGTACCAACATTAGGCTTGGTACCAACATCACCAGTATATTGGTGCTATACTGGCAAGTCTCCATTGTTCAGGTGCAATGGCAGAAATGCGTCATATTTCAACTGTTCTCTTTCTAACTCTCCTCTGTATTTTCTGCTATGATGCTCTCTGAGAGAATCATGTACAATAGAGCAACAAATCTTTCACAAAACGAGTGATGTTCAATGCATAAGGGATGTAAGCAAATAAGGCGTAGTTATTGATATATAGTTATCTTTTTTTTTTTCAAAGGTTTATTTATTGAAAACACATAACGCAATACATAGCTGCATAACTTTTTTCAATTTTCCAATATAGTATCACAAAAGCAGGCATACCCAGGACGGGGCTGTGTCTTGTCCACCGCCCTAGGATATTACAACAATACAAACCCAGAAAAAAAAACAGGTGCTTATTAACTTCCTACCCAAACCCTCCCTTCCCCTCCCCCCCACTCCCTCCCCCCTCCCGGGACCTAATGGACCTGTCGAACATCCTCTCCACCATTATCGAAGGACCCTCTTAGCATCTCTTACACACCCAAAACTTCATTACGAATTTTAGGTCTCAATGCTTGAATATAGGGGGTCCACAGTAAAAGAAAGGAGGCCCAACTCCGAGGGTGTCTCCTCGCACTCCTTCGCTCCAGTAGCATAAACTGGTGGAACCCATTGCGCCACTCCCAGAAGGAGGGAGCTGCAGGCTCCAGCCATCTCCGCAACACAGGACCTTTCCCCACCAGACATGCTTTCCGTATCAACAGTTTCTGCCATCTGCCCTTGGGTTGGAGTGCTCCCAACTGATCCAATACCACTAGTCGCCCTGTCCAGCAAACCTGTTGCTGTAATAAGCCACTTAAGTAATTTGCTATCCTAAGCCAGTAGCGGCGTATATGAGGGCATCCCCACCACATATGGCCCAAATCTGCTAGTGGACAGGCGCATTTCGGGCATCCACCATAGGTCGCGAGGCGGCTACGCAGGGCTCGCTTAGGGTAGAAATGGGCTCGCACTATACATTTAAACTGCATTTCGCACCATCTAGCCCCCTCTGCTAGCTGGGTTATCTGGGTCAATGCAGCACGAACAGAACCCAGAGCCACCTCACAACCCAGTTCCCACGCCCAGGAAGCTTCCTCTGCTGAGTAATCCAACGGCCTCACATAGGGCTCCAATGCTTTTTTATAGCTTGTAATAGAACGCGTAGTCCCCTCCCCGAGGGCGAAGAATTCTAATATCCGCGCGGAATGGTCTCCCCTCAGCTCCTGACCCGTAACTGACTTCACGTAATGGGAAAGCTGCAAGTACGCGAATAAGGAAGCTGCGGGGCACGAGTCATACTCCCGACATAAAGCTACCAAAGGTTTACATCGCCCTTCCAGGTCAATTACATGCCCCAACGACCACATTCCCAGCTTCGCCCAGCGACGGAAGGGGGCCGAGTCCGAGCACGGAGGGAATTGGGCGTTACCTTGCAACGGCAACCAACTCGAAATCTCCGGCGAGCTCCCCCACAATTGATTCAACCGCTGCCAGGTATACCGCGCTGCCTGGACCAGCACACCGCTTGTTACTCGACCCGGCAGGACCGCATGTCGTAGATGTAGGGCCGCCAGCAAGGAGTGCGGCACTATTAAGGCCTCCTCTAGTTCCCTCGGTGTGTATACCTCAGTATTACCAAGCCAGTCTCCCAGGTGCCTAGCCTGGCAAGCCAAGGCATATGTCCAGAGGTCGGGCACACCAATTCCCCCCGATCTCCATCCCCTCCTCAAACGGTTCATCGGTATACGTGCTCTGGCCCCTCTCCAAAGAAACCTACTGAATTCATGCTCAATGCGCTGAAGATCACGACGCAGCAATCGCACCGGCAAAGTTTGCAGCCAGTAAAGGACCCGTGGCAGTATCACCATCCCCAATGCGGCTGCCCTGCCCAGCAAGGATAGGGGAAGAGGCGCCCAAGCTTGGAGCTGTGAGCGGACTTTAGACCAGACACGCTCAAAATTCCGCTTGTACAATGCCGTCGTATCTTTAGTTAGCTCAATCCCCAAATAAATAAAAGAATCACCAGCCCATCTCAAGGGGAAGTTCCCTCTCCAATGCCGCTGGAGCCGACCGCCAACATCCATAGCCTCCGATTTGTCACGGTTAATACGCAACCCCGCAAAATCGCCATACCGGGAAAATTCGGTAAGTAGACACGGCAGTGACTGTTGAGGGTCGCGCAAGTGAACGAGGATGTCATCCGCAAATGCGGCTGCTTTAAAGTCGCAAGACCCGATACGGACACCACGAATATCGTTAGAGTCCGCTATGCTCCTCAGCAGTGGGTCCAAGGTCAACACAAACAACAATGGGGAGAGCGGACAACCTTGATGAGTGCCCCTCTCCAGAGCAAAGCTATCAGACAACACCCCATTGCACAAAATACTAGCTGTAGGATTGGCATAGAGCAATTCCACCATCCCAATAAAGGGGTCACCCAGCCCATACCAAGGCAGAAAAAGCTTCATGTAAGCCCAGTTGACCCGGTCGAATGCCTTTTCTGCGTCGAAACTGATCAACAATGATTGTTCCTCTCGCGCACGCACCCATTCCATAGAGGCTAATATCCTTCGCAAGTTCCGCACTGCATACCGCCCTTGGACAAAACCCACCTGTGACTCATGCAATAAGCCCCCCAGGACAGCGGCGAGCCGATCGTCCATGACCTTCGCTAACAATTTCAAATCAAAATTCAGCAACGA
The DNA here is from genome assembly GCA_033557465.1 of Ichthyophis bannanicus. Lineage (NCBI taxonomy): Eukaryota > Metazoa > Chordata > Amphibia > Gymnophiona > Ichthyophiidae > Ichthyophis > Ichthyophis bannanicus. The sequence goes on from CM066032.1 coordinate 444,279,291, forward strand.
GATGGGGCGGTAAGAAGCCGCCTGCGTAGAGTCCTTACCAGGTTTGGGTATTAATGTAATAAACGCGTGGTTCGTTCCCCACTTGAACTTCCCCTGCTCCACCCTCCGGTGGTACACCGCAGTCAGAACAGGGGCAACCCGGCCAATTAGTAACTTATAGAACTCTGCCCCGTAACCATCCGGACCTGGTGATTTATAACAACTAGCCCCCGCGATAACTTTACACACTTCCTCCTCCGTCACTGGTGCATCGAGCACAGAGCGCTGTTCCACGGTCAGCGAGGGAATCCTCAGCCCCTGGTGGTAGCTGGCCATTGCTGCCGTGGACCCCCCACTGCCCTGGTATAGCTTCTGAAAAAAAGAACGGAACACTTGGGCTATTGCCTGGCTGTTTTTATGCAGTTGGCCCTGATCATCACGCAGCGCTGCCATAGACCGGGTCCCTCTGCTACCCCGTAAACAGCGCGCCAGAAGCTTCCCCGGTTTGTTCCCAAAACGGTGAAGCTGATACCTATAGTACATCAAAGATTTCTTTGCCCGTTGATGGAGCAGCTCATTAAGAGAGGACTGAAGTTCCCAAAATAAGTGTTTGTTAGCCACTGTGGGATTACCCGCACACCGCCGCCGGGCTTTTACCACCTGTTTTTCCAGCTGGACTATACGTGACGCGATCAGTTTTCGTTTCCGCGCTCCATAAGCAATAATGTCACCGCGTAGGACCACTTTTGCTGTTTCCCACAATAGCTCGGGTTCATCCCTATGCTGTACGTGAATATCCATAAACTCCCCCCATCGCTGTGCGAGGTAGGTATGAAATTCAGTATCAGTATACAGCCCCAAAGGGAACCGCCTTATGCGCTGCGAGGCAGGAAGACCCCCCCACTGCAGATCCACCCAAACTGGTGCATGGTCCGATATCACCATTGGGCCAATCCTTGCTTCCCCAACCTGTGCAAACAACCGTTCAGAAACCAAGACATAGTCAATCCGCGCGCTGGAATCATGGGCTCTCGACTGGTGGGTGAAGCCCCATTCCCCGGGATGGAGTAGACGCCATGGGTCCACCAACCCCAGTCGGCATCTTAGTTCCTGGAGCGCTCTGGTAGCCGGAAGTCGCCAACTATCCCGCCCTCCTCCAGATGTGTCCAAGTCAACATCCAACACCCCATTGTAATCTCCAGCTAAGATCAAAGGAATATCTGGTAATTGCTCAATCCTGGAGGCCAAGCAGGCATATAACGATTTGTCCAACACATTTGGAGCATACAGGTTACCCAGCACTACTGGTCTCCCCTCTAAGTTACCATGTAACAAGATATATCTGCCTTTTGGATCTACATATTGCCGCTCGAGGTCAAAGCGCACTCTTTTGTGGATCAGTAGGACCACCCCACCCTTTTTCCCCAGCGCCGGGGCACCCCAACTTTGTCCCACCCAATCTCTCTGCAGTTTCGCATGTTCTTCAGCAGTCTGGTGGGTTTCCTGCAAGATGGCAATGTCACACTGCAATCTGGCCAAGGCCTGTAGCACCTTGTACCGTTTAACACGCCACACACATTCCATGAAACGACTTTCAGCTGGAAGCATAATAACCCACCGCAAGTAAGCCGTTATTCCAGGCCTTTCCTGAGTGAACCCCCCCAGCCTGGGGTCCACCTTTAGTCACTATCAGCATCTCAACCTGTTACCTGTAAAATAGTTACCTCCAAGTTATAATGCCCTGTTTAATGTAATTTCAGTTTGTTCAATGTAAACCGCACTGATGCAGAATAGCGCGGTATATAAGAGAATGTAAATAAATAAATAAATAAATAAATAACCTTCCCAACCCATTGGGTCCAGTGGTCCCTTCCCATCCGCAATCTCACCCTCCCCCCAATCCCTCCCCTATCACCCTCTGCCCCCCGCCTAATCCCCCCCATCCATATTACTATCTCCCCTTCCCCTCTCCCCAATCCACTATTCAACCCTAATGGCTCTCTCCACCTACCCACTCCAAGAAAGCCCCACCGAGGCCCTTCTGAGTGGAACCGATCCCCCCCCCCAACAGAGATCAGTACTGTTTCCCGCACCCTAACCCGGGGCCCATTGTACTCTACGCTCTCCCCACTTAGCTCCAAGCCCATCGGCCTAAATCCTCGCCGGCTTCCATTTATATAAGACCCTTCTTTAGGGCATAACCCAATCCCCACTGCCAGCCTTCCCCACAGCAGTGCAATATCTCAGTGAAAAATGCCATGCCCCGCAACTATGAAAAAGTAGGGCTCCCTCCATACCACACCCGTCATTAAACAGTGCCTTGATATTTATTAACTCACATCCCTACAGCACCGGGGGCACACCATTGCCTTTATTGCTATGTAACTCAGCAAAAGGAGAGAGAAAAAGGAGACAAGGAAACTAAGGAAACTAGCCCCCACACAAAACAAACGTCAAATGTAACAAGCGTACCTCCTGGGTTCTCAACCGGCCACAGTGTCTGGTGATCTCTGCGGCCCCCCTGCCACTCCAGGCATCCGTGAGCCCGCTTAAGGCCCTGCGGGTTGGAGTGGGACCACACCCCTACCCCTCCTCCCACTCCCCCACCGCGTGCACCCAAGAGGCATCACAAACCAATATCCGCAGGTGCCGATCCCCTCCCCCAACAATTATAATTGACAGTTAAAAGCAAGAAGAAGGATCTTGAGCTTCCCCCTGGCCCCAACCACTGGGAGCGAGGGCGGAGTCACAAGCAGGCCGCTCAGTAAAAGCAAGGCCCAGTTATCGTCACACTGAGGGATCCTCTCCCACGGACTAGGCAGGACCGTCCGGGCACAGTCACCCCGGCTACCAGTCCTCCCCACCCCGATAGGTCTCAGCAAGCCCCAACACTCCCTCCGCCCGTTCCAGCTGCCCACGCTGCTCTGGTCTGCCGTCCCCCAGCAAGGGGAGGGACCGCCACCGAGCAACATGAGCACTGCCACAGAAAGGAACAGGAAGCAGCACATAGCCATTAGAATGGCGCAACCATTCCCAATGCCCACAGGCAGAGACCAAGGGGGGGGGGGCACGGACCCAAGTAATTATATATATAAAATAATAAGAAAAGAAACATCCAGGAAGCACCAGTGTTCGTGGGTCCCCTCCCCCACCCCCCCACACCCAACCATACACATGAGGGGTACAAGGCAGATTGCAATTACATTAAAAAAAAAAAAACAGAAAAAAGAAGAAAAGAGGGAAAGGAAGAGAGAAAGGAGGGAAAAAGAGAGAAAGAGAGAGAGGAGGAAGGAGAAAAAAAAAAAAAAGGAAACAAACCTCCACCGAGGCTCAGACGGTAACAATAGTATTAAGTGTTGCAAATGAGGCTTATAGAACTGGCAACAGTGTTAGAGTTCAGCATGTAGCAAATTTGTAGCGAATGGACGGTCCTCAGGGACACAAAGTAACTTAGTTACAATGTCCCTGTAGCAACCACTCAGAGTTAATATGTCGTTTGTCCATTATCGCACCGTTGTGTCACCAAAAGCACATTTATCACAAATCCATCAGCCTCGCTGGAATTCACGGTGGAGATGCTGAGGCTGCCTTCTCTCGAGTAAGTAGTTGGTTTACATAGCCTTCGGCCTCCGCAGCCGTTGCAAAAGTCCGGTGGGCCCCTTCATGGATCACATGCAGCTTAGCTGGATATTGAACAGTGAAGCGGATGCCTGCGCTGATAAGCTTCTCGCATATGGGGGCATAATCCCGCCATTTCCGACTTAGCGCTGCCGAGTAGTCCTGTGCCACGCGGATTTTACTATTATTGTGGAGGACTTCACCCTGCCGTCGGGCAGCTCGTGGAATCATTTCTTTCTGTGGAAAGTAGAGGAATTTTGCAAGAACGATTCTGGGGCGGCCATCTCGTGTCTGCTTGGCGCCTACTCGGTGCACTCTCTCAATTCTGAGCTTGTCACCCAACTCCTCTGCCCCCAATATTTGCGCCGTTATTACTTCCAAATAACTGCTCAGCTGCTTGTCCAGAACCGTCTCTGGGATCCCCATAAACCGTAGGTTATTTCTCCGGGATCGGTTCTCTAGGTCATCAATTTTTTCTTCCTGCAGGCCAAGTTGGGTCTTTAGACCTGCCACCTTGGATACCAGCATCTCCACCGTGCCCTCAGTCTGGCCCAGTCGATCCTCAGCCTCACGGAGTCTGTTCCCCAGAGTGTCCACGGAAGAGCGCAGCCCATCCATTTTTTCGTGCAAGGCTTCGAATTGAGGCGACAGAGCCACTACCATCGCTGCCGACATCTCCTCCAGAGAAGCGGGGGATCTAGGTGAGCTTGACAAGGGGGTTGACTCCGCCATCTTACTCGTGCCGGCCACTCGCTCTCGGTCTCGTCTCGTCGTTTTGCTGGCTGTCGCCATGCCACTCATCAACGAAAGCCGCACTATGGGAAGCTGCAAACTCTCCAATACACCGTAGGCACACTCCCGCTGAGTTTTTGTGGTTTTACACGGTACTTCTATGCCGGCCTGGGTGGGGGGTGTCGGAGCACACTCAAGATGCGACCACTACCTCAGCCGCATCACGTGACCTCGATATATAGTTATCTTTTTTGTGAAAAGTAACATGCAAAGACTTTTGCTGGTTTTCCTAATATTCATAAATACTAAACTGTTTCCATGCTTTGCATTGCTTCAGCTCATCATTAATGAAGTTAGAGAGTAGCCTCGTGCTTAGAGCAGAGACAGAGATCCATACAAGCCAGCAATCAAATCCCACAGACACTCCTCGTGACCTTGGAAAGTCACTTAACCCTCCACTGCCTCAGGTAGAAACATTAGCTTGTAAGCCTTCCGCGGACAGGGAAATGCCTGAGGTACCTGAAGGTAGCTCACCCTGAGCTAAATCCAAGTCAATAAAATAAACTTTCATGTCTAGTGGGCTGAGGGCTGGCCACATTATAGGATACTTATTTAAACATTTTTTCACACATAAAATGCTGTTTTACATGCACAAAAGACCACTTAGAAAGTTAGGTCACGCCTAAAAGTATGCATTGTACAAAATGGTGCATATTCATAGGGGTATGTTTACTAAACTTAACTAATGGTTAAGCTATACACTATTTTTGAATCTTCTTCAGGATATGTTATCTTCCATACGCGTGACACACCCACAATCCTGAACTTTTATTATCTCCCACTAAACGATTTTTATGTCGGACTTATTTTCAAGAGAGCTGCTATCAATCAGCTGCCATCAATCCATCAGTCCATTTTATTATTAAGCATTAAGAACTTGAGTGCTTTTGCAGCATCAAGGATGTTATATATCAGCCTTCCTTATCAGAAAACTCACCCTGTTAGAGCAAGATGTTCCAAATCCTTCCTTCAGGCGCTATCTACAATATTTACTTGAAGGAATCTCTGCAGTGCTGACTTTTAAACTTTCTGCTTGTCCTCAAAGACTTCATTTTGGTGAGCGTCCTGGATTCCTCCAAAATGGCTGCTACGTTTCTTTACATAGTTCACAGAAAACCACTCCCCCTACAACATCCAATCCAATAAGAGTATTCCAGTCAATTTGGCTAACACCTCCTGGTTGAACAGCATCTAACTTGTAAATCCAAATCTGCTCTGCTAAGAGAGATAAATTTGGTTAAAATAAGCTTAAAATTTCAATTTTTGTTGAGTAGAGTCCTGAAGCAGAAGTAAAAAATTGTCACTTCGAAACACAATACTGTTGTCCACTGAGATCGCAGTCATCGTAGTCGGCTAGAAATATAAAGTTAAGAACGCTTATTTGGTGAATGAGATTTCTGATAAGAAATGCTGATATATAATATCCTTGATGCTGCAAAAACTCTCAAGTTTTAAATGCTTAAGAAGAAAATGGACTGATGGATTAGTGGCAGCTGATTGATAGCAGCTCTCTTGAAAATATATACGACAAATAGTAAAATACAAAAATGTTTAGTGGGATATAATAAAAGTTCTGGATAATGATTAAGCTGGGTTATCTGCAAGTAGGTCCCATGTTATTCAATGGGACCTTCTTGCAGATAATCCGGGTTAACAGTTAGCCTAGTCTTGTAAACATACCACATACAGTAGGCATACTCGGGGGAAGGGGGCAGAGTTTAAGCAGACTAAGGCCTGACAGTTCTTAAAAATATAGGCTATTTTTGTTATATAGCATTTCTTGCTGCTTAAGTTACTGCTTTCTTTTTTTTAGCTGTTTGCAAAAGGAGATTTTTAAGCAAGACGTTTTTTTAATTTTGCTGCTGGATATTTTTTTTTCTTTCCTCTACCCTTCCTGTTCAAAGAGGAGGGAAAGCAGCAAGTATTCTTTGAAGCCACTGTATTGTTGAGATGTGAGATCCCCCCTCCCTGCCCCACCTCCCACTCACCTTAGTACTACTACTACTACTACTGATCATTTATATCATGCTACAAGGTGTACGCAACGCTGTATAGATACATGTAAAAGATGGTCCCTGCTTATAGGAGCTTTCAATCTAGTCAAGACAGACAATACCACAGCTGAGGACAAAGATACAACTAGGGAAGGTAAAGAGACACATAGGGGTATGTTTACTAAATGGCGCTAACGTTGCAGCTGTGACGTTATCGCGTGATACGTGATGTTAACGCGCGATAATGGCGCTTTACCATGTGAGAACATCACGTATCGCGCGATAATGTCTGTGGCGGCGTTAAGGTGCACAGAGGGTGGAGTAAGGCTCCCCAGGGGCGGAGATGAGGGGTCAATGGGCAGAGAGTGGGCGGGGAGAGGCCCCATGCACACTAACGCCGTGAAATGAAGGTCTGAAAATTAGCGCCAGTGAAAACCTCGCGCTAGAGGCACATTTGCAGGAGAGAGAAACCATTTCAGTCAGCAATGTACAGCAAAGCCAGGGAAACCCAGAGAGTGATAGTAGTGATACATGTGCAGGAACCAAAAAGGCAAATAAACATATTAAATGACCAGAACCACATTTGAAATCCCCATAACCAAGCTGTCCAATAGTACTACTAATGATAAACATAAAGCAACACTACTGACAAAGCGTAAAAAGGAAGATATCATGTTTGGAAGGGGCTATGCTCTGTCCCCCTACAAAGTGAATGATCCCACAGTAGAATAGTGGTGATCAGGGTTTGGTCATTTATATTGGGCAGATTTGTTATGCTGTGGTCCAGCTGGGGCACAGTGCAGACTAGGCAGATGCCTAGGTGGCACATAGGAATGACGAAACTGTAAAGCAGCAAGACAGCAACTGACGAGTGTCCAACATGGGCACGAGTGTGTGTCCCACATCATCACAGGGGATATTACCCAGCAGGTACCCCCAAGGGCACATAACATTGGCAGGTGGTGCCGGGGGGAAGTGCGCATGTCAATGTAGGCACCCCTACCTGAGAACCCACACCATAGGCAGCTGCCTACCGGCACACTGGATGGCCTGGGACTGCGCACCATCAGCACCACTGGCATAAGGGCATGTCAGCATGGTGGCGGAGGGTAGCTGGTGGTGGAGGGGGCAGTGGCATCTGCCCACAGCAGACCAAGGCCAAACCCTGTTTAGGTGGGTGCCGTGTGGTGCAGCAGACAAGGTCTGTCTAACGAACAATAATGGTAGCCCCAGGGAATGATCTGCCTCTGTGGCAACAGTTTAGTGCAGTACACACAGCCAGTGTGTTCAGGGGCAGAAGGTCACAGGTTCAAGCCCCAGCTGTGGCCCCTGCAAACCATGTCCCTATCTTTTACCCAGTACTAAACCATGGTAATAAAGACGGAACTGTTATTGCAGATCAAATAAACAAGCCATAAACACCTATATTTTACCCTACAGGGCACAGACACCATAAACATGTGCAATCCCTAGAGCAGAGTTTCCCAACTGCAGTCCTGGAGGACCAAACACCATTCAGGTGTCATGCTATCCCTAATAAATATGCCTCTGCTGCATTTGTATGTGACACCCCCATTGTATGCAAATGTATCTCATGCATATTCATTAGGGACAGCATGAAAACCTGAACAGTGTTTGGCCCACTAGGACCAGAGTTGGGAAACTCAGCTCTAGAGCAGAGGCCAACAGGGGTACAAACACTCACACCCACAGGCTCCACTATCCAACGCCTCATGGAGAGTCAGGCTGTTGGGCCCTGCACGGAGCAGCATCTCCCAATACTGGCACCTGCATACCTTAGCAATGCCGTCCTGAACTTGGGAACACGTTCCACATATATCAAAAGGTTGCTATGATTAATGTCAGCTAATAAATCCTAAGTTAAAAATGATTTCTTGATAGAGATTCATTATAGCAACCTTTCTGATATCTGTGGAGTGTGTTTCAGTTATTGATTCTGACAGTGTTTACCACCGCGGGGAGTGACCCCAACAGTTTTGCGTACCATAGCAATGCCTGCACTGTGCCCAGGACTGGTGTGGCAGCCAGGGTTGCCACAAACCTCTATATTTGCACAATGCAGGCAAAGGTGTGGGGAGTGTGTGTCTGTCTATCCAGTGTGTTGTGGCTGCCTACACCTTACTGAGCCCACACTGCTTGCACTGTTTCCAGTGTTATCCTGCCAATGTGCATAATGAGGAGCAAGGTACTGTGGGTATGGGCCAGACAGGGTGGTCTGTGCAGGATGCATCTGCACAGGGTATAGGGCAATGGCTGGGACATTGTAGTGCCTGACTACCACCTGCATGGAAAAGTTGGCCACAGCATGTCATGCTGGGAGGTCACTCTCACCCTGACTGAGCAGTGACCACGGCATGGCTAGGTTCCCCCATAGTGCTACACAGTGTTTTTCTTAAGTGATTTTTGTGGGTTTCTTTTCTGTGGCCTAATCACTGACATACCTGCTTGGTGTGTGTCTTAACAACCCATTTTTGGGTGCACACAGTTCTTCCAAGAGCATGCACTATGTACTAGCTAGCAGACTGTCTGCAGTTAGTATGTGTATGGTTGGAACACCGTGCAGGGTGCAGTGGGTAGAGACTGACTGTGCTCTCTGCTGGTGAAAGTCAGATAGTGGTCGGGTGGGCAGCTGAGATGAGCTTTTCCAGCATTCTGCCTGTCTGCTGTTGCCTGACGCATGCGTACAGATCTGCATTGACTGCCCTGTAGGGAGCCTGTTTCCTAGCAGGACTGGGGTTGATGGTCCCCTTTACTACCACCATTGCAGAAATGTACAATGTGGATCTGTTGGTGAGAGATCCTGTCCCCCATCCTGAGCCACAGAGGGCGGATTGGGTGGTGCTTCATAACCCGCCTTGGGGTCCAAACACCCCCCTTCACTTATAAATATTTGACCATGGCACCTACACAGGATATGCACTATTCTGTGTGCAACATAGTCCACAAAGGCTATACATGGCTGGGAAATACAGATGGACACAGGTGCATTCTAAACGTGTCTGCAAGGGATACCTATCACAGAGTGGCACTGATGACAACCTGCAATATAGCCTATCTCAACAAAGCCAGGTGCTGTGGACCTGGTGCTGGCTGCCCCACCTCACCCTCAGGGTGAGCACAGGACCCACACAATGTCACGGTCTGTAGCTACTCTGTGCCAGTAACACACACGGTCTGTTCCCCCTACCAGGCTGAGGTGCTGTGGGGGTGCATACCCCATCTTGTGATCAGCTGTAGACTGCTGATCTGCATGTGCAGTGCATCATGGGTACGGGTGGGTTTACCCTATCTTGGTAACCACAGCAGACAGGTTGTGTGGTGACCTGCAGTCTTTCTGTAGCCAGCCAGCAGTGCTGCAGTAGCTATAGAGAAGTAGCATACTGGTTACTTCAGTGACTGTGGAAGCAGAGGTCATGGGTTCAATCCTGTAGTGGTATAATCTAAAAAGGCTGCCTGAGGTGTTTTCTTTTATTTTAAATTAGTGCTGCCAGCAGAAACACCCTCACAGGCACCCTCACCCTCACATTATAGGGTGCCTTGGCAGATAGGGCTCTTTATAATGTGACCTATGGGGCGCCTTATAGGGCGCCTTATGAGGCACCTTAGATTAGGGCACTGTGAGGGTGCTTTTGCTGGCAGCACTGATTTACATTAAAAGAAAATGCCTCAGACAGCCGTTTTAGATTACACCACTGCAGGATCAAACCCATGACCTCTGCTTCCACAGTCATTGCAGTAACTAGTGGGCTACATGGTTATAGCTTCTAACACTGTGCTGGCATGTACTGGTTTTCCTTTTCTGCATTCCTATGTGTCACCTAGGCATCTGCCTAGTCCACCCTTTTGTACTTGGGCACTATGCTGTTGCTGCACATGTATCATTACTATCACTTTTCTTGGTCTCTCTGCCTTTGCTGTACAAATGGTTTCTCTCTCCTGCAAATGTGCCTCTAATGTGAGGTTTTCACTGGTGTTAATTTTCAGACCCTGATTTAACAGCGTTAGTGTGCCGGGAGCCTCTCCCCGCCCATTGACACCTTTTCTCCGCCCTCTGGAATGACTTACTCCACCCTCTGTGTGCCTTAACGCCGCCAGAGATGTTATCGCGCGATAAGTGACATTATCGCGTAGTAATCACGTGATAATGTTACTTAACGTGCGATAACATCACCACTGTGATGTTAGCTCTCTTTAGTAAACATACCCCTAAGAGGATCAGGATCCAAAAGCAGCCTCAAAGAGGTGAGCTTTTAGTATGGATATTGAAAGGGCCAGAGATGAAGCGTGATGTACAGATTCAGGTAGTTTGTTCCAGGAATAAGGAGCAGCAAGGTGAAAGGATCAAAGTCTGGAGTTGGTAGCGGAATAAAATGGCACAGAGAGAAGCAATCCACCAGAAGAGCAGAGTTTATGAGAAGCAGCGTAGGGAGAGATGAGAGAGGAAAGGTAGTGAGGAGCAGCAGAATGAATGCATTTATAGGTTAGAAGGAGAAGTTTGAATTGGACATGGAAATGGATGAGGAGCTAATGAAGGGACTTGCGAAGAGGGGTTATATGAGTATATCAGGCTGGCAGAAGATTAGCTGAGCAATGGAATTCTGAATAGATTTGAAGGGGAGAAAGATATACTATAGCACATCTTAGCAGACATCCTCCAAACACTGGTCACAAGAGACCCTGAGAACTGACCTAGAAGAATCAGTAACAAGAACCTGATCGCCACACCCAATGCTCATACAAAGGCAAAACAAATCGCCTGCAAAACAGCGCCTTCTTTGCTGCGCTTGCGCTATGGAACTCTCTCCCAGAAGACATCAGAGCCACTAAGGACAGCAAAGGGGTATGTTTACTAAACCGTCTTAATGTGCGCCCGGCGACATTATCGGGTGATAAGGTACCTTATCGCCCGATGAAGGCACGTTACCAGGCTATAAGGAACCTTAGCGCGCGATAACGCGTGCAATGGCGCAAATGAGCGCTGAGAGTGGAGGAAGGCTCCCAGAGGGCGGAGGAGGTTTCCCCAGGGGGGAGAGAGAGGGTCAATGGGCAGAGAGTGGGAGGGGAGAGGCTCCCTGCACACTAATGCCATGGAATCCAGGCTGAAAACTAATGCCAGTGAAACCCTGGCGTTAGAGCAGATTTAAAGGGAAAAGAAACCATTTCCGTCAGCAATGTACAGCAAAACCAGGGAAACCTACAGAAAGTGATAAGTGTGATACATGTGCACGGAACAAAAGGGCAAATAAACAGTGAAAATGACCAGAAGAAAATATAAAAACAACATAACCAAGCTGGGAAATAGTGATATTAATGGGAAACATCAAAAAACACTCCCAATAAAGCTCCAAAAAAAGATATGAATTTTGGAAGGGTCTATGCTCCGTCCCCATACAAGGTGAATGATCCCACAGTGAAATTGCGCTGATCAGGGTTTTCCCTCTCCATTGGACAGGTTTCCTATGGCGTGCAGATGTTCCGCAACAGCAGGGCAGGCATGTCAGAATGGGCAACTGGACAGATGCTGGAAAAGGGGACACAGAGGGCTGCAGGCGGCACATGCTGTGGTGCATCTGGGCCACAGTGTGGACTAGGGTGATGCCTAGGTGGCCATTAGGATTGCTGAAACAGTAGAGCAGTCAGACAGCAACTGATGAGGACCAACATGGGCACGAGTGTGTTTCCCAGAGTGTCACAGGGGATAGTACCCAGCAGGTACCCCAAGGGCACAGAACATTGGCAGGCGGTGCTGGGGGGAAGTGTGGACAGCTATGCGGGCACCCCTACCCCAGAACCCACACCATAGGCAGCTGCCTACCCGCACACTGGATGGCCTAAGACTGCGCACCACCAGCAGAAGGGCATGTCAGCATGGTGGCGTAGGGGTACTGGTGGTGGAGGAGGCAATGGCAGCTGCCCAGAGCAGACCATGGCCTAGCCCTGTGTAGGTGGGTGCCATGCACTGCAACAGACAGGCCCTGTCTGACGAACAGTCATGGTATCACCAGGGAATACACTGTCTCTGTGGCAACACCATGATGCAGTACATACAGCCAGTGTGTTAAGGAGCAGAAGATCACAGGTTCAAGTCCCAGCTGTGGTTCCCACCAACTCAGTCCCCATATTTTACTCACTACTAAAACGTGCTAATACAGACATAACCTTTATTGCAGATGACGTAAACATGCCCAGAACACCTACATTTTACCCTACAGAGCACAGACACCATAAACATGTGCATTACCTAGAGCAGAGTCTCCCAAATGCAGTCCTGGAGGGCCAAACACCATTCAGGTTCCATGCTGCCTCTAATAAAGATGCCTGTGCTGCATTTCTATGTGCCGCCCCCAATGGTATGCAGATGTATCTCATGCATATTCATTAGGGACAGCATGAAAACCCAAACAGTGTTTGGCCCACCAGGATTGGAGTTGGGAACCTCAGCCCTAAAGCAGCGGCCAACAGGGGCAGACACACCCTCACCCACAGGCTCCATTATCCAAAGCCTCCTGGAGAGGCAGGATGTTGGGCCCTGCGTGCATCTCCCAATACTAGCACTTGCATACCTTAGCAATGCCACCCTAAACCTGGGAATACAGTACACAGCCATCAAAAGGTTGCTATGATTACTGGCTGATAGCAATTCCTAAGTGAAGCACAATTTGCTGATTGAGCTGCATCATAGCAACCTTTCTGATGTCTGTGGAGTGTGCTTCAGGTCTGGTGTCTGACAGTGTTTACCACCCTGGGAAGTGACCCCAACAGTATTGCATACCATAGCCATGCCTGCACTGTGCTCAGGACTGGTGCGGTGGCCTAGGGTTGCCAAACACCTCTATAGTTGCACATTGTTGGCATAGGTGTGGGAAGTGTGTGTCTGTCTATCCAGTGTGTGGTGGCTGCTAACACCTTCCTCAGCCCACACTGCTAGCACTTTTGCAAGTATTGGCCTGCCAATGTGCATAATGAGGAGCAAGGTACTGTGGGTATAGCCTGGACAGGGTGGCCTGTCCTGGATGCATCAGCACAGGACATAAGGCAATGGCTCGGACATTGTAGTGCCCAGCCACGACCTGCACCAACAGGGTGGCTACAGCATGTCCTGCTGGGAGGTCACTCCCACCCTGACTTAGCAGTGACCACGGCATGGCTAGGCTCCCCCATAGTGCTTTATTGTATTTGTCTTCAGTGAAATTTGTAGGTTCTATTCTCTGGAGCCTAGTCACTGATGTATCTGCTTGGTGTGTATGCTCACATCCCAGCTTTTGGGTGCACACATCTCTTCCAGCATCATGCACTGTGGGTTAGCTAGAAGGCTGTCTGTAGATATATGTGTATGGCTGTAACACTTTGCAGGGTGCAGTGGCTGGTGGCTCACTGTGCTTGCTGCTGGAGGATGGCAGATGGTGTTGGGGGGCAGTTGAGCATTTCTATGCCTACTGTTTTCCTGCCCTTGTCTTAGGGATGTGTACAGCTCTGCATTGATTGCCCTGTAAGGCGTCTGTTCCCCAGTCTGACTGGGGTTTATGGCCCCCCACTACTGCCATTGTTGCAGAGAGGTAGAATGTGGATCTGTTGGTGGGTTATCCTGTCTCCCACCTTGAGCCACAGAGGGTGGGTTGGGTGGTGGTACATAATCTGCCTATGGGTCCAAACACCCCCTGTCACTTACATCATGTTACCATGGCACCAAGACAGAATATGCACTATTCTGGGTGCATCATAGCCTATAAGGGCCAGATCTGATTGGCAACTTCAGATAGACACTAGTGTATACTAGGTGTGTTTGCAGGACCTACCTATCACACACACTGGCACTGACAGGTACCTGTGACATAGCCTATTTCAGCCATTGAAGGTGCTGCAGACCTGGTGCTGGCCGCCCCACCTCACCCTCAGGGTGAGCACAATACCCACACAATGTGATGGTCTGTAGCTACTCTGTGCCACTAACACACACCGTCGGCACCCCCTACCAGGCTGAGGTGCTGTGGGGTGCATACCCCATCTTGTGATCATCTGTAGACTGCTGATATGCATGTGCTGTGCATCATGGGTAAGGGTGGGTTGCCCCTATCCTGGTAGCCACAGCAGACTGTTTGTGTGGTGACGTGCAGTCCTTCTGTAGCCAGCCAGGGATTTGTTAGCAGCTGTAGCCCATTGGTTACTTCATTGCTTGTGGAGCTAGAAGTCATGGGTTCTATCCCACAGTGGGGTTATTTGATAGGGCTGTCCAAGGCATTGTCTGTTTTTAATGTACATTAGTGCTGCCAGCAAAAACACCCTCACAGTACTGTAACCTTAAGGTGTCTCATAAGGCGCCCCATAAGGCCCCTTATAGGGCACCCTATAAGGTGCCTTATGGGGCACCCTATAAAGTGCCTTATCAGGTGCATTATAAGGTGTCCTATAGGGCAGTGTTTCCCAACCCAGTCCTATGGGGCACACCGGCCAGTCAGGTTTTCGGGATATCCCTAATGACTATGCATGAGATATATATGCATTAGAGATATCCTGCCAACCTTGTGGTTTGTGGCCCTCCAGGGCTGGATTTGGAGACCCCTGCCTTACACCTCTGTCATTTAAGATTGTGAGTGGGCAAGGTGCAGATGTCCTAGACATCGAAAGGGTATATAGAATGTGACACATTCCTCCTCGATTCTCACCACCACCAAAAAGTTGTCTAATAGACAATATTTTGGTGGTGGTGAGAAGTGAGGAGGAATGTGACACATTCTATATACCTTTTTGATGTCTTGGACATCTGCACCTTGCCCACTCACAATCTTAAATGACAGAGGTGTAAGGCAGGGGTCTCCAAATCCAGCCCTGGAGGGCCACAAACCAGTCAGGTTGGCAGGATATCTCTAATGCATATATATCTCATGCATAGTCATTAGGGATATCCCTGACTGGCCGGTGTGCCCCATAGGACTGGGTTGGGAAACACTGCTATAGGGGACATTGTAGGGTGCCTTGGCAGACAGTGCACTTTATAATGTGCCCTCTGGAGTGCCTTATAGGGTGCCTTATGCGGCACCTTAGGTTACGCCACTGTGAGGGTGTGTTTGCTGGCAGCACTAATTAAAATAAAACTACAATGCCTCATACATAAAGGGAGATGCCTCAGCCAGCCCTGTTCATTAGGCACACTGGGGGATTGAACTCCTGTCCCCAGTATTATCAGTCAGTGTCTTGACCATTGTGCTACACCTCTGTTTCTGTGTTTAGATGTCAGCGCGCCTACTTAAGATTACAGCGCATTAACGTGCTTAGCGGCGTCTCGCCCGATAATATGCACAGCGCATGTTATCACGTGATAATTCCGTTTTGCTACGTTAAGACCGAAATGCCCACTCCTTTTATGGCAGCCTGCACACTATCGCCGGGCGCACGTTAAGACTGCTTAGTAAACATACCCCAAAGACTTCAGAAGTAAGTTAAAAACTTTCCTCTACACAGAACATTTTGGAACCATTATAGCACACCATAAACTCATCATAACCCCCATCAATCCACTAAGGTCCCCCCATCTCCCTCTATTGCCCCCCGACAATTCTACGCTATGATAACACTCAAGTTCATACTCTCTATAACCCACTCCCTTAATAAGTTTTCATGTATATAAGTTATTATGCATAAAATGTGAACCTATAACCTGTTCTTCACACTATAATGTTTTAATGTAAACTGGTTTCTTGTTATAATGTAAACTTTTTGACTGAAGGATAAATCAGTATAAAAAGTCCATTAAAAAAATAATTAAATAGAGATGATTCAGAGGGAGACCAGAAAATGAGGAGGTTGTAATAGTCTAGATGGGAGGTGACTAAAGAGTTGATAAGTGTCTTAATAGTGTGTTCAGAAAGGAAGGGGTAAATTTTGCTGATGTTATAGAGAAAAAAATGACAGGTTTTTGCTATCAGTTGGATGTGTGTGGAGAAGGAGAGGGAGGAGTCAAAGATGACCCCAAGGTTGTGAGCCGAGGAAACGGAGAAGAAAAGTGTTATCCACAGAGATTGAGAAAGGAGGAAGGGGGGAGGTGGGTTTAGGGGCAAAAATAAGAAGCTTGGTTTTGGCCATGTTCAATTTCAAATGGCGGTGAGACATCCAGGTAATGATGTCAGATAGGCAGGCAGAGATCCGGGCCTGGATTGCTGAAGAGATATCAGGTTTAGAGAGATAGATCTGAGAGTCATCAGCGTAAAAACGGTACTGAAAACCATGGCAGAAGATGAGTGCACTAAGGGACTGGGTATAGAGAGAGAAAAGAAGAGGGCCCAGGACAGACCCTTGGGGTACTCCAACTCAGAATGGGATAGCAGTAGAGAAAGATCCACCAGAGCAAATACTGAAAGAGTAATGGGAGAGATAAGAAGAGACCAAGGATAGCACAGAGTCCTTACAAACAAGAGAGGGCAAGGTGTTGAGGATAAGCTGGTGGTCAACATTGTCAAAAGTAATAGAAAGGTCAAGAAGAATGAGGATTGAGTAAAGGTCCTTGGATTTAGCTAGGAATAGGTCGCTGGAGAGTTTGGCAACAGACATTTCAGTAGCAAGATTGAAGTGGATACAGAAGGGCTTGAGAGAAGGGAAAGTTAAGGCAACAGTGGTGAATTGCACATTCAAGTAGTTTAGAAATGAAGGGGAGGAGGGAGATGGGTTGATAATTAGAAGGACAGGTAGGGTCAAGTGAAGGTTTCTTGAGAAGAGGTGTATCTACAGCATTTTTGAAGGCTACTGTGAAAGTTGCAGTGGAGAGCAATAGCTTAAGAATGTGAGAGATGAAAGAGCTGACATTGGAGGAGATGCAGTTAAGGAGACGGGTGGGGATAAGATCAGAGGAGCGGATAGTGAGTTTAGAGGAGGAAAGAAGACAAGTGATTTCCTCATTGGAAATCTTGAAAAGGGAAGAAAGGTTAGCAGAGATTGAGGGAAAGAGTTAGTAGCGAAGAGGGGGAAGAGGGTATGGAGCAGATCTTGTGGGGAACTGGAGTGTAACCTTGTGGATATTATCATGGCCAGAGTTTGGACAGAAAGGGACGGAGGGGTCGGAGGTGGAGGCACCTTGATGAGAGAGTTGAGAATTGTAAAGAGGCGGCGAGGTTCAGAGGCAAGAGAGTTAGTTTTATTGACATAGTAGTTTTGCTTGGCAAGTGCTATGGCTGACTGAAAAGAGGCAAGGATGAATTTGGAGTGAGGAAAGTCAGCAAGAGTGTGGGATTTGAGCCAAATGTGCTCAACTGAACAGGCACAGGAGCATAGATAACGGATAGTCAAAGACAACCAATGTTGAGGCACAGTGTGCCTCACAGGACATGGCATGGGTAAAGCAAGAGTGTCCAGAGCAGAGTGCAGTGTTATAGGAAGCTACAGCCTCATTAATAGACTTAGGGGTATGTTTACTAAACTGCGGTAATGTCATTGGTGTTAGGTTCCGCGATAAAGGTACAGATGCCCATATAAAGGCATGGGCGGTGCATCGTTACAGCAAGCCGTATCAGCTAACGCATGTTACAAACTACCTCGTGTTACAAGACGCGTCATAAGGCACCTTACAAGGCGCCTTGTAAGGCACCTTACAGGGAACCATACAAGGCGCCTTGTAAGGCACCTTGTAAGATGCCCTGTAAAGCACCCTGTAAGGTGCCTGGTAAGGTGCCCTGTAAGGCGCCTGGTAAGGCGCCTTGTAAGGTGCCTCATAAGGCACCCTATAGGGCTCTTTAGGCTAAGCACTGTAGTAGGCACCCCTGGACAAGGCACTCTAGAAGACACCCTGGGCTATGGAACCATAGGTTAAGGTGGCCTAACAAGGTTACGGTGCCCTAGGTTAGTGTGCCCTAACATTTGCAAGGTGCCACAAGATGACCAGTGAGGAACAGAGACAGATGTAGCCCGAACACTAGACAGAGCACTCAGGAAAGGCAATGAACAGGTGAGTGAAGGAGGGAGAGCTGGGAGCCGCTGGACCCGCCATATCTGCGGGCAGCCCATGTGACTGCTAGTACTGATGACAAACATGGTGGGGGCAACTGAACCACAGCACAGGGTGTTGGCAATGTAAAGTACTGGAAAGACAGTTGGTGGCAGACGATGGGAATACGTGTCCCCCAGTGGAGGCGGGGGTGGCAGGATAGTTACAATGATGGGTGGACAGAGGAGTGATGGTGCCATGCAGATCAGCACAGGTGAGGCAAGCATGATGACGCACAATGCAGGAAAGGGCAGCAGTGCAGGACATGGGGTGGCAGCCCGCACAGGCAGACAGGACTCTACACAGCTGACAGACGCAGATAGCCAGACCGAGGGAATGTTGGCAATTGTGGCGAGGGTTTTATGGGCTGGCAGCACAGATCTGCAAAATATGACTGTTACAGGCATGCACACTATTTGAGTAAGACAGGCATAAGAGGAGGGAACAATGAGGAATGGAACCCATGAACACTGCCGAGAATGGCATTGTATTAACCAGCAGGCTATACCGCCGTGGTGTATGTCACAGCAATGGCTGGGTACAGAAGGACTGCTGGTCACCATACAAACTGTCTGTGCCAGTATCACACATGGTCAGTTCCTCCTACCACGCTGAGATGCTGGAGAGCTGCATACCCCATCTGGTGATCAGATGTGGACTGCTGTTCTGCATGTGCATTGCATCATGGGTACTGGTTGGTTTAACCTATCCTGGTAGACACAGCAGACAGTTTGTGCGGTGACCTGCAGTCTTTCTGTAGCCAGCCATTGCTGTGACAGAAGCCATAGATGTACAGCCCACTGGTTAATACAATGACCTACTAAGCAGAGGTCATGGGTTCAAACCCTCCATGGTCTCATTTTTTTTATTAGGCCTGTCCGAGGCAAGTCCTTTTCATTCCTGTGACAGTCATATCTCTGCAGATCTATGCTGCCAGCACATAGTACCCTCATCACAGTTGCAAGCCATCCTTCTGTCCGGCTATCTGCATCTGTCAGCTGTGTAGCATCCTGTCTTCATGTCCTGGCTGCTACCCCATTTCCTGCACTGGTACCCTTTTCTGCATTGCGGCTCTTTATGCTTGCCTCTCCTGTGTCTGCTCTGCATGGCACTACTACTCCTTTGTCCTCCTATCATTGCAAATATCTTGCCACCTCTACCTCCACTGGCGGGCACGTATTCCCAACCTTCCACCCATTGTCATTGTAGCACTTTACATTGCCAACACCCTGTGCATTGGTACAGCTGCCTCCAATATGTTTGTCAATTTTACTGGCTGCCACATCGGCTGCTTGCAGCAGGTCTATCAGCTCCCACCTCTACTTCCTTCCATCACTTGTCCATTGCCTTTCCTTGGGCTCTGTGCAGTGTTAGGGTTACATCAGTATTTTTGCCCTTACATGTCATGCTTGTCAACTTGGGGCACCTTACTGCCCTTGGGCACCATAACTTGGGTCACCTTAACATCCTTAGGGCACCTTATATGGCACCTTAGGTTAAGGCACCTTATAAGGTGCCTTAACCTAAGCCGCCTCATGAGGCGCCTTTTAGAGCGCCTTAAAAGGCTCTTTATAAGGTGCCCTACAAGGCACCTTATAAAGCATATTGTCAGCCTTGTAATGTGTTTTGTTTCTCAGCTTTAATGTATAATGTCCCGTTAACGTGCGCTAACTGGCCAAGGCGCCCTTAAACGCGCGTTACTCGGCCATTGCTACCTTAACGCCGGTACACCCACTTCCTTAAATGGCATTGCTCATGTTAATGCTGCACTTATTGCCCGTAACGTTACCGCGGTTTAGAACATACCCCTTAGTGTTCAGTATCTCTTCATGCACAGAAAAAAGAGGGTAGACCCCACCATCTTTCATGGCTGACTGGAACCCTTGCATTTTTTTTCTTGTGAAAACAGTGGCTACAAGGCTTATATTTTCAAAAAATAAAAGATAAAAATAAGACTGAAAGACATGTACAACAGTCTGGCAATTTTATTTTCAAAATATGTTGTCTTGTCACTCAAAAGCCTCCAGTATTTTTCATGATATGTCCCATGCAAGGGAAGCTATGTACAACAACTATATTGGAGGAAGTTATACCATAAATCCCTGTGTAAATGCCATTTTGTCTAGTTTCAGGAAATATAATTTGTGTAAGATTTTTTATTGATCTAGTTCTGTTCCCACAGGGAAAAAAGGTAGTCGGTCTCAGGCTATTTCAGGGCAGTCTACAATACAGTGATTACAGACTAGAAGCTATAGTATTTTTTCCCTGTAGGAACCAAACTGGATCAATAAATAATCCTTCCACAAATTATAATTTAGACTAAAAGGCATAACGTTCTTGAAATGTTGTTACCTATAGGTAGGATCACAATATACTATAGCTCCCTGTCAAGAGGACAAGTTCAGCTGATAGTGATTTTGCATATAGTTTTGAGTTCCCAGTTGATTTACCTCAAAAAGGGAGGTGGGCTATGAATCCCTGCATGTAATAGGGCAATGCAGCCTATTGGCTATAGTATATAAGTTATTTGGCCATCCTACCAGTAGCATTAGTTAAACTGTAAAACATATATAGCAGTTCTAAATGTGGTAATCCAAATCTAAATTAATTAAAGATAAAAATATTTTATAAATGATTTTATCAAATTTTGGAACGCATAGCTTGTGCAAGGAGTTGAATTAATGTTTTTACAGGAAAGAAAAATGGGCCCATAGTCAGTTATCAATGAATCACAGACTTCCATTAAACAACCTAGATTCTAGTTCTTTTCCCTTTCCAAACAAGTCTGAACAATAAGAAACTGTACAGAAATACAATTTTCTGAAAGACAAAACAAGAGTCAATTTAAAAGCATTTTTCCCACACAAATAGGTAGTTATTTAGATAAAATGCATTTAAAAAGGGAATTCTTGTGGGCGTGAATACGATCTGGGGAAGAAAACACCAGAAGTACATTCAATTGCCTAATATAGATGTGCTACTTTGTCTTCCACCCTCATTCTCTGCCTGCAAGACTGGGAGGTGGGATTTCTTCTTTACTTTTGTTAGTTCCATGTCAGATGCTGACATGAACCCTTGTGTTTGGCTGAAAGATGACCAGAGTTCCTTTAACAATGCATGTTATGCATGTGTCTTTTCTCTAGGAAACGTACATAATCCATTTATGCTGCTATGCAGGATGGTAGGTCCATTCAATGGACTCCCAGTAGAGATAGTATCATAGTTTGTGACGGCAGATGAAGATCACTATGATCAATCTAGTCTGCCCACTAAGGTGGCTAGAGTAGGTATACCTGTTGCTCCAT
Organism: Ichthyophis bannanicus; assembly: GCA_033557465.1. Classification (NCBI taxonomy): domain Eukaryota; kingdom Metazoa; phylum Chordata; class Amphibia; order Gymnophiona; family Ichthyophiidae; genus Ichthyophis; species Ichthyophis bannanicus. The sequence goes on from CM066032.1 coordinate 444,300,971, forward strand.
GCAGGTCACGCCACTCTATGGGGTATGTTTACTAAACTGCGTTAGTGCAATTCGCGTTAGGAGCCGCGGTAGTAACAGAAACCGCAAATAAGGACATGGGCGGTACATCGCCACCACTAATGCGTGTTAAAAAAATTAACGAGGGTTACCGGGCGCCGTGGCGCATCACTGCGCGTTAAACGTAAGAAGACGTACAGACACAAAGCACTGAAACAGAGCTGTAGCACAATGGTTACGGTACTGACTGCTGTTACAGGCAGCATGGGTTCGAGTCCCCAGTGTGCCTAACGCAGAAGGCTGTCCCAGGCATCACCCTGTACATTACAGAGGGAAAGAGGAGGCATGTTTTTCGTTACGCTGAGTATTGGTGTCAGAAAAACACCCTCGGAGTGTGCCTAGCCACGTACGTTGGTGCGTGCGAGGTTGCGTGCATTGGTACGTGCGTAGCTGCACGCGTACAATCGTGCGTGGGTACGTGTGATTTTACGTGCGTGGGCATCTTATATTACAGACTCTGTAGGGTGTCTTGCACCTATGCATTATGCTAGCCGATGTACGTGTGATGGCCTATGGTTTATCAGAGCCTGTGAGCAGGTGCTGGGGTTTCACAGGGTTGGATTGTGCCAGTCACATCCATGATGCACTGCACATGCAAATCAGCTGTCCACAGATACACACCATGGGGAATGCACCCCCACAGCACCTCGGCCTGGTAGGGGGAAGTGACCAACTCCAGTCCTGGTGTTCCAAACACTGTTTGGGTTTTCATGCTGTCCCTCATAAATATGCATGAGCTACATCTGCATACCATGGGGGTGGTGCATAGCTATGCAGCACAGGCATCTTTATTAGAGGCAGCATAAAGCCGGAATGGTGTGGGGCCCTCCAGGACTGCATTTGCGGGACTCTGCTTTAGGTAATGTGCCTGTTTCTGGTGTCTGTGTTTGGTGTAGTAAAATATAGGCCATGCGTATGTTATCTGCAATAAAGGAGTGTCTTTACTATCACTGTTTAGTGGTGGGTAAAACTATGGGGACTGGGTTGGCAGGAGCCCCAGCTGGAATTTGAACCTGTGACCCTCTGGTCTTACTGGTACTGGCTGTGTCTGTTGCACCACACTGTGGCCACAGAGACAGTGCAGTCCCTGGAGTTAGTTAAACCAGCCTGGCGAGTCAGAAACCCTGCTCTGCAACAGGTTTACTGTGGCCTCTTACCTTGTATGCAGACAAAGGTGCACATAAACCTCAGAACAGACCTCAGAAAAGGGGCACTCACCCATAACCAAGCTGGGCAACAATGATTTCATTGCGCAACATTACACAACACTCCCAGGACAGCTCCATTACAATGAAATGATCTTTGAAAGGGTCTGCGGAGCGTAGACCCTTCCACACATCATTTCTTTTTTATTTGGTGCTTTCCAGGGAGTATTGTTCCTTGTTGCCCATTGCTATCACTGTTGCCCAGCTGAATTATGCTTTTTAAAATGTTTCTTGTGGTCATTTTTAACGTTTTATGTGAAATTTTGTTCTGTGCACATGTATCACACTGCTCACGTTTTGTGGGTTTCTCCGGTTTTTCTGTACATTGCTGACGGAAATGGTTTCTCTTCCCTTTAACAGGTTTTCATTCGCGTTGGAATTGAGCTCGGAAATTCAGCGCGTTAGTATGAGGGGAGCCTCTCCCCGCCCACTCTCCGCCCATTGACCCCTTCTCTCCGCCCACTCTCCACCTTCTGCGCTGTTTTAACGAGCCGCGGAGGTTTACGATCGTTAACTATGCTTAACGCGCGTAGTATTACGTTAACGGTCGTTAGCGCATCGGTACGCACGTTATACGGCACTTACGGTCGTTAACGTCGTTTAACGCGCGTTAGTCACGTTTACCGCACTTTAGTAAACATCCCCCTATGTCTTTGTGGAGAAAAAATGGTACTGGAACTGAAAAACTATGGAAAAGCTCAGAAGATCCCTAGTGGCTAAGAAACAGGAGAGACAGACAACAATCAGCTTGATTCTATGGAATTGCAGTGAATTTGGTCAGACTAGATAGGCCTAATGACCCTTATTCTATGAAAGTACAGGAGCATGGTTTAAAGACTGCAGTAATGCCCACTCTTCTCTCTGTAACCATAGCTAGTTCCCCTCCCCCCTCCATTGCTTTTAACTGTTTTTATTTATTTACATTCTTTTATATACTACACTATTCTGCATCAGAGCAGTTTACATTGAACAAACTGAAATTACATTGAACAGGGCATTATAACTTGGAGATAACTATTTTACAGGGAACATAGGCTATGGAGGGTTAAGTGGCTTGCCCAAGACCACAAGGAGCACCTGTGGGACTAGAAACCCCAGTCCTTCCAGCCTAAGGTTGCTGTCCTCTAGTGGGATTTGAACCACTGACCTTCTGGCCTGAAGTACCTTGCCCCAACCACTAGGCCACTCCTCCACTCCATTTTTACTCTCTGCTTCCCAATCTTCCAACTTAAGTACCACCTGGACCTGCATCAGGAACACCATTTAAACTTATATCATCTCCTGCAGTCACGAGGCCGGAGATAGAGTAGCAAACAGCAGCTGCAGTCAAAGCCAAACAGTAGGTCCTTGCATCCACGCAAATTCAAAGAAACAGCAGAGTGAACTTTAACCTGAAAGGAGGGTGGGCAGTTTTCCACTTACCTGGGCTTTTAGATGTTGCCTTTGTGTATGTATAGATGTATCCATATATATGAAACAACGTTTAATATTTAAAAGTATAATGGCCAGGAGGTGGAGCCAGCCACCGAGGGAGATGTCTGCTTAGCCTGGTAGCTCCCTGCTGAATCCTTCTTAAATCCTGACCCCCCTTCCTGTCTACTATCAATACTTTCCTCTTTTGGCTGTTTAATTGTGGCATGAATATGGCGGTCAGTAAACAGACACGGCTTGAATTTGGGACAGGGTCAAACCCCGGAGCGAAAAGGTCTAAGCCTGATCCTCCATCCCCTCTCAAGATGGCGACTACCCGGGAAAACACGGAGGGCCTACAAGAACTCCTGCAAGAGATCAGGGCAGTTCGGGAGATGGTCGCTGCAAACGGGGAGACGCTGGCTGGTGTTCAAACAGACATTCTAGAATTAAAGGAGTTAAAGGATCAGCTGATGGCAATCACATCCAGAATGGAAGCAGCAGAAAATCGCATTACAGCCCACAAAGAAAAGCTGAAAGTGGTGACAAAGCATGGAAAAAGGAATGAGGCCCTTGAGCGCAGCCTGGAAGACCTCAACAATCGAACCCGCAGAAATAATATTCGGGTGATTGGTGTACCGGAAGGAGCTGAAGGCATTAACATGGTTGCCTTTATGGAAAAAACAATCCCCAAGATATTGCGGATTAATTTCAACCCACCGTTTGAAATTGACAGAGCCCATAGGGTTCCGTCTCAGGCGAATCCTCATACTCGCCAACCGAGGCCAATTATAATCCGGGCGCTTCGTTATTCTCAAGTGGCGCAGATTATGGCCGCAGCTAAAGCCGGATCCCTGATAAAATTTGAAGACCATACGGTGGCTTTCTTCCCGGATTTCAACAAACCAACTCTAGAAAGGCGCAAGCAATTTCTCGCCTTCAGACCCCGTCTTCAAAGGCTCCAGGCTAGATACGGGCTCTTCTTTCCTGCGCGGATGAGGGTCACTCTTCATAAGCAAACCAGAACTTTTGAAGATCCATCGGTCCTTCAGTCCTTTTTGGATGAAAAAGAAGCAGAAGTGATGCGGTGAAATGTTTCCTTTGTCGGGACCTGCCATCTGGAGGGATGCTGTTTCCAGGCCTTCAGCCATTGGCGGCACGGCTGTCAATGCTCTTCTAATGACTTTTTCTTTTGGTCTACTCATGATTTTCTGTATTAATAGTCAGAAGTCAGTGATATGATTAGAATACAGGCTTGATAGCCGAACGATCGGCAGGCGAGATAGTTTATGTATCTGTTTAAGGATTTGTCATTTCGCTGGTTTGCTCTGTGTGATTTAACATAATGTTTATATTTCCCGTGGTTCCCTGAGAAAAAGGGGGTTAATTGTTCTCCTTATGACTCTTTCTCTTGCTCTAGCCCTAATTCTCTGTACTAATAGTCTGAAGTTAATGTTCTGATTGAAATTTGCTTTGATAGTCGTATGTTCGGGCTGGGGGGAAAGAGGTTTATGGCTGTGTCTGAGGAATCTTCATTTCACTGTTCTTGCTTTGTGTCCTTTAATATAATGCTTATTTGCTCCTGGGGTTCCTTAGTTATTTTAGTATTATGTGTGCACAGTAGTGGAGATGTGGATTTCATCAGAGGTATAGATAGGGTGTATTGGGATTACGAGGGGCCTCTCTGATGTTAATACTAGGCACTCATAAGTCAATATGATTAGAGGGTAATTAAATCAAATAAAAAAAAAAAATAAAGGAGGGGATAATCTTGTTCTTTCTGTTGTTTTATGATAACAGGGGAGGGTTATTTGAATTGTTTATTAGTGGGGTGGGGCTGGGTGGCTTGTTTTCACCTGGGTTCTGGCTCACCCTACTGTGTCTCTCTGGCTGGAGGAGGTAGGCACCTGGGTGCTGTTATTATTGTTGTTGGGATTAGAATGGTTTGGGTCGGACCTTTCAAAAAATAAGAATGATGGTAGTGAACCGATGGGTGATGGCTGTTTCTCTTTTTTCTCTGAAAGACTCTGATGAACCCTCTTAAATTTCTCTCTCTGAACGTTAAGGGTATTATGAATCCGGCCAAGCGTAAGAAAATCCTGCTTTACTGTAAAAAGGAAAGGGCAGATGTAGTTCTCCTTCAGGAGACTCATCTATCATCCTCTGAAACTGTGAAATTGGGGGTCACTACACTCTGGTGGGCCATTCAGCTGCTCAGAGGAAGAAAAATGGCGTTGCTACTTTGGTCCTTAAATCTTTGGCACCAGTGATTGTGCAAGCTAAATCAGACTTGGAAGGGAGATGGACTAAATCTATGCTCCAATTGGGAAGCCAAAAACTGGTTGTTATTAACATATACGGTCCTAATCATGACGATGTGGCCTTTTATCGCACCTTAGCTGAGGAGGCGCAGGAATGGGCTGCATGCGATATTGTTATGGGGGAGATTTCAATCTTACGTTGGATCTTCTTTTGGACCGGCAGCCATGTAGATCCTTAAAACAGTCGAGAGCGAATTTAGCCCTGCTGTCTATAATTGAATCATGTGAGTTATTTAATTTAATTTAATTTTAATTTAATTTTAATTTAATTAACAGTTTCTTATATACCGCACCTTCCAGAGATCAGGTGCGGTTTACATGGAACAACATTATAACAGGTCAACGTCTGTTAATACAGAGAACAACTTAAAACAACTTATATTACATTACATGGAACAGCTTATCGGACATTTGGCGGCTACAGCACCCAAACGACAAAGAATATACGTTTTACTCCTTGCCCCATGGTTCACATTCCCGTATAGACTTTTTTCTAATATCTAAGTCTTTGGTTCCATCGGCTATTCAAACTGCTGTATGTGGCACCCACATATCAGATCATGCTGCAGTAACCTTGATCTTGCAACTAAGTGATCCCATTACTCGGATCCCCACGTGGTTCTTCCTGAGAGACTTATTAAATGACGCTGATTTTCTAGCGTATATTAAGGCGGCAATTAAGGGCTATTTTGAAATCAATCTCATTCAGGATACTCCCGGCTGGGCATGGTGGGAGGCATTTAAGGCATACATGCGGGCTGAGTGTACTAGCTACAAGATTAAACTGGACAAACAAAGGAGAGCATGCCTAGAGAGCTTAGATGCCCAAATTCGCGCGGGTGAGAGACTCTTGAGAGACAAGTCGGACCCATGGATTCTCATACGGTTTCAGAAACTGAGGTACCAATACAACTGCATCCTCTCCATGGAGGCTGCAAAGTTAGCATCGACCCAGCAGGCTAAATATTATGTTGAGTCGAATAAAGCTGGATCCCTTCTCGCGCGTACTCTCAGGCCTAGACCTCCCAAAAGAAGAATCGAAGCCCTCAGGGACAATAATCAGACTCTGCTTACAAGTCCGGAGGAAATAGCTGAGTCATTTAAAGCATTCTATGCTCGGTTGTATTCCTCCGAAACACAAGCTGACCCGGCCGCTTTTCAAGCATTGTTTGGGCACGTTCCTCATCCCTCCTTGTCTGCCTTCCAAAAGGAGGGACTGGAGAGTCCCATTACCATCGGCGAGATTAGTGAGGTCTTACAGGGGCAGTCCAAGGGAAAAGCCGCTGGGCCGGATGGTCTACCTTCTGAATTCTATCATAGGTTTGCGGAAGATCTTATCCCTTTTCTCCAACAATATTTCATGGGCTTGCGCATGCAATCGTCAGTTATTGGCTCCTTTAGTGAGGCGACTATTGTTGTATTGGAAAAACCAGGTAGGGACCCTCTGAGAGTAGAATATTATCGTCCTATTTCACTATTAAACGCAGATTATAAATTATTATGCAGCTATTCTTGCTCGTAGACTGGAGAAAGTAGCCCCCTCGATCATTCACCCGGATCAATGTGGATTTACGACTGGGAGATCCTCTGCTGACAATGCCCGCCTTCTCTTAAACCTGATGGCAATCTCTGAAAAATCTGCCTGTCCAGTGGTAGGGCTGTCAGTTGACGCTGAAAAGGCGTTTGATCGTTTGGAATAGTCTTTCCTGCAGCAGGCCTTGAAATGGTTTGGATTTGGGGAAGAGTTTTTGCGGTATGTACATCTATTATATGCTAATCCAACAGCTCGTATATTTATTTATTTATTTATTTAGTATACATTTGTATACCGCTACTTCCAGCGATCAGCAGCGGTTTTGATTACAGATTGGAAATTGTCAAATCATGACAGGAAATTTTTGAGGTATAAACACATTGATTAGACAGGAAAGCACAGCACACAGAGAACTATTTTACAGGGAACATGGGCTATGGAGGGTTAAGTGGCTTGCCCAAGACCACAAGGAGCACCTGTGGGACTAGAAACCCCAGTCCTTCCGGCCCAAGGTTGCTGTCCTCCAGTGGGATTTGAACCCCCGACCTTCCGGCCCGAAGTACCTTGCCCCAACCACTAGGTCACTCCTCCACTCCATTAGCGAATGGACTCCTATCTGCCTCGTTTCCACTGTTTAGAGGCACGCATCAGGGCTGCCCCCTTTCTCCCCTATTGTTTAACATTGCGCTTGAACTGTTGGCACTATTGCTTAGATACTCGAGTAAGATTCAGGTAATCCCTATTGGTGATATTCATATCAAGCTTTCTGCTTACGCGGATGATTTACTGTTGTTTGTCCAGCCTGACTCTGTGGGGGAAGTCTTGAGGCTAATGGACTCTTACTCAAGTCTGTCTGGATACAAAATAAACTGGAACAAGTCGGTTGCTTTCAAATTAAATAAACTGACCTTTTCGTCGATGCTTGCCCCCTATTCATTCCAGTGGGAGGACAAAGCCATAAAATACTTGGGTGTCAAGTTTGCCCGTTCCTTGGAGGAAACGCTACAGTTAAACTGTAAAAAAATGGTTGAAACGGTTCTTTCGTTTACTTCAAGGTGGTCTCCTCTTCACCTGTCATGGTGGGGCAGGCTGGATTCCCTGAAAATGGCATTAGTTCCCAAGATAAACTATATTTTGGAAATGTTGCCCTTGGCTTTGCCCAACAAATTTTATAGGAAATTAGAAAGGCTCCTGGTAGAATTTTTATGGCAGGGTAAACCCCCTAGGATTGCAACTTCCAAGTTAAAGGCGAATAAACTTAAAGGGGGGAGGGGGTCCATTTTCCTGATTTCCGATGGTACCATATGGCTTTTAAGCTAAAGCAAGGCACAGAATGGTGCTTCCCAAAGGATGAAGGGTTGCAGCAGGTGTGGCTAGCCGTGGAGAAGCAACTGGGTCCTCCTATTCCTATGGCACTGTGGATGGGTATGCGGTTTGTGGGCTCGTTTAAATGTCTCCAAATAATTCAGGCAACTCAAGAAGCGTTCTTTTTTCTAGAGGGACAATTAGAAAGGGGGGATTTTTCCTCCTCCCTAATCCCAGTCTTGTACAATCCAAAATTTAAAATCGCCCACAAGGAGATAATGTGGAAAGCGTGTCAAGAAAAAGGGGTTTGGACAGTCGGCCAGCTTGTTAGCCAGAGTAAATGGAAAACTTTTGAGGAATTGCAATATTTATTTTATTTACATTCTCTTATATACTGTGCTATTCTGCATCAGTGTGGTTTACATTGAACAAACTGAAATTACATTGAACAGGGCATTATAACTTGGAGATAACTATTTTACAGGGAACATGGAGGGTTAAGTGGCTTGCCCAAGACCACAAGGAGCACCTGTGGGACTAGAAACCCCAGTCCTTCTGGCCCAAGGTTGCTGTCCTCTAGTGGGTTTTGAACCCCTGACCTTCTGGCCTGAAGTACCTTGCCCCACCCACTAGGCCACTCCTTCACTCCAATAGGGTTGATTTACCTAGCTCTTGGCGATATCAATGGATACAGCTCTAGCACTGTCTTCATGGGAAACTGGGGGACCCAAAGCTGTTGAGAGAGCACTGGGAGCTATCACAAGTGGTGGAGGTATGTCATTGCCCGAAGGGTACAGCTTCCAAGTTTTATGTCATATTAAGAGATAATCCGGGGCACTCCTTGGCGGGGTTGGTGAAGGCTTGGGAGTTGGATTTGGGCTCATCTATCTCTGCACAATCCTGGTGCCAAATTTGGAGTCAAGTAAACAGAGTGTCCAAGGCGGCGGCCCTTTCCCAGTCGTTATTTTTTCTAATGCATAAGGCTTACTTTACGCCGGTCAGAGTCTCAAAGTGGCTCCCCATGACAAATAACAAATGTTGGACTTGTTCAGGGGGGCCAGGTACCTGAAGCATATGCTGTTTGAATGCCCTTACGTTCAGAGTTTTTGGAGGCAGGTATGGGAGAGGATTCAAAGAGTTCTGCGATTTCAAGGCCCTGTATTATGGCAGATTGTAATAATGCGCTCTACGGCGGATGGAATAGATTTGCCTAAGAAAAAGGCCTTCCTATTTAATTTTATGGTGGCAATTGCCTTTAAACTAATCGTTTCTCATTGGAAGGACTTTTCTAGGCTGAATATATATCAATGGTGGAATACGCTCTGTTTATTTGCCAAATATGAGAAAGCCCATGAGCGGATGTCTCCATGTACAGGCCTAAACCCTTGTTTTCGTAGAATTTCCAACAAGTGGGAGTACTTGGATGATTTTGCAGCGGAGGCAAAATGCTCTGTTGAGTTTTTGCAGAATCTAGAGCCATGTTAGAGATTTTCTTTTCCTTTCTTTTTTTGTTGCTGGTCCGACCTAGGGCAGGATGGGAGGGGGGAAGGTTCTTTCTTGGGGGGGGGGGGGTTGAGTAGTATAAAGGGTGGCAAGTCTTCTTTTCTTTGGGTTACGCTGGGTGTTTTCTCTGTTGTTCTTGATATGTACTCCTGATGTGAAAAGTACTGTGCATTTGTTACTGTGGTTCTTGTAGTAATTCATATTGTATAAATAATAAAAATAATAATAATAAAAAAAAGTATAATGGCCAGTTCTGTTTCTTACAGGATTGTTCTGGGAGTGGTGGCATTGGGGTGATATTCATTGTGTTCAATTATTTAAATCACAGTGAGAGAAGAACTGAAAGTTATTTTTGAGTAAGTGCAAGGGACACTTAATATTTATTTAATAGCATTTAGCAATGGAGGGTTACGTGACTTGCCCAAGACCACAAGGAGACTCAGTGGGATTTAAACCCTGGTCTAGTCTAATCCTAGGTTGCTGTTCTAACCACTAGACTACTCCTCTATGCCTGTTACCCTTCCAGTGGCCATGGAGAATAACCTTGTGGCAACAAGAGATGATGTGCCTTTAAATGTTCCTCCTGCTGCCAATTAGGAAAGACATTTGATGAGAAATATTGGGAAGCAGGGAGGTAAGAACTGTTAGAGGTAAATGCAGGGTCTTCAGACACTATTCCAGCTGAAGAGAACTGATGAGCTATGATGAGGAGATTTGGAGGGAAGGGGAAGAAGAAAAGTGTCAGGAGAGAATAAAGTGTCTAGAGAAGAGGAGGAGGAGGAAAAAGCGGAGAAGACTGTCTGGAATGGGGGAAATGTAGTTTGAAGGCAGGGGAAATGCATCTGGAGGAAGAGTAGGAAAAGTGGAAATATCTTGAGTAGGGAGAAGGGCAGTAATGTTAGTAGCAAAAGGGGGAAGTGTGTCAGGAAGGGAGAAAGGGGAAATGTGTATACCATGAAAGAATGATTAACAAAGGAAGGATCACAGGCTGTTTAAAGAGTCACAATCAGAGGAAGGTATATGAGGGGGAGGCAGAGAATACAGAGGATAAATAGGAAACAGGGAAAGGAGAGACAAAGGAGTGGAGGAGTGGCCTAGTGGTTGGGGCAAGGTACTTCAGGCTGGAAGGTCGGGGGTTCAAATCCCACTAGAGGACAGCAACCTTGGGCTGGAAGGACTGGGGTTTCTAGTCTCACAGGTGTTCCTTGTGGTCTTGGGCAAGCCACTTAACCTTCCATAGCCCATGTTCCCTGTAAAATAGTTATCTCCAAGTTATAATGCCCTGTTCAATGTAAACCGCACTGATGCAGAATAGCACAGTATATAATAGAATGTAAATAAATAAAGGAAAAAATAGGAGATCTTGGGAGGGACAAGGGCAAGAAGTGAAAATAGAGAGAGAGACAGATGACTGGCCAGTAAGAGAAGAGGAGGAAGGGTACAAAATCTAGGTCTGAGTGGATAGAGAGGCAATGAAAGAAACAGAGAACAAGATGACAGGGAAAGATCAGTGTCTGCAATAGATGTAGGAAAGCAAAGGAAACAGGAGGAGAAAGAAGAAATGGAAAATGAAAATTAGACCCTGGAAAAGAACATAGGAGAAGATCAGCAAATGATAACTGGAAGGAAAAATAAAAGAGGTCCCACCTAGTGAGAAAAATAAAATATCCTGGTAACAAAGGTAAAAGTAAAAAAATATATATTTTTAGCTTTTAAAGATTAGAATATGTCAGTTTTAAGAAATGTGCATCTCTTTGTTATTATAGGCCAATCTCAAGCATCCCTCTTTTGGCAAAAATTATTGAGAAGGTCGTCCAACGGCAACTTCATCATCACCTTGAGACAAGCGCACCCCTCGACCCGTGCCAGCATGGATTCAGGGAGTCTCATGGCAGCTCGTTAACCATCAGATTGGACAACATCAAACAAGGGTTTGCCCTGATTTTCATGGACATCGCTGCAGCCTTTGACTCCATCAGCCATGAGATACTCCTAACACGCCTCAAGAAGAAGGGCATCCATGGTACAGCGCTTACCTGGTATAAGTCGTACTTAACAGCCAGCTTGCCTGTACATAGTTACCCTGTCAGCCCCGTGAAGAAATCCCTGTTCTCTGTAAGTCCAGTGTTGGCCCTGCCTGCACTGCACAAATTTGTTAACTGTAAACCGCACTGATTCTAAAGAGCGCGGTATAAAAAAAAGACATTAAATAAATAAATAAATATTTGTGGTGCACAGAGGAAATACACTTTTGATTCTCTTTCACCAGTACTGCCTTCTCAGATTCCATTTCTGATTTTGTATATGCTTCAAATTTATGCTTCCCAGTCACATAAAGGCACATTTTACAAATGGTGTCATAGTACAATTTGGGAAATCCAAGCTAGAACATCTGAAAAGAAAGCAGATACTTGCAAGTTCAGGCACGATTTCACAAATGTGAACGCGCTCAATATGAATGTCTGTTGTACCATCAGGGGCCAGCCCAGGGGTTTCTGCCACCCTAGATAGGCCCTCTATGTCACCACGCTCTCTGACTAGCCTGCCATGCTGCACCCCCCCCCCCCCCCGGCATCCATCTTCTCACCCAGGGGAGGGGTAACAGCATGATGAACCCTCCTTGTGCTGAAGTGGCAGCTGAACTGCCTCTTCAGCACCGTGCTAGGCCTTAAAGTGCTGCATGCATGCGTCCTCACAGCCTGCCACTCCTATGCCCCTCCAATGAAACTTCCCGTCGGAGGGAGCAGAAGTGCCAGGCCATAACTGCATGCACATGCATAGGCATTTTAAAGCCCACTGTAGCATTAAAGCAGCAGTTCATCTGCCACTTAAAGAGGGGGGTAGCCATGCTGCCTACTAGAGTCTGCCATCCTAGGCAACCACCTAGTTTGCCTGGTGGATGGGCCAGCCTGTTAGTCATCTAAATAGATATCCCCAGAATAGTATTCCAGACTAGAGACATCTAAGAATAGCCTAATGGTAAGAGCAGTGGGATAGGACCAGGGATGCTGGTATTCAAATCCCGCTGCTGCAATCATTGTGGTTTTGGAGAGCACTGGAGAAGGTGAAGTGCCATCTTCTCTGCACTCTCTGGAAAGGAACAGATGTGTGAAGGAGATGGATATGAGAGATTGTGGAAATATTGCCGGGGAGGAGATGAAAAGAGGGATGAGAAATTAGGTAGGATTAGTGAGAAAGGAATACATGAGAATGTAGCTGAAGACCTTGAAAGAATGAGCCTACGTGGATCACTAGCTTGGACCCAGCACCATCCTTCGTCCCCTCCTTCAATACTACTCCCATTGCTCTGTACACTTCCTTTAAATACTTGGTTGTGTACATTGATTCTGAACTTTATGCATTTATTTATTTAACTTTTTTTTTATATAACACATTTCCTAGGATCAAGTTGAGATACAGGTACAGTTAACTGTTGGTGTATAAACCATGCAACAATAAGGAAGGGTATAATGCAATGCCGTAAACATTAAAGAATTCATTTATCTGCATATTAACAATTAACTTATATACATGATGATGATTTAGAGTGGGAGTAACTTTCCTTTAGTGCAAGTATCAGTCACCTTTCCAAATCTGCCCTCGCTGCCTTGCATAGATTTCGAACATTACGTCCCCTCCTGGACTTTGCTGCCCAAGTATCCATCCTACTTAATACTGTAATCACGGGACTTGAGTACTGCAATATCATCTTCGCCGGTCTCCCTATCTGTTGAAAAGGCTCAAATCTTTCCAAAAAATGCCATTTGCGCACTAGCTCAAGCCAAGAAATTTGACCATATGACTCCACTCTTTCTTCAGCACCACTGGCTCCCATTCCCCCAACATATTCAATACAAGATCCTCACTCTGACACATAAAGCCCTCCACAGTACCACTCCCAAGTACCTCTCACGTCTCACTATCCCATATGTCCCTCCCCACTGCCTACACTCTCTCCATGATAACAGATTAGTTCAGCCTCCTCCATCCGGTGCCAAGTATGAATCTACTCAGCGAGCCACTTTTTTCTTTGTGGCCCTGACCCTTTGGAACTGTCTACCCTTGGTTATGTGCCTTGAGCTTTTTTCCTGCAGTTTTAAAATTGTACCTATTTTAGCAGGCTTTTGACCTTGTGCCAGGCTACAAGTGCTGCAAGTGTGTGTACCCTTATATTTCTGTATGTGCCTCTGCCTGTGTGTGTGTAAGTGTGCCTCATTTTTTCCCTTTCCTATACCATGATAATGTTCCTTTCTATTTTCTTTTTGGGGTATGTTAACTAAACAGCGATAACATTGCAGCGGTGATGTTATCGCATGATACGTAACAATATTGCATGATAAAGTAACATTATCATGTGATAACATTACGTTTTGCGCGATAACGTTACATTTCGCACAATAACGTCTCCGGTGGCGTTAAGGGACACAGAGGGTGGAGTAAGTCTTTCCAGAGGGCGGAGAGAAGGGGTCAATGGGCGGAGAGTGGGCGGTGAGAGGCTCCAGGCACACTAACACTGTGAAATGTAGGGCAGAACATTACTGTGATTGAAAACCTTGCGTGAGAGGCACAATTGCAGGAGAGAGAAACCATTCAGTCAGCAATGTACAACAAAGGCAGGGAGACCCAGAAAAGTGATAGTAGTGCTACATGTGCAGCAACAGCACAGTGCCCAAGTACAAAAGGGCACTATGGTGAGGCTGCAAATGGAGTACAGGGGGCTGCAGGCGGAACATGCAGTGGGGCAGCTAGGGCACAGGGTGGGCTAGGCAGATGCCTAGGTGCCACATAGGAAGGCAGCCGCTTACCGGCACACTGGATGGCCTGGGACTGCGCACCACTAGCACCACCGGCCTAAGGACATGTCAGCATGGTGGGGGAGGACTGCTGGTGGTGGAGTGGGCAGTGGCATCTGCCCACAGCAGACCAAGGCAAAGCCCTGTTTAGGTGGGCGGCGTGCAGTGCAACAGACAAGGTCTGTCTGAAGTACAGTCATGGTATCCCCAGGGAATGACATCCCTCTGCAGCAGCAGTTTGGTGCAGTACACGCAGCCAGTGTGTTCCAGGGCAGAAGGTCACAGGTTCAAGTCCCAGCTGTGGCTCCTGCAGGCCATGTCCCTATATTTTACCCTACAGAGCACATACACCATAAACATGTGCACTCCCTAGAGCAGAGGTTCCAAACTGCAGTCCTGGAGGGCCAAACATAATTCAGATTTTCATGCTGTCCCTAATAAATATGCATGAGATGTTTTTGTATGCACTGCCCCCATTGTATGCAAATGTATCTCATGCATATTCATTAGGGACAGCCTGAAAACCTGAATGGTGTTTGGACCCCAGGCCCGGAGTTGGGAACCTCTGTCCTAGAGCATCGGCCAACAGGGGCACAAACACCCACACCCACAGGCTCCACTATCCAAAGCCTCATGGAGAGTCAGGCTGTTGGGCCCTGTGCGGAGCAGCAGCTACCACGACTAGCACCTGCATACCTTAGCAATGCCATCATAAATATGGAAACACGTTCCATATATATCAAAAGAAAGGTTGCTATGATTAATTTCAGATAACAAATCCTAAATTAAGCGCAGTTTGTTAACAGAGATTCATCATAGCAACCTTTCTGATGTATGTGGAGTGTGTTTCCTCTTTTCTGTTCTCTGATAGTGTTTAGCACCCCGGAGAGTGACCCTAACAGTATTGAGTACCTTAGCAATGCCTGCACTGTGCCCAGGACTGGTGTGGCGGCCAGGGCTGCCAACCACCTCTATCTTTGCAAAATGCTGAAAAAGGTGTGGGAGTGTGGGTATGTCTATCCAGTGTTTTGTGGCTGCCCTACACCTTAGAGCAGGGGTGTCCAAACCTGTCCTGGAGGGCCGGAATCCTGGCAGGTTTTTGGGATAGCCCTAATGAATATGCATGAGATATATATGCATTAGAGATATCCTGCCAACCTGACTGGTTTGTGGCCCTCCAGGGCTGGATTTGGAGACCCCTGCCTTACACCTCTGTCATTTAAGATCGTGAGTGGACAAGGTGCATATGTCCAAGACATCAAAAAGGTTAGATAGAATTTGTCACAGTCCTCCTCACTTCTCACCACCACCTAAAAATTGTCTATTAGCCACCTTTTTGGTGGTGGTGAGAATCGAGGAGGAATGTGACACATTCTATATACCCTTTCGATGTCTAGGACATCTGTACCTTGTCCACTCACGATCTTAAATGACAGAGGTGTAAGGCAGGGGTCTCCAAATCCAGCCCTGGAGGGCCACAAACCAGTCAGGTTGGCAGGATATCTCTAATGCATATATATCTCATGCATATTCATTAGGGCTATCCCAAAAACCTGCCAGGATTCCGGCCCTTCAGGACAGGTTTGGACACCCCTGCCTTAGAGAGCTCACAATGCTTGCATAGTTTCCAGTGTTAGCCTGCCAATGTGCATAATGAGAAGCAAGGTATTGTGGGTATGGCCTGTACAGGGCGATCTGGGAAGGATGCATCTGCACAGGGTATAGGGCAATGGCTGGGATATTGTAGTGGCTGACCACCGCCTGCACGGACAGGGTGGCCACAGCATGTCATGCTGGGAGGTCACTCTCACTCTGATTGAGCAGTGACCATGGCATGTCTAGGTTCCCATATAGTGCTGTACTGTGCTTGTCTTCAGTAATATTTGTGAGTTCCCTTTTCTGGGACCCAATCACTGACATACCTGTTTGGTGCACATAGTTCCTCTGAGAACATGTACTGACTAGCAGACTGTCTGCAGTTAGCATGTATATGGTTGGAGCATGTTTCAGACTAACTGTGCTCTCTTCTGGTGAATGTCAGATTGTGGTGGGGGGTAGCTGAGCTTTGTCAGGCCTAGGGCCTGTCTGCCAGTGCCCTATGTGATAAGTACAGTTCTGCATCACCTGCCATGGATGGTGTCCATTCACCAACTGGACTGGTTTCATAGCCCTTCCTCAAGTCTCTCTACCTCCATTGCAAAGATGTAGAGTGTGGGTCTGTTGGGGGGCAGATCCTGTCCACCACCTTGACCCAGAAAGTATGATACGTGGGGCTACATAATCCACATGTGAGTCCAGACACACCGCTGCTCTTACAACACATGACCATGGCAACCACACTGGATATGCACTATTCCAGGGGCATTATGGTCCACAAGGGCTAGATGTGACTGGGGAATGCAGATGGACACAAGATTATCCTAGGTGTGTCTGCAAGGAATACCTGCCACACACTGACACCGAAGAGGACCTACAGCAAAGGCTATCTCAGTCAACCCGGGTACTGTGGACCTGGTGCTGGGTGACCCACCTCACCCTCAGGGTGAGCATAGGACCCGCATAGTGTCACGGTCTGTAGCTACTCTGTGCCAGTAATACACATGGTCAGTTCCCCCTACCAGGCTGTGGTGTTGTGGAGATGCATACTCCATCCTGTGATCAGATGTAGACTGCTGTTCTGCACGTGCAGTGCATCATGGGTACTGATTAGTTTACCCTATCCCGGTAACCACAGCAGACAGTTTGTGTGGTGACCTGCAGTCTTTCTGTAGCCAGCCAGCGCTATGGTAAAAGCTATAGAGGTGTAGCCCACTGATTGCTACAATGACTGCCCAGGCAGAGGTCATGAGTTTGATCCTGTGGTGGTGTTATTTAATGAGGCATTTCTTTTTAATTCCTGTAACAGTCAGACACATCTCTACAATCTGTGTTGCCAGCCAAAAACACTCTCACCTCAATGCCGTAACCTATAGGGCACATTATAAAGTGCCTTGTCAGCCAGGGCGCTGTATAAGGCGCCCTATAAAGCACCCTATAGGGCACATTATAAAGTGCCCTGTCCGCCAAGGCGCTGTATAAGGTGCCCTATAAAGCGCCCTATAGGGAACATTATAAAGTGCCTTGGCAGACAGGGCACTTTATACTGTGTCCTATGGGGTGCCTTAGGTTATGGCACTGAGGTGAGGGTGTTTTTGCTGGCAGCACAGATTGTAGAGATGTGTCTGGGTGTTACAGGCAGGAAAAGAGATTGCCTCAAACAGTCTTTTTTAGATGAGACCTCTGAGGGATAGAACCCATGATCTCTGGTTTGGCAGTCACTGTATTAACCAGTGGACTATACCTCTATAGTGTCTAATGCAGCGCTGGCATGGAATTAAGGTTACTGTGCATTAACGAGCCATGGTGCCCTCTATCGCGCGTTAATCGGCCATTGCTACTTCAACACCGGTATATGGCATTGCTCACATTAATGATGCACCTAGCTCCGGTAACATTATGATGGTTTAGTAAACATACCCCTTTGTTTTTGTTTAGTTTTTAACTGCTTTGTAAACTGCCCTGTATGCCTTGCAAAGGGCAGTATATCAAGCTCAAATAAATAACAAATTATGTTTTACTACCAAAAGGAGCACTTACACGATTGTCATTTGTGATTGGAGCAGGTCTATACTTGGATGGGGTCATAGACGTCCCTGATATTTCTGAAATCTGGCAGGGACATCTAAGTCTACTGCACTACCCTTGATATACCTCTCCCTACTGGACATTCTAGCAGCAGAGACATCCAAAAAAGCCATGTGTGAAGTGGCTCCTGGGATGTCTCTGTAACTTTGATGTCCAGATGCACATTTTTGAGAATCCAAATTGCAACTAAGGCTTTTAAAATAGCCCCCATAGCCAGATACATTTTTTTTGGGGGGGAGGGGAGAAAGGGGTGAGGGTTAACATAGGTGAGCGCTAGGCATACAAGTCTGAGGAAAACTAGTTACATTCTTTTTGACAATGCCTTAAGGCTTAAAATATACCTGTCAACAGATTTCTAAGTAGTCTACAACTGTTGTCATGCATTGTTGGTGGCACTTTAAATATTTTAAACTCAATAATTTCAAGCAGTTAAATCACATACATATTTACGAAAATGATTCCATTATATTTAAGGCTATCTCAAGAGGCAGTATCGTACAACTTAATTTAACCTTGAACAGACACGTCTATTATGAAAACAAATATCTCAACAAATATATAATATTCTGCTAAGTGTTCTGCAACCCCATCAGATCTTATGACAAGATAATTGCAATAACTTAGCATAACTAACTCCCTTTATAATCTGTATTAATAAAAGGGTAAATATCATTGAAGTCTTTTTGTATACATTTTGTATTTATTGCAACTATAAATACACAAGAAGAACATCATAAAAAAGAAAAGTGTGACTACAAATATGTCAGGTCTAATCAAAGAGTTAGAAATGCAAATATCAATGTATTCTTGCATAAGTCCCCATTCTTGAATGCTCAAGGCAGAGAATAATATAACTATAATAAAACAACAACAACAACAATAATGATACACAGCCCCTACCTTCAGAGTGAACACCATTTACAGTACTACTACTTTCTGTCATCTCCCACTCAAACAGTTTCTTACCTTATCAGTCACTTTAGAATCCATTCTAAGGGCAATCAAGTATTTTTTTTTTTTTGTTGTTAAGTGTCATTGAGTCAGTGTCAGCTCATGGTGACCCTGTCTATAGTTGTCCTAAACTGTGTTCGCTCTTCAGTCATTTGGCTAATTGTTGTAAAGTGGCATCCATAGCTGCTGTAATTGCATAAATCCATTGTGTTCTCTGTGAACCAGTAGAAAATAAGTCCTCACGTATTGGTGATGTCACCGATTGAGCCCTGCATGGAACACTCCCCAACTTCCCAGGTACACTGTACATGCATGCCTGCCTTCCTGCCCGCTGTGGCACCATACTCTCCAGTCTTCTTTTTTCCATGGAGCCCCTAGGATGTGTTTCTGCACTCTGGCCAGATTTTTTTCATTATTTCTTTTCATCTGTCTTTGGTTAGCCGTTTTTCCCTTTTTGTGTTTTTTTTGTGGGCTTTTTCCAATGCCGTTTGCATGGTTTTCCCTTTTTGGGGTGGTTTCCTGCCCATTGCATTTTTTCAGTTTGATTTTCTGATGCGGTGTTCTTCGACATGTCTAAGCCAGCTAGTGGCTTTGAAAAATGCACCAAGTGTGTCAAGACCATTTCTGTCACTGTCATAATTGGTGCTTGCAATACCTTGGGCCTGCCCACAAGCCAGCGTCCAGCGGGAGAAGGAGACGGCACTGTTTTGACTTTCTCTTGAAATCGGAATCGGAATGGGAAACCAAGGCAGAATCACGATATCAGGCATCTGGTCCCCAGACCTCCAATACAATCTGTCACCTCCACTTGAACAGCGTACGTCACCCTCAGAGGACATGTCCTTCCAGGACTTCATTAGGGATGTGGCCAAGGCCATCCCCTTTTCTCTGGAATCAGAAGAGGAACCAAGGACGGAGGAAAAAGTACCCCTTGACCCCCAGGAAACAGTGACAGTTCCCATCCACTGTGTCATGCAGCGATTGCTGCTGCTGCTGTGGAGGCACTGCTCATGCATCAGCCGCCAGCTCAGTTCCCTATACTGGGTCCAGAAGGCCCCGGGATATGAGAAGCCTCAATTGCCCTGCAATTCCATCGTGGTGGAGTCAGCTTTGAAGCGTGCGAAGTGTGCTAAGATGCACTCCTCAGTCCTACTGAGTCACAAGGCCCAGACCCTGGAGTTCTCTAGCAGGACGAGTTCCATGCTGATCACCAGGATTCTGGCTTACCAGACTTACATGAGCATGTTCTTCAAAGATGTCATATTGGACCTGGAGGACTTTTCTGACCTTCTTTCTGAGGACTGCCACAAGTCCTTTCAGGGCCTCATGACTCACAGCAAGGATTGCTCAAAGTTCATGATGTGAGGCACCTACAATGCCTTTGAATCCACGGGCAGAATAGCGGCAGTGGGCATCACCCCCCACCGGATGGTGTGGCTGCAGTCTTTGGACCTGGAGCAGTGGGTCTAAGATAAGATCGCCAACATCCCTTGCCAGGGTGAGAACCTCTTCTGCAAACCCATGGAGGAGAAAGCTGAGGAGCTGAATAAGGAGCAGGTGACTCTCAGAATGATTGCTGATCCAGGATAGAAGAAACATCAGGCCAAGAAAGCCTTCTATCTGTGCCCATGCCAGTATTTCCCAGCCCAGCCGCAGGTGCAGCCTAAAGCAAAGACTCCCTGCCCACAGCAGAGGGAGAAGACCCCAAAGGTACAACCCACACCCAGCCCAAGCCAGGAGCAGGGTTTTGATGGCTTCCTCTGGAGCATAGCCAACCGACCATTATCCATCAATGTACCACTGCAAGTTGGGGGATGGCTTGTCCACTTTGTCTACTGGTGGCCTCTCATCACCTCAGACACCAGGGTGCTGCAGATTGTCCAGGGCAGATATCGGCTGCACTTCACCCAGCTGCTGCCTCCTTACGATCACAGCAAGTACCCCATGGACCCAGCCCACCAGAGCATGCTGCAGACCAAGATCGAGGCCCTGCTGTCCGTCCTCTCCATTGAGCTAGTTCCTCTGGCTCAGATTGAGCAGGGCTTCTACTTCAGGTACTTCCTGGTCCCCAAAAAGACTGGTGGGTTCTGTCCAATTCTGGATCTGCGAAACCTCAACCGGTTCCTGGTGTGTGAAAAGTTCAAAATGGTCTCATTGGGGATGCTGCTCCTGTATCTCGTACAGGATGGTTGGCTATGCCTCTTGGATTAGAAACATGTGTATACGCATATTCTGATCCACCCGCATCACAGGCAATAAACCTTTGATTCGGACTGGGTTGCTGACACTATCAGTACTGTATGTTTCCCTTGAGGCTGGCCTCAGCCCCTTGGGTCTTCGTGAAGTGTCTAGTGTCTTTCCATACATGGATGACTGGCTGATCAAGGTTCCCATGCCGGCCAGTGTTCAGCAGTCTGCCACACTCACCCTTCAGATGCTTGAGGGCCTTGGCTTCGTAGTCAAATACCCAAAGTCCCATCTCCAACTGACTCAGCAGCTAGAATTCATCAGGACCCTCCTTGGTACCATTAGGGGTAGGCCTTTCTGCCGGTGGACTGCCTGCAGCATCTCGTCGAAGTGGTAGGCGTGTTACAGTGCCAATGCAACACCACGGCACATAGGCTATTAAGATCCATTAGACACATGACTGCCATGGTGCATGTCGCTCCTCGGGCCTGCCTCACCATGTGGCAGGCCCAGTGGACTTTGCACATACAATGGAAGCAGGCATCAGGCCATCTGTGGGACAGGATAGTAGTCACGGTACCACTGCCACAGTCCTTGGCATGGTTGCTCAAGCGGACAACATGCTGCAGGGTTTCCCATTCCAGCCGGTAGCCCCCGCAAGATGCTAATGATGGACGCATCCAAGCTTAGCTGGGTGTGCATCCAGTGGCTGTGATTCAAGCAGGAGAGTCTCTGTCAAATCAATTCCTCAAGCTTCAGGTCATAATTATGTGCACCTGGCAAATCAAGTGCTCCTGATTCAAACAAGCAGGTGGTAATGTTCTATGTGAACAAGCAGGGGGACTTGTTTATGGAGAAAGCATAGTTATTCACCTGTAGCAGATGTTCTCCGTGAACAGCAGGAATAAGTCCTCACAGCTCTCCCACCTCCTCGGAGAGTTGTATTTTGACCCCTGCTATGTTATTGTACTGGAGAGTATGGCGCCATGGCGGGCAGGAAGGCAAGCATGCATGCATGGTGCACCTCCCAAAAGCTTCCTTTGAAAGCTGGGGAGCATGCCATGTGGGGCTCCGTCAGTGACATCACCCATATGTGAGGACTTATTTCTGCTGTTCATGGAGGACACCTGCTATAGGTGAGTAACTATGCTTTCCTGGCCTTCCTCTATTTATAGGACAATTATTTATTTATAAGTTGATGTTGAAGAATGAAATCAAAGGACTTGCTGAAATCTAAGTATACCACATCTAGCACTCTCCCTCAGCGTGATGCTCTGATCACTCAGAGAAAGGAGTTTATTTTATTGTTATTGAGGTGATACCAGAACTTAAATATATATATTTTTAATTTTGGGTTATAAAGTGATATATATTGAGATCTTTAAGTCTGTCCCCATATGCTCTATGACGAAGACCACAGACTGTTTTAGTGCACTGATGCCATCCTGTTTATGTCCTTTTGACGATGCGGCTTCCAGAAATGTATAGAGTACTCAAAAAGAGGTTTCACTAGAGACTTATATTTATTTATTTATTTATTTAACAGTTTTTATATACCGTCTTTCTACAATTCAAGACGGTTTACATGTAACATAACTGACAGTATTATACAACTGTTTACAAAGAACATAGAACAAGGTAACAGATTACATAGAACGAGAATATGTGGCTATATAAGTAACATAGGAACTGGGAAACTAATAAAATAAATAACTATGTACAAAATATTATTTACACTAATATGAATCGTTTGTTTACCTAAAAATAGCAAGGGTCACTGAGATCTCAATTAGAGGGACTAGTAGAAGGGTGGGAGTAGTGGAGTGGGAGTAAGGGGGAGGAGCTAGGGTGGTAGGGAAAAGTGTTCGAGGAAGAGGTAAGTTTTTTTAATCTTTTTCAAAATTCTGCGTGGCTCACACAGTTACGTAGGTCATGGGGAAGGGTATTCCATAGGGAGGGGGCATAGAGAGAGAAGGCCCTATTGCTAGTAGATTGTTTAAAGTGTATCTTGGATGTAGGAATAGAAACATAGAAACATAGAAACATGATGACAGAAAAAGACCACAAGGCCCATCTAGTCTGTCCTTCCATAACAACAACTACAACAGTCCACTTTCTACCTTTAGAGATCCTCTGTGTTGGTCCCATGCTTTTTTGAATTCGGTTACTGTCCTCATCTCTACCACCTCCACTGGGAGACTATTCCACGGATCCACTACTCTTTCCGTAAAGAAATATTTCCGCATATCACTCCTGAATCTATCTCCCTTCACCCTCATCCCATGTCCCCTCGTAGCAGAACTTGCTTTCAATTGAAAGAGGCTCTCTCCCTGAACATTTATGCCACGGAGGTATTTAAACATCTCAATCATATCACCTCTATCCCGCCTTTCCTCTAAGGTGTACATATTAAGATCCTTAAGTCTGTCCTCATATGCTTTATAATGAAGCCCATTAATCATTTTAGTAGCAACCCTCTGCACCGACTCCATCCTGTTCACATCTCTTTGAAGGTGTGGTCTCCAGAATTGCACACCATACTCCAAATGAGGTCGCACCAAAGACTTATACAGAGGTATTATCACCTCCTTTTTTCTGCTAGCCATTCCTCTCCGTATGCACCCAAGCATCCTTCTAGCTTTTGCCGTCGCCTTTTCTACCTGTTTAGCTACTTTAAGATCATCAGACACAACCACGCCTAGGTCCCGCTCTTCTTTAGTGGACAAAAGTACTTCACCTCCTATACTGTATTGCTCCCTTGAATTGCTGCAGCCCAAATGCATGACCTTACATTTTTTAACATTAAATCCCAGCTGCCAAATTCTAGACCATTCTTCAAGCTTAGCTAGATCCCTCCTCATGTTATCTACACCTTCCTGGGTGTCTACTCTATTACAGATTTTGGTATCATCCGCAAAGAGGCAAACCTTACCCGACAGCCCTTCCGCTATATCACTAACAAAGATGTTAAAAAGAATCGGACCAAGGACAGATCCCTGGGGCACACCACTGGTAACATCCTTCTCCTCAGAGTGAGCTCCATTTACTTGTACTCTTTGTCGCCTCCCACCCAACCAATTTCTAACCCAAGATAGAAGGATTTTGGTAGAGGAGCGGCGCGTTCTTGTATTATTAGGGAAGGCCAGGAGAGGGGAAAGGCAAGGAGCTGATTCTTTTGAGATAATCTTATGAATAAGGGTGAGCACTTTAAATTTAGCTCGGAGTTGGATTGGGAGCCAGTGTAAGTCATAGAGGACAGGTGTAATATGGGATCGCCTAGGGTTGTTAGTTATTAAACGTGCTAGTGTATTCTGTGCAAGTTGGAGAGGTTGGATAGTGGTTTTAGAGAGGCCATGATAGATAAGATTGCAATAGTCAAGTGAGGGGGTTGTGAGAGCCTGACAGACAGTACGAAAGGAGTTGGGGCTTTTTATATAAAGCACTATCAACTTCTTCTTCCTGCTGGTCATTCTTCTGCATATTAACACAAGCATCCTTTCTGGCTTTTGCCATTGCCTTTTCTGTTTGGACACTTTAAGTTCATTTGAAGCAATCACCCTAGGTCCCACTCTTCTATATATTCTCTAACATTCTTCAAGCTTCAATTGATCCCTCCTCATATTATCTACACCTTCCTGGATATAGGGTACAGGTAAATGGAGCTCGCTCTTCAGAGAAGGAGGTTATCCTTGGTCTGATTCTTTTTAACATCTTTTTTAGTGATATTGCAGAAGGGCTATTGGATAAGGTTTGCCTATTTGTGGATGATACCAAAATCTGCAATAGAGTAGAGACCCAGAAAGGAGTAGATAACATAAGGAGGGATCTAGCTAAGCTTGAAGAATGGTCTAGCATTTGGCAGCTGAGATTTAATACAAAAAAATTCAAGGTCATGCATTTTGGCTACAAAAATCCAAGGGAGCAGCAGGGGGTGAAGTACTTCTGTCCACAAAAGAAGAGCAAGACTTGGGCATGATTGTGGCTGATGACCTTCAAGTAGCTAAAGAGGTAGAAAAGGCAATGGTGAAAGCCAGAGGGATGCTTGGGTGCATAGGAATGGCCAGCACCCAATGGCTTCCTGGGAGAGGAATGGCCAGCACATAAATGGAGGAGATGGTGCCTCTGTATAAGTCTCTGGTGCGAATTCATTTGGAGTATTATGTACAATTCTGGAGACCGCATCTTCAAAAGGATATAAACATGTTGGGAGGAGTGGTCTAGTGGTTGGGACAAGGTACTTCAGGCCGGAGGGCCGGGGGTTCAAGTCCCACCTGGGGACAGCAATCTCAGGCCGGAGGGACTGGGATTTCTAGTCCTATAGGCACTCCTTGTGGTCTTGGGCAAGCCACTTAACCCTCCATTGCCCATGTTCCCTATAAGTATTAACGTATGTGTGTCATATCCCCTCGTGTTAAATTTATCCCCCAATTGACCGCTTTGACCTGGTGAAAAGCGGAATATAAATACAGCTAAATAAAATAAAATAAATAAAAATGTTGGAGATGGTGCAGAGGGTGGCTACTAAAATGATTAGAGGTCTTCATTATAAAGCATATGCGGACAGACTTAAAGATCTTAATATGTATACTTTAGAGGAAAGGTGGACTAGAGGAGATATGATAGAGATATTTAAATACCACTGTGGCATAAATGCACAGGAGGAGAGTCTCCTTCAATTGAAAGCAAGCTCTGCTATGAGGGGACATAGGATGAGGGTGACAGGGGATAGACTCAGAAATAATATGCAGAAATATGTATTAATAGAAAGAGTGGTGGATGCATGGAATAGTCTCCCAGTGGAGGTTGTAGAGACGAGGACAGTATCTGGATTAAAAAAAGAATGGGACAAACACAGGATCTCTAAAAGAAAAAAGGGACTATTGTAGTTGATATGAAAGGGTACACTAGAATGAAAACTCCCCTAAGTTCTTTCAATACTCTCTGATATATTCCATCCAGCTCCATCTTTTTGTCTACTTTTAATTTAACTAGTTCTTCATGAACAGAGTCTTCTGTAAATTTCTACCTCACTTCCCTTCCTATTTGTGTGTGTTTTCTGAGGTCCCACTCCTGGCCCGTCCTCCATGAACAGAAATATTTGTTAAGCAATTCTGCTTTATCCTTATCAGCTTATGCATATTCCTCCCCTTTCATCCTTGAGTCTAACAATATCACTTTAGCACTTCCTGCTGTCTCTAATATGTCTAAAAAATGTTTTGTCATCCCATTTTACTGTATGTGCTATTCTTTTTCCAATTTGCATCTTTGCTTTCCTGACTACTTTCCCAGCTTCTCTTCGCTTTTCCTAATATTGATGCTTGGCTTCCTCTTTCCTGCGATCTCTTGTATTTTTTGAAAGCCACTCTCTTTTTCCTTACCTTTTCATCTAATTCTTTTAAGAACCACAACATCCTCCTTTTCCTGTGGCATTTATCTACTTTCCAAACAAAAAGGTTTGTTGGCCTTAAAATAGCCCAGCCTGGTTATCCCATGCTTTTGGTAAGCCCAACTACAGTCACAGACATACCACTTAGGCCAACCCAGTTAGCTCAGTCTGTTCAGGCCTGCCCAGTTAGTCCAACTACTCTGTCTAGAGAGAGAGAACCAGTATATTCAGAGACAGCAAGAGAGAAAGAAAGAGAAAGCTTATCCAGACAGCTGACTTGTTCAGCGAGAGAAAGTGAGAGAATACTGATTCAGATAACCCATCTGGAATGAGAGTCAGCCCATTAATGTTTTTGGAAAAAGACAGCAAGGAAGTCACACTGTTTGGAAAAAGGAAGAAAGTAAGTCAGCTGAAGCATACTAGGCCAGGCCAGCTTGGCTATCAGAGTTAGCTCATCTAGAGAGAGTGAACCAGCTAGCTAATAAGAAACATCAATTGTTCTACTGCACTGTGTGAAGAAAGAGCTAGAAGAGGTAAGTGCTGAATTTATTGTCTATGCTTTATGCACATGTATTTATGGTACAGAAATTCAAGGAAGTAGGATGTGATGGGAGGCGAGATATTGATTAAGGATGTAAAATATTAATGGATTAAACAATTAAATGTTAAGTAGTACTTTCAACTGCCTCGGACCAAGGAAGAAGAAACAAAAGAAAACACTTCTTGAATGGAAGAGAAGGGTTGTTTGAGGACACTCTAGATTTCATCATCATTTGCTACTAATGGAGGAAATAAATTTCATTGACAACTAGACACCAGCTCTCCTGATAGTCAAAATGCAACTAAACAAAAGGCATGTAGTAATATAGCTGAATTTGCCACATATCAACTTTTCATTAAAACAAAATACTTCAAGACACACCTGCTTTTCATGCATCAGATCCTGTTTAAGACATTATTTTGTTTTAAAAGGGCCCACAAACATGGATGCTGATACAATCTTTCCATTAAAGGATGAAAAACATGATTTTCCATCAATCTTTTTGAGAGATAACTGTACAACAGTGAGAAGGTTATCAGATATTGGCTTATCTATTTTGTGTTTGCTAACAAGATGTTCTAGTGTTGTAAACTATTTAAACAAGATTCAAAAATGCTCCAAGCATTACTGGGCCATAAGAACTGGACATATATATCTGACGTTCCAAAGAAATATGAAAGGTCACTTAAACAATTTATAAACATGAATCATAGTCCCGCTCAAATTGGCCTGTAGCTGACTTCCTGAATAGCTAACCATTTACATTTCAGTAGTTTTAATGACTGACTTTTTAAATAATCAGATCAATATTTAATCCTGTGGTAAGAATCTTGTTAAAATGCTGATGGCGAAGTTTAAATATTTATGTATACTCAGTGCCACTATTCATAGAAGTAGTGGTGCTGAATATATTCAAAGTGTAGCTATTACCACCACTTTCAATTTTATTGTATGTTCTTTTATTGTACACTGCCCTGCTGGCCATTGCATTTTAAGGATGATCTAGCAAATTCAGCAAATAAATAAACTGAACTAAGGTACCAGGATTTGGTGACCAGAGTAAGCTAGAGTAATTGCTTCTTACCCCCTGACTTCTTTATCTCCTTGTAGCTGACTATCATTGCAGAATCCCACCACAATTATCTTAGGGTCTACTTGGACTGCTTCTTCTTTTCTGTATCAGATAAACATAAGAACATAAGAAATGCCAAACTGGGTCTGACCAAGGTCCATCAAGCTCAGTAACCTGCTTCCAACAGTGGCCAATCCAGGTCACAAGTACCTAGTATTTTCCCAAAAAGACACACAGGTTCCATAATATTTGTAAAGGGGCAAGCAGTGGATTACTTGGGTTCTCCATAATAATGGTTTATGGACTTTTATTTCAGGAACTTGTTTAAACCCAGCTACACTAACAGCTTTTACTACTGGTAATGCATTGCAGAGTTTGATTACACGTTGACTGAAAAAATATTTTCTCTTATTATTTATTTATTTAGACAGTTTTGTATACCACCTTATCCTTCAAAGTGGTCACAACACAATTGGGGGATATATTTAACATGAGGGGATATGAGACACATACACTAATACTTACAGGGAACATGGGCAATGGAGGGTTAAGTGGCTTGCCCAAGACCACAAGGAGCACCTGTGGGACTAGAAACCTCAGTCCTTCTGGCCCAATGTTGCTATCCTCTAGTGGGATTTGAACCCCTGACCTTCCAGCCTGAAGTACCTTGCCCCAACCAGTAGGCCACTCCTCCACTATTATTTGTTAGTTTTAAACAGGTTACATTGTAGCTTCATTGCATGCCCCCTAGACTTTCAACTTTTTGTTGGCATAAAAAAATCAATCTACGTTTATCCATTACACTCTATTCATTAATTTATAGACCTCTGTCATATCTCCCCTCACCCATCTCTTTTCCAGAATGAAGAGCCCTAACCTTTAAGCCTCTCCTGATGGGAGTATCCTTCCATCCCCTTTACCATTTTGGTGGCTCTTCCCTATACCTTTTCTAATTCCATTATATCCTTTTTAAGATATGGCGACCACAATTGCACACAATATTCAAAGTGCAGGCATACCATAAAAAGATAGAGAGGCATTACAATATCCTTTGTTTTATTCTCCATTCCTTTCCTTATGATTTCTAGCACTCTATTTGCCTTCTTGGCCGCCACTGCACACCGGGCAGAGGGTTTCAACGTGTTATCCACGATGATGCCTAAATCTTTTTCTTGGATGGTGATTCCTAATGTGGAACCTTGCATCATGTAACCATAGCTTGTGTTGTTCTTTCCTAGGTGCACAACTTTGCAATTGTCCATATTAAATTTCATCTGCCATTTGAACATCCAGTTTTCCCATTTATTAAGGTCTTCTTCCAATTTTTCTGAATCCTCTTGGATTTTAACAATTTTGAATAATTTTGTGTCATCTGCAAATTTGACTACCTCACTCAATGTTTCCATTTTCAGGTCATTTATGAATATGTTAAAAATCAGCAAACCCTCTGCTTTCTATCTTGTAACCAGTTCCTGATCCACAACAGTACACTGCCTCTTATCCCATAACTTTTTATCTTCAACAAGAGTCTTTCATGAGGGACCTTGTCAAAAGCTTTCTGAAATACAGATACACTATATTGACTCGCTCACCTTTGTCTACCTGTTGATTCACACCTTCAAAAAAATATAATAGATTAGTAAGACAAGACCTTCCTTGGCTAAAGCTATATTGGATTTCTCTCATTAAACCATGGCTATCTACAGGTTCAGTAATTGTGTTCTTTATAATGGTGTCTACCATTTTGCCTTGTACTGACGTCAGGCTCACCAGACTGTAGTTTCCTGGATCACCCCTGGAACCCTTTTTAAAAATTGGCGTTACATTGGCCATTTGCCAATCTTTAGGTACCCTAGATGATTTTAATAATAGTTCACAGATTAATAATAGTAGGTCTGCAATCTCATATTTCAGTTCTTTCAGTACCCTCAGATGTAGACCATCCAGTCCAGGTGATTTGCTACTCTTTGGTTATCAAATAATTGTAATATATCTCCCAGTTTACCAATATTTCTTTCAATTCTTCTAATGCACCATGTTTAAATATCATTTCAGTCATGGGTAACTTCCCTGCATCTTCTTCAGTAAAGATAGAAGTAAAGAATTAATTCAGACTCTCTGCTATGGTCTTGTCCCCTCTTAGTGTCTGTTACCCTTCTATCATCTAAATGGAGCCGCAGCACCATGGCATCCGGTTGCCATGGCACTATAGCTCCATTTAAAAGCCGCAATCCCAGCAGCCAGCTCCTGCATTGCATTCCCCACAGTCAGACCCCCAATTTGGCCTCCCAGGGACAGGGTCAGGCTGCAGGGTATGCTCTCTGCCCCCTGCTGCCCTTTCCCATCCCCAATCAAGTCTCCATCCCAGGACATACAGGGCTGACATTAGAATCGGCCCTGTATATCCGGGGCCGGCGACCACCGACTGCCCGCCCTAATGCTGCCCCCATCCTCTCCTTTCCTGCCCCTGTCTAGCTTCCCCGTACAACCGACAGGAAGCTAGACGTCAGCGGGAGGGGGCACAAATAGCGGAGATGGACGCCCATCCCCACTATTCATGGCTCGGAATAAGCCTGCATGTGTTTTCGCTACCACGGCAAGCTTCTTCTCAAATTATCTTTTTGCCTGCCTTTTCAATGCCTTGCAGCTAACTTGTCAGTGCTTATGTTATTTCTAGTTTTTGTCATTTGGCTCCTTTTTCCATTTCCTGAAAAATGCTTTTTTGGCTACAACAGCCTCTATGACCTCACCTTTAAACCATGCTGGCAGTTTTTTGGACATCCTTCCACTTTTCTTAAAGCATAGAATACAGCTGATCTGGGCTGCCAAGATAGTATTTTTAAACAACACCCATGATTGATGTAAATCTTTAACCTTTGCAGCTGCTCCTTTTAGTTTTTTCTTAACTATTTCCCCAATTTTATCATAGTCTCTTTTTGAAAGTTAAAAGGTAGTACTGTGGATTTCCTTGCCGTCCTTCCTCCATTTATGAAATCAAATGCAATCATGCTATGATCATTATTGCCAAGTGGCCCCAACACTCTTATCTCTTGCACCATATCTTGTGTTCCACTAAGGACTAGGTCCAGAATGGCTTCCCCTCTGGTCGGTTCATGAACCAGCTGCTTCAAGAAGTAATCATATGTTTCATGTATCTCCCTAGCATGCCCTGCCGTGACACTGACCCAGTTGATACCAGGGTAATTAAAATCACCCATTATTACTATTGTAACTTTTGTTAGCTTCCCTGATTTCTTTGAGGATTTCACCATCCATTTGTTCATTCTGGCCATGAGGTCGTAGTACACCCCCACTGCCATCGCCTTCCCCTTCCCCTTTATATACAGAATTGCAATCCATAGAGATTCTACAGTGAATTTTGTTTCCTGCAACACTTTAATCCGGTGTGGCTCAATGCCCTCTCTAATATAGAATGCAACCACTCCACCAATTTGAGATACTCTATCCTTGTGATATAATTTGTACCCAGGTATCACAGTGTCCCACTGGTTGTCCTCCTTCAACCATGTCTCTGAGATACCAATCATATCTAACCTCTCATTTAGTGCTATATATTTTAACTCTCCCATCTTATATTTTAGATGACTAGCATTTACATACAAGCATTTTAGAGGTCATATTTTATTCATATTAATCTGGTTATCGGTAGGCAGGGGTAACTTCAAATCTTTAAGCTCGGACTGCTCTGTACTTAAAGGCATTTGGGTTACTTTTGTCTTTACTGGAACCTCTCGTAGATATGCCCTAACTTCAGTCTTTTGCTAGTATCCTTTATGGATACATTGTTTCTAACCATATTTTCTTGAGCCCCCTATTATCTAGTTTAAAAGCTGCTCTGTCTCCTTTTTAAAGGTTAATGCCAGCAACCTGGTTACATCCCGGTTAAGGTGGAGTCCATCCCTTTGAAAAACCCCTCCTTTCCCCAGAATGTTGCCCAGTTCCTAACAAATCCCAAACCCTCTTCTTTGCACCATTGCCTCATCCTCACATTGAGACCACAGAGTTCTGCTTGTCTTTTGGACCCTGCACGTGGAATGGGAATCATTTCTGAGAATGTTACCCTGGAAGTTCTGGATTTCAGCTTCCTACCTAAAAGCCTAAACATGGCCTCCAGAACCTCCCTGCCATATCTTCCTATGTCATTGGTATCAATATCTACCAAGACAGCAGACTCCTCCCCAGCACTATCTAATACCTTGTCTAGGTGGCATGTGAGGCCCGCTACCTTTGCACCAGGCAGGCATGTTACCAGGTGATCCTCATGTACACCAGTCACCCATCTATCTACATTCCTAATGATTGAATCACCAACTATAACGGCCATCCTAACCCTTCCCTCA
Organism: Ichthyophis bannanicus; assembly: GCA_033557465.1. Classification (NCBI taxonomy): domain Eukaryota; kingdom Metazoa; phylum Chordata; class Amphibia; order Gymnophiona; family Ichthyophiidae; genus Ichthyophis; species Ichthyophis bannanicus. The sequence goes on from CM066032.1 coordinate 444,333,281, forward strand.
TGGCATATAGCCCTGGAGAAACTTCCTCAGTGTGAGAGGGTTTTACATCACATGGAGAACAGTTCCTATCTACAGGATCACTTCCTGACACATCAAGGTGATGGTCTCCTTTCAGGTAACTTCTCTTTTCCATGGCAGCAGAGAGGCTGCCAGACTGGAGGTGGGACTTCAGTACAACATCTCTGTATGGCTCATCTACATACCTCTCTGTCTTCCTTAGCCCCTTCAAATCTGCTACTCTAGCTTCCAGAGATCAGACTCTTTCCCTGAGAGCAAAGGGCTCCTTGCAGCTACTGCAAACGTAAGACCACTCACAAAATGGGTGAAAATTGTACATGTGACACTCAATGCAAAAGACTAGATAGCCTCCATCTGGCTGCTGGGCTGCTGTCTTCATCTTAGGGGTATGTTTACTAAACTACGGTAATCGTACATAACGCGCGTTATGTAACGTTAACGATCGTAAGCGCATCATAACGCGCGTTATGACGCGCTTATGATCGTTAACGTTACATGACGCGCGTTAATCGTAGTTAACGATCGTAAACTCCCGCGGCGCGGTAAAACACCGCAGAAGGAGGAGAGAGGGCGGAGAGAAGGGGTCAATGGGCGGAGAGTGGGCGGGGAGAGGCTTCCTTCACACTAACGCGCTGATCTGAAGAGCTCAATTCCAACGCGAATGAAAACCTGCCGTTAAATGCACATTACAGGGGAGAGAAACCATTTCAGTGTCAGCAATGTACAGCCCAGGCAGGGAAACCTAAAAAAAGTGATAAGAGTGATACATGTGCACAGAACAAAAGGGCACATAAACACTGAAAATGACCCCAACAAACTGGAAAAAAAACATAACCAAGCTGGCCAATAGTGGTATCAATGAGAAACAACACCCCCCCCCCCCCCGAGTAAGCTCCATAGAACAGATATAAATCGTGGAAGGGTCTATAATCCGTCCCCATACAAGGTGAATGACCCCACAGTGAAATAGCACTGCTCAGGGTTTTCCCCACCATCGGACAGGGTTCCTATGGCATGCACATGTCCCGCAACATCAGGGCGGGCATGTCGGAACGGCAACTGGACTGTTGCCAGAGAAGGGGATACAGAGGGCCGCAGGCGGCACATGCTGTGGTGCAGCTGGGCCACAGTGCGGACTAGGGCGATGCCTAGGTGGCCCATACGAATGCTGAAGCAGCAGAGCAGTCAGACAGCAACTGCTGAAGGCCCAACATGGGCACGACTGTGTTTCCCACAGTGTCACAGGGGATAGTACCCAGCAGCTACCCCCAAGGGCATGGAACATTGGCAGGTGGTGCTGGGAGGAAGCGTGGACACCTATGCAGGCACCCCTACCCCAGAACCCGCACCATAGGCAGCCGCCTACCTGCACACTGGATGGCCTGAGACTGCGCACCACCAGCAGAAGGGCATGTCAGCATGGTGGCTGAGGGATACTGGTGGTGGAGGGGGCAGTGGCAGCTGCCCAGAGCAAACTGTGGCCTAGCCCTGTGTAGGTGGGTGCCGTGTACTGCAACAGATGGGCCCTGTCTGATGAACAGTCATGGTATCACCAAGGAATATACTGATTCTGTGACAACAAGGTGGTGCAGTGAACAAAACTAGTGTATTCCGAAGCAGATGGTCACAGGTTCAAGTCCCAGCTGTGGTTCCCGCCAACCCAGTCCCCATATTTTACCCACTACTACAACATGCTAATACAGACAGCACCTTTATTGCAGATGACGTAAATATGCCCAAGACACCTACATTTTACCCTACAGAGCACAGACACCATAAACATGCACATTACCTAGAGCAGAGCCTCCCAAATGCAGTCCTGGAGGGCCAAACACCATTCCGGTTCCATGCTGCCTCTGATAAAGATGCCTGTGCTGCATTTCTATGCACCACCCCCATGGTATGCAGATGTATCTCACCCATATTCATGAGGGACAGCATGAAAACCCGAACAGTGTTTTGCACCGCAGGTCTGGAGTTGGGAACCTCTGCCGTAAAGCAGCAGCCAACAGGGGCAGACACACCCGCACCCACAGGCCCCATTATCCAAAGCCTCCTGGGGAGGCAGGACATTGGGCTCTGCGTGCATCTCCCAACACTAGCACTTGCATACCTTAGTAATGCCACCCTAAACCGGGGAATATGGTACACATCTATCAGTACTATGTGTACTGGCAGATAGCAATTCCTAGGTTAAGTACACTTTTCTGAGTGAGCTGCATCATAGCAACCTTTCTGATGTCTGTGGAGTGTGCTACAGGTCTTGTGTCTGACAGTGTTTACCAACCTGGGGAGTGACTCCTAAAGTATTGCATACCATAGCCATGCCTGCACTGTGCCTAGGACTGGTGTGGTGGCCTGGGCTGCCCAACACCTCTATAGTTGCACAATGCTGGCATAGGTGTGGGGAGTGTGTGTCTGTCTATCCAGTGTGTGGTGGCTGCCAACACCCTCCACAGCCCACACTGCTAGCACTGTTGCCAGTATTGGCCTGCCAATGTGCATAATGAGGAGCAAGGTACCGTGGGAATAGCCTGGATAGGGTGGCCTGGTCTGGATGCATCTTCACACGGCATAGGGCAATGGCTCGGACATTGTAGTTCCTGGCCACCATCTGCACAGACAGGGTGGCCATAGAATGTCCTGCTGGGAGGTCACTCTCACCCTGACTGAGCAGTGACCATGGCATGGCTAGGTTCCCCTATAGTGCTGTATAGCATTTCTCTCATGTGATATTTGTGGGTTTTGTTTTGGGGCCCAATCACTGACTTATCTGCTTGGTGTGTATGTTGACATCCCTGTTCTGGGTACATGCATCTTCTCTAGGACCATGCACTATGGACTAGCTGGCAGACTGTCTGCAGCTAGTATGTGTCTTGCTGGAGCACCTTGCAGGGTGCAGCGGCTGGAGGCTTGCTGATGGAGAATGTCAGATAATGGTGGGGGGCAGCTGAGCATTTCCAGGCCTGCCGTCTGTCTGCTATTGTGTTATGGGTGTGTACCGCTCTGTTTGTTGCCCAGCAGGAATGGGGTTGCTGGTCCCCTCTACTGCAGCCATTTCAGGGAAGTAGACTGTGGATCTATTGATGGGTGATCCTGTTTCCCACCCTGAGCCCCAGAGGGTGGGTTGTGTGGTGGTACATAATCTGCCTATGGGTCCATACACCTCCCCTCCCCTCCCCTCTTCTCTTCTCTCCTCTCCTCTCCTCTCCCTTCACCTACAGCAGGTAACGATGGCACCAACACAGGATATGCACTATTCTGGGTGCAGCATCGCCCATAGGGACTAGACATGACCGAGACATACAGCAGGATACAGATGTATCCTAGGTGTGTCTAACTGAGCTACCTATCACACACTGATGGGGACCTGCAGCATGGAGTATTTCAGCCATGAAAGGTGCTGTGGACCTGATGCTGGGCGCCCCACCTCAACCTCAGTGTGGGCACTGTACCCGCACAATGTGACTGTCTGTGGCTTCTGTGTGGCAGTGCCACACACAGTCTGTTCCCCCTACAAGGCCGAGGTGCTGTGGGGGTGCATACCCGATCTTGTGCCCATCTCTCGACTGCTGATTTGCATGTGCAGTGCATCATGGGTTCGGGTGGGTTACCCCTATCCTGGTGACCACAGCAGACAGTTTGTGTGGTGACGTGCAGTCCTGCAGCCAGCCAGGGCTTTGTTCACATCCTTATAAGGTGTCCTATAGGGGACATTATAGGGTGCCTTGGCGGACAGTACACTTTATAGTGTGCCCCATGGAGTGCGTTATGGGGTGCCTTATGCGGCACCTTAGGTTATGCCACCGTGAGGGTGTGTTTGCTGGCAGCACTAATTAAAATACACATCACGTGCCTCAACAATCGCTACTTAAATGTTAAGGGTGCTGCCTCAGTTAGCCTTATACATTAGGCCCACTGGGTAAACGAACCCATGACCCCGGTACCATCAGTCAGTGTTGTAACCATTGTGCTACAGCTCTGTTGCTGTGCTTATATGCCTGCGCGCCTTCTTAAGATTAACGCGCGGTAACGTGCCCAGTAGCGCTCGTTCATTTATGGCGCCTTGTAACGCGCATTCTCGGAAACGATGTCCTTATTTGGGGTTTCTGTCTCTACCGCGGCTCCTAACGCGAATCGCATTAACGCAGTTTAGTAAACATACCCCTTAGTTTTAAGGTTTTGTTGAGATATTAAAGTTGTTTACTTACTTAGGTTTGCTGGAGATACTTATATTATATCATATACTTTAAATGGGCTTTGCTCACCTGAAGAATAATTAATCTCAGGTCCTTAATAAATGTATTCCTGATGATGGTAACCAGCTGTACCTGAAGTTGCTTATGGGAAACTCACCCCTTTAGTAGGTTTAAGAGCCTATAAAGCTAATATTATCCCTGGGGAGTGTGGGAGAGAAGGAAGACTTTAAAGCTGGATTGCTACACAGTGCCCTTTACCTGTGCTTCTAAGGCAGAGGTACTCAAATCCAGTCCTGGAGGGCCACAAACCAGTCAGGTTTTTGGGATATCCCTAATGAATATTCATGAGATATATTTGCATGCACTGCCTCCGTTGTATTTGAATCTATCTCATACATATTCATTAGGGATATCTCGAAAACCTGACTGGTTTGCAGCCCTCCAGGACTGGATTTGAGTACCTCTGTTCTAAGGTAAAGTCTCATCATTTTCCTGGGTGATTCACACAGCACTTGGTTTGATAGAGGGGGGGGGGCCTCTCAAATTGCCCCTTTGATCCGTCACTTTCCTTTAACACCTATTTAAGACAACATCACAGATTGTTTGCCTCCTAACTGGAAGACCTTTTTGTAAAGGTCACTAGAAGTAAGTTTGGTTCTTTGTTCTTAGAGTGTTTATTCTACTAGTATGCTAAGCTATACTGTGATTTGATTTAAATAAAAAAAGTTGGGAGGCGGAGCCTGGAGCTGAGCTGCATGGACGGCTAGAGCGTGAGCTCCGGAGAGACTCGTCGTTGAATCCTGTGTCTGCGCCCTTGTATTGTGCTGCTGAGAGCTGTAAACGGTGGATACAAGCCCGGGGATGACGAGCTCTAAACCGGTACTTTGGATTTTACTCCGGGACAGAATGTGAGCGAAAACATTCCAAAACTGAGCCTCCGTCTCCTCAGAAAATGGCGGCGGGGCGAGAGCAGCCGGAAGTGCTGCAAGAGGTGCTGCAGGAGATTCGGGCGGTCAAGGAGATTGTGTCGGCCAACAGTGAATCCCTTACCAATATGAAGGAGGACATCGGGCAGCTTAGGAGTAAGCTGGAAAGTCTGTCGGCCCGACAAGAAACGACCAAACAGAGGCTTGGTGTGCAGGAAGACAGATCGAAAAGTATTGACAAGCATACTAGGCAGATTGATCGGCTACAAAGGGAGCTCGAGGATATGAACAACAGGGCCCGGCGGAATAATGTCAGAATGGTGGGAGTACCGGAGGGAGCAGAAGGGAAGGACATTTTTGCCTTTCTAAACAAATTTATGATGTCTACCTTAAAGCTCTCCTTTGAGGCTCCCTTTGAATTAGAAAGAGCGCACCGCGTTCCTGCACAGATATCGCTCCAGAATAAAAGGCTGAGGCCGATCATTTTTAAGATCCTGCGTCATCAGCAAGCAATGAAGATCCTGGAGGCAGCCCGAGCCCGTTCACCGCTGGAATTTGAGGGCCACAACATCATGTTCTTTCCTGACTTTGCCAAGAGCACGGTGGAGAGAAGAAGAAAGTTTTTGGAGTTGAAGCCGCGGTTGCAACGGCTACAAGCAAGGTTTGGGCTGCTTCAGCCAGCTCGAATGAGAGTTACGCTGCACAACGTTACAAGAACCTTTGACAAACTGGAGGACCTGATCGTTTTTTTGGAGGATAAGGAGGCAGAGCTCATGAGTTGAACAGTACTGGGTCATTTTTTGGAATGGCTGTCAATCGTGGTGGTGCTATTGTGGGAGTGGGGGAGGTAAGGTGGTCTATTAGTGTGGGATATACTCCCTCCAAGACCAATGTTTCTCGGCACTGCTGTCTGTTACCAGTTTGTATTAAGGGCGCAGACTTTGGAACTGTGTGATTATGTCCCTCTGTGCTAGTTCTGCTGCTCCACTCTGGGTTCACCCGTTTTTGTTTTATATTATATAATTTCTCTCCCCCCCTTGGCGATCCATGGGAATGTATGGTATTTTTGTTATATTTGGCTCTCCATCAAACTATCTGTACCAGCTGTTGTTATGCTTTATTTACCATGGTCTGTTTCTGTGAAAGGAGTCATGCTTGTTTGGGGTAAGACTGTAACGGGTGGGTTAACTGGTAATATTGGATGTTAGTCAAATGGTTGTGTTAAGAATTCATTCGCTGAATGTGAATGGTATTAATAATCCCATTAAAAGGAAAAAAGTTATTCTTTATGGGAAGCAGGTCAACAGCGACATCTTTATGTTGCAGGAGACACATTTAAATGAACGAGAGTCGCTGAAATTGGATATGAGACCCTTTACCCTAGTAGCATTTTCCCCGGCGACGGGTAAGCATAATGGAGTGGCTATTCTCGCTCGAAAGTCCCTCCAGCTCACGGTGGTGCAGTCGAGAGCAGATCAGGAAGGGAGGTGGGTTAAGGCTCACATAAAAGTGGGGGCGTTGGAGTTAACCCTAATGAATCTTTATGCTCCTAATGACGATTCTCCAGACTTTTTTCAGAGTTTGGCTGAAGAATTATACTCTGATGTTGCAGCTCCTATGGTACTAGGGGGTGACTTTAACCTAGTCCTTGATGCTTTAGTAGATAGAAAACCCCCTAGGTCCCTAGGAGTTGGCAAAGCTCAGAAGATATTAATGTCCTTGATAAGAGAGGCTGGACTGATTGATGCTTGGAGATGGTTGCATCCTGGAGACCGAAAATTTACTTTTTATTCGGCCCCCCATGGGACTTTGTCTAGGATAGACTTTTTTCTGGTATCTAAGTCCCTGGCGCCTATTTTGCTTGCTGCTGAGATTCTTACGGCCCATGTATCTGACCATTCAGCTCTCTGCTTAGAATTAGAGGATATAAAGCAGGACCCGGTACCGGGGAGATGGTCTTTCGACAGGTCGCAAATAGAGAACGTTGAATTCCAACTGAAGGTGAAAGCGGCTATTGCAGAGTATTTTGACTTTAACCCCCCACAGTTGACTAAGGGGTGGGCGAAATGGGAAGGTTTTAAAGCCTTCATGAGAGCGGAGATAACCAGCTTTAGTATTGCTCAAGCTAGATTGCGTAAGAAGAAGTTGAAGGTGCTCGATCTGCAAATCAAGGCAGGGGAGCGTATTTTGGCACGGCGATCAGATCCCTGTATACTATTGCGCCTACAAAGATTGAGATTTAATTACAACCAGCTTCTCTCTTCTGAGGCGGTCCGCCTTATTAAGTCTCAAGCCGGCACTTATTATAGGGAAAGCAATAAGGCAGGCAGGTTGTTAGCTAATACTCTGAAAGCCCGCAAAGAGGCAGGCCGGATTGCTGCCCTTAGGGACGGCTGTACTTCAGAGTTGGCTAAGACGGACTCTGATATTGTTGGGATCTTTAGAGCTTTTTACGAGCGGCTTTATTCCTCGGAAACAGAATGTTCGGCAGAGGCATTTGAAAGTCTAATGGACAAGGTTCAGAAACCGACTCCGGATTCTGCTATAATGGCAGCACTTGATAGCCCGATCTCTTTGGAAGAAATTCATGGGGCGATCGAGTCTTTGGCAGTGGGGAAGGCGGTGGGCCCTGATGGTTTCCCTTCAGAGTTTTTTAAGACCTTTTCTAAAGAGCTTGCCCCTTTTTACAACAGTATTTCCAAGCGTTATTGGAGGAATGTCCTCAGGTGGGCTCATTTGCGGCGGCAAACATCATTGTGCTAGAGAAGGCAGGGCGGGATCCATTAGAGGCGGGTAATTACCGTCCGATTTCACTGCTGAATGTAGATTATAAAATTTATGCAACCGTCCTGGCGAAACTTTTAGCGGCAGTGATCCCTTTTTTGATTCATCCTGATCAATGTGGTTTTGTAGGGGGCCGATCGACTGCTGATAATGCCAGACTTTTTTGTCATGTCTTGGCGGCAGCTGAAGTTGCTGAGTGTCCCTTAGTGGGCTTATCATTGGACGCCGAAAAGGCATTCGATCGCTTGGAATGGTCTTTTCTTTTTCCTGCCTTGCGATGGTTTGGATTTGGGGGGAAGTTTATTGAGCTCGTGAAAGTCATGTATGCCCAGCCGCTGGCACGTATATGTGTTAATAATGTACAGTCACAGGACTTTGTGTTGGGCCGGGGGACTAGGCAGGGATGCCCGCTTTCCCCATTGTTATTTAATTTGGCGTTGGAGCCCCTCGCCTTATTGCTTAGGCAGAATCCCCTTGTGCGAGGAGTGGATGTTCTTGGGAGCGAGATTAAACTGTCAGCATATGCGGATGACCTGTTACTGTTTACGTGTCCGGAGTCGGTACCTCATATTCTTTCGCAGATAGATTGCTATGCGGGTCTCTCTGGTTACAGGATAAACTGGTCAAAATCTGTTGCGTTTCCCTTAAACACGCGGATGTTTAAAGCACATCTGTCACAATTTCCTTTTGTTTGGGAGACGAAAATGGTTAAATATCTAGGAATGTTTTACTGTAGTCCATTAGAAGAAATGATCCGTTTTAATACTGAATACTTACTTTCTACTGTTGAAGCAATGGTCGTCAAGTGGTCGCCCTTGCTGTTATCCTGGTGGGGACGCTTAGAGACTATTAAAATGACAATCGCTCCCAAAATTAATTATATATTAGAAATGTTGCCTTTCTACTTCCCTGATCAGGTGTATAAAAGAGTGGAGAGGGCGCTTACGCGCTTTTTATGGAATAGTAAGCCCCCTCGAATTGCTTTGGCAAAGTTGAAGGCTGTTAAAGAAGACGGTGGGGTAAATTTTCCTGATTTTCGATTATACCACAGTGCCTTCTTGGTGAAACAAGGGAGTAGATGGGTTGGAAGCTCGTCGGGGCTAAGTCCGAGGTGGCTGGAAATTGAAGTAAGGGTAGCTGCCCCTTTCCCGCTAGTGCTGGCGCCTGAAATGCTCTTTAATCCTTCCTATGGTAGATCTCAAGTATTCACGGATACTCAACGGGCCTTTCAGGACCTTATTCAGTCTGGGCAGCTGGAGGAGAGATACTCCTTGGGTCTCCTGTTATGGTTCAATCCCCTTTTTAAGATTCAGGGGAGGATAGTGGCATGGAAGCAGTGGTACAGTAACGGAATCTGGACATTAGGCCATTTAATTGATGGCGGCAAATGGAAGGCTTTTGACAGGCTTCAGCTGGAGTTTAACATTCCTGGCTCGTTATTCTATCAATGGATCCAACTACGGCATTGTGTAGAGCGTGCCGTGGGAGAGGTTAAAACTTTGCGACCTGAAGGAGGATTGGCTGCACTTCTTAGACACTTACAAGAGCTAAGTGGTAAGGCCTCCTGTGTATACAAAATACTGGGTCGGAGGGGAAGCTCGAAATTGGAAGGGGTGCAGAGAGCTTGGGAGCACGATACGGGTCTTGTTATCTCTCAGCAAAGCTGGGCAAAGTTCTGGGCCTCTCAGATCAGAGTTTCAAAATCGGCTTCGGTTACTCAGTCCTTGTTTTTTTTTGCGCATAGGGCTCAACTGACTCCTGTGAGAATTGCCAAAAGGGATAACTCCGTAAGTGATAAATGTTGGTTATGCCAGGGGGATGTGGGGACTCTTAAACATATCGTATATGATTGTACACAGCTTCGATCCTTTTGGGGGCAGGTGTGGGAGCGTATCCAAGGGGTTCTTAGATTTAGAGCCCTCCTTTCTTGGGAAATCCTGGTTTTCCGTTCTGAGATATCGGTTCCTTTGCAGAGCAAGCATGACTCCTTTCTTCTGGATTTTATGTTGGGGATTGCCCTATGCTGTCGCTTTCGGTGTTGGAAGGTGGTCACTGACCTCCATTGGCACACATGGTGGAATCAGGTGTGTTTGTACTGTCATTATGAGATGATGCCTCGTAAAGGTGCCAGACCCTCACTACACTCTTGGAAGAAATGGCAGCCCCTTTTGGACTTTGGTAATGTTGCTCAATGCTCCGGTGAAGGTACAACCTTTTGTTACTCCTTGTGAATGGGGCTAGGGTGGTGGTTTTGGATGTGGAGGTATGGGTAGGGTGGATGGGAGCGGTGGTTGAGTTTGAGCCAAGGGAGGAGAGAGGGAGGTGGTGGGGTAGTTTTGTTGGAATAGGATGTACGGAATTGTGTTGGTGTTTTGTTGTATTTGTTGAAAACTAAATAAAGTTATTAAATAAAAAAAGTTCTCTAGTTTTTTTCAGTAACTATTTACTCTATTTTACTTTCTATACTAAGCTATACTTTGATTTGGATCTGTGCTGGGTCCGCTGCTTTTTGACATATTCATAGATGACCTGGAAAAGGGAATAACGAGTGAGGATATCAAATTTGCAGATGACACAAAACTATTTAAAGTTGTTAAAACCCGAGAGGGTTGTGGACAATTGCAAGAGGATCTTGATAAATTGGAAGACTGGGCATCAAAATGGCAAATGAAATTTAATGTGGACAAGTGCAAAGATATGCACCTAAGGAAGAACAACCCAAACTATGGCTACACGATGCAAGGTTCCACATTAGGAACCACCACCTAGGAAAAATATTTAGGCGTCATTGTGGATAACATGTTAAAACCCTCGGCCCGGTGTACATCAGTGGCCAAAAGAGCAAATAGAATGCTAGGTATCATAAGGAAAAGAATGGAAAATAAAACAAAAGATATTATAATGCCTCTATATCGTTGCATGGTGAGACTGCACCTTGAATATTGTGTGCAATTCTGGTTGCCGTATCTTAAATAGGATAAAGCGTTATTTGAAAAGATTCAGAGAAGAGCCACCAAAATGGTAAAGGGGATAGAAGAATACTCCTATGAAGAAAGGCTAAAAAGGTTTGGGCTCTTTAACCTGGAATAGAGACGGCTGGGGGGAGATATGATAGAAGTCTATAAATTAATGAACGGAGTGGAAGGGTAAACGTAGATCGATTGTTTACATTATCAGAATATAGAAAGACTAGGGGACATGCAATGAAGCTACAGGGTAAACTATTTAAGACTAATAAAAGAAAATATTTTTTCACTCAACGTGTAATCAAACTCTGGAATTTGTTACCGGAGGATGTAGTAAAGGCTTTTAGTGTAACTGGGTTTAAAAAAGGTTTGGACAAGTTCCTGGAGGAAAGGTCCATAAACCATTATTAAGAAGGGACCCAGGATATCAATGCTTGACCCAGTACAAGCATTGTGGAACCTGTGTCTTTTGGGGAAACTGCTAGGTACGTATGACCTAGATTGGCCACTGTTGGAAACAGGATACTGGGCTTGATGGACCTTGGTCTGACCCAGTATGGCATATCTTATGTTCTTATGTTCTTATTTGATTTAAATGAAAAGCTCTCTGGTGGTACTCACTGGCTCAGCAAAGCACACTGAGGTGGTACTCACTGGCTCAGCAAAGCACACTGAATTCTAAAATACACAGCTTTATCTGCTTTAACCCAAAGATTGCCTTTTTTTCCTCAAGATTTAGGGGTATGTTTACTAAACTGCGGTAATCGTGAATAACGCGCGTTGTATAACGTAAACGCTTGTTAGCGCATCATAATGCGCATTATGACGCGCTAACGAGCGTTAACGTTATACAACGCGCGTTATGACGCGCTAACGAGCGTAATGCTCTGCGGCGCGGTAAAATACCGCAGAAGGTGGAGAGAGGGCGGAGAGAAGGGGTCAATGGGCTCCCCTCACACTAACGTGCTGAATTTCAGGGCTGAATTCCAACGCGAATGAAAACCTACCATTAAAGGCACATTACAGGGGAGAGAAACCATTTAAGTGTCAGCAATGTACAGCCCAGGCAGGGAAACCAAACAAATGTGATAAGTGTGATAAATGTGCACAGAACAAAAGGGCACAGAAACACCGAAAATGACCCCAACAAACTGGAAAAAACCAATAACCAAGCTGGACAATAGTGGTATCAATGAGAAACATCAACCCCTTCCCTCCCACGAGTAAGCCCCATAGAACAGATATAAATCGTGGAAGGGTCTATACGCCGTCCCCATACAAGGTGAATGAGCCCACAGTGACATAGCGCTGCTCAGGTTTTTCCCCACCATCGGACAGGTGCAAATTTCCCAAAACATCAGGGTGGGCATGTCGGAACGGCAACTGGACAGATGCCAGAGAAGGGGATACAGAAGGCCGCAGGCGGCACATGCTGTGGTGCAGCTGGGCCACAGTGCGGACTAGGGTGATGCCTAGGTGGCCCATACGAATGCTGAAACAGCAGAGCAGCCAGACAGCAACTGCTGAAGGTCCAACATGGGCATGAGTGGGTTTCCCAAAGTGTCACAGGGGATAGTACCCAACACTTACCCCCAAGGGCACGGAACATTGGCAGGCGGGGCTGGGGGGGAGCGTGGACGTCTACGCAGGCACCCAAACCCCAGAACCCACACCATAGGCAGCCGCCTACCTGCACACTGGATGGCCTGAGACTGCGCACCACCAGCTCCACCAGCATAAGGGCATGTCAGCATGGTGGCTGAGGGATACTGGTGGTGGAGGGGGCAGTGGCAGCTGCCCAGAGCAGACCGTGGCCTAGCCCTGTTTAGGTGGGTGCCATGCACTGCAACAGACAGGCCCTGTCTGACCAACAGTCATGGTATCACCAGGGAATGCACTATCTCTGTGATAACATGGTGGTGCAGTGCACATAAACCAGTATATTCAGAAGCAGAAGGTCACAGGTTCAAGTCCCAGCTGTGGTTTCCGCCAACCCAGTCCTCATATTTTACCCACTACTATAACGTGCTAATACAGACAGAACCTTTCGTGCAGATGACGTAAACATGCCCAAAACACCTACATTTTACCCTACAGGGCACAGACACCATAAACATGCACATTACCTAGAGCAGAGCCTCCCAAATGCAGTCCTGAAGGGCCAAACACCATTCCGGTTCCATGCTGCCTCTGAAAAGATGCCTGTGCTGCATTTCTATGCGCCACCCCCATGGTATGCAGATGTATCTCATGCATATTCATGAGGGACAGCATGAAAACCCAAACAGTGTTTTGCACCGCAGGAATGGAGTTGGGAACCTCTGCCGTAAAGCAGCAGCCAACAGGGGCAGACACACCCGCACCCACAGGCCCCATTATCCAAAGCCTCCTGGAGAGGCAGGACTTTGGGCTCTGCATGCATCTCCCAATACTAGCACTTGCATACCTTAGTAATGCCACCCTAAACCTGGGAATATGGTACACATCTATCAAAAGGTTGCTATGATTTCTGGCAGATAGCAATTCCTAGGTTATGTACAATTTTCGGAGTGAGCTGCATCATAGCAACCTTTCTGATGTCTGTGGAGTGTGCTACTGGTCTTGTATCTGACAGTGTTTACCAATCTGGGGAATGACTCCTACAGTATTGCGTACCATAGCCATGCCTGCACCGTGCCCAGGACTGGTGTCGTGGCCTGGGCTGCCCATCACCTCTATAGTTGCACAATGCTGGCATAGGTGTGGGGAGTGTGTGTCTGTCTATCCAGTGTGTGGTGGCTGCCAACACCCTCCACAGCCCACACTGCTAGCACTGTTGCCAGTATTGGCCTGCCAATGTGCATAATGAGGAGCAAGGTACTGTGGGAATAGCCTGGATAGGGTGGCCTGGCCTGGCCGCATCTGCACAGGGCATAGGGCAATGGCCGGACATTGTAGTGTCCGGTACCACCTGCACGGACAGGGTGGCCATAGCATGGCCTGCTGGGAGGTCACTCTCACCCTGACTGAGCAGTGACCATGGCATGGCTAGGTTCCCCCATAGTGCTGTGTAGTATTTTTTTTATGTGATATTTATGGGTTTCCTTTTGGGGCCCAATCTCTGACTTATCTGCTTGGTGTGTATGTTGATATCCCTGTTCTGGCTACATGCATCTCCTTCAGGACCATGGACTAGCTGGTGGACTGTCTGCAGCTAGTATGTGTCTTGCTGGAACACCGTGCAGCGGCTGGAGGCTTGCTGCTGTAGAATGTCAGATAATGGTGGGGGGCAGCTGAGCATTTCCAGGCCTGCCGTCTGTCTGCTATTGTGTTATGGATGTGTACTGCTCTGCATTGCCTGCCCTGTAAGGTGTTTGATCCCTAGCAGGACTGGGGTGATGGTCCCCTCTACTTCCACCATTGCAGGGGGGTAGAAAGTGGATCTGGTGGTGGGAGATCCTGAGCCCCAGAGGGTGGGTTGGGTGGTGGTATGTAATCTCCCTGGTAACCACAGCAGAATGTGGGTGTGGTGCCATGCAGTCCTCCTGTAGCGAACCGGGTGTTTATTAGCATCTTTAGCCCACTGGTTACTTCACTGCCCATGGAGTCAGAGGTCATGGGTTAACAACCCACAGTGGGGTTCATCGATAGGGTTGTCTTAGGCATTGTCTATTTTTATTGTATATTAGTGCTGCCAGCAGAACCACCATCAGGGTACTGTCACCTTAGGGCGGCTCATACGTCGCCCTATAAAGCGTCTTATAAGGTGCCTTATATGGTGTCCTATAGGGGATATTATAGGGTGCCTTGGCAGACAGCGCACTTTATAATGTGCCCTATGGAGTGCCTTCTAGGGTGCCTTATGTGGCACCTTAGGTTACGCCACTGTGAGGGTGTGTTTGCTGGCAGCACTATTAATGTACAACTCAACTTCCTCACAGCCCAATACTTAACCCTTTCCAGGCCAAGCCCAAAACTTTCGGGATCCAAACATCTGCCTAAATATTCCTATCAAATGGTATATAATACATGTCCATGGCAGAGGGAACGTCACTATCGGAACATATTGAATAAGACGAGTACAATTTTCCTGACATATGCAAACATTAACCCGGCTGCAGACTGTGGATTAAAATATTATAGTAGGCTTTCAAAGGGCTACCCATGATGCCTCAGCCAGCCTTAATCATTAGGCACACTGGGGAATTGAACCCATGACTCTTGTACTATTGGTCTGTGTAGTAACCATTGTGCTACAGCTCTGTTTCTGTATTTGGGTGTCTGCGCGCCTTCTTACGCTTAACGTGCAGTAACGCGCCCTGTAACGATCATTGCTGCGCGGCGCGTTTATAGCGCGCGTTATCACTAACGATGTACCGCCCATGTCCTTGTTTGGCATTTCTTCCACTAACGCGGCTCCTAACGCGAATCACACTAACGCAGTTTAGTAAACATACCCCTTAGAGTATATTCCAGACGATAAATACTTACAAGTGCAGTTCTATTTCCAGTTGCAGCAGTCCCTCTGGGTAGTCCTTCAAGACTGTTTCTTCTTTTGCTTCTGCTACATCAACTTTACCTTTGAAGGTGAAAGCTTTGGAGATCAATTTGTCTACTTAGAGAACAGAAATTTGGGAGAATTATTGCACAGATTAATGACACTATGACTGTCCATAAGGCCCTACTTCAAGTTAAGATAGTAACAGCCAAAAAGCTGGAAAATCTTGTAAATTACATCAGACATCTCAATTTCCTCTTGGTAAATTGTGTCTCTCCCCTCACCCCCCCCCCCCCATGTATTTATTTAATTGAAGTGCTATTGCAGGTGCCTGAAGCAGCTATCTGACCTGTTAATAAGTTTTAATTTTTACGACCTTCCCAACATTGATTTGTCCTTGAAGGAGCAGTCTGGGCTCTGGCTAGTGGCTATACATTTGAGAGCTTCATATGTGATAGAGAGGTTGATCTCTAGTTTGATTTCTTGTTTCTGTATTTATTATTTACCCTTATTTTTTTGGATTCTTGGGAACTTATTTTTCATTTTTTGTCAATATTCTTTGATGGAAAAGTTCTATAACATCAACAAAGACAAAACCTGGAGCTGACTGTGGTACAGATCATCAACTACTAGTATGCAACTCAAGCTAAAGTTGAAAAAGAGCAAACCACTCATGAATGCAGCAAAATATGACCTTGAGAATATACCACTGGAATTTAAAGACTGCCTGCAAAATCGATTTGCTGCTTTAGATACAAATGACAGAGCTCCAGAAGAGTTATGGAATGACATCAAGAAGATTGTGTTGGAAGAAAGCGAGAAGTCTCTACAAAAGGTGAAAAAACAAAAACGGCCAAAATGGATGACGGAAGAAACTCTGAAAATTGCCCAGAAATGCAGAGAAGCTAAAGCCAGAGGAGAAAGAAAGACAATAACAGAACTCAACAGAGATTTCCAACATGCAGCAAGACAGGACAAGGAAAAGTACTACAATGACACATGCAAGGAAATAGAAGCAGAAACTATTAGAGGAAGAACAAGATCGGCTTTCCTAAAACTACGAGAGTTAAAGAAAAAGTTCCAGCCTCGAATTGGAATGTTACAAGATGCTCAAGGTTCTATGTTGAATGATGCTGAGAAGATCAAGAAAAGGTGGAAGGAATATACAGAGTTTTTATATGATAAAGATCAAGTGGACCAACAGCCGTTTCAACCTATACCTTATGATCGGGAACCATTGGTGATGAAAGAAGAAGTTGAAGCAGCATTGAAAGCCTTATCAAAGAACAAAGCACCAGGCATTGATAGCATTCCCATAGAAGTATTACAGCAATCTGATGCAGCTGTTATCATACTTACAAGGCTCTGCCAAGAAATATGGAAGACAACATCATGGCCAACTGACTGGAAAGATCTGTGTTTATACCAATACTAAAGTGGGAGGAGTGGTCTAGTGGTTAGGACAAGGTACTTCAGGCCGGAGGGCCGGGGGTTCAAGTCCCACCTGGGGACAGCAATCTCAGGCCGGAGGGACTGGGATTTCTAGTCCTATAGGCACTCCTTGTGGTCTTGGGCAAGCCACTTAACCCTCCATTGCCCATGTTCCCTGTAAGTATTAGCGTATGTGTGTCATATCCCCTCGTGTTAAATGTATCTCCCAATTGACTGCTTTGACCCGGTGAAAAGCGGGATATAAATAAAGCTAAATAAAATAAAGAAAGAAAGAAAGGTGATCCAACTGACTGTGGAAATTATCGCACAATCGCTCTGATCCCACATGCCAGCAAGATTCTACTGAAGATTATTCAAAAGAGACTACAACCATACCTGGAACAAGAACTCCCTGAAGTGCAAGCAGGGTTCAGGAAAGGGCGAGGAACGAGAGACATCATTGCAGATGTGAGATGGATCCTTGAAAAGACTAAAGAATACCAAAAGGTTAACTATTTGTGCTTTATCGACTATAGCAAGGCTTTTGACTGTGTAAACCATGAGAAACTCTGGGCCACATTAAGAAGCATGGGTATACCAGAACACCTGATCGTACTCTTGCACAATCTGTACATTGATCAAGAAGCAACAGTTCGAACGGAACAAGGAGAAACAGAATGGTTTAAAATAAGCAAAGGTGTAAGACAAGGCTGCATACTTTCCCCCTACCTGTTTAATTTATATGCAGAACAAATCATCAGAGAAGCAGGATTGTATGAAGACAACAGAGGTGTGAAGATTGGTGGAAGACTCATCAACAACCTTCGCTATGCTGATGATACCACATTACTGGCTGAAAGTGAAGATGATCTGAAACATTTGCTTCTCACAATCAAAGAACATAGTCTCAAAATGGGCCTGCACCTTAATGTAAAGAAGACAAAGATCATGACAACTGGCATAATCAACAGGTTCATCGTTGAAGGAGAAGAAATTGAAATTGTGAACAACTTTAACCTACTTGGATCAACTATCAATAAAGAAGCAACAAGCAGTCAAGAAATCAGACGACGCATTGCTCTTGGCAGAATGGCTATGAAAGACCTAGATAAGATTCTCAAGAGCAGAGATGTCTCTCTCCATACAAAGATTCGACTTGTTCAAGCCATGGTATTTTCAATAACATCATATGGATGTGAAAGCTGGACAGTGAAAAAGATAGACAGGAAGAAAATTGATGCCTTTGAATTATGGTGCTGGCGGTGAATACTGTGTATACCATGGACTGCCCGAAGAACAAACCAGTCAGTACTAGAGGAGATCAAACCTAAGCTTTCTTTAGAACATAGGTGTCAAACTCTGGCCCGCGGGCCAAATTTGGCCCGTAGTGTAATTATATTTGGCCCGCGAGGCTATACCAAATGACTACTAGAGCTAGCCCGCCGGTATTATACAGCGCATTCATTCATCGCTAATACTACAAATCCCATAATGCCTTGCTGTTGTTTTGGCGCGTCAATCAGGACAGGTCCCAGAAACGCCCTCTCCTGTGTGACAGAAGTCATAGCGATCTCAAGCTACAACTGTCACTGTGGAACCCCTTCCCAAAAATGGCAAAAAGAAAGGCAGACAACAGGAACTTTCTGGACAGGTGGGAGACAGAATATTTGTTTACATATGTAAAAGACAGACCTGTTTGTCTGATTTGTGGAGTCAACGTGGCTATAACTAAGGAGTATAACATTCGACGACACTATGAAACAAAACACCATGACAAGTACAAGGACCTGGACATGACTCAAAGGAGCCAGAAAGTGGAGGAGATGAAAAGAAGTTTGGTTTCACAACAGAATATGTTCAAAAAAGCCACATCACAAAGTGAGGCTGCTGTAAAGGCTAGTTATATTGTGGCAGCAGAGATCGCAAAATCAGCCCGGCCCTTTAATGAGGGAGAGTTTGTGAAAAAGTGCATGTTGAAAGTTTGTGACATCGTGTGCCCAGAGAAAAAGCAAGCCTTTTCAAACGTGAGCCTGAGCAGAAACACAGTAGCTGATCGCACATGTGATCTTGCCACCAATCTGTATGACCAGCTTTTGGAAAAGGGAAAAGATTTTGTTGCATTCTCCCTTGCTGTGGATGAGAGCAGCGACGCATCTGATACTGCTCAGCTGTCAGTCTTCATCCATGGAGTGGACTCAAATATGTGTGTTACGGAGGAGCTATTGGGATTCAAATCAATGCATGGCACAACCACAGGAAAGGAAATTTTTGAGGAGGTTTCCAAATGCGTAACTGAAATAAAGCTGCCGTGGGATAAACTTGTGGGATTAACGACAGATGGTGCGCCAGCGATGTGCGGTAAAACAAGTGGACTGGTGGGCAGGGTCCGGGAGAAGATGCAGGAAGAGAACTGTGCAGGTAAACTAACTGTTTATCACTGCATCATACATCAGGAATCATTGTGTGGCAAAGCCCTAAAGATGGAACATGTTATGACCACAGTAACACAAGTAGTTAACTTTATAAGAGCCAAAGGTCTGAATCACCGCCAGTTTAAGTCTTTTCTGGAGGAGTGTGGTTCGGAATACGCAGACGTGCCGTATCACACAGAGGTGAGATGGTTAAGCCGAGGAAAAGTACTGAATAGATGTTTTGAGCTGCATGAGGAAATATGTCAGTTTCTGGAAAGCAAAGGGAAGGACACAGCAGAGCTTCGGGAGAAAAAGTTTCTGTGTGAGCTGGCCTTTCTGTGTGACATCTCGAGCCATCTCGATGCGCTGAACCTGCAGCTTCAGGGGCGGGGGCGCATCATCACAGACATGTACGCTGCAGTGAGGGCTTTTAAAACTAAACTGTGCCTGTGGGAGAATCAGATGCTGCAAGGAAACCTTGGCCATTTTCCCTGCTGCCAAACCATGAAAACGCAGTTCTTTACCAACTTGTTCCCATGCGCACAGTTTGCTGAAAAACTCAGTGTACTCGGCGCTGAGTTTAGCCGGCGATTTGCCGACTTTGATGTCCAGAAATGTAGGTTTGAACTGCTCAGTAATCCCTTTGCAGTTAATGTGGAAAACGCACCAACCAACCTCCAAATGGAGCTAATTGAACTCCAGTGTAATGACACGCTGAAGTCAAAGTATGATGCTGTGGGCGCCGCCCAGTTTCCACAGTTCATCCCTGACACAATGCCTCAGCTCCGCACCCAAGCTGCTCAGATGCTCTCCATGTTCGGCAGCACTTATCTATGTGAGCAACTTTTCTCCTCGATGAAGATGACCAAAACATCTCACAGGAGACGTCTGACTGATGAACACCTTCGCTCGATACTGAGGATTTCCTCAGCTCAAAGCCTGAGCCCAGACATTGATGAACTATCATCCAAGAAGAGATGCCAGGTATCTGGCTTGGGCACATCAGATTAGATCAGTGTGCAGCAAACTGAGCAATAATTAACGTTTTCTTTATGCACTTTTTCTTGCTACTCCAAGACATGGGCTTGAATGGTTGATTAATTTTATTATTGTTATTTTATTTTAAAAATTATTATTTATTATTATTTAAATCTTATTTAATAAATGAATGTCATTGATGTTTTTTTTATTTGAAATTGGTTTTTGCATATCTGAAATATTAAGTTATAAATTGTATAGTAATAAGTGTTGCTTCATATTCAATGTTAAAGCAAATCTTGTTTGGGTCCATATTAAAAGGTTCATTTGTTCAATGCTGGCCCGCGACTTTGTTCAAGTTTTACATTTTGGCCCACTGTGTATTTGAGTTTGACACCCCTGCTTTAGAAGCTCAGATGACAAGACTTTGACTTTCATACTTTAGACACATCATGCGAAGAGAGAGATCATTAGAGAAAGACATCATGCTTGGCAAGATAGAAGGTCAACGCAAAAGATGAAGGCCAGCAATGAGATGGATCGATACAATAACAGCAGCTACGGGTATCAGTCTGTCAACAATGAGCTGCCCGACTCAAGACCATACACAATTTAGGATAGCTATCCAGAGGGTCGCCATGAGTCGACTCCGACTCGACGGCACTTAACAACAACATTCTTTGATGAGGGGCATTTGCGCCTGTATTTTCTTTTATTCATAATATTAAGGTATCATTTATCTTTCATATTGAAGTTAAGAATTGCAATGTTAATAAGGTAGTAAAAAATAAAAATTGTAGAGTACTGAGTTAGGTGTCATCACCCAAGAAAAAGATTTTGGAGTCACTGTAGACCATACATTGAAATATTCATCCCAGTGTGCCATATCTGTGAAAAAAAATCTGAATGTTATGAATTATTCAAAAAAAGATGGAGAACAAAAGTAGGAACATCATTATATATATATATATATGTATATAAATTTCACTTGGTGCTGTATTCAACCTTAATACACATTGATACATAGGCCCTCCAAGTGATCTAGCATCTAAATTGGTACCTTGGAAAACGGAGTAGTATTAAGCACTTAACTTTAGGCATCTATTTTCATTAGAACAAATTTCAAATGAATTTATGCACAAACATGGCGAGGCTGGTATTCTAAAAGAGTTAACTGCATATATCCTTTCTCCAACACTTAAATTTTGCTTAGACCATCTGTATGTTCCACTGAATGTAACACATTTAAGACTAGGGTAGAGAGGTATTCTGGGGACTGATCTCAAAATTTATGTGGTTAGCACTAATATGCTACACTATCCAGAAAACCTATCCTTTTGTAAGAGTGCGCAGAAAGTTGTCCTAAATTAAGTGAATAACTTGTCCATGTAAAGCAAAGACTATAGGGGTTATTCTGAACAGTGAATAGCAGGGATGGACGTCCCGCTTGGACATCCATCCCCGCTATTCACTCCCCTGCTGGCTCCGGCTAAAGCCTCCCCATACAAACATAAGAACATAAGATATGCCATATTGGGTCAGACCAAGGTCCATCAAGCCCAGTATCCTGATTCCAACAGTGGCCAATCTAGGTCATATGTACCTAGCAGTATCCCCAAAAGACACAGGTTCCACAATGCTTGTATTGGGTCAAGCATTGATATCCTGGGTTTCTTTTTAATAATGGTTTATGGATCTTTCCTCCAGGAACTTGTCCAAACCTTTTTTTAAACCCAGCTACACTAACAGCCTTTACTACATCCTCCGGTAACAAATTCCAGAGTTTGATTACACGTTGAGTGAAAAAATATTTTCTATTATTTGTATAAATAGTTTACCCTGTAGTTTCATTATATGGCCCCTAGTCTTTCTATATTCTGTTAGCGTAAACAATTGATCTATGTTTACCTGTTCCACTCCATTCATTAATTTATAGACCTCTATCATATCTCACCTCAGCCGTCTCTTTTCAAGGTTGAAGAGCCCTAACCTTTGTAGCCTCTCTTCATAAGAGTAGCCTTCCATCCCCTTTACCATTTTGGTGGCTCTTCTCTGTACCTTTTCTAATAACACTATGGGGTATGTTTACTAAACTGCGTTAGTGCGATTCGCGTTAGGAGCCGCGGTAGAGACAGAAACCCCAAATAAGGACAAGGGCGGTACATGTTTTCCGAGAACGCGCGTTACAAGGTGCCATAAATGAACGAGCGCTACAGGACACGTTACCATGCGTTAATCTTAAGAAGGCGCGCAGGCATACCAGCACAGCAACAGAGCTGTAACACAATGGTTACAGCACTGACTGATGGTACAGGGGTCATGGGTTTGTTTCCCCAGTGGGCCTAATGTATAAGGCTGGCTGAGGCAGCACCCTTTACATTTAAGTAGCGATTGTTGAGGCATTTGACGTGTATTTTAATTAGTGCTGCCAGCAAACACACCCTCACGGTGGCATAACCTAAGGTGCCGCATAAGGCACCCCATAATGCACTCCATAGGGCACATTATAAAGTGTACTGTCCACCAAGGCACCCTATAATGTCCCCTATAGGACACCTTATAAGGATGTGAGCAAAGCCCTGGCTGGCTGCAAGACTGCACGTCACCACACAAACTGTCTGCTGTGGTTACCAGGATAGGGGTAACCCACCCGTACCCATGATGAACTGCACATGCAAATCAGCAGTCGAGAGATGGGCACAAGATCGGGTATGCAACCCCACAGCACCTCGGCCTTGTAGGGGGAACAGACCGTGTGTGGCACTGCCACAGAGTAGCCACAGGCAGTCACATTGTGCGGGTACAGTGCCCACCCTGAGGTTGAGGTGGGGCGCCCAGCACCAAGTCCACAGCACCTTTCATGGCTGAAATATGCTATGCTGCAGGACCCCATCAGTGTGTGATAGGTAGTTCTGTTAGACACACCTAGGATACATCTGTGTCCTGCTGTATGTCTCGGTCATGTCTAATCCCTATGGGCGATACTGCACCCAGAATAGTGTATATCCTGTGTTGGTGCCATCGTTACCTGCTGTAGGTGAACGGGGTGGGTGTGTATGGACCCACTCTCTGGGTCTCAGGGTGGGAAACAGGATCACCCACCAATAGACCCACAGTCTACCTCCCTGCAATGGCAGCAGTAGAGGGGACCAGCAACCCCAGTCCTGCTGGGGAAAAGACAGAGCGGTACACATCCATAACGCAATAGCAGACAGATGGGAGGCCTGGAAATGCTCAACTGCCCCTGCCCCCCCCCCAACCAACCAACCAACCAACCAACCAACCAACCAACATCTGACATTCTCCAGCAGCAAGCCTCCAGCCGCTGCACCCTGCAAAGTGTTCCAGCAAGACACATACTAGCTGCAGACAGTCCACCAGCTAGTCCATGGTCCTGGAGGAGATGCATTTACACAGAACAGGGATGTCAGCATACACACCAAACAAATAAGTCAGTGATTGGTCCCCAAAAAGAAACCCATAAACATCACATGAGAGAAACACCAAATAGCACTATGGGGGAACCTAGCCATGTCATGGTCACTGCACAGTCAGGGTGAGAGTGACCTCCCAGCAGGACATGCTATGGCCATCCTGTCCGTGCAGGTGGTGGCCAGGCACTACAATGTCCGAGCCATTGCCCTATGCCGTGTGCAAATGCATCCAGGCCAGGCCACCCTAAACAGGCTATTCCCACAGTACCTTGCTCCTCATTATGCACATTGGCAGGCCAATACTGGCAACAGTGCTAGCAGTGTGGGCTGTGGAGGGTGTTGGCAGCCACCACACACTGGAAAGACAGACACACACTCCCCACACCTATGCCAGCATTGTGCAACTATAGAGGTGTTGGGCAGCCCAGGCCACCACACAAGTCCTGGGCACAGTGTAGGCATGGCTATGGTACGCAATACTGTAAGAGTCACTCCCCAGGTTGGTAAACACTGTCAGGCACAAGACCTGTAGCACACTCCACAGACATCAGAAAGGTTGCTATGATGCAGCTCACTCAGAAAAGTGTACTTAACCTAGGAATTGCTATCTGCCAGTACTCATAGCAACCTTTTGATAGATGTGTACCATATACCCCAGTTTAGGGTGGCATTACTAAGGTATGCAAGTGCTAGTATTGGGAGATGCACGCAGAGCCCAAAGTCCTGCCTCTCCAGGAGGCTTTGGATAATGGGGCCTGTGGGTGCGGGTGTGTCTGCCCTTGTTGGCTGCTGCTTTACGGCAGAGGTTCCCAACTCCAGTCCTGCGGTGCCAAACACTGTTCTGGTTTTCATGCTGTCCCTCATGAATATGCATGAGATACATCTGCATACCATGGGGGTGGCGCATAGAAATGCAGCACAGGCATCTTTATCAGAGGCAGCATGGAACCGGAATGGTGTTTGGACCTCCAGGACTGCATTTGGGAGGCTCTGCTCTAGGTAATGTGCATGTTTATGTCATCTGCAATAAAGGTGCTGTCTGTATTAGCACGTTGTAGTAGTGGGTAAAACATGGGGATTGGTTTGGCAGGAACCACAGCAGGGACTTGAACTTGTGACCTTCTACTTCTGAATACGCTGGTTTTATGCACTGCACCACCTTGTTGTCACAGAGCCAGTACATTCCTTGGTGATACCATGACTGTTCGTCAGACAGGGCTGGCTTTTGCAGTACACGGCACCCACCTACACAGG
The DNA here is from genome assembly GCA_033557465.1 of Ichthyophis bannanicus. Lineage (NCBI taxonomy): Eukaryota > Metazoa > Chordata > Amphibia > Gymnophiona > Ichthyophiidae > Ichthyophis > Ichthyophis bannanicus. Next base: position 444,358,159 of record CM066032.1, read on the forward strand.
GCTAGGCCACGGTCTGCTCTGGACAGCTGCCACTGCCCACTCCACCACCAGTATCCCTCAGCTACCATGCTGACATGCCCTTCTGCTGGTGGTGCGCAGTCTCAGGCCATCCAGTGTGCAGGTAGGCGGCTGCCTATGGTGCGGGTTCTGGGGTAGGGGTGCCTGCATAGGTGTCCACGCTTCCCCCCAGCACCGCCTGCCAATGTTCCGTGCCCTTGGGGATAGCTGCTGGGTACTATCCTCTGTGACACTGTGGGAAACACAGTCTTGCCCATGTTGGGCCTTCAGCAGTTGCTGTCTGACTGCTCTGCTGCTTCAGCATTCGTATGGGCCACCTAGGCATCGCCCTAGTCCGCACTGTGGCCCAGTTGCACCACAGCATGTGCCGCCTGCGGCCCTCTATATCCCCTTCTCCGGCATCTGTCCAGTTGCCGTTCCGACATGCCCGCCCTGATGTTGTGGGACATGTGCACGCCATAGGAACCCTGTCCGATGGTGGGGAAAACCCTGAGCAGCGCTATTTCACTGTGGGCTCATTCACCTTGTATGGGGACGGAGTATAGACCCTTCCACAATTTATATCTGTTCTATGGAGCTTACTCGGGGGGGGGGAGGGGTTGATGTTTCTCATTGCTACCACTATTGGCCAGCTTGGTTATGTTTTTTTTCCGTTTGTTGGGGTCATTTTCAGTGTTTATGTGCCCTTTTGTTCTGTGCAGATGTATCACACATATCACTTTTTTTAGGTTTTCCTGCCTGGGCTGTACATTGCTGACACTGAAATGGTTTCTCTCCCCTGTAATGTGCATTTAACAGCAGATTTTCATTCGCATTGTAATTGAACTCTTCAGATCAGCGCGTTAGTGTGAAGGGAGCCTCTCCCCGCCCACTCTCCGCCCATTGACCTCTTCTCTCCGCCCTCTCTCCACCTTCTGCGGTGTTTTACCGCGCCGCGGGAGTTTACGATCGTTAACTACGGTTAACGCGCGTTATGTAACGTTAACGATCGTAAGCGCATCATAACGCGCATTATGATGCGCTTACGATCGTTAACGTTACATAACGCGCGTTATGTACGATTAGTTTAGTAAACATACCCCTATATCCTTTTTAAGATACGGCGAGCAGAATTGCACACAATATTCAAGGTGCGGTCGTACCATGGAACAATACAGAGGCATTATAATATCCTTTGTTTTATTTTCCATTCCTTTCCTTATAATACCTAGCATTCTATTTGCTTTCTTGGCCACCGCTGCACATTGGGCAGAGGCTTTTAACATGTTATCCACGAAGGCGCCTAAATCTTTCTCCTGGGTGGTGGTTCCCAATGTGAAACCTTGCATTGTGTAACCATAGTGTGGGTTGTTCTTTCCTAGGTGCATAACTTTGCACTTTGCCACATTAAGGGGTATGTTTACTAAACTGCGCTAATGTGCGCGGCGCACATTAGTGTGCGCGAAGGTACCTTAGCGCATGCTAATGATGCGTATTTGTGCCCAGCACAGGTGCGCGGCGCACTAAAGTGCACGCTTATGTGCGCGGCGCGCTACTGTGCGATAAAGGCGTGGAAAGGCTCCCGGAGGGCGGAGGAAGGCTCCCCAGGGGCGGAGAGAAGGGGTCAATGGGTGGAGAGTGGGAGGGGAGAGGCTCCCCGCACACGAGCAGGGCTGAAATTCAAGGCAAAAAATACCGCGAGTGAAAACCTCGCGGTAGAGCCGATTTAAAGGGAAGAGAAACCATTTCTGTCAGCAATGTACAGCAAAACCAGGGAAATTACAAAACAGTGATAAGTGTGATACATGTGCATGGAACAAAAGTGCAAATAAACATTGAAAATGACCCCAACAAATTAAATAAAATTATAATCAAGCTGGGCAATAGTGATAGTAATGGGAAACATCAAAAAAACACTCCCAAGAAAGCCCCAAAAAATAAATATGAATTTTAGAAGGGTCTACGCTCCGTCCCCATACAAGGTGAATGATCCCACAGTGAAATAGCACTGATCAGGGTTTCCCTCTCCATTGGACAGGTTACCTATGTCATGCACATGTTCCACAACAGCAGGGCGGGCAGGTCGGAATGGGCAACTGGACAGATGCTGGGAAAGGGGATACAGAGGGCTGCAGGCGGCACATGCTGTGGTGCAGCTGGGGCACAGTGCAGACTAGGCAGATGCCTAGATGGCACCTAGGAATGCTGAAACTGAACAGCAGCCAGACAGCAACTGATGAGGGCCCAACATGGGCACGAGAGTGTTTAGCACAGTGTCACAGGGGATAGTACCCAGCAGGTACCCCCAAGGGCATAGAACATTGGCAGGCGGTGATTGGGGGACGTGCAGACAGATATGCAGGTACCCCTACCCCAGAACCCGCACCATAGGCAGCCGCCTACCCGCACACAGGATGGCCTGAGACTGCGTACCACCAGCACCACCAGCAAAAGGGCATGTCAGCAGGGTGGCACAGGGGTACTGGAGGAGGAGGGGGGCAGTGGCAGCTGCCCAGAGCCGACCATGGCCTAGCCCTGTGCAGGTGGGTGCAATGCAATGCAACAGACAGGCCCTGCCGGACAAACAGTCATAGTATCAGCAGGGAATGCACTGTCTCTGTGGCAACACGGTGGTGCAGGGCACACAACCAGCATGTTTGGAGACAGAAGGTCACAGGTTCAAGCTCCAGCTGGGGCTCCGTCCAGTCCCCATGTTTTACCCACAACTAACTAGTGATAGTAAAGACGAACCTTTATTGCAGAGAACATAAGCATGGCTCAAACACCTCTATTTTACCCTACAGAGCACAGACACCAGAAACATGCACATTACCTAGAGCAGATTCCCCCAAATGCAGTCCTGGAGGGCCACAAATCCTTCAGGGTTTATGCTGTCTCCAATCTAAGGATGGAGCGGTACTGGTGGTGGAGGTGGCAGCAGCTGGTGGCCACAGCAGACCATGGCCAAGCCCTGTCCAGGTGGGTGCCGTGCACTGCAACAAACAGGCCCTGTCGGATGTACAATCATGGACTCCCCAGGGAATGCAGCATATCTGTGGCAACACGGTGGTGCAGTACACACAGACAGTGTGTGTAAGAACAGAAGGTCATAGGTTCAAAGCCCAGCTGGGGCTACTACCAGTCCAGTCCACACATTTTTCCCACAACTAAACCGAGATAGTAAGGACAAACCTTTATTGCAGAGAACATACGCATGGTTAATACGCCTATATTTTACCCCACCGAGCACAGACACCATAAACAGGCGCACTACCTAGAGCAGAGTCTCCCAAATGCAGTCCTGGAGGGCCAAACACCATTCAGTTTCCATGCTGCCTCTAATAAAGATGCCTGTGCTGCATATCTGTGCACCACCCCCATGGTATGCAGATGTATCAGAGGCATATTCATGAGGGACATCATGAAAACCTGAACAGTGTTTGGCACACCAGGACTGAAGTTGGGAACCTCTGCCGTAAAGCAGCAGCCAACAGGGGCAGACACACCCACACCCACAGGCCCCATTAGCCAATGCCTCCTGGAGAGGCAGGACATTGGGCCCTGCGTGCATCTCCCAATAATAGCACTTGCATACCTTAGCAATGCCACCCTAAACCTGGGTATACGGTACACAGCTATCAAACGTTTGCTATGATTACTGGCAGATAGCAATTCCTACGTTAAGCACAGTTTGCTCATTGAGCTCCATCATAACAATCTTTCTGATGTTTGTGGTGTGTGCTTCAGGTCTGGTCTCTGACAGTGTTTACCACCCTGGGGAGTGACCCCCAACAGTATTGCGTACCATATCCATGCCTGTACTGTGCCCAGGACTGGTGTGGTGGCCAGGGCTGCTAAACTCCTCTATAGTAGCACAATGCTGGCATAGGTGTGGGGGTGTGTGTCTGTCTATCCAGTGTGTGGTGGCTGCAAACACCCTCCACAGCCCACACTGCCAGCAATGTTGCCAGTATTGGCCTGCCAATGTGCATAATGAGGAGCAAGGTACCATGGGTATAGCCCGGACACGGTGGCCTGGCCAGGATGCATCTGCACAGGGCATAGGGCACTGGCTGGGACATTTTAGTGCCCGGCCACCACCTACACAGACAGGGTGGCCTCAGCATGTCCTGCTTGGAGATCACTCTCACCCTGACTGTGCAGTGACCACAGCATGGCTAGGCACCCCCATAGTGCTATATAGCATTTTTTTTCATGTGATATTTATGGGTTTCCTTTTGGGGCCCAGTCACTGACTTATCTGTGTGTTGTGTATGCTGTCATCCCAGTCTTGGATGCATGCATTTCCACCAGGAACATGCACTATGGACTAGCTAGCAGACTGTTTGCAGCTGGTATGTGCCTTGATGGAGCGCCTTGCAGGGTGCAGTGGCTGAAGCTTGCTGCAGGAGAATATCAGATAGTGGTGGGGTGCAACTTAGCACATCCAGGCCTAATGTCTGTCTGCTATTGTGTTATGGATATGTACAGAGCTGCATTGACTGCCCTGTAGGTTGTCTGTTCCCCAGCAGAACCGGGGTTGATGGTCCCTTCTACTGCTACCATTGCAGGGAGGTAGAATGTGGATCGGTTGATGGGAGGCCCTGTTTACCACACTCAGCCCTGAAGGAGGAGGGTGGTGGTGGTATATAATCCTTCTAGGAGTCCATAGGGGCTACACTTGATTGAAACAGACAGATATACCCAAGGTATCTCTGCAGAAACTATCTATCTCACACATTAGCATTGATGGGGACCTGCAACATAGTCTAATTTTGCCATGGAAGGTGCTGTGGACCTGGTGCTGGGCGCCCCACCGCACACTCAGGGTGAGCACACTACCCGCACAATGTGACGGTGTGTAGCTACTCTGTGTCAGTAACACACATGGTCAGTTCCCCCTACCAGGCCGAGGTGCTGTGGGGGTGCATACCCCATCTTGTGTTCATCTGTAGACAGCTGATTTGCATGTGCAGTGCATCATGGGTACGGGTGGCTAACCCTATCCTGGTGACCGCAGCAGACTGTCTGCGTGGTGACGTGCAGTCCCTCTACAGCCAGCCAGGGGTTTGCTAGCAGCTATAGAGCTGTAGTCCACTGGTTACTTCACTGCCTGTGGAGCCAGAGTTCATGGGTTCAAACCCACTATGGGGTTATTTGATAGGGCTGCCCAAAGCATTATCTATTTTTAATGTACATTATTGCTGCCAGCAAAAACACCCTCAGCGTACTGTACCCATAAAGTGCCTCAGAGGGCATTTTATAGGGCGCCTTATGGTTACCGTCCATATAAGGTGCACTATACGTTATCCTGTGGAACGACTTATAGGGTGCCCTATAGGGGACATTATAGGGTGCCGCGGCGGACAGTGCACTTTATAATGTGCCCTATGGAGTGCCTTATAGGGTGCCTTATGCGGCACCTTCAGTTACGGCACGTGAGGGCATGTTTGCTGGCAGCAATTAATAAAATACAAATAAAGTGCTGCAGGAAATAATACGTACATGTCAAAGCTGATGCCTCAGCTAGCCTTATGTATTAGGCACACTGGGGAGCAAACTCATGACCCCTGTATCAGCAGTCAGTGCTTTAGCCATTGTGCTACACTGCTGTTCCTCCTTGCATGTCAGCGCACCTACTTCAGATTTCCATGCGTTTAAATGCACAGAGCTGCCATCAAACACCCTATATGGCGCCCTATAGGCCACCCTTTCAGCAACATTGTAGGGTGCCATGGCGGACAGTGCACTTTAAAATGTGCCCTCTGGGGTACCCTATGAGGCGCCTTATGCAGCACCTTATGTTACAATACCTTGAGGGTGTGTTTGCTGGTAGCACTAATTCAAATAAAAATAAAATGCCTCCTAAAGCAATATTACCTATAACAGATAATGCCTCAGCCAGCCTTCTTCATTAGGCACAGTGGGGGATTGAACCCATGACTCCTACATCATTGGTCAGTGTCTTAGCCCTTGTGTTACACTGCTGTTCCTCTTTGCATATCAGCGCACCTACTTATGATTTTCATTCCTTAAACTGAACAGTGCTGCCATCACAAACAGTGCTGTGACCTTGCGGTACCTCATACGGCACCCTATAAAGCGCCCTATAAGCAACATTCTAGGGTGCCTTGGCGGATAGTGCACTCTAAAATGTGCCCTCTAGGGTACCTTATGTTACAGTGCTTTCAGAGTGCGTTTGCTAGTAGCAGTAATTAAAATGCCTCAGACTGCAATATTATCTTTAACAGGTAATGCCTCAGCCAGTCTTCTTCATTGGACACAGTGGGGGATTGAACCCATGATCCCTGCACCATCGGTCAGTGTCTTCACCAGTGTACTGTGGCTCTGTTCCTATGCTTGCACATCAGCGTGCTGCTTATGCTTCCCACGCAAATTTCTCATGCGCTAATGTGCGCGGCGCACATGAGCGCAGAGCGCACATTAGCGCATGATTAATCCTGGTTTGCTTTTTCAGACTGAAATGCCCACTCCTTATATGGCATCCCGCACACTAGCGCAGCGCGCACCTAACGGGGTTTTAGTAAACATACCCCTAAATGTCGTCTGCCATTTGGATGCCCACTCTTCCAATTTATCCAGATTCTCCTGCAGTTTTCTGCAATCCCCTTGGGTTTTAACAACTTTAAACAGTTTTGTGTCATCTGCAAATTTGATAACCTCACTAGTTATTCCCTTTTCCAGGTCATTTATGAATATGTCAATAAGCAGCGGACCCAGTACAGATCCCTGGGGTACTCCGCTATTCACCTTTCTCCATTGGGAAAATTGGCCATTTAGCCCTACCTTCTGCTTTCTATCTTTTAGCCAGTTCCCGATCCACAATACTGCACTGCCTCCTATCCCATGACTTTTTAGTTTTGCCAAAAGTCTCTGATGAGGGACCTTGTCAAAGGCTTTCTGAAAGTCCAAACACATTATATCAACCGACTCACCTTTGTCAAGCTGTTTATTCACGCCTTCAAAAAAAAAATAAAAGATTAGTAAAACAAGATCTTCCTTGTCTAAAGCCATGTTAGCTGTCTCCCATTAGGCCATGACTATCTACATGCTGAGTAATTTTGTTTTTTATGATGGTTTCTACCATTTTCCCGGTACTAACATCAGGCTCACCGGTCTGTAGTTTCCCGGATCACCCCTGGAATCCTTTTTAAAGATTGGAGGATCGCCAATGTAACGCCAATCTTCAGGTATTACAGATGATTTTAATGAAAGTTCACAGATTACTAATAGCAGGTCTGCAATCTCATATTTCAGTTCTTTCAACACCCTTGGATGTATACAATCCAGTCCAGGTGATTTGCTACTATTCAGTTTATCAAATAGTTGTAATACATCTTCCCAGTGTAGCGATATTTCTCTCAATTCCTCTGCAGTATCACCTTTAAATACCACTTCAGTCTTGGGTAACATCCCTGCATCTTCCTTAGTAAAGACCGAAGCAAAGAATTCATTCAGTCTCTCCGCTATAGCCTTGTCTCCTCTTACTGCCCCTTTTACCCCTCTATCATCTAACGGTCCAGTTGACTCTCTCACAGGCTTTTTGCTACGAATGTACTTGAAAAAGTCTTTATCTTGCGTTTTTTGCTTACATAACAAGTTTCTTCTCAATTTCTCGCTTTGCCTGCCTTATCAATGCTTTGCATTTAACTTGCCAGTGCTTGTGCTGTTTCCAGTTTTCGTCGTTTGGCTCTTTTTTCCATTTCCTGAAAGATGCTTTTTTGGCAGCAACAGCCTCTCTGACCTCACCTTTAAACCATGCTGGCAGTTTTTTGGACTTCCTTCCACTTTTCTTAATGCATGGAATACAGCTGGTCTGGGCTTCCAGGATAGCATTTTTAAACAACACCCAAGCTTGATGTAAGTCTTTAACCTTTGCAACCGCTCCTTTTAGTTTTTTCTTAACTATTTTCCTCATTTTATCATTGTCCCCCCTTTCGAAAGTTAAAAGGTAGTACTGTGGATTTCCTTACTATCCCTCCTCCACTAATTAAATCAAACGTGATCATTCTATGATCACTATTGGTATAAACAGTGTGCTTGTACGGGGAGGCCTAGATGGGTGTAGGTTGGAGTGTTCCTGAGGTGCAGTGAGGGCGGGGCATTGGCAGGCCGCAACCCCGGGCGTACAGGGCTGATTCAGAAGTCGGCCCTGTACGTCCAGGGCCATGAACATAGACAGGGGACTTATTCCACCGCATACTGAGGTAGCAGGGTATGTGGCTGGGAGTTCAGGCTGATCAGAAACGGGGCTGTAGACCTGATTCTGATGCCGCGGACTCATCTAGCCCCCGTGGGAGCATAATCGGGTCTACCTCTGGGCATCCCAATTCAGATCAGCCGCACAGGGGGCTGGAAGGCCAGATTAGAATGTGCATCTATATATTTAGTGGTATTACTTAAGAAGATAGGCCAACTGAAAATCCATTGCAAAGATAAGTTGAAAAGTTTATGCAGCTGGTGCTCCACTGACTATTGATCTTGGAGCATTTGAAAATTCTCCATCATATATATGTATATGCTCATAAGTGTATCTATAAACCAGGACGACATTCCCAGAGGCAGGGAGTACACTTGCACCAATGTTTGGATTTTCAAAAGTACAGTATGTGTATAAGTTTGCACAGAATAGTACCTGTACAAATAGTGGGTACTGATATAGGTTTCTACTTTTCCAGACTCAGTTACAAAAGAGACCTTTTTTCCTTTTAAAATGTATTTATTTAAAATTCATCTAAACCACCTTCTTGAACTGAACCAGACTTTCAAGACAATAAAGCCTCAGGATAAAACTTCCTGGGAGCTTTACATGTATACACTTTGTATTGAAGTTGCCCCCTAGACACTAAATTTAGGTCCTTATAAAGTGGTTGCCTGCAGGAGATGAATTGTCTAGGGAAGGGAATTAGGCACTTAGCATTAATTTTCAGTAGGAATGTACATGACAAAACTTTAGCTCCATCATTTATTCAACTCATTTTAAGATTCCAAAATATTTGCATCATTCAGATCATTTAGATCCATTAAAGTAAAAGGTGGAAACAATTTTATACATTAACGGCAGGGTTTTCCATCCAGTTTTGACCAAACTTGCTGTTTGCTGGTAGGCACCTACTAGAGGCAATAGTATTCTAAGGCATCATATGTGACATGAAGGTCCCACAGCATCATAAGAGCAGTGACACAAACAGGATAAAGACCCAAAGGCATGGCGAGTGGGCCAACATAAGAACATAAAAAATACCATACTGGGTCAGACCAAAGTCCATCAAGCCCAGTATCCTGTTTCCAACAGTGGCCAATCCAGGTCACAAGAACCTGGCAGCTTACCAAAAACCTTGCCTATCTTTAAGACGCAGAGGCTATGTGGGTAGCAACAAAAATCGCTGCTACCCGTGTAGCCTCTGCGGCTGCCGGGGCATCCAAGCTAACCTAGCTATTCACTTCCACCAGCACAGAAGTGAATATCCGGGTTAAGGGGGTTGGCAGGCAGGCTATGCGCCATTGCGGCACATAGCCTGCCCACCTCAATATCTGGCATATTGTCTTTAAGGAACTGTCCATGACATCCTTTTCAAACCACTAACTTCTCCAACATTTGCAGGCATACCGTTCAATAGCTTGCTTAGGAGCACGTGTGTATATTTACAATTTTTTTTTGAAGGAGTGAATAAACAGGTGGACAAAGGTGAGTCGGTTGATATTGTGTATCTGGACTTTCAGAAAGCCTTTCACAAGGTCCCTCATCAGAGACTTTTGGCAAAACTAAAGAGTCATGGGATAGGAGGCAGTGTACTATTGTGGATCAGGAACTGGTTAAAAGATAGAAAGCAGAGGATAGGGCTAAATGGCCAATTTTCCCAATCGAGAAAGGTGAATAGTGGTGTACCCCAGGGATCTGTGCTGGGTCCGCTGCTTTTTGACATATTCATAAATGACCTGGAAAGTGGAATAACGAGTGAGGTTATCAAATTTGCAGATGACACAAAACTATTTAAAGTTGTTAAAACCCAAGAGGATTGTGAAAAATTGCAAGAGGATCTTGATAAATTGGAAGACTGGGCATCAAAATGGCAGATGAAATTTAATGTGGACAAGTGCAAGGTTATGCACCTAGGGAAGAACAACCCAAACTATGGTTACATGATGCAATTTCCACATTAGGAACCACCACCCAGGAAAAAGATTTAGGCGTCATTGTGGATACCATGTTAAAACCCTCGGCCCAGTGTGCAGCGGCAGCCAAGAGAGCAAATAGAATGCTAGGTATGATAAGGAAAGGAATGGAAAATAAAACAAAAGATATTATAATGCCTCTGTATCGTTCCATGGTGAGACCGCACCTTGAATACTGTGTGCAATTCTGGTTGCCGTATCTTAAAAAGGATATAGCGATTTTAGAAAAGGTACAGAGAAGAGCCACCAAAATGGAAAAGGGGATGGAAGGATACTCCTATGAAGAAAGGCTAAAAAGGTTAGGGCTCTTTAACCTGGAAAAGAGACGGCTGAGGGGAGATATGATAGAAGTCTATAAATTAATGAACGGAGTGGAACGGGTAAACGTAGATCGATTGTTTACCTTATCAGAATATAGAAAGACTAGGGGACATGCAATGAAGCTACAGGGTAAACTATTTAAGACTAATAAAAGAAATATTTTTTCACTCAACGTGTAATCAAACTCTGGAATTTGTTACCGGAGGATGTAGTAAAGGCTGTTAGTGTAGCTGGGTTTAAAAAAGGTTTGGACAAGTTCCTGGAGGAAAGGTCCATAAACCATTATTAGGAGGTGACCGAAGATATCAATGCTTGACCCAGTACAAGCATTGTGGAACTTGTGTCTCTTGGGGAAACTGCTAGGTTCATATGACCTAGATTGGCCACTGTTGGAAACAGAATACTGGGCTTGATGGACCTTGGTCTGACCCAGTATGGCATATCTTATGTTCTTATGTTCTTAATTAACTGATAAAATGTACCCCCTTTCAGAGGGTTCTGCCTTTGAGTTCACAAATCCTGGCATGAGTGCTTATTGCCACTTTAGGGAATTACAAACCTGGGAGTTGTGTTGCAGCTCTCCCTAAGAGTTCCAAACCTTAGACTCAGACTTTAAAAAAGCAAGGATTTATTCTGCTCCAGCTCTGGGTCAGAGTTCATAGGGGAAAGATTCTGCATAACCCGCTACGCTGCACTCCATCTTCAGGCTCCTTCTCCTGCAAGAAACCACGCCATTCCATTGCCACAACAACTTTATTGACATGACATGCATCATACAACATAGCTGATAACATTAACACATAGGGGTATGTTTACTAAACTGCGGTAATCGTGAATAACGCGTGTTATGTAACGTTAACGATCGTAAGCGCAGCATAATGCGCGTTATGCTGCGTTTACGATAGTTAACGTTACATAACGCGCGTTAACCGTAGTTAACGGATGTAAACTCCCGCGGCACGGTAAAACACCGCAGAAGGTGGAGAGAGGGCGGAGAGAAGGGGTCAATGGGCGGAGAGTGGGCGGGGAGAGGCTCCCTTCACACTAACGCGCTGATCTGAAGAGCTCAATTCCAACGCGAATGAAAACCTGCCGTTAAATGCACATTACAGGGGAGAGAAACCATTTCAGTCTCAGCAATGTACAGCCCAGGCAGGGAAACCTAAAAAAAGTGATAACTGTGATACATGTGCACAGAACAAAAGGGCACATAAACACTGAAAATGACCCCAACAAACTGGAAAAAAACCATAACCAAGCTGGCCAATAGTGGTAGCAATGAGAAACATCAACCCCTCCCCCCCCCGAGTAATCTCCATAGAACAGATATAAATCGTGGAAGGGTCTATAATCCGTCCCCATACAAGGTGAATGACCCCACAGTGAAATAGCGCTGCTCAGGGTTTTCCCCACCATCGGACAGGGTTCCTATGGCGTGCACATGTCCCGCAACATCAGGGCAGGCATGTCGGAACGGCAACTGGGCAGATGCCAGAGAAGGGGATACAGAGGGCCACAGGCGGCACATGCTGTGGTGCAGCTGGGCGACAGTGTGGACTAGGGTGATGCCTAGGTGGCCCATACGAATGTTGAAGCAGCAGAGCAGCCAGACAGCAACTGCTGAAGGCCTAACATGGGCACGACTGTATCCCACAGTGTCACAGGGGATAGTACCCAGCAGCTACCCCCAAGGGCACGGAACATTGGCAGGCTGTGCTGGGGGGAAGCGTGGACACCTATGCAGGCACCCCTACCCCAGAACCCGCACCATAGGCAGCCGCCTACCTGCACACTGGATGGCCTGAGACTGAGCACCACCAGCACCACCAGCAGAAGGGCATGTCAGCATGGTGGCTGAGGGATACTGGTGGTGGAGGGGGCAGTGGCAGCTGCCCAGAGCAGACCTTGGCCTAGCCCTGTGTAGGTGGGTGCCGTGTACTGCAACAGATGGGCCCTGTCTGACGAACAGTCATGGTATCACCAAGGAATGTACTGACTCTGTGACAACAAGGCAGTGCACAAAACCAGTGCATTCAGAAGCAAAGGGTCACAGGTTCAAGTCCCAGTTGTGGTTCCCGCCAACTCAGTCCCCATATTTTACCCACTACTACAACGTGCTAATACAGACAGCACCTTTATTGAAGATGACGTAAACATGCCCAAGACACCTACATTTTACCCTACAGAGCACAGACACCATAAACATGCACATTACCTAGAGCAGAGCCTCCCAAATGCAGTCCTGGAGGTCCAAACACCATTCTGGTTCCATGCTGCCTCTGATAAAGATGCCTGTGCTGCCTTTCTATGCGCCACCCCCATGGTATGCAGATGTATCTCATGCATATTCATGAGGGACAGCATGAAAACCCGAACAGTGTTTGGCACCGCAGGACTGGAGTTGGGAACCTCTGCCGTAAAGCAGCAGCCAACAGGGGCAAATACACCCGCACCCACAGGCTCTGCGTGCATCTCCCAATACTAGCACTTGCATACCTTAGTAATGCCACCCTAAACCTGGGAATATGGTACACATCTTTAAAGAGGTTGCTATGAGTACTGGCAGATAGCAATTCCTAGGTTAAGTACACTTTTCTGAGTGAGCTGCATCATAGCAACCTTTCTGATGTCTGTGGAGTGTGCTACAGGTCTTGTGTCTGACAGTGTTTACCAACCTGGGGAGTGACTCCTACAGTGTTGCGTACCATAGCCATTCCTGCACTGTGCCCAGGACTGGTGTGGTGGCCTGGGCTGCCCAACACCTCTATAGTTGCACAATGCTGGCATAGGTTTGGGGAGTGTGTGTCTGTCTATCCAGTGTGTGGTGGCTGCCAACACCCTCCACAGCCCACACTGCTTGCACTGTTGCCAGTATTGGCCTGCCAATGTGCATAATGAGGAGCAAGGTACTGTGGGAATAGCCTGGATAGGGTGACCTGGCCTGGATGCATCTGCACACGGCATAGGGCAATGGCTCGGACATTGTAGTGCCTGGCCACCACCTGCACGGACAGGGTGGCCATGGCATGTCCTGCTGGGAGGTCACTCTCACCCTGACTGAGCAGTGACCATTGGCATGGCTAGGTTCCCCCATAGTGCTATATAGCATTTTTCTCATGTGATATTTATGGGTTTCCTTTTGGTGCCCAATCACTGACTTGTCTCCTTGGTGTGTATGCTGACATTCCCGTTCTGGTGACATGCATCTCCTCCAGGACCATGCACTATGGACTAGCTGGCGAACTGTCTGCAGCTAGTATGTGTCTTGCTGGAACACCTTGCAGGGTGCAGTGGCTGTAGGCTTGCTGCTGGAGAATGTCAGATAATGGTGGGGGGGCAGCTGAGCATTTCCAGGCCTGCTGTCTGTCTGCTATTGCGTTATGGATGTGTACCGCTCTGTCTGTTCCCAGCAGGAGTGGGGTTGCTGGTCCGCTCTACTGCTGCCATTGCAGGGAGGTAGACTGTGGATCTATTGGTGGAAGATCCTGTTTCCTACCCTGAGCCCCAGAGGGTGGGTTGTGTGGTGGTACATAATCTGCCTATGGGTTCATACACCCCCCCCCCCTTCACCTACAGCAGGTAATGATGGCACCAACACAGGATATGCACTATTCTGGGTGCAGCATCACCCATAGGGACAAGACATGATTGAGACATACAGCAGGACACAGATGTATCCTAGGTGTGTCTAACTCAGAGCTACTCAATTCCAGTCCTGGAGGTCTGCAACCCTGCAGGTTTTTGGGATATCCCTAATGATATGCATGAGATATATATGCATTAGAGATAGCTTGCCAACCTGACTGGTTTTTGGCCCTCCAGGGCTCGATTTGGAGACCCCTGCCTTACACCTCTGTCATTTAAGATTGTAAGTGGGCAAGGTGCAGATGTCCAAGACATCAAAAAGGTTAGAATTTGTCACATTCCTCCTTGCTTCTCATCACCACCAAAATATTGTCTATTAGACAACTTTTTGGTGGTGTTGAGAATCTAGGAGGAATGTGACACATTCTATCTACCCTTTTGATGTCTAGAACATCTGTACCTTACCCACTCACAATCTTAAATGACAGAGGTGTAAGGCAGGAGTCTCCAAATCCAGCCCTGGAGGGCCACAAACCAGTCAGGTTGGCAGGCTATCTCTAATGCATATATATCCCATGCATATCATTAGGGATATCCCGAAAACCTGCAGGGTTGCAGACCTCCAGGACCGGAATTGAGTAGCTCTGGTCTAACTGAACTACCTATCACACACTGATGGGGACCTGCAGCATAGCGTATTTCAGCCATGAAAGGTGCTGTGGACCTGGTGCTGGGCGCCCCACCTCAACCTCAGGGTGGGCACAGTACCCGCACATTGTGACTGTCTGTGGTTACTCTGTGGCAGTGCCACACACGGTCTGTTCCCCCTACAAGGCCGAGGTGCTGTGGGGTGCATACCCAATCTTGTGCCCATCTCTCATCTGCTGATTTGCATGTGCAGTGCATCATGGGTACGGGTGGGTTACCCCTATCCTGGTAACCACAGCAGACAGTTTGTGTGGTGACGTGCAGTTCTTCTGCAGCCAGCCAGGGCTTTGTTCACAGCCTTATAAGGTGTCCTATAGGGGACATTATAGGGTGCCTTGGCGGACAGTACACTTTATAATGTGCCCTATGGAGTGCGTTATGGGGTGCCTTATGTGGCACCTTAGGTTATGCCACCTTGAGGGTGTGTTTGCTGGCAGCACTAATTAAAATACACGTCACATGCCTCAACAATCACTATTTAAATGTAAAGGGTTTTGCCTCAGCCAGCCTTATACATTAGGCCCACTGGGGAATCGAACCCATGACCCCTGTACTATCAATCAGTGTTGTAACCATTGTGCTACAGCTCTGTTACTGTGCTTGTATGCCTGCGCGCCTTCTTAAGATTAACGCGCGGTAACGTGCTCTGTAGCGCTTGTTCATTTATGGCACCTTGTAACGCGCGTTCTCGGCGCGTTCTCGGAAACGATGTACCGCCCATGTCCTTATTTGGGGTTTCTGTCTCTACCGCGGCTCCTAACGTGAATCGCACTAACACAGTTTAGTAAACATACCCCATACTCCTGCACTTATAGTGGTTGCATTACTCCCCTTCTTAGTGGAATGATATGCCATAGCCAGGGCCCTCACCTCCCTCAGAGGGCACTTGAGCTCTACTAGTCCCCCCCTCGCAGCCCTCTCTGTGGTCACAAGTGTCAGATGAGCCTGACTGTTGCCCCATGCAGTAGACCCTGACCCTCCCTTCCCCTAAGTGGACCCAGGCACCCACCTAACTGTTGCCTAGGCCCCTGAGCATACTTGTGCCCAGGTTCCCCTTTTTATCAGCATGTGGCCCACTGTTCCTGGGCCACATGCCCCTCTGTACCTGGGCCCCCGCCCTGCTTATATCAGACCCAGGCGCCTCCACCCCCCCCCCCCATGCTTGGGCCTGGGCCCCCCCTTGTTCGAGTGCACCTCTGGGTCTATCAGCGAGACCTGACTATCTCACCCAGCCTAGCCAAACAAATGGCTTTTGTAAGGCAGCATTGAAGATGTCCAAACCCATATCCACCAGGTACGCTTCATCATCTTTCAATAGCTCTGGACCTCCCAAAATTATGCCCAGATGGCCTTCCACCCTGCTCCCAAAACTACAACAGCTACTACTACTACTACTACTTTTTATTTGTACAATGCTACAAAACATATGCAGCTCTGTACAGAGACATGTAAGAGACAGTCCCTGCTCATAAGAGTTTATAGCCTAGTCAAGACAGACAATAGAACAGTCAAGAAAGGCAATACAACAGTCAAGAAAGACAATACAATTGGGGGCTAGAATATAACTAGGAGAATGGTAAGGAAACACATAGGAGGTTAACGGGAGACTAAGGAGATCAGGATCCAAAAGCAGTCTCAAAGAGGTGAGCTTTTAGCCTGGAGTTGAACAGGGCCACAGATGGAGCTTGACATACTGATCCAGGTAGTTTGCTCCAGGCATATCACAAAATCCCCCCTTTCTTGTTGAGCTTTTTTCTGCTGTTTTCTATGCCCCTGATATTCCAGACATCTATGCTAGAGGATAATTTGAGACCAAATGATGCCAGTTGTTGCCCAGTTCGCCCGCACCCAGGCAAGATCCTGCTTGATTTGTACAGTATGATCAAATTGATATTCTTTGTTGAAACCAAATCATTACCATCTAAGTGTATTAAGATGTGCTGTGGCTTTCTATCTTCTGGACCCAATTCCTTAAAGCTGGCAAAAACTGGTCCCAATGCATTCCACTCTTACCTAACCATTGTATCTTGACCTCTTCAGGTGAAAAACCCAGATGTTTACCACAGTATTGTCCCATTGCTCAATTTCTTATCCAATAAATGAAGAAGTGCCCGATTATCCATATCCTTGTCTGCTCTGGACCTGCAAACTAGTAATAATTGTTTTAAAGAGTCCACCCTGTCTCCTCTCACATACTGTATGAATTGTATTGATCTGACCCCCACTTGACAATTTCCTTGATTTTTACCACAGGTAGCCCAATTTTGCTTGCTAGGGTCGCCACACCAATTCTAAATCAATGTGTGGAGAAGTCCATTGGGTCCTCACCTGTTGCCCTGAGCCCTACTGCCCACACTGCCCTAAACTGGTACTGTGATAGACATGACCTGTCCTGGTGCTTGAAGAAAACACTCTCCCAGTTACGGCCTAATGTGTAAATATCTCCTTATCGTACTGGCCAGGCACAGGATCCCTTTGCTGCTCATGTACAAGCAGAACAATTTCCCTTTGCTCGTCTTGTCTGTCTTTGATTCTTTTAGGTATGTCTCCACCCTATCATCGTGCATCCTTTTATTTGTCAATACCTGAATAATCTTTGATAGTATAGACATGATGGGCCCAATATTGAGTTGGGCAGGTTATGCGCCGCGGCGCAGCATAGTCTGACCACTGATCCCCCCCCCCCCCTCAGCCCAGCAGAAGTGAATATCTGGGTTAGCCTAGATGCTACAGCAGCCGCAGAGGCTACATGAGTAGCAGCAATTTTCCTTGCAACCCGCATAGCCTCTGCCTCTTAAAGATAGGCAAGGTTTTTCTTCACCTATCTTTAAGGTGCAGAGGGCTATGCAGCTAGAAACAAAAATCCCTGCTACCCATGTAGCCCTTCCTCCACCCCTGAATGCTCCTAACATGCCCCGATGCTATGTGGATAACACTGGGGCATGTTAGGGACTTAGCCAAGATTTTCGAAGGGCACTACCCGTGTAGGTGCCCTTCGAAAATCCCGGTTAAAGCCTTTACATGGGTAACTAAGGAAGTTACCCATGTAAAGGCCTTCGAATATTAGGCCCGATATTACCTATCATTGTCATCAATATTCCTGTTGTTGTTATTGTTATCATTAGTATTAATCTTGTCATTATTAATATTCTTATCATCCCCTCATTCTTACTCGCCTGTCGCTGTGTCCACACTGCCTTGCATAGTGCCATCCATGGCCACTTTTCCTGTCACCTCTCCTCCTTTCCCTGCGACCCCACCCACCTCCTGTTGTGCTGGGTTCTCATAATACCCATTCTCGCTCTTTCCCCTTCCCTCCCATCTCCCTGCATTCCCTGCTTTCCCTGCCATGTCTCCCTTCTCCCCTTTGGCTGTTCCCCTCTGCTCCCCCACTTACTTCTTCCTCCTGTCCACCTTGGGTAGTTTTTGTATGTCGTGTCCTCCATATGCACTCACCCTGCACTTCACCGGTCCCCTTCTGTCTGGCTCTACCAGCCAGTCTGATGTTCGGATGCCCAATTGTGGACTGCACCATTCCTCCTGAAGTCTCGCTGTCCAGCTTAGTGAGCAATGCATGCAAGCATCCTGCTCCGTGGATCGCTGCCACTGCTCTAACCTTGTCTACCAAATCCTTTACTTCTTGAGCCTCCCTCAGTCTTCTCTCTAATGCCATCCGGTCAGGGCAGCCCAGCAAGTTCATGTGGTAATGAATTATTCTAGGCTGTCCATGATGCCTCTGATGCTGTCTTGTCTTCTTCACACTCTCCTTTGTCTCCTTCCATCTCACCACGTCCTAGACCTTTGTGCTCTGGCTACCATAGCTGCTGTTCTCCTTCTGGTGCCAGCTGTGATACTCTTGCTTCTTCTCCAGCTCTGACTTCCCCTCGATCTACTGCTTTTTCTGTGTGCTTTGTCACTGCTTCTGACCTCCAGACTGCCCCATTTTTGCTGCTCCCCCCATTATTTGATGCTGCTCCAATCTCACTTGTGTTCAGATCCTTTTTTTTTTTAAGTTTTTTGGTACTCAGAATTTTTCTTGAGCACTGCCCCTTTAAATCCAGCTGATCTCGATGCCTGCAGATGGTGTCATCCAGGGAGCCCTCCTTTTCTTGCTCTCCAATATAGAGCCAACCTAGTGGGCTACACAGCCGCACTTTCTGCTGATCGCCAGGCATTCCACTGGAGAGAGTTTGGCCAATGTTCGCCCCACCAATGCACTACTGGCTGCCTGCCTGCTCTCTGCTTACAGCTGCATGCCCTCTTCAGTGTACCCCCAGCTGTTAACACTATCATGGCTTCTTACTGACTGGCATGCTGATAGCTCCTGGGTGGGCATGTGCATACATATCACTGATGCTGCAGAATGTTTTCGCCCAGTACCTGTTCACCCAGCTATTCTTTTCCTTCTTCTGGACAATCAGGCCACTCAGGAGATGCTTCAATCGCTGGCTGCAGGTACCACTTCTCTCCCTGACAATTGTAACCTAGTAAACCTGTCGCAGATCAAGTACTCCCACCAAGTATGCCATTCAGCCACACTTCCTCCTCTCCATCTCTACCCAACCTCCCTTAAACTGACCCTCACCCCTCCTTGCCCCTATCCATTGCACTGGCCTTCACCCCCATGCATCTTCCCCTTGCATCCCTAGCCCTTCCCTCCCTCCCTAGCTTGCCCTCACTCTCATCCCAGCAGCTGTCAGGTTAGACAGCCCCTTTCTTATTGTATTGGCTGCCTTTTCCTGACAAGCCTGAAACTTCAAGATTCCCTTGGAAACAGGCGGAGCCTTGAAACTGCCAGAGATCAAATTGAACAGCCATCCACATGGTTAGATCTAATCATAAATAAACTAAAGAAAGCTGGATTTTTCTTAGCAGGAAAAGGTTCCAAGGATTTGGATGGGATTGGGCTTTTATCTGGATCCAAACACAATATATAGTACTCTTTATAGTTTAGAACAAACTGTCCTGGCTTCCATTGTCAACCAGTAGTGCAAACTTATAATTTACATTTTCTACCAGTTTACCTTAATTGCTGATTTATTTTGGAAGATATTATTATTTAATGATTCTTTTTTTTTTATTATTTTATCTTTAATAAATTTTCCAATACAATCCAAAATTTTACAACTGAATAAAAATACAGAAAAACAATTCAAATATAAAAAAATCAAAGAAAAACATAATACATTGGTTTAGACCTCAAAGAACAACCACAATAATGAAGACCCAGTAAAGAAATATTCAAAAGAAAAATAAATTAGGAAGACCCACAAAGGGGAACTTCCCCAATCATATGAGCAAAGATATTAACTATGGCTGCCGGTACAGGAATCACACCCCCTTCGCCTCCTTACCCTGAAGAAATAAGATCAATTGTTGGGGTTCAAAAAAAAGAAATTGCTTAGACTGAAACAATATCAAACATTTACATGGGTATTTCAACTTAAATTGTGCCCCCAAATCGAGAGATCTCTGACGCAAGGCCAGAAATTCTCTCCGCCTTCTATGGGTATCCCTTGATAGATCAGGAAATATAGAAATTTTTGACCCCATAAATTGTGAACCAGACATTTTCAAAAAATACAATCTCAGCACAGAATTCCAATCGGATTCAAAGGCAAAGGAAACCAAAAGTGTTGCACGGCTGGTCACCACATCCAAGGAACTTTCCAAAAACTCAGTCAGATTCAACTGGGTCAGCTCATCAGTACCTACTGGGCCCTCTCCATCCCCACTTCACAAGCAGAAATTGAAACATACTGAGTACGTACAATAGGAGGTAAAGTGTCAGCAGGCATGAGCAAAACTTCAATAAGGTACTTACGAACAAAACCCAGTGAGTCCAACAACGGAGATCTAGGAAAATTTAGAAACCTCAAGTTATTCCTTCTCAATTGGTTATCCATAGCCTACAGACGCCGAGCAGTAATCAATCGATCCTTGGTTTGGGTTCCCCCCAACACCTGAAGCTCTTCCACTTGGGTTTCCAGACGTGAAACTCTAGCAGCTTGCTCTGCCATATTTGAATCAAACGTTGCACTCTGCACTTTAACAGCAGATAATTCTTGTGAAAAAGACACCACCAAAGGAAACAGGGACTTTTGAAGAGAAGAGATAGCATCCCATAAGCTTTCCAATGTTACTGTTGCTGGTTTTTCCATTACACACAACTCCCGTGACATCGAGTGCAAGAGGGAGCCAATACTCAAAAGCTCTACCCCTCTGCTTGCTCCAGCCATAGCATCCACTTCACCTCCTCCAGCGGGAGCCACGGGTCTACTCGAAGTTAACTTCGGGGAAGCACCCCCACACGCAGCCATACCCGCACAACCCGGAGGTACTCCTGCGCTCAGCCCCTCCCCGTTTCTCCTTCCGGGCTGTGGCGGCAACTTCTGCACGGGGCACAAAACAACGCCATCACTCAGATCGGCCGAACTAGCCGACTGATCCACCGAAGCCAACGACACCGCCATAAGGGGAAAAAAAGCCGGAATGGAGGACTGCGTCAATCCACCAGATGGAGAAGAGGTTTCAGGGGGTTTGGCTGATCGCTGCTTCCTCTTTTTCCCCATCGGACTGATTCGTACTCCAGGCTCTCTCAGACCTCACTCAGCGTCCTACTCCTCCGCCATCTTGGGTCCTATCGTAGTTGTCATTATTTAATGATTCTATTTCTGTCTTTGGTTTCATTTGGTAAATATCTGTATTGTATTTTCTTTCTGAGCTGTTTTTTGTTCATAAGAGTTAAAGAAAAGATTTGGTTCAAGTTTTTTTTTTTGTCTTCTTTTATTCTGAAAACAGTATATTTCACCACAGGACTCAGTACCCACCATTTCATTTAGAGTTAACCAATCTCATTGCATTTGATGCAAGTCCTTTGAATCCTGTAAAATGATCAGGATCTGGAGCACATATCTAAGCACCAGGTTTCTCCAGCTTCCAGAAGTTGTCTCTGGGCTAGTCTCCTGTAGGTTTTGAGAAAATGCAGGGCAGTAAAGGTAGTCCTGGGTTACACAGGTAAAAGAAGAATACTGCCTGCCTCTTTCTGGATTTTAGGAGGTCCTCAAAAGCTGTGTACCACATATTACAGGGCATCACAACATACCACATTCTTACAGTAATCTAGAATATGTTGTATTAGCAACTAAAGTTGGACCAGTGCAAGGGCATGAGTTACCCTAGATCAGGGGTCCACAAACATTTTTGACCAAGAGCTATGTGGGACCTTTCAGAGCTATAATTTAGTGACTCCTGTGGCCCTGCATCTCCACCCCCCTCTCCATGATCCAATATATCATGTTTCTCTCCATAGTCCAGCATCTCCCTTCTCCAACCCCATGGTCAAGTATCTTCCCTATCACTTCCCTATCACTGTCACTGCTTCTCACCAAACATATATCAGCAGTAGCCATTTTAAAAACTCTACTACATGCAATCTGGAGCTTTCCCTGCTCTCTGCTATGTCTCACCCCCCTCTGACTCCATTTCCTGTTTCTAGTGGGGGACAGGATACAGCAAAACACACATGATGTTCTAATGCAATTTTCTTGAACATACAGAATAACCATTCTCCAGGCATGCTGGCTGGTGAGCAAGACAAGAAATATTTGGAATCCCCTTGGCCATGTCTGGCTAGACCAGTGGTTCTCAACCAGTGTGTTGAGACACACTGTTGTGTCCCCAAGAGCTGGGAGGTGTGTCACCAAAAATTTAGCATAGACAGCAAGCTCATGCTTTCCCTCACAGACACATGTGCCTGAAGGCTTGGGAGAGTGTAAAGCAAGGATCCAGGTATTGGAAATCCCTATGACCATTCCCTAATTCTGCTCCCCTCCTCCAATGGTCACAACCCATTCTGAAAATGTTCTTGGTCTGCTTCTCCTCCTCCAGCTGGCTGTTAGCTTCACAGCATCCTGAACCTACTGTACCTGTGCTCCCACCAGCCCGGGCTAGAAATGTTACAGTCTGTTGCATCACTTGTGGCCACAATCACTGCAAATGCTGGCTACAGAGGAGGAGATGGCCAGAGGAACCCTCTCTCCCCCACACCACATGTGCTTTTTCTCCTGCTGCCAATTTGATCATTTATTTTCCATTTTTAGTGATTGGAAATAATTTCAGTTTTGGAAATGTGCATTTCGTACATCTTTGTATTTTGATTAGTACAAAAAGAAATACATTTTTATTTTTGGTTTATTGGGATGATATTCAAAGGCAGATAGGCAGGTTGCAAACCTACAAACCTCCTAAGTGCCAATCACTGGGATATTTAGCCAGCTAGCATTGGGGGTTCTGGGGATCGCATCTGAGGATAATCGGTCAGCTGTAATATTTACAGTAATCATTAGTGGCTTATCCTAAACCAGCTAAAGTTAGGAATTTTAAAGGCTGGCCTAACTTAAGCTAGATTAACTAACCAGTCAGTGGCTGAATATTGCCACTGACCAGTTAGCTAAATTACTATCCTGCCAACCTGGATAATCCATGTTGGTGACTGGCTGTGACTCCAGCATTGAATATCTAGTTTTAATTTAAAAACACAAATTAAAAAATACTGGCCACCACTGCTGAATATCACCCTCTCCATTTCTAAATTTTGGTCTTTATTCAGTAATTGATGAAGGCAGGTCTGTGTTCTGTCTGAGTGCCTGAATTGAGAGAATCTGCTGGAAATGTAGTTTCTGTGTGCATCTATGGCAGTCGGACTTATTTAGTTTTTCCAGTAGGAGGTCTATTGGTATCCTGTATCTGCAGTGCTACCTTTTCAAAGATATGGTTCTTGCAATGAGTGTGATGAGAATTGGTACTCTTATGATATGTAAGGGTTGTTACTTAAGTTCTGAGTAGCTTAATTCACAAAGTTTCTAGCAGTGAATTAATTCTGTGCTGCTGTTACTGAGATAATACCAGAATATGAATATATACATATATTTTTTGCATGGCAAGCTATAAAGTGAAACATCCTATAGTAGCTCTGCTCTGTATGGACTCCAAAAATAGGTAAAAAAAAATTTGAGGCTGACAGAAAGTTTAGTATGAATTTTTCTAGCATTTAACCACATTTCGAAAAAAATGTGTGCATGCAATACACTGGTTTTAGATTTATCACTGATGAAAGAAGCGAAGATTAAAACTTTTGTGTGAGAAAATTAAAATGTAATAACTTTGATTTCAATACGTTTACAGAAAAAGGGGGTAAATTCTGTTAAGAATAGTTTAAATTTCTCTTGCATTATTTTTAACTACAATAAATTGATATTTGAGCTTTTTTGTTCAGCCACAGATTGTAGTGTTTGGTGTGTCTCACACATGTATATGGTCATCAGGCGTGTCACAACAGAAAAAGGTTGAGAACCATTGGGCTAGACTGTGGACTTGTGTGCCCAGTATGTGGCAGTGGTCTTGATGGACTCAGCAAGGTACTGAGTAACAGAAGTGCATGCCGAGGACTCATTTTCTGCAGATTCATACTGATCTCTGGGCTGACCGCTGGAACTAGAGCCTATGTCAACAAAAATAGCTCTGTACTATCAATGGAGGACTGCAGATAAAGTGGAAGTAGATATGATGCTACTTATGGTGTTGTTTCTAATTTCTGTCTCTTTATTCTGAATTAGGTGAAGTATAAAGGAAAAGATTCTGATCAGGGGTGGCTCAAGGCAATCTGCTGCCTGAGGCGAAGAATGAAATGCCCCCCCTCCCCCCCACCTTAGAAGGGACGGGGCTTTTTCAGAAATCCAATCAGAAACTGAACCAAACCAAAAAGCCGATTAGATTATATGGAGGAAATGCAAGATGTTTACACACAGGGCCGTAACAAGCTGCAATCGCGCCCTGTGTGACTTGCAGCTCAGGCACACGCCCCCCCCCCCCTCTCCTCCATACCTCCATCCAGTGCTGCCTGCTCTTTACCTGCTGCTGCCGCCATCTGTGTTTTTAAGGCAACGCCGGCAGCAGGGAAAGAGCAGGTAGCGCTGAACGGAGGCATGGGGAGGAGGAGGGGGGCATGCACCCGATTTGAAAGGCACCGGCACTTTAAACAGATCTGTCCCTCCCTGCTCTGACATCGCGTCAGAGGAGGGAGGGACCAGACCTGCTTAAAGTGCTGCGAAAAGGCTTGGGACACACTTCGGCTGCCTGCTATTGTCCTGCCAGCAGCGGCAAGGCAACAACAGACAGCTGAAATGTGCCCCCAAGCCTTTGCGCCCTGTACGGCTAGGTATGGTCCTGTTTGCACACCAAGGAACTAAAAGACAACAAGAACCAACAGCACAGTTTATAAAACTTAATTATAACTCATTTTTATTTTGTTGTTATAAACTGTGTTATGGTTCTTGCTTTTTCTTTTTCAATATATATTTTGCATCCACAGTAGGTGCAGAGCAGAACCAAGATATTCACCCACAGAACTCAATATTTAAAAAAAAAATCTGATTCTGATCATCTCACTAACAACAACAGCCACTATTCTCCAGTACCAGGCATATTGTGAACTAATACAAAACCCTATAACAAAGAGCAAACCTACCATACCATACCATATCAGCACAAACTTCCAAAACACACATAAGGAGACCATCCAAAAAAGCATCACTGTAAATACTACAGTGGGCTCTGGAACATCCATACACCCATTTGAAAAGCTGAACAAGTCAAATTACTACAGTACAGTTTAGATCTTTATGTACAAACTCCATGTTAACAGAACACCTGACCTCAGTCACACACTCACAACATTGACCCTCACCAACTACAGAAGAAGTAACCACAATCTAAAGTAAAAATAAAAATATGTAGACAAAATTTAAACTGAAAACCCAAGAAGCCAGAGTCCACATGCAGTGCAACATCAGATAAATAAGATATGCAGTTCCCCAATACAGTGTAAAATATAAAGATAGCACAAAGTCAAATCACTAAAATTAAATACAATTATTTTTCTACCTATTATTTTTTCCACCACTTTATTCTCTGATCATGCTGGTCCCGATCTGAGGCTTCTGCTTTTCTGTCTTCTCTTAGCTCTCTTTCTGTGGTCTATGGTCCATCTGCCATTTCTTATCTCTTCTTTTGTTTTCTTCACTTCCTTCGATCAGCCCATTTCCAGTTCCAGTAACTCTTCCCAGTATCAGCCCCCTTTCCAGTCCTCCCCTCCCAGTACCTTCCAATGTCAACCACCTTGCATTCCCATGACTGCCACTGGTGTCCATTACCTTCCAATCCCCCTCCTTCCCACTGTCCAGCCCCTTCTAGTCCAAATACCATCCCAGTTATCAGCCCACGTCCACTCTCAGTGCCACCCTCCCAGTCAGCTCCCTTCCAGTCACCCTACCCTCTGTCCATCCCCCATCCAGTGTCATTCGCATGTCAGCTCCCTTCCAGCCTCCTCCCCATTACCCAGTCACCTACTACTCCCATCCCCAAGTGTCAGCTCCCTTCCATTCCCCCTTCAGTATATCCAAGGTGTCAGCTCCTTTCCAGTCCCCTGCTTCCCCTGTGTCAGCTCCCTTCCTGCCTCCTCCTTCCCCTGGCAGACCCTCTCAGTATCTGCTTCCTTCCAGTCCTATTCTACCATCTCCCCAATTCAGCCCATTTGTAGCCCTAGCCCCTGGTTTTCTTCCAGGGCCAGCAGCACCCTCCTCCCCTCCCCCATTAGCCCATTTCTAGTCCAGCCCATTTCCAGTTCTTTTCACCTTATCAGCCCACTCCAGTCCTAGCCCCCAATCAGCCCATTACCAGTGCTAGCTCATTTCCAGTGCTAGCCCCCCTAATCAGCCCATTTCCAGGCCTAACCCCACCAATCAGACCATTAGCAGTCCTAGCCTCCCTTCCTAATCAGCCCATTTCCAGTTCTAACCCCCATCAGCTCATTTCCAGCCCTAGCCCCACCATAGCCCATTAGCAGTCCTAGCCCCCTCCTGATCATCCCATTTCCAGTTCAACCCCCCCAACAGCCCATTTCTAGTCCTAGCCCCCCATAGCCCATTAGCAGTCCTAGCCCCACTCCTGATCAGTCCCTTTCCAGTTCTAACTCCCCCATCAGTCAATGTGATACCCCCCCCCACCAGCCCAGCTCCAGACCTTTATTTATTTATTTAGTATACATTTGTATACCGCTACTTCCAGTGATCAGCAGCGGTTTTGATTACAGATTGGAAATTGTCAAATCATGACAGGAATTTTTTTTGAGGTATAAACACATTGATTAGACAGGAAAGCACAGCACACAGAGAACTATTTTACAGAGAACATGGGCTATGGAGGGTTAAGTGGCTTGCCCAAGACCACAAGGAGCACCTGTGGGACTAGAAACCCCAGTCCTTCCGGCCCAAGGTTGCTGTCCTCTAGTGGGATTTGAACCCCCGACCTTCCGGCCCGAAGTACCTTGCCCCAACCACTAGGCCACTCCTCCACTAGGCCACTCCTCCTCCTTTAGGGGACTGGGGAAAAATGGCTGCTGCTGCAGCGGCAGCAGCAGCAGCATGAAGTGCCCCACAGCGGCCACCTCTCCGGGAGATCCCTAACCAACCCCCCCCATGCCGGCTCAGCTTTGCAGAGCTGCGCAAAGGGAGAGTGTTTCCCTTTTGCACAGCTCTGTTAAAGCTAAGCTGAGCCTGCGGCACTGATGGGAAACAGCATTTTCCTGTTTCCCATCAGCGCCACGGGCTCAGTTTTAACAGAGCCACGCAAAAGGGAAACACACTCCCTTCACACGGCTCCGCAAAGCTGAGCCAGTGGGGGGGGGGCGGTTTGTGAGGGCTCTCCTGGGGAGGCAGCCGCCGCAGGGCACTTCATGCTGCCACTGCCACTGCTGCAGCGGTAGCGACAGCAGCATTTGCAGCTGGGCTTTTTTTTAATATTATTATTTTGAAGGCCGAGTGAGGCGGTCTTTTTGGGGGCAATTTTTGCCACCCCCAAAAAGATGCCACCTGAGGCTACCACCTCACTTGGCCTCATTATAGAGCTGCCCCTGATTCTGATAGTGTATGGTTCCTGTGAAGGAATCTGTAGCAGTCTTGTTTGCTCTATTTTACCAATAGGAAGAATATTTTACCAGTAGAACCCACTGTAATATTTGCAATAATGCTGTTTCATAGTTAAGATTTTTGTATTTTGAGTGCTAGGAGTTAGCGCTGTCTTCGTATGATGTTTGCTATGTAGGTTCTGAGCATCTTTGTAGGTTTGAATGCTAGTTCATCAAGTGTCTCGCAGTGGTTCATGTGTGTGTTATTCCTCAGATGACCTAAGAAGTTACACATTGCCACTGAGCTTTTTGCCTGTCCCTCAACAGAGAGGAGTTACCCTTTAACAAAGGTCGATAATTTGTCAAAACACTAGCACTGGAGTCACTTCTAAAGAGGCATGATGAGCCCAGGGCTGTGAAAAATGTGCAACATAAGTGTAATTTTATTTGTAAATATATGAATTTGAGATGATAAAGAAGGTATCTGATTAAATGATGTGAGCACTGAACTTCTATTTTTTGTCTGGCAGTTTTAAAGTACTGGGCTATGATAATATGATACCTCTTTAATAATATAAAGCTCCTCCTATAATATATAGTTGTGAACCTTTTCTTAAATTTATTTCTATTTTTGTTTGGTATTGATAAGCAAAGGTGAACTACCAACCTAGTTGTTGCTCCTAAGAAGATGCCAGTTCTAATACTTTTATATTTTATATGGTGATTTGAAGGGAAAATGCCCTAGCC
This sequence comes from Ichthyophis bannanicus, assembly GCA_033557465.1. Taxonomy (NCBI): domain Eukaryota; kingdom Metazoa; phylum Chordata; class Amphibia; order Gymnophiona; family Ichthyophiidae; genus Ichthyophis; species Ichthyophis bannanicus. Next base: position 444,386,678 of record CM066032.1, read on the forward strand.
CCATTTCTAGGGAATGTGGAATGTGTGTCAGAAGAACTGAGAGGTGCAGGTTTTACACTGAGATTCTATCCCATCCTTTATAGATTCCACACTTCACTCACAGGTAGAAGTCATTGAATGATACTATCAAATAATCAGGAGAGTTTACTGGTTCTCTGAAACTGGCTGGGGGTCTTTTTATACATATAAGATCATTAGAACCATTTTTGTAGCATCTTTTATAGTTAATGTAAATATGGGACGAGGGGTGATGTGTGGAAATGTCATTTAAGCTCATCCCCCATATCCAACTTATCCCTTTTGTTGCCTCCCCTCCCAAATACTGTAGCTCTGTCTAAAGATACCACTGCCTCCCAGCTTGCACTGCTTCTGCCATGTTTTGCCCCTCTGTGACTTCCATTGGCAGCTACTCCTTTCTTAAAAAAATGTTTCTTCAGCTTGGCTTGTGAAATACAGGAGATTGGAGAACATCTTCTCTGTTCCTCTGCACTAATGTTGCTGTTGGATTTAGATCTCTCAGGAGATTCAATTAGCATTCCTCCTCTGCTTCTTCCAATGTTTCTATGTCTACTGCTTCCAAGTATTGTTATGTGATCAGACTAGATTTTAAACTGAATAGAGCACGGAGTGTCTTTGTTATATATGCCTGTATAATGATGGCTATCCCTGGAAGCACATTAGAAATAATAAGTTGAAGTAGTAGTAATAGTAGTAGTAGTAGCAGCAGATGACCATCTGCCTGCCTCTGCTTACCTATGCTCTCTTTGGGGTCCCTTTCTCTCTGACTTCTATATTTGACCTCCAATTCTTGAGCAAGAGGACACAAGGGATTTTTAAAACTCATTTTTCTGCCACCGAGACAGAAGCAGTACTGTTGGTCCCTGTTATTTTTCTCTCACTAAATACAGGTAAAGGCACATTTTACAAAGGACGTCGAAGTGCAGTCTGGGATGTCAAAGCCAGAATGCCTGAAAAAAAAGCAGGCACATGCAAGTTCAGGTATGATTTCACAAACATGGATGTGCCTACTGTGGACATCCGTGGAGACATCTACATAGACATCCCCAAAACAGTATTTCAGAGCAGAAATATCTACTAGCCTAATGGTTGAAGTAATGAGTTAGAAGCAAGGTGGCTAGTGTTCAAGTCCCATTGTAAGCCTTTGTGATCTTAGGCTAGTCACTTTATTCTCTACACCCTGTGGATGTTTACAACCACATCAAACACTTCCCTAATGCCTGGAGCAGGTTTAAATGTGGACATGCCTGCAGAAGCCCCCAATGTTTCTGAATTCGGACAAGGATGTCTAAGTTCATTATGCCCCACCACCACCACTGCCTACTTAGATATCCACACACTGGAGACATCTCTGAGAGTCATTTGTGAAATGGCTCTGGAGATGTCCAAATCAGGACTGAGACTTTTAAAATTACCCCCTTAGTCTCTCTAAAGGAAAAAGTCTAGCAGAATTTTAAAATTCACTTTTTTACTTTACCACTGAGACAGGAGTGCTGCTAGTTTCTCAGTGTTGTGCCCCACTATCTCTCAATAATTATGCAGTCAATGTTTTTGGCTCTGGAGGTACAAGATCTCAGAGATTTTTGAAACTCATTTTTCTCTGCTACTTGGGTAGAAACAGTACTGCCACTCTTGCTCCCCCCGCACCCCTCCCCTCACAGATCCCTATCTTTGGATGGTGTTTCTATTATTTTGATGTTTTGAACCTGAGCACAGTAACTTTCTGAAGCCACTGATTGTCTGTTAGCTTCCCTCCCAAAATATGCAAGACAAAATGGTGCTGAATACTTAGGGGGTTATTCTGTGCGGGGAAGTTAGTCGGGGGCAGGGAAGAGGCAGCCTGTGGGGAGAGAGTGGGTGAGCAGGTGGGTGGTCACTGGCCCTGGACGTACAAGGCTGATTCTAATGTCAGCCCTGTATGTCCAGGGCCAGCAAAATGCCCGGGAAAGTTATTCCATCTCTGAGGTGAAATAACTTCCCTGGTCATGTTTTTTTTTCGCAGCCCAGGGCACAGAAGGAGCTGGGGGGGGGGGCAGGATTTATTCCCCGTAGCCCGACCCTGGCCTTAGGAGGCCAGATCAGGGGTCGGACTGCAAGGAATAAACATTTGTATTTGGTGGATGGTATCGCGGGATTTAAAGGCCAAGTTGTAAACCCTGTTCCTTATAAGTACAGTTCAGATGCTGTCTGCACTGCACAAAATTGTTATAATGTAAACCAAGCTGATGCTAAAGAGCGCGGTATAGAAAAAAACTAAATAAATAAATAAAATAAATAAATGGGGCCGCAGTGCCATGGCAACAGGACCCCATGGCGCTGCGGCTCCATTTAAATGCCTAACTGAGCTCTCCGGACAATGTCTGTATGTGCAGGCCGGACTGAATCACAGTCTTGGCCTGCACATACTGGCCTAATCACGATTCTGATCCCGTGGGGCTAGATGTGCCCTGCAGGATTAGAATTGCACTCTCCTTTGTACATCCGACTCAGACCGGATGTACAAAGGGGCTGTACATGCGAGACAGAATCAGACCCTTAGTGTTTCAATTACCTGCTGAAGTGCTTGACATTAGCCATAGGATTAGGGAGAAGTGAACAGGGATAATAGGATTGTTTGGCTGCTGGTCAACAGGCTTCAATCTGATTGATAAAGTCCCTCATGCTGCTTCCTTCACCCTCTCTCAAACTGACCACTGTGTCTAGCCCCCTAGATCATGTTGTTGCCAAAAATGAATGGTACACATGAGGATTTTCCTCATTCTGGAGCCATGATCAATCAGCTCCTAACACCCGCCCAAAAGGAAGCACAAGATACACCACTGCGAAATTTAAAGAGGTCCTCTGCTGTGTTCTGCGCCATGGTGGTGTGCACTGTGAGCGCATGCCCAAAGAGCATGCCCAAGGAGCAGGACGTGCTCCTTGGGCAAGCTCCGTGAGGCGACTCTGGGAGAGACACTTTGTTGGCACAATTCTTTCCTCCACAATTACCTCAGCATTCTTTCCAATAGTGCACAAGCCTTGCCTCATTGGTAAGTCTCTTAGGTCCTTCCCCTTCTATTTATGTACATCTTTGGAGTAGTATCTGTCTTCTGCTATCTTACATCGACTATTCCACTCAGCTTGTCCCTCACCTTCCTGGTCATCTGTCACGTGTTTCCTCCAATCTCATACCCTGTCACTATGGTACTGCTCCTCCTGCTTGCCTCTCTGTGTTAATTCCATGGATGTTCTTGCTTAGCCTAGCCTTACTTAATTGCAGGTCTCTCCATTTGAAGTTCCTGTTGGCCCATGACCTCATAGAACAGCATTCTCTAGATGTCTTATTTTTAACTGAGACCTGTCTTTGTGAGGGTAATGAGGCCATTTTAAATTGCTGCCTTCCCCCAGGCTTCTTGACCTACTCCGCATCCAGCTTGGGCTGCAGCGGAGGTGGAGTTGCCATTCTGTTTTGGTTTTCCTATTCTCTTCTTGAAGTTCATTCCACTTCCCTTCGCTATCCAGAAGCCCTTTTTCGGCTTGATGTCTCCCCACCTCTTTACTTTATTTTGATCTATACCCCCCTCCTTCCTTCCATATCTCTGGGACTTCCTGTTTCTGTCCATTTCCAAACTCTATTCCCAGTTAGTAATGGGCACACTGATCACCCCTCTAAGCCTCGCACTACCACCTTCCTAACCTTTTTTCATGATCTCTCATTAATCCAACATGTCCCCTGTTCAATCTGCATTGCAGGCCATGCTTTCAATCTGATCTCACCCCTACTGATCAGCATCCAAATGCTACTGATTTTTCCACTGTCCTCTTGCCCTTGTCCGATCACCATTGCATTCTTTTCTTTCTAGAACTTTCTCTACTTTCTTCCTCTGCATCGGTTCAGTCTGCCTCCCTCATCTCCTCATGGCTGTTTCGACATATCACATCTTCCACTCTCTAACAATTTCCTTCATCTGAAGCCCTCCTCCCTAGTTTCACAATGGCCTCCATACCCTCCGGTCTCAGCTTCACCATGCCCATCGCTTCTGAAGGAAGAACCCCTCCCACGAGTTTCTTCAACACGTTCACTATTGCCATCAACATTATCATTTCTCCCTTCATCAAGCTAAACAATCATATTACACAGATCTAATTTCTTCCTCATCTAATTCCTCCCACCAGCTTTATTCTGTTCTTTGTACTCTAGCAGTACCCTGCACCTTGACCACTACAACCTCCAGTTCCCCCTCCCCAAATCAGTACAGTTTGCAGATTTCTTTTCTGATAAGATCCACTCCCTCCGATCCATTTTTCTGGATTGTCCATCTCCACCAAGCCCCCCCTAGCTCTCCAACCATTCCTTCACCATCCTTGTCTCATACCTGGATTTCATTTCTTCCTATTACCTCATTTGAATTGTCCAAAGCCCTCTCCATGTCTCGTTAAACCACCAACCATTCTGATCCAATCACCTCCCATTGGTTATCTGAAGCCACGCTTGCTCTTCTTCCCCCTATCCTTACAATGATCAATACTATTCTCTCCTCAGGTATTTTCCCTGCCCATAGAAACATGCTCTCATTTGTCCCCTCCTCAAAAAACCTTCTCTTGACCCTTCTATTCTAGCACACTGGTGTCCTGTTTCCAACCTACCATTCCTATCTAAGATTCTGGAAAAATTGGTTTTCTCTCAGCTTTCTTCACACCTCTCTACTACTCTCACTTTTCGTCCACATCAGTCTGGATTTCACTCTTGATATAGTACTGAAAGTGTTTTGCTGTCCTTTCTCAATGAAGTGCACATCCCTCACGATCTCTTGGATCTTTCTTCCTCTTTTGACTTGGCTGACCACTTTACTTTTCTTTCTTAACTTTGTGATTCTGGTATTCAAGGAACTGTTCTGCGCTTGTTTCACTCTCTTTTTTCTAGATCCTTTTCCGTTCTATCTGGCTCAATCTGTTCATTTCCTGTTTCTCTTTCCTGTGGTGTCCCCCAGGGATTGATTCTAGCTCCCCTTCTATTTAATGTCTTCTGGCCCCCCTGCTGCTCCTCATCCAGCAGCACGGAATCTCTGCTTACTCATATACTGATGATATAATACTTCTGTACCACACTACACCTTCAGCTCCAGATCTTATTCCCTTAATTCTTGTCATGCCACCTTCAGCTCTTGGTTATCTTCCAACTTCTTGCACCTCAATCCATCTAAATATGCAGCTATTTGGCTCACATTCAATGTCCCCTGTCCATCTGTGTTCCCTACACTCGCTGGTGCTCCTATCTCTCTGGTGTCTACCCTCTGTTATCTTACCCTCGATTCCTCCATGTCTTCCCAGGCTCATCTCTCCACACTTATCCACCATTCCTTTGCTGTTTTACATCAAATCTGAGCTGTGCGACCATTTTTGTCCACTTCCTCTCTCATCACTCTTGTTCTTTCTCTCATGACATCCCAGCTCGATTACTGCAATGTTTCCCTAGCAGGGCTCCAACTATATAAAACTCACCATCTTCAGCTTCTTCAAAATACTGCCACCCTGTATAGTTACTCAAACATTCCATACAGAACACATAATACCTGTACTCATTCACCTTCACTGGCTTTCCATCTGGTTTCATATTCAGTAAAAGATTCTCACATTGGTCCGCAGAGTCATTCACATCGGTTTCCCTCAGTACCTCTCCAACCTCATCCAACTCCACTGTTCTCACCGAGTCCTATGTTCAATACATGTCAACAGGTTATACCTTCCCTCTGTCTCACAAGTGCATTTGCAATCCAGTCATTCCTCTGCTTTCTTTTTCTTGGATCCTGCCCTTTGGAATGCCCCCCCAGACCTTCATCTTTAACTATCCCACCAGAAGTGCAAGGCCCTGCTAAAGATCCATTTGTTTTCCCTTGCTTTTGACCTTCCACCACCCACTGTATAATCCCTCCCTCCTGTTTAGCACCTCTATCACTTATCTATTCTGTATCTTCCCTCTTCTGTCCTGTCTCACAATTGGCATTCTTTTCTTCTTTCCTGATTGTAGCAATATATTTCTTTTTATTGTAAACCTATTGCCAGTGTAATGGGTGGTATATCACATTTTAAAATAAAGATAAAGATAGTTTGGTTAGAAGTTCATGAATTAAAAACGGCTTCATTTTAACATTAGTTTGAAAACAAATATACACCCAAAATTGTCAGTGCTAGGCACTTAATCAGATCCTAAATCTAGGCAAAGGAACCGGAGCCCTAAATTTCAGAGCCTAAATTTAAGATTCCATATTTGGAAATAACATTTTTGTTGAAAATTTAAATTTGCAATTGACGTGCTGAACATTTTTGAAACTTCACTCTGTCTTACTATGGCCCTCACTCTAGAAAGCGGGTTGTGGGGCTGCACCTCAAAGGTGGTATAAGCAGTTTTTTGGTGGGAATCTGGGCAGAGGAGCCACCCACAGGACCAGGGTCAGGTGAGGGGGGGTCCCCGCCACCCAATCCAGGCCGCGGGAGGCCAGCCGTGGGTCAGGCATCGGCAATATTGGGAGCCAGAGCCATGGCAGTCTGGGTTGCCTGTGGGGAGGGCATCCCCACCAGCAGGGGGGGCACACCAGGCCATATTTGGGCCCGATTCTGGCTCCTACGGGAACATTTTGTTCTTGCAGACCAGAATCGGGTCCTAAATGCCCCATCTTCAGCGGGGACGACTGGATGGTCTGGATGTCCCCCTCCCAGAATGGGTCTCTATATGTTGGAAAATTCACCTGCTTGACATCAATGTTCCTTGCATGTCTTGCTCTGCATTAGGCACTGCACTAACATCTGATTCTCCCTGTCCCTTGTATATCAACATATGCACCATATTGAGTGTGATTTTTTTTCACATGATATACAATTCTGTTATTTAGAAAAAAAACATGATATCTATTGGCTTGGCCTTTCATCTGACTTCATGGAGTTTAACTATTCCTGAGTATTTTCAGCTGTCTGGCAAATTTGGATCACTTTTCCTAGCATGAGTTCTACTTCTCATAATAATCATTCTGAAAGTATTTTATCTCTGATCCTGATCACTATTCTGTTTCTAATTAGAAAGTCAGCTAACCCTGCAAAATCATGACTGGCTTTTAACTTTAAGGTTTTTTATGGACTCTTATTGTACTCAGAGGGATAAATAACTTTTGTAAGACTCACGGACCTCATGTGCTCCATGTGAAGTGTGGGCTTCTAGTCTCTGTAATTATTTTCCACATTCTTCTTTTAAGTTGAAACAAAGTATAACCTGCTGAAACCAATTTTCAAAAGCCATTTACCTGGATAAATACAGATTTACATGAGTGAAAAGGCTGTCTGAAAATGTCCAATGCTTAATCCAGCCAAAAGTACACAGGGATTTCATAGCAAGCATATTTTTAGCTGACATGAGGGAAGAAACTAACAGAGTGGTGTGTTTTGGACAGGATTAGGAAACAGCACATACACGCTGCATTTTTAAAAACACATGTGGATTCTCTGAGTCAAATTTAGTTTTCAGAGAAAGCAGGTGTACAGTTTGCAAACCACTTGCACTAGTGCACAATTTTGAAAAGGAAAATGCACAGGGATTTTCCCTCTGAAAATTTGCTATGGGCTCATGGACTTTTCACCTGAATGCCATCTTTTGACTATTTTCCTATAGCACAGGAGATCTCAAAGCAGTCTTCTGGACATACTTAACCTATCAGGGTTTCAGGCTAAGTATAATGAATATTCATGAGAGAGATTTGCATGCATTGCTTCCATTGTATGTTACACTAGTAACTTTCCCAGGCTGAATCCTGCCCTGCCCTCAGTAGATAAAAAGTACTGGTCCGATATTCATTTGCAATGGCTATCATACTTTGAACACATAATGCGAAGAGAGAGATCATTAGAGAAAGCCATCATGCTGGGCAAGGTAGAAGGTCAATGCAAAAGAGGAAGGCCATCAATGAGATGGATTGATATAATAACAGCAGCTATGGATATCACTCTGTAAACAATGAGCCTCCTGACTGAAGACTGAACAGAGTTTAGGACAACTATCCAGAGGGTCTCGATGAGTTTATACCAACTAGACAGCATTTAACAACAACAAAATGTACCTCTACGGCAGATAGCTGTCACCACTGAACTTTAACCCCAGATATTCAATGCCGGGGTTGCTACACAGCCAAAGCTAACCCGGCAGTGGCGATATTGCTTCACTACCCAATTAGCTCCCATGGGTAAAGATAGGCTAACATTTGCTGTGCCTATCTGTACCCACTGGTCGCTAACCGGGCAGCGGTGCAATATCACTCTGTCCTGGAATGCCCTCAACATGCCCCGATGCTAAGCAGTTAGCATCGGGGCATGTAGCGGCACTAATCGGGAATATTCAGCATCACTAACCATATTAGTGCAACTGAATAACCCTCTAAGCGGAATTTACATGGTTTACAGGCCCTGCATGTTTTTCGTTATAGTGAAGAGGGCATACTAGGGCAGGGATAGCTGGGGAAAGCAAAGTATGTGTAAAGATTTCATTCTGAAATTGCCACACATACTTTACCATATGTACCCTGAATACTTTTTGTACCCACATATTCCACTTTTCAGAAACAATTATGCAGTTGGTGGTAGCTGAGTCATTCCTCTGGCTCCACACTCATTCCTCTGGCTCCACACTAGATCTTATCCTTACGTTTTCTTCTTCCCCTTACATACCCTCTGCCATCTCCTCTACCTCTCTCCCCTGGTCGGATCATCACTGTCTGTTCTTCTCCTTCCCTCTCCCCCCTGCCCAAACCCTTGCTTCAACTGTCTCAACCCCGCCTATGGTTCTTAAGCGCCGTCTCACTCCCCTTACTTTGCAGGCATTCCCTCCCGCTGACTCTCTCTTTTCTGCCGAGTTCTTTTCTCTTTCTATCAGCCATCAAGCTGATTCCTGGTCTTCTGTTCTCTCCAGTACTCTCGACACGCTTGCCCCCCTTCGCCCTGCTCCCTGTCGTTCCTCTTCTCGTCACCCCTGGTATCACCCCGGTCTTTATCTTCAGCGCGCCCATCTTCGGCGTGCTGAGCGCTATTGGCGCAAGCATCCTTCCCCTGCTGCCCTGATTTCTTTCCGCTCTGCCCATCGTTCATATCACACCATGATCACTGCGGCAAAGAAGGCTTATTTTTCAGATCTCATCACTGCCTCTTCTAATTCTTCTCGCTGCCTGTATCGGGTTCTTCACTTCTTGTCCTCCTCATCAACCTGTCCCTCCTCATCAGCACTCCCTCCCACTGCCCCTAGCCCAACGGCCCTTGCCTCTTTCTTCATTCATAAAATTCAGTCCCTTCATTCCTCCTTTCCCCTCTGCCCTCCTCCCCTTTCCCCCCCTACTTCTCCTTCCTCTTCTTCCTCTATTCCTTCCCCCCCTCCCTCTAATGTTTTCTCTCATACCTGGTGTTCCTTTAGTCCTGTCTCTTCTGCTGAACTTTTTCAGGTGATCTCTTCTTCTCATAAAACTACTTGCCCCCTCGATCCTCTCCCATCCTCGTGGCTTCTTGATCCTTCGCTTCACCTTCTCCCGTATATCCTTGGCATGATCAACACTAGTCTTTCTTCCGGTAGTTTTCCCAACTCCTGGAAACATGCCATAGTCCGCCCTCTTTTGAAAAAACCCTCTCTCGACCCCAGTTTACCTGCCAATTGGCGTCCGGTTTCAAACCTCCCTTTCCTCTCTAAGGTCCTAGAAAAACTGGTCTTTGCACAGCTTTCGGCGTACCTCGATTCCACTCTTTGCCTTCACCCCCGCCAATCCGGCTTTAGATCTGGCAATAGCACCGAAACTGTTCTCCTTGCCCTTCTCAGCGACCTTCACCGTTCTCACGACCGTGGTGACTTGTCTATCGCCGTTTCCCTAGATCTCTCTGCTGCTTTCGACGTCATTGATCATCACACCCTTCTCACTCGTCTGTCTGACTCTGGTATTCACGACACTGTACTATACTGGTTCCATTCTTTTCTCTCCCATCGCTCTTTCTCAGTTCACTCTGGCACCATCCTCGCCCCTTTACTCTTCAATATTTTCCTTGCTCCCCTAGCCCTTCTCATTCAGCAATCCGGTGTTTCCTTCTATTTTTACACAGACGATATCCTCCTTGTCCATCATACCAGTTCTGCTTCTCCTGACCTTTCTGCACTTAATACCTGTTTATCCTCTGTTGCCTTTTGGTTTTCTGAAAATTTCCTCTGTGTTAACCCTTCTAAATCCTCTGCCATTTGGTTTTCTTTCTCCTCTCCCCCACCTAGCTTAGCCCCTGTGATGTCCTCCCTTCCCATTCCTGTTGTTTCTACCCTTCGCTATCTGGGTGTTACCTTGGATTCCTCTCTTTCCTTTCACCCTCACATTTCTTCCCTTGTCCGTACTTGCCACTTCCACCTGCGCCGTATTCGCTCTCTTCGGCCTTTTCTTTCCCCCCAATCCCTCACCACTCTAGTTCTTTCCCTTGTAACCTCCCACTTAGATTACTGTAATTCCATCCTGGCTGGCCTCCCTTCCTGTCAACTCCGTCGTCTTCAGCTTCTCCAGAACACTGCTGCCCGCCTTCTCACCTTTTCTTCTCCTTCTGATCATATTACCCCCTGTCTCTTCTCCCTTCATTGGCTCCCCATCAAATTCCAGCTTATCTATAAGTATATCATCATCACTCACAGGGTTCTTTATACCAGCACTCCTCAGTACCTCTCCGACCTTATCTTTCATCAGCCTGCCCCCGTCTCCTTCGCTCATCTCATACCAATCGCCTATTTCTTCCTTCTCCGTCCCAGGCCCACCTTGAACTTACCCGCCACTCTGCTTTCTTTTTTCTGGCCCCTGCCCTCTGGAATTCCCTTCCTCACACCCTTCGTACTGAGCCCTCTTTCCCCCATTTCAAAACTCTCCTCAAGACTCACCTCTTCTCTCAAGCGTTTGACCTACCGGCCTCCCCCTGATATGTAGTCAGCATGCCAATTCATGTCCCTCATGTCACATTCAACTGCCACCCAATTCATGTCCCTCATGTCACATTCAACTGCCACCCCCTGCCCTCCCTCCCTCCCTGCGTTTCTGTGTTTAGCTCTGCAGTCTCTATTCTGGTTTTTCTCTCTATCTCTCACTTGCTCTTTCCTGTTACCCAATGGCGTTCCTTTCTCTCTTTGTTTTTCTACAGCTGCCTTTTATTGTACACCACCCTGATACTTCGGTCTTGGGCGGTATATCAAGCCTAAATAAATGAAATGAAATGAAATGAAATGAAATACAGATAATTTTGGCCTTTTAAATACACTTAGGGCTATGTTTACTAAACGTGAATAACGCGCGTAGTATGACGTTAACGACCGTAAGTGCCGTATAACGCGCGTACCGACGCGCTAACGACCGTTAACGTCATACTACGCGCGGTAACCGTAGTTAACGATCGTAAAGCTCCGCGGCGCGTTAAAACAGCGCAGAAGGTGGAGAGTGGGCGGAGAGAAGGGGTCAATGGGCGGAGAGTGGGCGGAGAGAGGCTCCCCTCATACTAACGCGCGGAGTGTCAGAGCTCACCTCCAACGCAAATGAAAACCTGTCGTTAAAGGCATTTAAAGGGAAGAGAAACCATTTCCGTCAGCAATGTACAGAAAACCGGGGAAACCCACAAAACGTGAGCAGTGTGATACATGTGCACAGAACAAAATATCACATAAAACGTTAAAAATGACCACAAGAAACATTTTAAAAAGCAGAATTCAGCTGGGCAACAGTGATAGCAATGGGCAACAAGGAACAACACTCCCTGGAAAGCACCAAAATAAAAGGAAATGATGTGTGGAAGGGTCTACGCTCCGCAGACCCTTGCAAAGAGCATTACATTGTAAAGGAGCTGTCCTGGGTGTGTGGTGTAATGTTTCCCAATGATATCATTGTTGCCCAGCTTGGTTATGGGTGTGTGCCCCTTTTGTGAGGTCATTTCTGCGGTTTATGTGCACCTTTGTCTGCATACAAGGTAAATGAGGCCACAGTAAACCTGTTGCAGAGCAGGGTTTCTGACTCGTCAGGCCGGTTTAACTAACTCCAGGGACTGCACAGTCTCTGTGGCCACAGTGTGGTGCAACAGACACAGCCAGTGCCTGTAAGACCAGAGGGTCACAGGTTCAAATCCCAGTTGGGGCTCCTGCCAACCCAGTCCCCATAGTTCTACCCACCACTAAACAGTGATAGTAAAGACACTCCTGTAGTGCAGAGAACATACGCATGGCCTATATTTTACCACACCAAACACAGACACCAGAAACAGGCACATTACCTATAGCAGAGTCCCGCAAATGCAGTCCTGGAGGGCCCCACAACATTCCGGTGTCATGCTGCCTCTAATAAAGATGCCTGTGCTGCATAGCTATGCACCACCCCCATGGTATGCAGATGTAGCTCATGCATATTTATGAGAGACAGCATGAAAACCCGAACAGTGTGTGGAACACCAGGACTGGAGTTGGGGAACTCTGCCGTAAAGCAGCAGCCAACAGGGCCACACACCCACCCACAGGCCCCATTGGCCAATGCCAGCTGGAGAGGCAAGACATTGGGCCCTGCCTGTATCTCCCAATACTAGCAGTTGCATACCTTAGCAATGCCACCCTACACCTGGGTATATGGTACACAGCTATCAAACGTTTCCTCTGATAACTGGCAGATATCAATTCCTACGTTAAGCACATTTTGCTCATTGAGCTCCACCATAACAATCATTCTGATGTCTGCGGTGTGTGCTGCAGGTCTGGTCTCTGACAGTGTTCACAACCCTGGGGAGTGACCCCCCAACAGTCTTGTGTACCATATCCATGCCTGTACTATGCCCAGGACTGGTGTGGTGGTATGGCTGCTGACCACCTCTATAGTAGCACAATGCTGGCATAGGTGTGGGGGTGGCTGTCTGTCTATCCAGTGTGTGGTGGCTGCAAACACCTTCAACAGCCCACACTGCCAGCACTGTTGCCAGTATTGGGCTGCCAATGTGCATAATGAGGAGCAAGGTACCATGGGTATAGGCCGGACAGGGTGGCCTGGCCAGGGTGCATCTGCACAGGGCATAGGGCAGTGACAGGCACATTGTAGTGCCCGGCCACCAACTACACAGACAGGGTGACCTCAGTATATCCTGCTGAGAGCTCACTCTCACCCTGACTGTGCAGTGACCACAGCATGGCTAGGCACTCCCATAGTGCTATCTAGTATTTCTCTCATGTGATACATATGGGTTTCCTTCTGGGGCCCAGTCACTGATGTATCTGCCTGCTGTGTATGCTGACATCCCAGTTCTGGGTGCAGGCATCTCCACTGGGCACTAGCAGACTGTTTGCAGCTGGTAGGTGTTGTGATGGAGTGGCTTGCAGGGTGCAGTGGCTGATGGCTTGCACCAGGGGAATATCAGATAGTGGTGGGGTGCAGCATACCATATCCAGGCCTAATGTCTGTTTGCTATTGTGTTATGGCTGTGTACAGAGCTGCATTGACTGCCCTGTGGGGTGTCTGTTCCCCAGCAGGACTGGGGTTCATGTTCCCCTCTACTGCCACCGTTGCAGCACGGTAGACTGTGGATCTTTTGATAGGAGACCCTGTTTGCCTCCCTCAGCCCTGGGAGAGGGGTGTGGTGGTGGTGCATGGGGGCTGTACCTGACTGAAACAGACAGAGATGTCCAAGGTGTTCCTGCAGAAACTACCTATCTCACACAGTAACACTGCTTTGGACCTGCGCCATGGCCGGTGCTGTGGACCTAGTGCTGGGCGCCTCACTGCACCCTCAGGGTGAGCACAGTACCCGCACAATGTGACGGTGTGTAGCTGCTCTGTGCCAGTACAACACACAGTCGGTACCCCCTACCAGGCCGAGGTGCTGTGGGGGTGCATTCCCCATGGTGTGTATCTGTGGACAGCTGCTTTGCATGTGCAGTGCATCATGGGTGTGACTGGCCCAATCCAACCCTGTGAAACACCAGCACCTGCTCACAGGCTCTGATAAGCCATAGGCCATCACACGTACATCTGTTAGCATAATGCATAGGTGCAGGACGCCCTACAAAGTCTGTAATATAAGATGCCCACACTGGTAAAAACACACGTACCCACGCACGTAAGCAAACACGTACCCACGCACGAATGTACGCGCGTCGCTACGCACGTACCAACGTACGTGGCTAGGCACATTCCGAGGGTGTTTTTCTGACACCAATACTCAGCGTAACGAAAAGCATGCCTCCTCTTTCCTTCTGTAATGTACAGGGTGATGCCTGAGATAGCCTTCTGTGTTAGGCACACTGGGGGCTCGAACCCATGCTGCCTGTAACAGCGGTCAGTACCGTAACCATTGTGCTACAGCTCTGTTTCAGTGCTTTGTGTCTGTACGTCTTCTTATGATTAACGCGCAGTAACGTGGCACGGCGCCCGGTAGCGCTCGTTAATTTTGCTAACGCGCGGTAGTGGTAACGATGTACCGCCCATGTCCTTATTTGGGCTTTCTTTCACTACCGCGGCTCCTACCGCGAACTGCACTAACGCGATTTAGTAAACATAGCCCTTACTGTCACTTATTTCTAAAGCACTACTAAATATGCAGCACTGTACAGACACACATAGAACTTAAAATCTAGTTAAGTAAAGTATGCATGACAAACAAGATTTTAGTAGAATGTGAGAAGTGGATTTGAACATATCTAGAAAGGGAGCATTTACTCAGGAAGTGTGTTTCAGTCAAATTGTATGGTCAGACAATCAAAGTTAGCCATTTTAAAATGGCTTGGGTAAAGCCAGGGGTGGCATTGAAAGTTAGGGGCATGTTTACTAAACATTCCTAACGTGCGGGGCCGCGGTAGTGTGCCTGTGCCATATAAGGAGTGGGCGGTTCAGGCCGAAAAAGGAAAAAAAAAGACCGTATGTGTGCGCGTCGCGTTAATGTGCGGGGCCCACATTAGCGCGTGGGAAGGCTAAGTGGGGCGCAGCTGGGTACATATAGGAACAGAGCCGTAGCACAACAGTGAAGACAATAACCAATGGTGCAGGGGGCCACGAGTTCAATCCCCCAGTGTGTGCAGCCCAAAAAGGCTGGCTGAGGCACCACCTTGAATGTGGAAATGTGTGTCAGGAGGCAAAATAATTTTGGGGCGGCATAAGGCGGCGCACTGTTCATTTTGGGGCGGCATAAGGCAGCGCACTGTTCATTGTGGGGCGGCATAAGGCGGCGCACTGTTCATTGTGGGGCGACATAAGGCGGCGCACTGTTCATATTGGGGCGGCATAAGGCGGCGCACTGTTCATATTGGGGCGGTATAAGGCGGCACACTGTTCATTGTGGGGCGGCATAAGGCGGCGCACTGTTCATTGTGGGGCGGCATAAGGCGGCGCACTGTTCATTGTGGGCAGCAGGATGCGGCGCACTGTTAATTGTGGGCAGCAGGATGCGGCGCGCTGATGGCCACAAGGCGGCGCGCTGATGCTAAAGCAAAGGAACACAGCCACAGCACAATGGTTAAGACAGGGACCAGGGGTTCAATCCCTCACAATGCCAATTGAAAAAGGCTAGCTGAGGCAGTATATTTTATGTTGTGGAGTGCTTTAGGAGGCTTTTTAATTCTATGTTGTGATAACTACTAGCAAACGCACTCTCACAGCATGTTAACATAAGGCGGACCATAAGGCACATGTTACAGTGCACCGTCCGCCAAGGCACCCTAGAATGTCCCCTATAGGGCAGCATGTATGTTGCGACATAGGATAATGTATAGTGCACCCTATATGGATGCCAACCATAAAGTGCCCTATAGGGCACCCAATAAAGCACCCTCAGAGGCACCTTATGGTTACAGTACGCTGAGGGTGTTATTGCAGGCATCAACATATGTACAGTAAATGTAAAAAATGCTTTGGAAAACCCTATCACAGAACCCCACTGTGGGTATGAACCCATGACCTCTGGCTGCACAGGCAGTGGCATAACCATTGGGCTACACCTCTATAGCTGTAAGCAAGCTCCTGCCTGGCTGCAGATAGCCTGCACGTCACATCACAGACAGTCTGCTGGTGTAAACAGGATAGGGTTAGGCCACCCGTACCCATGATGCACTGCACATGCAAATCAGCTATCCACAGATGCACACAAGATGGGAACTGCACCCCTAAAGCTACCCGGCCTGGTAGGGGGAGGTGTCCTTGTGCACCCACACAGCACCTCGGCCTGGTAGGGTGCCCTGAGTGGGTGGACAAACGGCAAAGAGTAGCTAAACACCATCACATTGTGCGGTTATTATGCCCACCCTGAGTGTGTGATGATGCGCCCAGGACCAGGTGCACAACACCTTGCATGGCTGAATGCAGCCATGCCAGAGCTCCAAAGCAGCAATAACCTGTGAAATAGGTAGGTGCTGCATAAACATCTTGGAGATCGCTGTCTGCCACAGTTAGTGGAACACACCACACACCCACACCCCCCCCCCCCCCCCCCCCCCCCCGGTGGACAAAACAGGGTCTCCCAACAACAGATCCCCATACTATCTTCCCTTCTCCCCCCTCCTCCCTCCGCACTGATGGCAGTAGAATCAACCATCAACCCCAGTCCTGCTGGGGAAGCAGACCCAACCCCCCCCCCCGGGTAGTCCAAGCAGCTCCACACACATCCATAACACAATATCAGACAGACATTAGGCTTGGATATTCATAGATGCACCCCACCACTATCTGATATTCACCTGCAGCAAGCCATCAGCCACTTCAAGGCACTCCATCAAGACACATATCATCTGTGCTCAGTCTGCTGGTTGGTCCTGATGGAAATGCATGCACCCACAACTGGGGTGGCAGCACACACAAGCAGATAAGTCAGTGAAAAGGCCCCAACAGGAAACCCATACATATCACATGAAAGAAACACAGTACAGCACTATGGGTGTGCCTAGCCATGCTGCCATCACTCCACACTCAGGGTGAGAGTGATCCCCCAGCAGCACATACAGAGGTCCCCCTGTCTGTGTAGGTGGTGGCCGGGCACTACCATGTCCCTGCCAGTGCCCTATGCCCTGTGCAGCTGCATCCTGGTCAGCCCACCCTGTCTGAGATATACCCATGGTCCCTTGCTACTCATTATGCACATTAGCAGGCCAATACTGGCAACAGTGCTGGCAGTGTGGGCTGTGGAAGGGGCTTGCAGCCAGCACCCACTGTATAGACAGACACACACTTCCACACCTATGCCAGCATGGTGCTACTATTGAGGAGGTAATTAGCCTTGGCCACCAAACCTGTCCTAGGCACGGCAAGGCATGGATATGGTACGCAGTACTGCTGGGGGTCACTCCCCAGGGTGGTAAACACCGTCAGAGGCCAGTCCTGGAGCACGCCCCGCAAACACCTAACAGATTGTTCTGATGGGGTCAACTAGCAGTATGTGCGTAACGTATGGATATCTATCTGCCAGTACTCCTAGCAAACGTCTCAGAGCTGTGTACCGTATACCTCAGGTGTAGGGTGACATTGCTAAGGTATGCAGGTGCTAGTATTGGGAGATGCACGCAGGGTCCACTGTTCTGCCTCTCCAGGAGACATTGGCCAATGGGGCCTGTGGGTGTGGGTGTGTCTGCCCCTGTTGGCTGCTGCTTTACGGCAGAGATTCCCAACCCCAGTCCAGGTTTGCATCACACTGTTCGTGTTTTCCTGCTGTCCCTCATGAATATGCATGAGCTACATCTACATGCCATGGGGGTGGTGCATAGATATACAGCACAGGCATTTGTATGAGTGGCAGCATGGAACCTGACTGGTGTGTGGCACACCAGGAATGCATTTGGGAGAGTCTGCTCTAGGTACTGCCCCTGTTTATGGTGTCTGTGCTCAGTGGGGTAAAAGATAGACGTATTACCATTGCATATGTCCTCGACACGAAAGGTGTGTCCTTACTATCACTGTGTAGGTGTGGGAAAAATATGTGGCTAGGATTGGTGGAAGCCCCAGCTGTGCTTTGAACCTGTGACCTTCTGTTCTTGCATGTATTGTCTGTGTGCACTGCACCACTGTGTAGCCATGGATTGGCTGGTTTCCCTGGAACGTCCATGACTGTGGATCCAGCAGGGCCTGTCTGTTGCAGTGGACTGTGCCAGCCTGCACATGGCTAGGCCTCTGTCTTCTGTGGCTAGCAGCCACTGCCCCCTGCACCACATGTACTCGTCCGCCAACATGCTGGCATGAGCTGCTCTCAGAAACAGCAGATGACCAGATTGCAATGTGGCAGTACGGGACTGCATTTGGTGGATTTGGCTGTAGGTAATGCCCATTGTTGTTGTGTTTTTGCAGTGTTGTGTAAAATATGGGTCTTTTCCTCATGCTTATGTTCCCTGCAATACAGGGGTGTCTGCGCTATCTTTGTTTAGTGGTGGGTAAAATATAGGAGCTGGGCTGGCATGTGCCCCAGCTGGGATTTGAACCTCTGAACCTCTGGTCCTAGAGGTACTGGCTCTGTCCGCTGCACCACACTATGGCCACAGAGACAATGCAGCCCCTGGAGGTAGTATACCTGGCAGGATGGAGTCACAAACCCTGCTCTACGCGTTTTTACTGTGGGCACATGCACTCTGTCTGGTGACAAACGTGCACATAAACCCTGGAAATGACCACAGACACTGGGGGACAATATATCACCACGCTGGGCAAAAGTGATATTAATGGGCAACCATAGCAAACACTCACAGGAAAGCTCCAAAAAGGACATTTGTTTTGGATGAGTCTCCGCTCCGTAGACCCTTCCGATATTCATTTCTTCTTTCTGGAGCTTTCCTGGGTGTGTTTTCTATATTTGCCCATTACTATAACTGTTCCCCAGCTGCATTACTATTTGTGATATTTTTGTTGTGGTCACTTTCTATTTTTATTTTCACTTTTGTGCTGTGCACATGTATCACACTGCTCACGTTTTGCAGGTTTCCCCGGTTTTGCTGTACATTGCTGACGGAAATGGTTTCTCTTCCCTTTAAATGCCCTCTACCGCGAGTGTTTCACTCGCGCTATTTTTACATGCAAATTTGGGCCCGATAATGTGCGGGGAGCCTCTCCCCTCCCACTCTCCACCCATTGACCCCGTACCTCCGCCCCTCCAGAGCCTTCCTCCGCCCTCCGTTAGCCGTTCCACGCCTCTATCGGACATTTGCGGGCCAGCACTTGTACGGGGCCCGTTAGTGTGCCGCGCACCTCTGCGGGGGTGACACGCACGATTGCGGGGCGTTTAAGCGCTCTTAAGTACCGCTTTTAGTGCGCTATTTTGCGGCGTGCAAATTAGCGGTTTTTAGTAAACATGCCCCTTAGTGTTCAGATGGTTTGTACATTGTGGATGAAATACTTAAATGCCAAGTATAGGGCTAGATTTTAAAAAATGGTTTACCATGTTAATGTTGTAAACCATTTCCATTGCATAAAATGGGTCCTGCAGTAAATAACGTGCATTACTGAAATAAAGTGGCAGATCATTCCAGTAAATCTAAGCCTTAGCTTTAAGGGGGTAAATTTTTATAAAGCATTTTCTGCATGCACAACATATTATAGCTATGCATGAAATGAGATTCAGAAGTTGCTGTTAAATATTGGGACATGGAATGTAGAAAACATGAACCAAGGGAAGTTAGAGGTGGTCAAGACTGAAAAGGAACGTGTGCAACTCGATCTGTTGGGTATCACTGAAAGGGACTGCTATCAGGCACTTTGAATCCAATGATCATATGGTATACTATGCCAGAAATGAGGAACTCCATACATGAAAACATCAGAGCCACCAAGGATACCAAAGAATTCAGACAAAAGCTAAAAACTCATCTAGTCACAACATTTTGGATCCATTGTGTAATACAGAACAACCTTCACTTAACCTTTCCTCCTGTCCATGAACCCCCTTCTTATAATAGATCCAAAGTTAAAACTTCCCACCATGAAACCATAACCATTGTTAGCCCTCATCAGGGCACTAGATTGTGACTGTAACCACGCTATCATGATGTGTAAATAGTTCCACATTTATAATGTTATAATGTTAACAGTTTCCCTCACTCAGTTTGCAGATTGTCATGCTGTGAGGGCTTGTGTGCCTCAGCGATGCTGAGGGCTAAGCTATCAGCAGGGTCTCCCAAGATGGACAGAACTCAGCTTAAATTCCAGGCCAAGACAAACCACTCATCTGGGCAGCAGCAGAATGGGACGGTGTTGATGGCTTAGGATCACATTTCTGTGACAACGGCAACAACACTATACTTAAACTGCACGGAAGAAAGGTCTGGCAAACTACTTCCATATTTTGCCTCAAAAACCCAGTGGATAATCACAACAAAAGAAATTGGACTATCGTGCTAGAAGATGAGACCCCCAAGTCAGAAGGCATTCAACTGACTACTGGGAGGAGCTGAAGATTTTTTCAGAGTAAAGACAGCATTTATGATGTGGTTGGATCAAAGCCCTTGGGACGTCTGACTGAAGAGTCAGAAGCTGCAAAGATGTCTTACATATTGGGACATGGAATGTATGAAGCATGAACCAAGGGAAGTTGGAGGTGGTCAAGAATGAAATGGAATGTGTACAACTTGATCAGTGGGTGTCAGTGAACTGAAATGGACTGGCATCGGGCACTTTGCATCAGATGATCACATGGTCTACTATGCTGGAAATGAAAGACAAAGAAGAAATGGTGTTGCATTTATAATTAAGAAGAAACTTGCAAGAACTGTAATGAAATACAATGCAGTCAGTGAACACTTAATTTCTATTCGTCTGAGGAATGCCCATCAGCACAACTATAATTCAAGTATATGCCCCAACAACAGCTGCAGAAGAGGATGAAATTGATGAGTTCTATGAACACGTACAAGCTGAAATTGACAGAACATGCAAACAGAATATCCTGATAGTCATGGGTGACTGTAACACAAAAGTTGGCAACAAGGAAGAAGGCAAAAGGGTTGGAAAATATGGGCTTAGCAACAGAAATGCAGCTTAATTCTGCAAGACCACCAATCGATTCATCTCAAACACCTTCTTACACAAACACAAGCGACAACTGTACACATGGACTTCACCCAATGGATTGTAGAAAAATCAAATTGGAGTGGAGGAGTGGCCTAGTGGTTGGGGGCAAGGTACTTCAGGCCAGAAGGTCAGTGGTTCAAATCCCACTAGAGGACAGCAACCTTGTGCCGGAAGGACTGGGGTTTCTAGTCCCACAGGTGCTCCTTGTGGTCTTGGGTAAGCCATTTAACCCTCCATAGCCCATGTTCCCTGTAAAATAAGTATCTCCAAGTTATAATGCCCTGTTAAGTTTGTTCAATGTAAACTGCACTGATGCAGAATAGCACAGTATATAAGAGAATGTAAATAAAATACATCTGTGGAAGTCAATGATGGAAAAACTCTATAACATCAACAAAGACAAAACCTGGAGCTGATTGTGGTATAGATCACCAATTAATAGTATGCAAACTCAAGCTAAAGTTGAAAAAGAACATGTCACTCATTAATGTACCAAAATATGACCTTGAGAATAAATCAGTGGAATTTAAAGACTACCTGCAGAATTGATTTGCTGCTTTAGATACAAATGACAGAGCTCCATAAGAGTTATGGGATGACATCAAGAAAGTTGTGTTGGAACCTCTTTCAAAGATGGGGAAGCTGTAAAACCAGAGGGCATAACATGAAGCTGCAAGGTGGTAAATTGAAAGTCAATGTCAGGAAATATTTTTTCACTGAAAGGGTGGTGGATGCTTGGAATGCCCTCCCAATGGAAGTGTTGGGGGCAAACACGGTGACGGAATTCAAAACAGAATGTGACAGACACAGTGGATCCCTTTACAGCAACAGGATAAAAACAAAATAAACGGAACCATCTAACTTCTGAACCATCTAACTTCTGGGCAGACTAGATGGACCATACTGGTCTTTATCTGCCATCATTTACTATGTTGCTATGTTACTATGGAAGAAAGCAAGATGTCTCTACAAAAGGTGAAAAATCAAAAATGGCCAAAATGGATGACTGAAGAAACTCTGAAAATTGCCCAGAAACACAGAGAAGGTAAAGCCAGAGGAGAAATAGAGGCAATCGTATAACTCAATTGAGATTTCCAACGTGCAGCAAGACAAGACAAGGAGAAGTACCACAATGATGCGTGCAAGGAAATAGAAGCAGAAATTATTAGAGGAAGGACAAGATTGGTTTTCCTAAAGCTACGTGAGTTAAAGAAAAAATTTAATCCTCAAATTGGAATGTTACAAGATGCTCAAGGATCTATGCTGAATGATGCTGAGAAGATCAAGAAAAGGTGGAAACAATAAACAGAGTTTTTATATAATAAAGATCATGGGGAACAACAACCATTTCAACCTGTACCTTAAGGGAGGAGTAGCCTAGTGGTTGGGGCAAGGTACTTCAGGCCGGAAGGTCGGGGGTTCAAATCCCACTAGAGGACAGCATCCTTGGGCTGGAAGGACTGGGGTTTCTAGTCCCACAGATGCTCCTTGTGGTCTTGGGCAAGCCACTTAACCCGTCATTGCCCATGTTCCCTGTAAGTATTAGTGTATGTGTCTCATATCCCCGCATGTTAAATGTATCCCCCAATTGTGTTGTGACCGCTTTGATTGAAGGATAAGGCGGTATACAAAACTGTCTAAATAAATAAATTATGATCCGGAACCATTGGTGATGAAAGAAGAAGTTGAAGCAGCATTGAAAGCCTTATCAAAGAACAACCAAAACAAGTGAATTCACTCAACATACACACATCAGTTGTAGATTCAAATCTCTATGGGTACTTATATACTTTTCATGAGTTTTCAGACAAACTAATTGCACTACTTCATGGGCTTCATAACTGCCCTAATAGTGTGCCAGTTGACATCAATGACCTTTGTATTAACATCATTTCATGACAGATGATATTTTCGGAACTGGAAGTACTTAACTTCATGTCAACAAATATTCTTCTTCCTCCGTTCCTTTCTCCACTTGCCCTACACCAATATTCAGGCGCCCTGCGTTTCTCTAAAGTCAGGTTCTTCAGGGGATCTTTACTTCATCATTTATACTCTAAAAGAAATCATACCAGTAACTCTTTTAGAGTATAAACAACGAAGTAAAGATCCCCTGAAGAACCTGACTTTAGAGAAACACAGGGCACCTGAATATTGGCATAGGGCAAGTGGAGAAAGGAACGGAGGAAGAAGAATATTTGTTGAAGTGAAGTACTTCCAGTTCCGAAAATATCGTCTGTCATGAAATGATGTTAATACAGAGGTCATTGATGTCAACTGGCACACTATTAGGGAAGTTATGAAGCCCATGAAGTAGTGGAATTAGTTTGTCTGAGACCTCATGAAAAGTATATAAGTACCCATAGAGATTTGAATCTACAACTGATGTGTGTATGTTGAGTGAATTCACTTGTTTTGGTTGTTACGTTGAAGTAATCACTCATAAAAAAAGACCACAAGTGTCATTATCAAAGAACAAAGCACCAGACATTGATGACATTCCCATAGAAGTATTACAGCAATCTGATGCAGCTGTTACCATACTTACAAGGCTCTGCTGGGAAATTTGGAAGATAGCATCATTGCCACCTGACTGGAAAAGATATGTGTTTATACCAATACTAAAGAAAGTTGATCCAACCGATTGTGGAAATTATCAAACAATTGCTCAGATCCCACATGCCAGCAAAATTCTACTGAAGATCATTCAACAGAGACTACAACCATACCTGGAACAAGAACTACCTGAAGTGCAAGCAGGGTTCAGAAAAGGGCGAGGAACGAATGATGTCATCGCTGATGTGAGATGGATTCTTGAAAAGACTAAAGAATACCAAAAGGATATCTATTTGTTCTTTATTGTCTACAGCAAGACTTTTGACTGTGTAAACAATGAGAAATTCTGGGTCACATTAAGGATGTTTTCCGAATGTAAATAATTACTCTGACTGCTATTTGTTGTAAATAACTGCCCCGGTTATCCAAGTTATTGTTCCTGTTATATGTAAAAACCAGATAAATGTAACTTGTCTGAAGTTTTCTTGTTCTCTGTAAACCGCGCTGATAATGAATAGTGCGGTATATAAAAGATGTTAATAAATAAACAAATAAATAAGGAGTATGGGTGTACCAAAACACCTGATCGTTCTCTTGCACAATCTTTACATTGATCAAGAAACAACAGTTAGAATGGAACAAGGAGAAACAGAATGGTTCAAAATCAGCAAAGGTGTATGTCACGGTTGCATACTTTCCCTCTACCTATTTAATTTATAGTATGCAGAACAAATCATCAGAGAAACAGGATTGTATGAAGACAACAGAGGTGTGAAGATTGGTGGAAGACTCATCAACAACCTTCGCTATGCTGATGACACCACATTACTGGCTGAAAGTGAAGATGATCTGAAACATTTGCTTCTCAAGATTAAGGAACATAGTCTTAAAAAGGGCCTTCACCTTAATATAAAGAAGACAAAGATTCTGACAAAATCAATAAGTTCATCGTTGATAGAGAAGACATTGAAATAGTGGACAACTTTAACCTACTTGGATCAACTATCAATAAAGAAGCAACAAGTAAAAGATGCATTGCTTTTGGCAGAATGCTTATAAAGGACCTAGACAAGATTCTCAAGAGAAGAATGTCTCTCTTCATACAAAGATTTGACTTTTTCAAACCATGGCATTTTCAATAACGTCATATGGATGAAAAAGTTGGACAGTGAAAAAGATAGGAAGAAAATTGATGTCTTTGAATTACGGTGCTGGCGACAAATACTGTATATTTGATGGACTGCCCAAAGAACAAACAAGTCTACTAGAGGAGATCAAATCTAAGTTTTCTTTTGAAGCTCAGATGACAAGACTTCAACTTTCATACTTTGGACATATTATGCGAAAAGAGAGATCATTAGAGAAAGACATCAAGCTTGGCAAGGTAGAAGATCAAAGCAAAAGAGGAAGGCAAGCAATGAGATGGATCAATACAATAACAGCAGCTACGGATGCCAGTCTGTCAAGAATGATCCACCTGACTGAAGACCGAACACAATTTAGGACAACTATCTACAGGGTCGCCATGAGTCGACAACAACTCGACAGCACTTAACAACAATGTTAACAGTTTATTTATTTATTTTATTTATAGAATTTGCAAATTATAAATGTCCACTTCCAAAAGGAAAAACATCATACAATCCACTTAAGAAGAAAACTATCACATTAGATCAGATCAAAAGACAAAATGTTCAAGCCCACATCTTGGGGAATTTACACCATCAAAAATAACCCACATAAATAAAAGACAATTAGGCACAAAAATGCACCATATTCAGGAGGATTTCTATACTTCCAACCAACACAGCCCAACTTTACTTCTGCCTATCAGTCAAGAATTTTTCTAAATGAGAAACATCAAGGAAAACATAGGACTGTCCCTGTAAGGTAATAAGACATTTACAAGGAAATCGTAAATGCGCGTAAAATGTTGCACTCAGGGAAAGAACTCTCCCTCAAAGCAAAAAAACTGTTTCCAATGTGCTTGAGTTGATCTAGTCACATCAAGAAATACATTTATTTTCTGACCACAAAAAGGAATATCCTTATACTTAAAGTATAACTTCAAGATTTTTGCCTTCACTGCCGCATTAGCAAAGGTAACCAATAAGGAGCTGCTTTTTTGTAATTGTATCAGAAGAGTTCTCCAAAAATTCAGTAAAATTCTGGGTTACAGTCGGACGAAGGGAATCAAACTTCCCTTCATTCAATGAAGCCACCCAAACTTTAGAGGGTACATAATATAGTTGAACAATATCCACAGATTGAGACAACTTCAAGATCTCAGTAAAATATTTAGTAAGAAGAATTTCTGGTGCTAATAAATGCGTAATTAAAAAGTTTAAAAAAAACACAAATTACAGGCTCAAGAGGCATTTTCCAGTGCCTCAATCTGAGCATGAACCATCAATGAATCCTTAATTGAAGTCACCTGTGCAGTGGAAACCGACCGCACCTGAGCTTCTACTTGGACCACCAAAATTTGCACCTTAGATAACCTAGCATCCACTTCAGATATCTTTTCCACAGCACCCTGAGTAAAAGTACATAATGAAACTACAGTAGAAGAAAGTTTGACATCAATAGCACTAATTGCACCCCACAAATCTTTAAGTGTGACTTCCATATTCAAGGGGGTTGTCACAACCACAGGAGACTTTATAAAATTAACAGGCTTTGGAATTAAAACCTGAGTGTCTCCAGCTACCTCCCTAGGGGAACCAATTCCAAATAACATTGATGACAACAAAGGCAGAGGGTGAGGTGGTGGTGTCGGCGTCCCGGTGCTTAAAGAAGCTCTATCGGGGAAGGGCTGACCACTTTGCAAAGAAACTAAATATTTATCTAGTGGACCAGCAATTTTACCTGCCAAACATGTCCCAAGGTCCATTTTTACCCCTACTCCTTTGTTTTTCCATTTCCCTATCTCACCAATAGTCAATAACATCCACCAACTCAAACACGCCATCGGTATGCCAAAGCAGTATCAAATGGGCATGTCCAACCCCTTTGGTCACACCTCTTCGGTACGCAACCCATAGGCCGCGACCCACAGCCAAAGGCCTCAGGAAATATATGGAGAGGGGGTAGAGGGTCCACCTCAATCACAGCTGCACATTGACTGCCTGCATAGAGGAACAGCAGCAAGTAGGAGAAACACAGAGCAGTTCACAAGCCCCTCTCATCCTCCACAATGCAACAGTTCAGTTCCACAATGTTACCAGTTTAAATGTTTTTGCCATAAAATTATAATCTAACATTTAATTTCTGTTACTTGTTTCAATGTAAACTGTTTTGACTGAAAGATAAAAGTGGTATAGAAAACCAGTTAAATAAATAAATAAATAATAAAGATATGGTTTTTGCATTTATTATTAAGAAAACACTTGCAAGAACTGTAATGAAATACAGTGCAAAATTCTTTCTTATCAGATCCTGAGCCCAAGGTCCCAACCGGTGTGGCTCTAATTGTTATGTTATCCATTGATGACTCCAGAAATGCAGAAAGATCCAGACTGTCTGCAGACACCAAGGAGCTCATGCAGCCCTCTTTCTTGGACTCCACTGTTGGAAACAGGATACAGGGCTTGGTGGATCTTTAATCCTACCCAGTATCCTGTTTCCAACAGTGGCTAATCCAGGTCATAAGTACCTGTCAGGTTCCCTAAAAGTATGCAGATTCCATACTGCTTATCCGAGCAGTACATAAGAACATAAGATATGCCATACTGGGTCAGACCAAGGTTCATCAAGCCCAGTATCCTATTTCCAACAGTGGCCAATCTAGGTCATAAGTACCTAGCAGTTTCCACAAAAGACAGGTTCCACAATGCAATGCAAGCATTTGGTCAAGCAGTGCTATCCCCGGTTCCTTTTAATAATGGTTTATGGACCTTTCCTCCAGGAACTTGTCCACACCTTTTTTAAACCCAGCTACACCAACAGCTTTTACTAATCCTCCGGTAACAAATTCCAGAGTTTGATTACACGTTAAGTGAAAAAATATTTTCTCTTATTACTGTTAAATAGTTTACCCTGTGGCTTCATTGCATGCTCCCTAGTCTTTCTATATTCTGATGACATAAACAATTGATCTATGTTTACCTGTTCCACTCCATTTGTTAATTTATAGACCTCTATCATGTCTCCCCTCAGCCATCTCTTTTCCAGGTTGAAGAATCCTAACCTTTTTAGCCTCTCCTCATAGGGGTATCCTTCCATCCCCTTTACCATTCTCGAGGCTCTTCTCTGTACCTTTTCTAATAACACTTGATCCTTTTTAAGATATGGTGACCAGAACTGCACACAATATTCAAGGTGCAGTTGCACCATTGAATGATACAGAGGCATTATAATATCCTTTCTTGTATTTTCCATTCCTTTCCTTATTTATTTAACATTTCTTATATGCTGCCTTTCATGGTATCAAGATGGTTTACATTGAACAAACTGAAATCATGTTGAACAGGGCATTACACTTGGAGATAACTATTTTACAGGGAACATGGGCAATGGAGGGTAAAGTGGTTTGCCCAAGACCACAAGGAGCACCTGTGGGACTAAAAACCCCAGTTCTTCTGGCCCAAGGTTGCTGTCTTCCAGTGGGATTTGAACCACTGACCTTCTGGCCTAAGGTAACTTGCCCCAGCCACTCCTCCCTCCCTTATGATACCTAGCATTCTATTTGCTCTCTTGGCCGCTGCTGCACACTGGGCCGAGGGTTTTAACATGTTATCCACAATGACGCCTAAATCTTTTTCCTGGGTGGTGGATCCTAATATGGACCCTTGCATCGTGTAACCATAGTTTGGGTTGTTCTTTCCTAGGTGCATAACTTTGCACTTGTCCACATTAAATTTCATCTGCCATTTGAATGCCCAGTCTTCCAATTTATCAAGATCCTCTTGCAATTTTCCACAGTCCTCATGGGTTTTAACAACTTTAAATAGTTTTGTGTCATCTGCAAATCTGATAACCTTTTTAACATATTCATAAATGAATTTTTCCAGGTCATTTATGAATATGTCAAAAAGCAGCGAATTCAGCACAGATCCCTGGGGTACTCCACTATTCACCTTTCTCCAATGGGAAAATTGGCCATTTAGCCCTACCCTCTGCTTTCTATCTTTTAACCAGTTCCTGATCCACAATAGTACACTGCCTCCTATCCCATGACTTTTTAATTTTGCCAAACTCTCTGATGAGGGACCTTGTCAAAGGTTTTCTGAAAGTCCAGATACACTATATCAACCAACTCACCTTTGTCTACATGGTTATTTACACCTTCAAAAAAACATAACATAGTAAGACAAGATCTTCATTGTCTAAAACCATGTTGGCTGTTTCCCATTAAGCCAAGACTATCCACATGTTCAATAATTTTGTTCTTTATGATGGTTGCTACCATTTTTCCCAGTACTGGTGTCAAGCTCACCGGTCTGGAGTTTCTAAGATCACCCCTGGAACCCTTTTCAAAAATCAGTGTTACATTGGTCATCCTCCAATCTTCAGGTATTACAGATGATTTTAATGATAGTTCACAGATTACTAATAGCAGGTCTGCAATCTCATATTTCAGTTATTCCAACACCCTTGGATGTATACCATTCGGTCCAGGTGATTTCCTACTCTTCAGTTTATCAAATAGTTGTAATACATCTTCCCGGTGTATCAATGTTTCTTTCAATTCTTCTGCAGTATCACCTTTAGATACCACTTCAGTCATGGGTAACATCCCTATATCTTCCTCAGTAAAGACCAAAGCAAATAATTTATACAGTCTCCCCGCTATGGCCTTGTCCCCTCTTAGTGCCCGTTTTACCCCTCCATCATCTAATGGCCCAACTGACTCAGAGGTTTTTGCTATGGATGTACTTCAAAAAGTCTTTATTATGCATTTTTGCTTCCACAGCAAGCTTCTTCTCAAATTCTCTCTTTGTCTGCCTTATCAATGCCTTGCATCTAACTTTCCAGTCCTTGAGCTGTTTCCAAGCAGTGGATTACCCCAGTCCCCTTCAATAATAGTTCATGGACTTTTTCTCTAGGAACTTGTCCAAACCAACAAATTCCATAGTTTAAATCCAATGTAACTGCAGTGTTTCTTCACTGACCCCATGAAGAGAGGCGAGTTCTCAAAAACTTGTCAAAGATGCATTAAGTTAGTCCAGTAAAAATGTATCATTTGCAATTTGTTTGACCATTAGCAACTAAAGTGAAACTCATAAAAATTCATATTGCATTTAAAGAGTAGCACTTCATAATGAGCCCTTTTAGGGGTACAGATAATAGTAATTGTATAATTCTTGGGAATTTCACTGCGGCATAAGTTCCACAGAAGTACCCCCAGCAAAATTTTGCTGAGGGTTCTCCATTGTCACAGTGTCAGGCACCCCCCCCCCCCCTCGCTGGCAAATTTACTTTAAAATGCCTGTTGCTCTGCCTCCACTCTTCTTTTATATTTCGAGGTCCAGTAGCCATCACCTCCCAGTGCTGGGCCAGTCTCATTTGGCTCTTATGGCTTGACTGCATGCCGGCAATGGGAAGTGATAGCTTCTGGGCCTCAGAACTTAAAAGAAAAGAGGAAAAGAGGGAAGGCAGAGTAGGAAACATTTTAAAGCAAGTTTTCCGCTCTGTCTTTACCACCACCATGTGGACCCTTTTCCTGCCCGGACTCCCCTGCATTGCCACATGATAGAAATTCCTGCGATAATCCTTATCAGCCAGCTGATGGAAAATCACTCCATTACTTGAAATGAATCCATCCATAAGTTTCCTGAAGTTTCCTCTGGCTGCCCCTAGATTTCATAATTACATATAAGTATAGGACAGCAGATAAAAACCAGTATGGTCTATCTAGTCTGCCCAATAAGGTGGCTAGAGTAGTTGTAACCACTGCTCCATGCAGGTCACCCCCTCTATTTGTTGAAGTATAAAAGATATTTAAGCTTGTTTTTATTTCATCCTCTTGCTCTAAAGGGATCCACTGTGTCTGTCCTATGTTATTTTGAATTCCATCACTGTATTTGCCCCCACCACCTCCATCGGGATTCCAAACATTCATCAACCTTTCAGTAAAAAAGTGTTTCCTGATGTTCCTTTTAATTTTACCTCCTTGCAGCTTCATGTTATACCCTCTAGATTTACAGCTTCCCCTTTGAAAAAGGTTTGTTCATTAATACCCTTTAAGTATTTAAAGGTCTGTATCATATCTTCCCTGTCCTTCCTCTCCTCTAGGGTATACATATTTAGGTCTTTTTTCATATCTTCTAGCGCAGGCTCTAAATCATTTTGGTCACTTTCCTCTGAACCGTTTCAAGTCTTTTTGTATCCTTTGTGAGATATGATCTCCAAAACTGAAAACAATACTCCATGTGAGGCCACACTAATGGCTTATACAGGGGATCTATGGAACATGTTTACCAAAGTGCAGTAATGGTAAAAACCACCAGCATGGTAAAACATCCCACACTAACTGCTTAGTGTGCAGTGCCACAGGGCTCGGTGGGTTGGGCAGAGAGTGGGTGTGGAATTACCACATACTGACAATGTGGCAGTAAGCACAGGTGCACTCAATGCAATCTCAATGCCCCCACATTAATTCAAAATGATGTTACTGCACGGTACGGAATTTCCTGTGTGGTAATTGCAGGAGACATGCTAATAACATCCCCAAAGGTTAGTGCAAAGCCTTTGCATTTATCGTGCTTTAATTTTTGCTCTTGGCATATTGTAGATGTAAAAACTTACTGCACTTTAGTAAACATGTCCCTTTATCTTTTCTGCTGCTACCTAGCAGAACTGGAATGTACCAGAATAATTAAGACACTGAATGTATCTCTTGAAGCTTTATGCAAAAGAGCTGACTGCAACTTAAAACTTGAAAAGGAAATTAAATGTTCCTTTCTAAGGATGTGCACAGGCAAGAAAAATTTATCAAATTTTAATTTTCTTCCCTAATTTTTCCCAATTTTCAGGTGTTTTTTATGTTTAGCTCCACACATTTGTTTTAATAGGGAATTTTTAGTATGTGCTAAATTGATTTGACACTAACTGATAAATTAAGGCACACTGTATCAATTAGTGCATGTTCAAGCAGTTAAGCACACCTTAAATGTTTTAAGACATTGAATGCAAAACCCCTATTCCCTTGATATGGGTATTGGGGAAATTAATAGGCCAATATTCAGCAGCAGAGATCCGTGGGAAAGTTTACCAGATATATTTATCCAGTTATCTTTACTTAAACACAACTAGATAGAGCCAAAGTTAACCAGATAAGGATGCAAATGCAATGTGTGCCTTTGAGTCAATGCTAACTCCTGGCGAGGATGCTCCACCTCTATTTAACCAGGTGAGGTTTTTCAACCACCACCCTCTGGGAGCCTATTAAAGTTTTTTTTTCTGCTTGCAATCTAGGGACTGGGATTGGGTAGTTGGAGAACGGATGGTTGACTAATAGAGATTGACTATATTTTATATAAAATATTGAAATATGGCACCTTTGGATGATTTCAGAAGGGACAAAGTTTGTTTTTTATGGCTGTTGTTTAATAAAGGGCTTTAGATAGAAAAAAGGAGTGGCAGTCCAAATTAGTAAATAATTCCGATAAAAAATGTAAGAGATTTATTTTACAATGATATACATAAAACCATAAAGACTATACAAGCATAAAAATGCAGTTAAAAGAGCAGCAGTTCATAAAAAGCCCAACATGTTTCAGCTGAAGTTTGCTTCAGGGGCATTCCTTAACATACACAGTTGGTATGGTAAACACAACATTCAGTGGTATGAGATAGAAGCTGGACACAAAGGCAGAACACAAGCAAACCATTACTGGACAATCAAATAAATATATGATTGAATAATCATAAATACATACAAAGGAATAAGTACATAAAATAAATAATAAAAGATAAATAAATACGTAAAACATAAATAAATAAATAATTTTAAAAATAAAAATATATAAACAACGACACACCTCGTTGAGATGTCAATCCAGATAAATAGGCACAAAATTCAAACTACTACTACTACTATTTATCATTTGTATAGTGCTACAAGGTGTACACAGCACTATACAGAGTCATGTAAGAGACAATCCCAGCTCATAAGAGCTTACAGTCTAGTCAAGCTAGATAACACAACAGTCAAGACAAACAACACAACAAGTGGGAGTTAAAATGAGTATGTACATACAGTATATTTATAGGATAGCTCAAAACAACATGTATATATACCATATCTTTTAGGGGAAACTTACTGAGTATCCACACCTGTGTTTGCAATCAGGTCTTTTATGCATACAAAACGCAGCTCATACCTCATTGTTACTTATTCAATAACAATTCCCGAAGAACTATAGAACCACACTGCAATATATAATATAAGCAGAAGGGAGACCTGATAGTAAAACATCCCTCCCTTCCTCTCAAGATTCTTAAAAACATAATAACCACAAATCATGATGACAGTCCGAAAGGCAACACACTATCCCCCTTTTTATAAGAAGGTGTTTTTTAAGGGTTTATTGGTCTTTTTCAATGTTTTTAATTTATGCAGCCTCGTTTTGGCAATGCTGTCTATCAAGCTGCCTTGGCGAGAAAGCGCATTTAAAAGTCAGTCGCTGCCCATTCATATGTTCTCAGACAGCATTGCTTGTTCAAGTAAGTCTCCTTGGAGCTTTTTTATGCCAACATTTCATTCAGACTGTGGCGAGGTATGCACTTATCATTGTCTGCCCCTGCCTAGCTTGTAGCACATTGGGATAGTGTTGCCTTTATGGCCGCCATCCCAGTTTGTGGTCGTTCTGTTTTTCAGCGTCTTGAGAGGAATGGATGGTTGCTTTACTATCAGGTTTACTAATTCGGACCACCACTCCTTTTTTCTATTTATATCCAGTGGTGGGATTACCTCTTTTGTTTCTTTGTGGTTTAATAAAGTGCTTTAAACATCTACATTTTTAAGCTAATGTGTTAGCCTGCAGGGAAGGAGAATTTAGAAAACAGAGTTTTGTTTGTTACCCAGACAAATGATTTCAATATTGACCCCAAGAATATTTTGAATTTTGCTTTATGTCGATGATATTGCATAAGCAAATATTTTACCATAATATATCTGATCTGTCTGTGCTATGTTTTTAGCAGTGGTGCACAAGTTCAGTCTTCAACGGCTGCAAATAAACCAGAGGGTATATTCAGTGGTGGTGACTAGCACGATTACAGCATCTAAGCATTGCCACTGAAACGTAACACCTGGATACCCAATGCCAGGGCCATATACGACCACCTGCATTGAATATCTAGGTTAGCCGGAGAAGCAGGAAGCTAACCGGATAATGGCAATATTCAGCTGCTGCTCGGTTAGCTTCTGCGGTGAACGTTAGGCCACTCTTTCATGTATCTAACTTTCACCACTTTGCAGTAACTGGGCAGTGTCTCCATATCACCGCTGCCTGGTTATCGCTGTGTCTACGGGTGCTCTGCCCAGGGATTGCACCAATGCCAGCTGCCACATTAGTGCCACTGAATATCCTGGAGTCTGAGAGCAACACAGCTAGCAAGTCTGCTAAATGAGTTAGTATCATTGAATAACCCCCCCTCCCTCCCTCGCAGGTTTTCAGGATATCCCTAATGAAAATGCATGAGACAGAGTTGCACGCATATCCCATTGTTTGAAAAATTATTTCATGCACATTCGTTAGGGTTGTCCTGAAAATCTGGGCTGTTTGCAGCCCTCAAGGAATGGACTTATGCACCCTTAGTTTATAGCTATGAGCTTTTTGCATTGCTTTCCTAATGAATGGTAAAGGGAAATAAAAAGTTAAAAGAGCATTATGCATTTCATTAAGAGGTAAACACAATGCTTGGGCAGAAACCAAAATGTATTGAGTAAAATCTGATTTGAACAAAGTTCTTTGGCTTCATTAATTTGCTGGAATTTCCTGAGAGAGAGCACTGTGGTACTGGTATGAAAATGCAAACAGTACGTTTCTTGTAGGAATCAGGCAGCTAAATGCCACAACAAAATGCTTTTCCACATGATTAACTTTGTGTTCATATATGCTTCCTCACCATATAGTCTACTTGAGAAGGGAAGTCGAGACCTTCAGGTTCCCACACCACACCTGACCACACTATCACCTACTTTTCCCTTTCCCTCCACCACCAATTTAGGCACTGCCAATTGAAAATGGCTGGAGTTATATGCACAGACTTATATGTGGAAAATTTCTGAAAATGTTTTTAGTTCCTCCTTTCTCTCCCCTCACTGTCCCACCAAGGAACTAGAGAATGCCTGTATCCCCTGGAATGAAAGTGCCCATTAAGGGCAATTGGAGTTCAGCACAATGCACTTTCTACCGACTTAGAACATCATCTTTGAATATTTTCTAACTATTTCTCCAAATGGATAAAAAAGAACTTAAAGCCTATAACTTTATATTGGGGAGAATAACTCATGAATCACTGCACTGGTAACATTTTGTCAATGTAAGAGGAGGATAATTTTTAAAGTGATTTAACTAGGTCAATGATTCTCAACCCAGTCCTCTGGGACCCCTAGTCCAGATGGGTTTCAGGGTATTGACAATGAATATGCACAAGATAGATCTGCATATGATGGAAACAGTGCATGCAGATCGAGCTCATACATATTCATTGTGGATATCCTGAAAATCTGAGTGGCTGGGGGTCCCAGAGGAATGGGTTGCGAACCACTCAGCTAGGTAATGAAACTGCTACTGGACTAGATTATTTTGGGTCAGAATTGCTATCAGAGCAGCCAAAAGTATGAACAGGTTTTCATGATATATGCATTTGTAAGTGGATTAGAGAGAGATGGCATTGATGAGGGGTTAAGTCATGGGTAGCAAACATTTGGGAGCATACATTTGGGCTTTCTGTGATATACACTTTGGGCCCGATTTTGAATTGGGCGGTGCTATGCGCTGCATCGGTGCATAGCCTACCCTCCTTTTGCACTTTAACAAAGTAAATTTGTGAAACAGCAAATTGCAATCAACTCACTCTGGGGCACTGGGGCATGTCAGGGGCGTCCCAGGGTGAAGCAGAGGCGTAGCTGATTGCAAACCAGTCAGCGGCCATAATGAACCACTGCCCGGTTTGTGATCTGTGGTGAAAGCCAGGCGCAGGAAACTCTGGATTAACTTTCACTGTGTATCCATAACCGGGAGCAGCTGAATATTGCCACTGCCTGGTTAGCGATCGGGCTCTGCGGCAACCCCGATATTCAATGTCGGGGCCAGATATGACCCCGGCATTGAATATCTGCGTTTAATGTTCAGCACCGGCAGCTAGCCACTGTAATCACACTTGCTGCCGGTGCTGAATATCGAGCCCTTACAGTCTAATCAAGACAGACTGTTTTTAACCTGCCATGGCAAAACAGGGACTTCTTAGTCACTGTACTGCATCACTATCTGTAAGTTTGAGCTGTGTAGTGCAAGATCTCCCATGCTGTTCTTGGGGTTCAAGTCTCACGAGACCAGTGCAGTAGCTCCTGCACCATACAGCTCAAACTCATAGAGAGTGAGACTCATGTGGTACAGTGAAGAGGAAACTTGAGTTCCAATGGAAGCAATAGACACCAGATGACTAGTGCTGGCCCAAAGGAAAGAGTGGCTGCTGGCTATGCAATGGCAATGAGTAGTCAATAGCTGGGAGGAGGAGATTTTGCTGGCCACATAGTGGGGGTGGAGGCTTGGCGGATGGCTTTCTTGGTCGCGATGCTAGTAGATGGAGATTTAGTAGGTTATATGGGAGGTAGATGCTTGGGGGTGGCTGACTGGCTATTCAGGTGATGAGGCTAGCTAGGGAGAGCTTCTGATTGAGGGAGGAGGGAACTAGTGAGATGGGGAAGGGACACTGGTAGGAAAGAGCTGAATAAGAGAGAGAGAGAATGGGTGAGGAAGAGAGCTGCTGGCTGTGTTTCTGCTAGTGGCCTACAGTGGTGCACTAAGGCCCAAATATACTAAGCTTTCTTTTCTCGTAGGCACAGAATGGAAAATAACCTTAATAAATCAGGCCCTAAATGAGCTGTGGTTGACTTCAGAGGAGATCTCTCTTCTCAGCCTCCCCCCCCCCCCCCCCCAACACACACACACACATTATCAGCCTCACTCCTAAAGTTTTAGGCTGGCTCCTAAATTTAAAGAAAATTTGTTGAGGCCTGGCATAAGAACCGAGGATTTGCCATACTGGGGCAGATTAAAGTTCCATCAATCTCAATTTATTTTATTTATTTATTTATTTACAGTCTCTTATATACCGCACTATTCAGCATCAGCGCGGTTTACATGGAACAGAAATGCTCAGTACAGTTAACATGTATGAGTTTACAGATAACAGGGCAAGTAACTTGGATAACAGGGGTAAACTATTTACAGAACTTGCTACATAAACTTGGATACCGGTGGTAAACTATTTACAAATATTGCTACATAAAGTCGTATGATCAAGAATTCCATAGAAACAACTGCACCACTAAGGGTTAGGGAATCTTTCTTGGCATTTTGTTGGGAAACCACATATTTGCTTAGTGGGTTGCATCTCTGTCTCGGTGGGTGAGGTTGGGTTCAATGAGGTACTTATTGAAAAGATGGTATTTGAGGGCTTTCCTAAACTGTGTAAGGCCCTTAATAGCCCGGATATCTGGAGGTAATGCGTTCCAGCATCTTGGTGCGCTGATACTAAACGCCCTATTGGCTGTAGATGCAGTGCAAACTGTTAATGCTTTCGGGACTTTTAGGGTGTTTGTAGCTGTGGATCTCCTTGCTCTATTAGGAGATATGGTATGGATGAGGGCCATTATTGATTCAGGGGAGAGCTTGTTAATAGCTTTAAAAGTGAGTAGCAGAGTCTTGAAAATGATTCTAGCCTGGATAGGTAGCCAATGTAATTGTATCAGCAAAGGTGTCACGTGGTCGCATCTGGGGGCTCCATGGATGACCCTTGCTGCAGCGTTCATGGCGAGCTGCAGGGGGTGTAAGGTGGATAGGGGCAGGCCTTGAAGGATGGCATTGGCATAGTCAAAATGAGGTATGATCAATGCCTGGTATATAGTTCTGAAGTCATTTGGTTCCAGCATGGATCGTAAATGCCTAAGTGAGCGGATCTTGTAATATACAGTTCTGACTGTGTTCCCTATGTGGGCTTTCATGTCTAGGCGTTGATCCAAGGTGACTCCCAGGTAGCGTATTGATGGTTTAGTTTGTAGTTCTGCTTCTTTTACTTTAAGGAATTGTGGTGGGGAGAAGTTAGGGTTCCTCGTAATGAAGAGTACTTCCGTTTTCTTATGTTGTATTCGGAGGTTTTGGGAGAGAAGCCAGTCAGATATTGCATTGAAGCAGCTCGTCAGTGGAGAGAGGTCCAGATGTTCCGTAGAGAAGGGTATGTACAGCAGGACATCGTCAGCGTATAACATGCAGTCGACATTGAAGGATCGGATGATCTTGCAAATTGGCTGCATGTAAATGTTAAACAGGAGGGCTGAAAGGGAGGACCCTTGTGGGACTCCCTGGCTTTGGTGGAAAGGTTCTGATGTCATCCCTCCAGAACGCACATGCTGCCATCTTCCAGACAAGTAAGATCTGCACCATTCAAGCGCTCTACCAGTAATTCCTTTCTCAATTAGTCGACCTAAGAGAAGCTCATGACTTACTGAGTCAAAAGCTGCAGCGATGTCCAGAAAGATGAGAGCAAATCCTTGACGGATGTCATCAATGCCAGTGATTATCTTGCAGAAGAGGGTGGTAAGAAGGGTTTCCACTCCGTGGGATTCCCTAAAGCCATGTTGGCAGGGGTCTAATGGTGAGGTAGTGTCAACGTGATCTTGTAGTTGTCGTTGTACCTCTTTTTCGATGATCTTCGCAAGTAAAGGTATACTGGATATAGGTCTATATGAATCTACTTTATGGGGGTCGAGTTTGCAGTTTTTCAGAAGAGGTCTGATAGAGGTGTGCTTAAGAGCGGAGGGGAAGGAACCTGTTGTGAAGGAGAGGTTCATTATATTGGAAAGTATTGGGCTGAAGTAGCTGCGGAGCTCCTTAATCCAGAAGGCTGGGCATGGGTCGGACTGAGATGTGGTGGTGTTAAGGGCCATAATAGTGTCTTCAATTCCTTTTTTGGTAGGGGTAGAGAATATGGTTAGAGCTGTGGGGCCATCTCGTTCCGGAGTGGTGGTGGTTGTAGTCGAGATGTTGATAGTCCGGCATATCTTGGATTGTGCGTAGTTAGCAAAATCTTGTGGCAGTGCTTGGTACATCTGGAGCAAAATCTTCCAACAGTGGCTAATCCAGGTCATAATCCTACAAGAGGAATCCTACAAGATAGACAGATTCCATGCTACTTATCCCAGAGATAAATGGTGGATTTCCACCAGTCAATTTTATAATGGCTTATGGTCTTTTCTTCCAGGAACTTGTCCAAACCCTTTTCAAAATCAGCCACGCTAACAACTTCTACTTCATCTTGTGGCAATGAATTCCAGACCTTAATTCTGCATTGAGTAAAAAAAATATTTTCTCCAAGTAGTCTTAAATGTACCACTTAGTAGCTTCATTGCATGTCCCCCAGCCTTTGTACTTTTTGAAGTAGTAAGTTCACATTTACCCATTCCATTCTACCCATTATTTTATATACCTCTATCATATCTCCTCTCAGCTATCTCTTATCCAAACTGAAGACCCCAAACCTTTTAAGCCTTTCCTCATAGGGATATCATTCCAGCTGTTTATCATTTTTTGTCACCCGTCTCTGTACCTTTTCTAATTGTGCTATATCTTATTTTAGATACAGCAACCAGAACCGCACACAATACTCAAAGTACAGAAACACCATGGAGATAACTTTATCCTATTGCCAGTGATAAAAATAAATGGCTCCTTCTGTGCTACAACTAAACTCCTTTTTATTCATAAACAAGGCTGTTATTGTGCCATCATTTCCCTGAGGAACAACACTAGCATCTTTGAGATGTGTGCTGTGTGCTGAGCTCTTTGGGAGATTGTTTCTCTCTTTTAATTTTTTAAAACTTTTTCTAAACTTCTGTAAATGTTTGTAGAATTTACTGGAGTCAGCTCCCACCAGAATCTCTCGCTGTCTGAAAGTCTCTGAGAAAATGGCTCTTTAGCTTGATGCTGAGCTGGGTCTTGTGGCCCAGCCATGACATCCTCCACAGGATTGGGATAAGTCAGGCAGAGAGAGAATCGTTTGGCTGCTTGTCAATGAGGTTCAGAATGATTGGCTGAAGTGCCCCGTGCTTCCAGCTTGTCACCTACCCTATCCCTTTGTCCCCCTACCAGAATAGCTCCATTGTGTTCGGCAGCACGCAGACAACTATAGCAAAAATGAGCAGGACGAATGGCGGTTTATGAAAAACTGCAGGTTTGCACATTAAATTTTAAATCTTAATCTTCATCATTCATTGGCTGCACTCTGGAGTTCCTCTATATTTGTTTGACCTTTTCAATCCCTATGCACACTTGTTGAGATCATTGGATCACAATCTGTTAACAAATCCTTCTTCAACATATATTCATTTGGAATTCACTAGAGAAGCAGCTTTTTGTTATGTGGTGTCTTTTCTTTGGAATGCTTTGCCGCATGAGCTAAGGCTAGAAACCGATTATGCCCGATTTAAGGCCATGATTAAAGCCTAGTTATTTTCACAAGCATTTAGTTAAGCCAGCTGGTGAACAGGATAATGGACTGTAAAATGAGGGGTTTATATAATGTTACATTTTTGTTGTTGTTTTTTAATTTATGTGACATAACGTTTGTTCTGTTTTTATTTATTGATATAAATATTGTAAAAGTTTTCCTTATGTTTTATGGTTCTGCATAGTATTTTCATAGTACTTAGCATTATAAGCCTCAGTTGATATAGCCTTATTGAATTCAGAAGGAACCTCAAAACGCATTTATTTCAGACATTCTACAACCCAACCTAATTGCAGCACCTTACCACAACCAGTTATCTTCTAATGACACTTGGAACAAATGAAGCATTTGACGACCGATAGGTAATCATGTATATATGTATATTGTATCCCCCACCCTCGTACCCTTGAATCGAATGTTTATTTAAAATTATGAAAAGTATCTAGTCTCTATTTCGTGTGATATGCAAATCTCTGCCAAAATCAAAATTGTACTCTAAAAATTCATTGTATTGTACGATACATGATGATTCTGTAAAGTAACCGCGGCTGATCGTAGGAAGCGGCGGTATACAAATGTTTACTAAATAAATAAATAAATAAAATATAGAAATTATAAAAAAAATTAAACTAAATTAAAATGGCAGAGTCAAGAATTCAAGCAGTTTGAGAAATGTGTGAAGTCAAGAGAAGTCTAGTTTCTCAATCTGATGCTAAGTAAATTAATCTGTGTTATGTTGTGTATGTTGTATGCATGTCATTGTGCATGGACTATTTTTGAATAGATAAGGGGGATATATAAGACTGAATAGAAAATTAAATAAAAATAATACTTTTGATTGGCACAGAGCAGACCTTTTGAGTGATATTTCCACATTTTAGGTATAAAGTTGAGGAGCTATGATTAGACCATACTGATTTAATCAGATTTGATTCTGATATATACAGCAGTTTTTATATTACTTCACCTTTTATATAGTCCCTTCTCTGAGCCATATCATTTGTTTTATTTTTGTTTCTGACAACTAAAATAATAACATTTAAATTTTTTTCTTAAAAATGCAAGTTTCACCTTCAATAGTTTCTCATTATATAAGTAAGATATGAAAGTAAGAAAACATTTTAAGAATACCCTAGAAGTGTATGAATATGACCGTAGATAGATTGAAAGGGGTCATTCAGAGGGCAAGCCTTATGAAGAGCTCAACTAGACAACCTCACTAGCTACTAAACATTTTCCATTGCTGACACCAACTAGGACCTAGAGAGGCCATAAATTCTAGGCAATGAGATAAGTATAGATCATACAAACAAAACTATCTAAGGATCTGATACATTTAGTAAAAACCCTCAAGGAAAATCAAAGAAGACTACATCTAGAGAGGTCAAAATTGTGCAGTACCTGATACAAAAGTTGTTATCCCTTGCGTATTCAGTGCTGCAGACCAACAGATTTATCTTAATTAATGTTCCAGTAACTTACCTCAGTGGAAGTCACAAGCTATGTGAGATGCTATCTCTTCCCCGAGGTAATGTTAAATCTGCATCTATTCCAAGCTTAGCAGAGTTCATGAACTGTAAGCTTTTCATTTAACAACATCTCAAAAGATCTGATAAAGATTACAGTTGGTTTAATATTTCCTTTAAAGTTCAAATGAACACTGACTTTTATTCAAATTTCTGCAAATTAAAGACTTTCTGCATCCCATTGTTCCCCATTCTGCTCCCGTGGCAACACTTTTTAAAATATAGCCTATTAAAAGATCACCTCCTTACAGCTACTTCAAATTGAATCAATGAAAGAATGAACAAACTAAACTACCTTAGCCTACAAAAGAAATAATCTAATCTATTATTACGGACTTTTGACAGAATCTGCCAATAAAGCACAAGATTCTGAAAAGGAATGTTTTTATCCATGCCTGAAATGGAATTGGCTTCCCAGGTATTGCGGAGCCCTTGGAGACTGTAGTACTCTAAATGTTTGAAAGGATACTACAATGAAAAGCTAGGAAACAGAAAGCACAAAGGAGAAACATTGGAGGGAGCCGTGATCCTGGTGCCCTTCTACTGGATCCTCTCCTTCCGATTCCCATTCTTCTCCCTTCCTACTACTACTACTACTACTGCTACTGAGCATTTATATAGCGCTACCAGTCGTACGCAGCACTGTACAACAAAAACATGCAAGAGGCAGTCTCTGCTCATCAGAGCTTACAATCTAATCAAGACAAACACAGAAGGTGTAAACAGGGGTAAAAACAGGGGGAAGGAGAAGGAGATCAGGTGAATCAAGATCCAAAGGTAGCAGCAAAGAGGTGACCCTTCAACCTGGATTTGAAGAGGGTTAGCGAAGGTGCCTGCTGT
The DNA here is from genome assembly GCA_033557465.1 of Ichthyophis bannanicus. Taxonomy (NCBI): domain Eukaryota; kingdom Metazoa; phylum Chordata; class Amphibia; order Gymnophiona; family Ichthyophiidae; genus Ichthyophis; species Ichthyophis bannanicus. The sequence goes on from CM066032.1 coordinate 444,429,318, forward strand.
ACAGACACGGGTAGTTTGTTCCAGGCGTGAGGTGCAGCAAGGTGGAGTTAGCCGTAGGAGTGCAGGGCGTAGATAGAAGCAGTTGGTTAGAGGAGCGGAGTTCCCGGGAGGGGTTGTAAGGAGAGATAAGAGAAGAAAGGTACTGAGGAGCCACAGAGTGAATGCACTTATAGGTCAGCAGGAGAAGTTTGAATTGGATGCGGAGACGGATAGGGAACCAGTGAAGTGACCTGAGAAGAGGAATAATATGGGTATGATGAGGCTGGCAGAAGATTAGCCATGCAGCGGAGTGTTGAACAGATTGAAGGGGAGAGAGATGACTCAAAGGGAGACCAGCAAGGAGTAGGTTACAGTAGTCAAGACAGGAGGTGATTAAGGAGTGGATAAGCATTTTAGTAGTGTGCTGAGAAAGGAAAGGGTGGATTTTGCTAATGTTATAGAGAAAGAAGTGGCAGGTCTTAGCTACGAGATGGATATGTGTGGAGAAAGAGAGGGAGGAGTCAAAGACAACCCCCAGATTGAGGGCCGAGGAAACGGGAAGGAGTACAGAGCTGTCCATAGAGACTGAGAAAGGAGGAAGGGGAGAGGAGATGAGGTTTTAGGGGGAAAGATAAGAAGTTCAGTCTTGGCCATGTTCAATTTCAAGCAGCGGTGGGACATCCAAGCAGCAGTGTCAGAAAGATAGGCAGAGATCCGGGTCTGGATTGCTGGAGAGAGTTCAGGCGTAGAGAGGTAGATCTGGGAGTCATCAGCATACAGATGGTAGTGAAAGCCATGGGAAGAGATAAGCGCACCAAGGGACTGGGTATAGAGTGATAAAAGGAGAGGACCCAAGACAGATCCTGGGGTACACCAACTGGGAGTGGGGTAGAGGAAGAGAAAGAGCCACCAGAACACACACACTGAAGGAGCGATGGGAGAGATAGGAGGAGAACCAGGATAGTACAGAGCCCTTAAAGCTCAGTGAGGACAGGGTATCAAGGAGAAGGTTGTGGTCAGTGGTGTCAAAAGCAGCAGAGAGGTCAAGGAGGATGAGGATAGAGTACAGGCCCATGGATTTTGCCAGGGAACAGGTCACTGGAGACTTTGACAAGAGCCATTTCAGTAGAGTGCAAAGGACAAAAGCCAGACTATAAGGGATCCAGGAGGGCATGAGAGGAGAGGAAGTCAAGGCAGCAGTGGTGAACCACACGTTCAAGTAGTTTAGAAATGAAGGGGAGGAGAGAGATGGGACAATAATTTGAAGGACAGGTTGGATCAAGTGAGGGTTTCTTGAGGAGAGGTGTGATCACAGCATGCTTGAAGTCTGCAGAAACCATTGCAGTGGAGAGCGAAAAGTTGAGAATATGAGAGACGGAAGGGACAATGGTGGAGGAGATGATGCTTAGGAGATGGGTGGGGATAGGGTCAGAGGAGCAGGTGGTGAGTTTGGAGGAAGAAAGAAGGTGTGCAGTTTCATCATCAGAGATGACAGGAAAGGAAGAGAGGGTAGCAAGGGATGGGGGGAGAGTAGGTGGTGGAGAGGGGGAGGAGGGGAAATAGCTGAGTTTGTGGGGAATTGGATGGTGATCTTGTGGATTTTGTCATGGAAGTAGTCAGCTAGGGTTTGTGCAGAAAGGGAGGGAGGGATCAGAAGCGGAGGCACTTTGAGGAGAGAGCTGAGAATAGTAAAGAGATGGCGAGGATTAGAGGCAAGAGAGTTAGTCAGATGGACATAGTAGTCTTGTTTGGCAAGAGCTATGGCTGATTAGAAGGAGGCAAGCATGAATTTGAAGTGTAGAAAGTCTTCTGGGGCGGTGGTATTTGAGCCAAGCACATTCAACAGAACGGGCACAGGAGCGAAGATAGCAGGTAGTGGATGAGAGCCAGGGCTGGGGTGAAGAACATCTCACAGGACGTGGGGTGGGTGGGGCGAGAGCATCCAGAGCCGAGGAGAGTGCAACATTATAGGAAGTTACTGCCTCGTCGACAGATTCGGATGACATAGTGGAAGAAAGAGATGGAGAAATGGTGGAGGAGAGAGTCAAGGGATCAATAGCATGAAAGTTTCTGAATAGGTTGAAGGAGACAGGGCAAGGCTGAGGCAGAGGAAGATGAAGATTAAAGCTTAAAAGGTGATGGTCAGATAAGGGAAGAACTGAGTTACGGAAGTTTGAGGGAGAGTAATTAGAGAAAAATATCAGGTCAAGGCAGTGACCTTGCTGGTAGGTGGGGCAGTGGAACAAAGTTGGAGTTCAAACGAGGAGGTAAGGGAGAGGAGCTTTAAAGCATAAGGATCAGAGGGCTATTGACGTGAATGTTGAAATCCCCAAGAATAAGAGTGGGGGAAGAGGAATTCAGAAAGAGGGAAAGCCAGGAGTCAAAGTCATAGAGGAAGGTAGAAGGAGACTTATCAGGAGGTCGATAAATAAATAACCGCTAACCGGAGAGGGAGTGGAGTGAAAGGCGAATGGAGTGGACTTCAAAAGAGAGGAAGGAGTGAGACTGGGATGGCAGGAGGGGTTGGAATTGGCAAGAGGGAGAAAGTAGAAGCCCAACACCACCACCGCTGCCAGTGGGACGAGGCGTGTGGGAGAACTGATAGCCTTCGTGGCAGAGAGCAGCAATAGATGCGGTATCATCTGGGATGAGCCAGGTCTCAGTTAGGGCGAGAAGATGTAGAGCGTTAGAGATAAAGAGATCATGAGTAAAAGTGAGTTTATTAGAGACAGAGTGTGCGTGCTATAAGGCACATGAGAAAGGGAGAGTGGATGGGGAAAGGAGAGGGATATGAATAAGATTAGACAGGTTACGAGAGGATCTCATCTCAGAGTGAGACAGAAAGCTAGGGGAGCCATGGCTGGGGTTGATATTTCCGGATGAGAGAAGGTGAAGGAGTAGCAGAGAACGGGGTAAAGAGGAGACAGTATGGCGGAAGTGAGGGTGAGGTTGCCTTAGAGAGAGAGGGGAAGGTTGAATGAGAGGGAGAGAATGATGAAGCTCAAGAGTTGATGATAGGTTAGGAGACAGAATGGAGGGAGAAGTGAGGATGGTAAAGGGGGAAAAGGGGGGGAAGGCATGAGGATGCTGGTAGGAGGGGGAACAGTTAGGGAGTATGATGAAAAGAAGGACAATGTGATGTGGAACCATAGAGGAGGAACAGGGAGGGGCAATGCAGCATATGTTATTTTACAAGCAATACGGTGGCAGTGAGATATCAGCGGATTCTACACGCTATGCAGTATATGTAAGGTTACAAGCAATGAGGCTATGGGGCATGTTTACTAAACACCGTTGCTGTGCGGGTTCCCGTTAGTGTGCTGGTGCCATATAAGGAGTGGGCGGGCCAGGCAGAAAAAAGGAAAAAACCGGACCGTACGTGTGTGCGTCGCGCTAATGTGCGGGGCCCACATTATTGCGTGGAAAGGCTGCATAACCAAACAACAGAGCTGTAGTATAACGGTGAAGACACTGACCTATGGTGCAGGGGCTAGGGGTTCAAACCCCTATTGCACTCAACGAAAAAGACCAGCTGAGGCATCAACTTTTATGGGCAAAAGTGGTGTAGGAGGCATACTGCTTATGGGCGGCAGAAGGCGGCACACTCTTTTTTTATACGGCATGAGGTGGCGCACTGTTCATTGTGGGCGGCAGATGGCGGCGCGCTGTTAAGGTTGGGCAGCAGAGGGCGGCGCGCTGATAAAATTGGGCAACAGAAGGCGGCGAGCCGGTGGGCAGAAGGCGGCGCGCTGATGTGTGAGGGGGCAACCCAATAGTGGGAGGGATAAGTGGCGCGCTGATGTGCAAATAACAGGAATGGAGCCATAGCATAATGGTTAAGACACTGACCACTCATGTAGGCATCATGGGTTCAATTCCCCACAGTGCCCATTGAAGACAGCTAGCTAAGGCATTATTTTAGGAGGCATGCCCATGTTGGGCGGCATAAGGCAGCACGCTGTTAATGTTACGCGGCAGAAGGCGGTGCGCTGTTACTTTTGTGCGCCACAAGATGGTGCGCTGCTGCTCAAACACAGGAACAGAGCCACAGCACAATGGTGAAGACACTGACCAATGGTGCAGTTATCAGGGGTTCAACCCCTCACAGTGCCCAGTGAACAAGGCTGGCTGGGGCAGTATGTATTATGGTGAGGAGTGCTGTAGGAGGCCTTCAAGGTTTATTTTATTTCCCACTACTAGTAAACCCGCTCTCACAGTGTGTTAACATACGGATGCCCGTAAGGCACATGTTACAGTGCACTGTCCGCCAAGGCACCCTAGAATGTCCCCTATAGGGCACCATGTATGTTGCGACACAGGACAATGTATAGTGCACCCAATATGGATGGCACCCATAAGGTGGCCTATAGGGTGCCCTAAAGAGCACCCTCAGAGGCACCTTATGGGTACAGTATGCCAAGGGTGTGTTTGCTGTCATAAAAATATGTACAGTAAACAACAATAATGCTCTGGACAACCCTATCACAGAACCCCACAATGGGCTTAAACCCATGACCTCTGGCTGCAAAGGTAGTGGCGTAACCATTGGGCTACAGCCCTATAGCTGTCAGCAAGCCCCTGGCTGGCTGCAGAGAGCCTGCACGTCACCTCATAGACAGTCTGCTGTTGTAAACAAGATAGGGTTAGGCCACCCGTACCCATGATGCACTGCACATGCAAATCAGCTGTCCACAGATGCACACAAGATGGGGAATGCACCCCAACAGCTACCCGGCCTGGTAGGGGGAATTGTCCGTGTGCACCCACACAGCACCTCGGCCTGGTAGGGGGTCCTGAGTGGGTGGACTACCAGCAAAGAGTAGCTACACACCGTCACATTGTGCGGGTACTGTGCTCACCCTGAGGGTGTGATGTGGCGCCCAGGACCAGGTCCACAACACCAGCCATGGCTGAATGAGGCCATGATAGAGCTCCAAAACAGTACTAACCTGTGAGATGGGAAGGTGCTGCAGAAACATCTTGGATATCTCTGTCTGTCTCAGTTAGTGGGACCCCCTAGGTGGTCAAGGTACACCCCCCCCCCCCATGCACCAATGGCAGTAGAGTGGACCATCAAACCCCAGTCCTGCTGGGGAACAGACACCCTACAGGGCAGTCCAAGCAGCTTCTCACACACATCCATAACACAATATCAGACAGACTTTAGGCCTGGATATTATAGATGCACCCCAGCATTATCTGATATTCTCCTGCAGCAAGCCATCAGCCACTGCACCCTGCAAGGCACTCCATCAAGACACATACCAGCTGTAAACAGTCTGCTGGTTAGCCCTGATAGAAATGCATGCACCCAAAACTGGGGTGGCAGCACACACAAGCAGAGAGTTCTGTGAGGAGGCCCCAACAGGAAACCCATATATATCACAACAGAGAAACACAATACAGCACTATGGGGGTGCCTAGCCATGCTGTCATCACTGAACACTCAGGGTGAGAGTGCTCCCCCAGCAGCACATACGGAGGTCACCCTGTCTGTGTAGGTGGTGGCCAGGCACTACAATGTCACAGCCAGTGCCCTATGCCCTGTGCAGATGCATCCTGGCCAGCCCACCATGTCTGACCTATACCCATGGTACCTTGCTGCTCATTATGCACATTGGCAGGCCAATACTGGCAGTAGTGCTGGCAGTGTGGGTTGGGGAAGGTGTTTGCAGCCAACACACACTGTATAGACCAGGGGTGGGCAAACTTGGTCCTGGAGGGCCGCAGACCAGTCAGGTTTTCGGGATATCTCTAATGAATATGCATGAGATATATATGCATTAGAGATATCCTGCCAACCTGACTGGTTTGTGGCCCTCCAGGGCTGGATCTGGAGACCCCTGCCTTACACCTCTGTCATTTAAGATAGTGAGTGGACAAGGTGCAGATGTCCAAGACATCAAAAAGGTTAGATAGAATTTGTCACAGTCCTCCTAACTTCTCACCACCACCAAAAAATTGTCTATTAGACAACTTTTTGGTGGTGGTGAGAATCGAGGAGGAATGTGACACATTCTATATACCCTTTCGATGTCTAGGATATCTGTACCTTGCCCACTCACGATCTTAAATGACAGAGGTGTAAGGCAGGGGTCTCCAAATCCAGCCCTGGAGGGCCACAAACCAGTCAGGTTGGCAGGATATCTCTAATGCATATATATCTCATGCATGTTCATTAGGGATATCCCGAAAACCTGACTGGTCTGCGGCCCTCCAGGACCGGAGGTGCCCACCCCTGGTATAGACAGACACACACTCCCACACCTATGCCAGCATTGTGCTACTATTGAGGGGGTGATTAGCCTTGCCCACCACACCGGTCCTGGGCACGGCACAGGCATGGATATGGTACGCGGTACTGCTGGGGGTCACTCCCCAGGGTGGTGAACACCGTCAGAGGCCAGGCCTGGAGCACGCACCGCAGACACCAAACAGATTGTTCGGATGGGGTCAACTAGCAGTATGTGCGTAACGTAGGGATATCTATCAGCCTGTACTCTTAGCAAACGTTTCAGAGCTGTGAACCTCAGGTGTAGGGTGACATTGCTAAGGTATGCAGGTGCTAGTATTAGGAGATGCACACAGGGTCCAATGTTCTGCCTCTACAGGAGACATTGGCCAATGGGGCCTGTGGGTGTGGGTGTGTCTGCCCCTGTTGGCTGCTGCTTTACGGCAGCGCTTCCCAAATCCGGTCCAGTTTTGCATCATACTGTTCGGGTCTTCCTGCTGTCCCTCATGAATATGCATGAGCTACATCTACATGCCGTGGGGGTGGTGCATAGATATACAGCACAGGCATTTGTATGAGTGGCAGCATGGAACCTGACTGGTGTGTGGCCCACCAGGACTGCATTTGGGGGATTCTGCTGTAGGTTCTGCCCCTGTTCATGGTGTCTGTGCTCAGTGGGGTAAAAGATAGATGTATTACCATTGCATATGTCCTTGTCACCAAAGGTGTGTCCTTACTGTCACTGTTTATTTGTGGGGAAAATATATGGGCAGGATTGGCAGTAGCCCCAGCTGGTCTTTGAACCTGTGACCTTTTGTTCTTGCATGCACTGTCTATGTGCACTGCACCACCGTGTAGCCACAGATTGGCTGAATTCCCTGGATAGTCCATGACTGTGAATCCGGCAGGGCCTGTCTGTTGCTGTGGACTGTGCCAGCCTGCACATGGCTAGGCCTCTGTCTTCCGTGGCTAGCGGCCACTGCCCCCCTGCACCACATGTACTCGTCTGCCAACATGCTGGCATGAGCTTCTCTCAAAGAAAGCAGATGACCTGATTGCAATGTGTCAGTATGGGACTGCATTTGGGCGACTTGGCTGTAGGTATTGCCCATTGTTGTGGTGTGTGTGTGGTGTTGGGTAAAATATGGGTGATCTCCCCATGCCTATGTTCCCTGCAAGACAGGGGTGTGTGTGCTATCGTTGTTCAGTGGTGGGCAAAATATATGGCCAGGGCTGGAAGGTGCCCCAGCTGGGATTTGAACCTCTGACCCTCGAGGTACTGGCTCTGTCTGCTGCACCACACTGTGGCCACAGGGACAGTGCAGTCCCTGGAGATAGTAACATGGCAGGATGGAGTCGCAAAGCCTGCTGTGTGCATTTCTACTGTGGGCTCCTTCACCCTGTCTGGTGACAAACGTGCAAGTAAAGCCCACAGATGACCACGGGAAAAGGGGGATAAAATGTAACCAAGCTGGGCTACAGTGATATTAATGGGCAAACATGGAAAACACTCCCAGGACAGCTCCAGAAAAAGGGAAATGTTTTTTGGACGAGTCTCCGCTCCGTACACCTTTCCATAAATCTTTTTTTTTTTTAGCTTTCCTGGGTGTATTTTCTAGTTTTGCCCATCACTATAACTGTTCCCCAACTGAATTACTATTTTTAATATTTTTGTGGTGGTCATTTTCTATTTTTAATTGCACTTTTGTGCTGTGCACATGTATCACACTGCTCACGTTTTTCAGGTTTCCCCGGTTTTGCTGTACATTGCTGACGGAAATGGTTTCTCTTCCCTTTAAATCCCCTCTACCGCGAGTGGTTCACTCGCGCTATTTTTGCAATGGAAATTCGGCACCGCAACTGTGCGAGGGGCCTCTCCCCTCCCCTTCCCCACCCATTAACCCCGTCTCTCCGCCCCTCCGGGGCCTTCCTCCGCCCTCCGTAGGCCTTTCCACGCCTCTATCGGACATTTACGGGCCCGTACTTGTGCGGGGCTCGTTAGTGTGACGCGCATGTGTGTGGGGGTTCGACGCACGTTTGCGGGGCGCTTAAGAGCACTTAAGTGCTGCTTTTAGTGCGCTATTTTGCGCCACGCAAAATAGCGGTTTTTAGTAAACATGCCCCTATACAGTATATGTACGGTTACAAGTAATGAGGTAGCAGTAGAGTCTATAGGCTGTGCAGCAAAGATATTTGCAGGCAATGCAGTAGCAATGGGTAGCAGTGAGGCAGCAATGGAGTCTACAGGCTGTGCAGCATATGTTATAAACTTCTAACCATTACTCATAAGGTCCTACACGCCCCAGTACCTTGCAGACAGCATCTACCTTCAACTCACCCCCCGCCTACTTCGCTCTGCTCAAGGTAATCGTCTCTTTCTTCCTTCTCCTGCCCAAGCTCACCTTGAACTGACCCGGCATGCTGCTTTTTTCTTTGTGAGTCCTGCCCTTTGGAATTCCCTTCCCCACTCTCTCCGCACTGAACCATCCTTCCCTCGGTTTAAGGCCCTTCTCAAGACTTATCTCTACTGTCAGGCTTAAGATCTGCTGTTTTCTTCTGATCACTCTTCACAATGATGCTACTTCTGTCTCTCCATTACAAACCCCCCAATCTCACTTGGTTCATCAGATACAGCCCGCCCTCCTTCCCTCCCCCCACCTTCCCTTTGTTTATACCTGTGGTGCTCCTCGTCTATTACTGTTCTTTTCTGTCCTTCTCTCTCCCTTTTTGCTTGCTTTCCTAATAATTTAATGGCGTTCTATTTCCTCCTTTATTTTCACCAGCTGCATTTTTTTAGTATTGTACACCGCTTTAACACTTTGGTAATGGGCGGTATATCAAATGTCACAAATAAAGATAAAGATGTTAGTTGCAAGCAGTGGGGAAGCAGCGAGGTAGCAATGGGGTGGAATAGTGGATGCTTACTTCATGAGGTTTTCACAGAGTCGTTCGGTTCCGTTTCCTTGTAGATTTGCCTGTGTGGGGCGGAGGCGTCCTCGCTGCAGTGCCGCACCTAAGGACCACACCAAAGAGCCCTCTGGCGAGGCCCTCAGGTGTATGCATGCCAGGCGCGTGCATGCCTGGGCACCGCAGGAAGTAGATTGGAGGAGGGTTCTGATTGGCCTTGTCAGAGGGGAGCAGGGAGGAGCTTATCTTCCCGCTCTCCCTCGATGATGTCGATCGGGTGCAGGGAGCCAGAAGAGAGGCTTCTCAGTTGTTGGCTGCTGCCTTTTAAAGGCCGGCTGTGCTGCAGTGATCGTCGGGCCCGATTGGCCTTGTCGGAGGGGAGCGGGGACTTCTCTTCCTCCTATACCCCATTACCTTTTCTCAGCTCCCCCCACCATGACTATTCCACAGAGAAGGGCTGAATTTATATGTGCCATTTGTTCATATCTATTTTTAAGGATTTACATGCAGGTCACTATTTTGTAATCAAGTGTGTAAGACTGAATCCACGTACTTTCAGTATGAGCCTGCACAGGGATGGAGTTTGGGCGGAGGAGACAGAATTTAAATTTATTCTGTCTTGTATTTGCAGCTGTCATAGAGCAAACATACGTGTTCATGCCTAGTTTATGTATGTCTTTACACCGCTTATGCCTCAAATACACGTGTAAATTCCTCGTCAGTTTATGAAATTACTCTCTCACTAATCACTTTCTCTTCTAATGCTTCCTTCATGAATCACTTTCCTTTTTTGCACCCTAGGGGAGTAATTTTATAAAACATTTTGTTTGTAAAATACCTATTTACATGCATAAAATGCCTCTTATAAACGTAGGGCTTGCTTAAAAGTAAGCATGTTGCAATTAGATGCATACTTGTAGAGTAGGTAAGCTCAAGGGAGAGGTTAGGCAGACGCATGGGCAGAGACAATTTTATAAAATACACATATATGCACATAGAGGGTAATTTTAGAACAGATGTCCCACTGCAATCTGGAACATCTATGGGAAGAACAACTCAGAAGAACAACCCAAACTACGGTTATACAATGCAAGCTTCACACTAGAATTCACCACTCAGGATAAGGAGCTGGGCGTCATCGTTGATAGTACGTTGAAGCCCTCTGCCCAGTATGCAGCTGTAGCCAGAAAAGCAAATAAAATGCTAGTCATCATAAGGAAACAAATAGAAAATAAAACCAAGGATATTATAATGCCTCTGTATCGCTCTTTGGTGTGACCCTACCTTGAATATTGTGTACAATTCTGGTCACCATACAGTATCTTAAAAATGATATAGCAGAATTCTAAAACATACAGAGAAGAGCAACCAAAATGGTAAATGGGATGGAAGGATATCCCTATGAGGAAAGGTTTAAAAGGTTAGGGCTCTTCAAATTGTAAAAGAGATGGCTAAGGGAAGATATGATAGAGGTCTATAAATTAATGAATGGAGTGGAACAGGTAAACATAGATCAGTTGTTTACTTCTTCAAAAAGTAGAAAATCTAGGGGACACTTAATGAAACTACAATGTAGCCCATTTAGGATTAATAAGAAAAAACTCTAGAATTCATACTGGAGGATGTAGTAAAAGCTGTTATTGTAGCTGTTATTGTAGAATAGGTTTGGACAAGTTCCTATAGGAAAAGTCCATAAACCATTATTAAAGAGAACCTGAGAAATTCATTGCTTACCCCATAATAAACATTGTGGAATCTGTATACGTTTTTGGGAACCTGATTGGTATTTGTGACTTGGATTAGCCACTGTTGGATTGAGTATAATGGGTAAACATAGATCAGTTGTTTAAGAAAACTAGGGGACACAAAATGAAGCTACAGTGTGGCACATTTAAGACTAATCAGAGAAAATATTTTTTCACTCAGTGCATAATCAAACTCTGTAATTCATTACAAGAAGATGTAGTAAAAGCTGTTAGTGTAGTTGGGTTCAAAACAGATTTTGACAAGTTCCAGGAGAAAAGTCCATAAACCATTATTAAAAGGGACTGGGGAAATCCATTGCTTAGCCCTGGGACAAGCAACATGGAATATGTATACCTTTGGGATCCCGACAGATATTTGAGACCTGGAATGGCCACCGTTGGAAATAGGATACCTAGTTTGATGTATCCTTGGTCTGACCCATTATGACATATCTTCTGTTCTTATGTCCGTATGTAAAACATCTGAAAAAAAGCAGGTACATCTAAATGCAGGCATGATTTGACAAATCCTGGATCAGGTCTAAACTTAGATGTGACTCCAAATGCCCAGGACATTTCTGAAGTCAGGTGAAGATGTCCAGGTTCTTGGGAATGCCTCCACCATGCCCTTTATTCAGATGTCCTCACACTGGGACATCCAGAGACCGCTCTTCTAAAATGTCTCTGGAGATGTCTCTGTGCTTTGGACATCTCTATGCCTGTTTTCAGACATCCAAAGCATGAACAGGACTTCCAAAATGACCCCCATAATATACATGATAACATTTATGCCCTCTCTCAAGCAGACATAAATCCATGCCTTCAAAGACCACATGGCCTACCTAGTCTGCCCTTCCATAACAAGTACTAAAGTCCCTTCTTTTCCTTTAGAGATCTTCTGTGTTTGTCTCATGCTTTTTTGAATTCAGATACTGTCCTCGTCTCTTCTACCTCCGTTAGGAAACTATTCCACGCATCTGCCACTCTTTCCATAAAGAAATATTTCTGCATATTACTCCTGTGTCTATCCCCTTTCACCCTGATCCTTTGTCCCCCTCATAGCAGAGCTTGCTTTCAATCAAAAGAGGCTCTCCTCTTGTGCATTTATGCCATGGAAGTATTTAAATGTCTCTATCATATCTCATCTATCCCGCTTTTCCTCTGAACCAGATGCACAGAGGGGATCGCAATTCTGATCCCGCGGGCTACATCTAGCCCCGCGGGATCAGAATCATAATCAGGCATGTATGTGCAGGCCAGGATTGCGATTTAGTCTGGCCTGCACATACATGCACTGCCCAACTAACTCAGTCAGGGCTTTTAAATGGAGCTGCGGTGCCATAGTATCATGTTGCCATGGCACCAAGGCTCCCTTTAAAAGCCGCGTTGCTGGCTGCCTGTAAAAGGGGTTTATTCCCCGCAGCCTGACCCCCAATCTGGCCTCCTAAGGCCAGGGTCTAGCTGCAGGGAATGACATCTGGCCCGTCCTGCCCCATCCAAGCCCCGGGCACATGAAGAAATCATGTCCAGGGAAGTTATTCCACCTCGGAGATGGTATAACTTCCGCGCACATATCACTGGCTTTGGACGTACAGGGCTGACATTAGAATCGTACCTGTACGTCCAGGGCCAGCAATCACCCCCTGCTCATCCAGACTCCACCCCTGGGTCACCCATTCCCTGCCCCCATCTAACTTCCCCGCACAACCGGAGGAAAAGTTAGTCAGAGACAGGAGCCGGCACGAATAGCGGGTTTGGATGTCCCAATGGGCCGTCCATCCCCACTATTTGTAGCACAGAATAACCCCCATTAAGATCTTTAAGTCTGTCCTCATATGCTCTATAATGAAGACCACTAACCATTTTAGTAGCCACCCTCTGCACCGACTCCATCCTATTTATGTCTTTTGAAGATGTGATATCCAGAATTCCACACAATACTCCAAATGAGATCTCACCAGAGACTTATACAGAGGCACTATCACCTCCTTTTTTCTGCTGGCCATTCCTCTCCCTATGCACCCAATCTTAGTTCAATCTAGCTGCAATTTCTGCAGGATTCTATAAAGACACATAGGTGCCCTTGTGTCTTTAAAAATCAGGCACCTCCTCCATCTCCAAACCTAGACACCCTGTTAGAAATGTTTCCTATATATTGCCTTCTTCCCTTAGCCCTTCACTATATTCTCTCTCTCTCTCTCGTGCCATCATTTACCCACCCTTCTCGATTACTTTTCCTTTATAAGCATTCCCAAATTTCCCCTTCCCCCTTGCTCAACAGCACCTTTCCCCGGCAACCTCACCCGTACTCAATTTCTACTCATTCCTCATCTTTTCTGACTTTTCTAGGGTTGATTGCAGTTGTAAAAGCAGCAAAAATGCAATTCAGATAATGCCTTGAGTTGGCCTGCACACACTGGCTAGTTCAGCACTGATCTGCGCCTTGCACAGTTTTCCTTAGTTACCAAAAGTCCATGCAGGAGAAGTATGTGTATAAATACAGGACCCAAACTAAATTTATTTTCCTTTAGGCTTAGCTGAGGATCTCCACAGGTTGTTTATGGTTTATTGAAATCTGATATACCACCCTTCATTACATTGAGGTGGTGTACAATAAAAACAATCCATATTGCTGGTGAACATGTCACCCAGTTTAAGTCACATTGTCAGATTTTATGGAACCAGTATTTATGTTCTGCCTGTATCTAGCTTGGGTTTTAAGGGCTCCATGCTAACCCGGTTCTTTCCTTATCTCTCCCACTGTGCTTTCAGTGTTTATTCTGGTAGATCCTCCTCTACTGCTATCCTGTTTTCAGTTGGTGTACCCCAAGGGTCTGTCTTGGGTCCACTCATCTTCTCTCTATACCCAGTCTCTTGGTACTCATCTCCTCCATAGTTTCAATACCATCTTTGTGATGATAACTCTCAGATTTACCTTTCTGCACCTGAAATCTCTCCTGCAATCCAGACCCAGATCTCTGCTTGCCTATCTGACATTGCTACTTGGATGTCTCCCTGTCATTTGAAATTGAACATGGCCAAAACTGAGCTTCTTATTTTATTTATTTATTTAAATGATTCTTATACATCGCCCCTTCCATCGATGAGGTGTGGTTTACATTGAACAAAAATTCCAGAATTTGGTTACAGAGAACATATCAAAACTATAATACAATGAGCTATATACAGGTCAGCTAGGCACCTATACGGAGGTATCGTGGAAGCTGAGTCTGAACTATTTACAGTACAGAATAACAGAAGAGTGGGTAACAAGGGAGTATTCCCACTGGGGGGGAGGGGTCATGGATAGTGGTGGGGGAAGATGGGATAGTAGAGGTGGATTAATTATAGTATTCTGTGAAAAGAAGAGTTTTTAGTTGTTTGTGGAAAGTTTGTAAGTCCTTGGTTGATCTGATAGAATCAGGGAGAGAGTTCCAAAGGATGGGAGCATATACCTGAAGGCTCTATTGCTGGTAGCTTGCTCAGTTTTTAATATTGAGGAGGGTATTGCTAGGAGGTATTTATACATTTTCTTCTCATTCAGCTTGTGCATGTATCAGGATAAATAAGTAGGAGGGAAAGATGCTGTATAATTTAAATGTTGTGATTAACATTGTGTATCTTACTCTGGAAGCAATGGGGAGCCAATGGAGATTATAGAGTATTGGAGTAATGTATTCGATAAGGCTTGCTTTGGTGATAATTCTAGCAGTTACATTTTGTGCAAGTTGGAGTGTGTGGAGTGTCTTTTTGGGGAGGCCTTGTAAGAGACTGTTGCAGTAGTCCAGCTGGGGGGGTAATCAGATCTTGGACTACTGTTCTGAAGTTGTGTGTTTCCAGGATTGGTCAGAAGTGCTGTACAGTTTTTAATTTAAGGAATATTGTTCTGGTGGTTTGTTTGACTTGTGCAGACATACTAAGAGCTCTGTCAATAATAACACCCAGGTACTTCACCTCCTGTTTGACTGGCAGATTGATTTTATTTATTTAGACATACTTGTATACCACCTTATCCTACAATCAAAGTGTTGCATCACATCACAATTGGGTTACCTTTAACATGTGGGTGCTTTACAACATTTAACATGAGGGTATTTAACAACATTAAGACAACACAATTTGAGGGTTACATTTATCATGGAGGTGTCGTGAGTCTAGTTGAGTTGGTTAAGTATTGAGTTTGCAGTGGAGTTTACATTGCAATCCCGCTCTGGTGGGGGGCTGTTGTGCATCTGGTGGGGACTGTTGTCTATCTGCTCATAGGTTTCTGTGAAGAGCAGGGTTTTAAGGGCCTTTCAGAAGTCTGTGATGTCCTCTAATTCCATTAGGCTCGTTGGGAGGGAGTTCCATAGTGTGGATGCCATTAGTGATGGAGCTCTTCTTGATGTATTTTGTTTAGTCTTGTGATATCCTGAAGATGTGCTGATCATGTTGTCGTAATTGTTCCTTCTTGGTCTATTACTGATGTTCCTTGTTACAATTTCTTGTAGTACTTCTGCTGAAAGATGGTGGATGATCTTGAAGATGATCAAGATTATTTTAAATTTTGCTCTGGTTACCATTGGAAGCCAGTGTAGTTGCTGTAAGATAAGGGTGATGTGTTCTGATCTTGGGGTGTCAGCGATGATGCGTGCTGTAGTGTTTTGCACCATTTGGAGTGGGTGTAAGGTCTGCTGGGGGAGGCCTTGATATAAAGAATTTCCGTAATCAAGCAGAGGTGTGATGAGTGTTTGGCATACTGTGCGGAAGTGGTCCTGGCGGAGTAGTGGTTTTATCTTTCTTATGGTCCTCAAATGTTGATAGGCCTTGTTTGCGGTTTTGGCGATATGAGATTTCAAGTTCAGAGTTCTGTCCATTGTGATGCCCAAGTCCTCACTTCATCTTTGACTATTATAAGTTTGTTTAGAATGCTGATATTCTGTGGTGGAATGAAGCTAGGGTTCCTGGTGACGAACATTGCCTCAGTTTTATTGTAGTTGACCGTCAGGTTATTGTCTGCAAGCCAGACATTCATGTCTTCAAGGCATTCAGTTATTGTTGTGATGTTAAGTGCTAGTAGATTGATTGGAGCATACACCATGATGTCATCAGCATATATGTGATAGTGGAGTTTGTGTCATTTGATAATGTTGCATATGGTTTGGATGTAAATATTGAAGAGCATTGATGACAGGGCAGATCCCTGAGGTATTCCTTGCATTGCGGGGAACTGCAATGATTTCTTTTGGGTGCATTTGACTTGCTGTGTTCAATCTTCCAGTTACGATGTGAACCATTTCAGAGTGTTCTTGCGCAATCATATCTGTTGCAGGTGCTGTAGTAGTCTAGTGTGGGACACTGTGTCAAAGGCTGCCGAAATGTCTATGAATACTAGCAGGAATCCATTCTTTATATTACCTATACCTCTTATGAGGTTGTCAAAGAGTGATGTGAGTAGCGTTTCCACACCGTGCCGGGGTTTAAATCCATGCTGATGAATGTCCAGCGGGGCATTCATGTCAATGTGGTCCTGAAGTTGTTTTTGCATTGTCTTTTCAACTATTTTCACAAGGAATGGTAAACTGGAGATGGGATGGTATGATTTTGGTTCAGATGGGCTTAGGTTATTGCCTTTAAGTATTGGTCGTATCATGGCGTGCTTGAGGAACTGTGGCATGTGTCCTTGTTGGAGTGAATCTTTAACAATTTTATGAATGTGCTATATTAGCTGGCTTCTTGTGACTTTTATCCAAGCCACTGGGCAAGGGTCTGATGGTGAGGTTGTTGTGTTGAGCCCATGTATTATGTCCTCTACTTGATGTTCTGATGGTATGCTGAAATCCTCCCAGGTATGATGTTGCTCTTTCATTTCATAGTCATCTATTTGTCTTGTGCTGGAGCATGTCTGGGTATGGTTTTTTTGCTCTAATGTAGTCAGAAAATTTCTGTGGGTCAAGATGATGGGTACGTTGCTGTGTGGTATCCCTAGTGAGCTTTTGAACAATGCTGAATAGTTCTCTTGGTTTGTTGACAGACTTCATGATTAGATTGGTGTGGTGTTGTTGTTTGCGCTCATTTAGCAGATTATTATATTCCAGTAGTTTAGCTCTATATAGAGTCAGGGAGTTATGCGATTTGTCCCGCCTCCAATTTCTCTCTAGTCTTCGGAGAGTGTGCTTTACATCTCTGATATCATTTGAGTACCATGGGGCTTTGAGTCTCCTACGTGCTTGTAGCTTTATGCTCATAGGGGCTGATGCTGCATTAGATATTATGGAGTTCCTAAAAGCTACCAATCCTCTAATACCTAAAAATATTCCCGTTACAGTTCCATTTCTCTATGCTTAGGTCCAGGGTGTCGCATTCTTGCTGGAGTTGTGGGATGATTTCATCTATGAATGAGTCTTTATTGAAGGCTCTATATTTATTTATTTATTTAACACTTCTTATATACCGCGCTATTTGTCATCAGTGCGGTTTACATTGTAACAATAAAACACATAGGCCAGATAATTTGGCCTTCGTTTACAGATAACAGGGAATTAACATGGAGGTAAACCAGGGGAACTATATACAATCTTAGGAACTACCTGTTGATACATATGTCAGTTCTATGCATTCATATAGGGTAGGTGTGGGGTTGTGAGGGTAAGGGTGGGAGAGGGGGAGGAATATCCAGAGGATTAAAGTGAGTGGTAAAGAGGTAGTGTTTGAGGGCTTTTCTAAACTGTCTCAGGTCACTGATTGCTCTAATGCCGGGAGGAAGTTTATTCCAGCATCTGGGGGCGAAGTTCACAAAAGCTCTGTTGATGGTTGATTGGTTAGACTTTATGGAGTCTCTTGGTATGATTAGCATGTCCACTGCAGAAGATCTTCTAGGCCTGTTATTCTGTGTGTGTGTGATGAGATCCGAGATGGTTGCAGGAGATAGTTTATTGAAGGCCTTGAAGGTAATAAGGAGGGCCTTATATAGGATCCTACAGCTTATTGGAAGCCAATGAAGTTCTTTTAGAATGGGGAAAATGTGGTCACTCCTTGAGGCTCCGTGGAGGATTCGGGCTGCTGCATTCATGGCTAACTGTAAGGGGTTGATGGTGATTTTAGGGAGGCCATGCAGTATTATATTAGCATAATCGAAGTGCGGTGTGACTAGCGCTTGGAAGATAGTTCGGAAGTCATCAGGTTCCAACATAGGTTTCAAGTGTCTCAGGGTTTTAATCTTGAAGTATATTGATTTTACGGTGCATCTTATATGTTCCTTGAAGTCCAATTGTTGATCCAATATCACTCCCAGATAGCGTATATTAGATTTGACCGGGAGATCAGCATCTCTGACTTTTAGAGTCGGTGGAGGGGAGAAACATTTATTTCTTGTAATTATCAGGACTTCCGTCTTTTTGAAGTTGATACGGAGGTTCTGAGTAAGAAGCCAATCCGTTATTGCATTAAAACAGTTGATTAACACTGTGTAGTCTGGGCATGCGACCGATATAGGTGAGAATAGCATATATTGTCTGGTGATACTCTCATCTTCTATGTGTTGGGTGGAATTGTTTAGGGTCAGTGTGAATTCTATCATGTAATGATCTGACCAAGAGACTGGTGTGATTGTTGGTATTGTGGTTTTGCCCTGTTCCACCAAGTGCATTGGAATGAAGACCATATCCAGTACTGTACCATGCTGGTTCATTGGAGCGTTGATTGTTTGGCTATATTTTAATGACTCCATGGCTTTTAAGAATATTGCAGCTTCTTTGGTGGGTGCAGAGGTCAGGTTGTAGTCTCCTAGTACAATGAGGGGTTTATGTTTTGTGTTATGTGCACATATTGCTTCAAGTACCATGGAGAGATGTTCAGTTGTGGCTCCAGATGGCCTGTAGGTGAGGGAGAAGCTTAAGTACTTGTTAGCTATGATGATTGTGTTGGATTCAATTGTATTAGTGCTAGAGATTGTTTTAAATCTGTATTCCTTTCTGGCCAGTATTAGCACCCCTCCTCCTCTCTTATGTTCTCTGATGCAATTGAAGGCAGAGTAGTCTGTAGGGGTTACTTGGTTTAATATTACCTGGTCAGAGTCATCCAACCAAGTCTCGGTGATGCAGATTATATCCAGTTTTTTATCGTGGATGAGGTCTAGGATAGTGTTTGGTTTATTCCTAATTGATCTCGCATTTATTAAGGCACACTTAATTTTATCTGTTAAGATTGGGTTGGTATGTACCTTGTTTGTGGGGTTATTGGGTGTAGTATGTGCGGCATTATGCGGTCTGTGAGCTGTAGGCTTAGTATGCTTGTGCTCTTTATGGTTGGTGATAGGCAATAAGGTAGTAAGGAGTGGAGTGCATTTTTGTGAATTGATACTATGGAGTTTGAAAGTAGCGGGGGGGGGGGTGAAGTTCTGATTTTTTGTCACAAATAAGATGTCAGTTTTGTTGAGTTTATTTACATGTTATTTGTGTTGAGCCATGCTTCTGCTTCAATTATGCAGTCAGTAATGCTGTTGTATTGAGGATTTTTTTTTATGTCAACTGGGGCATAAACCATAATATCGTTGGCATAAATGTGGTATTTGATATTATATTTTACCCCTAAACCAACCTTCCCCCTTCCTTCTTTCTCAATCTCTGTGGATAAAACTCTACTCCTCCCTGTTTCCTCGTCTCACAATTTTGGGCTCATCTTTGACTCCTCCCTCTCCTTCTCCACATAAATTCAACTGATAACTAAAACTTGTCATTTCTTTATAACATCAGCAAAATTAGCCCCTTCCTAATCTGAACACACTACTAAGATACTTCTCCACTCTTTAGTCACCTCACATCTAGACTATTGCAATTTCCTCCTTGCTGGTCTCCCTCTGAATCATCTCTCTCCCTTTAAATTTGTTGAAAACTCAGCTGCACAGCTAATCTTCTGCCAGACTCGATATGCTCATATAACCCCTCTTCTCCAGTCACTTCATTAGCTTCCTATTCCTCTCCTTCTGACCTAAAAGTGCACTCATTCTGCTGCTCCTCACTACCTTTCCTCTCTTATCTTTCCCTACACCCCTCCTCAGGAACTCTGCTCTTCTGGCAGATCACTTCTATCTGTGCCCTTCTCTTCTACTGCCAACTCCAGACTTCGATCCTTCCACCTTGCTGCTCCTTATGCATGGAACAAACTGCCTGAGTCTGTACATCAGGAGCGTGAGTCCATAACATGCATGTCCAGCCCACGGACATGTCTAAATCAAAAATGGTTCCACTTTGAACCTAGTTCCATATCCATTGGTCTGAATGTGCCTGCAGCTCTGGAACTGGGGAGATAGATGTATTCAACAAGGCACATGCAAGCACTATTCAGCCGGCCCGTACATCGGACTCGGATAAACATTTTGGACATCCCCACATCCACCCTATTCTGAAAAGTTACACATTTCGGATCCTGTCTGTCCCCACGATGTACCCGCAAATGCCACACCCCTCAGGAAAAATGTGCATCTCCTAAGCTACTCATCACAGACAGTAGTTTGCTGATACACACTAAACATAAATAAAAATGAGAAATGACTGCTGCTGCAATCTAGACCATATATCAGCCCCCCCTCATGCCCTAAAAAATGCTAGGTAAGCCCAGTCACCTCAATATGATATACGAGAATGTAAATTTGAACTTGTATGTCAGGACATACCTTGCATCAAGTGGTATGTGGCATTGAGAACCGACCCTACTGATTCCTGCCCTGGTCATCTCTACAATGGGAGAAAGCCAACATGGAGTTAGACAAGGAAGATCGTATCTTACTAATCTGTTATATGTTTTTGAAGATGTTAATAAACAGGTAGATAAAGGTGAGCCAGTTGATATACTGTAGTGTATCTGGATTTTCAGAAAGCCTTTGACAAGGTCCCTCATGAGAGACTCTTGAGGAAATTAAAAAGTCATGCAATAGAGACAGTGTACTACTGTGGATCAGGAACTGGATAAGAGATAGAAAGCAGAGAGTAGGGCTAAATGGCCAGCTTTCTTAATGGAGAAAGGTGAATAGTGGAGTACCGCAGGGATCTGTGCTGGGCCTGTTGCTTTTTATCTTATTTGTAAATGACTTGGAAGTGGGAATGATGAGTGAGCCGATCAAATCTGTAGATGACACAAAACTATTTAGAGTTGTTAAAACACAAGAAGATTGTGAAAAATTGCAAGAAGACTTTGCTAAACTGGAAGACTGACGGGGTCAGTTAAGGCACATTAAGGCACGTGCCTTGTACTGCGCCTAATAAGGTGCCTTATAACGTACCTTGTACTGTGCCTCATAGGATGCCTTCTAACGTGCCTTCTTACATGCCTTATAACGCGCCTTATCTGACACAGCTTTAGTGCTGCCCCACCCACTCCTTTATATGGGCATCTGTTTCATCAACGCGGAACCTAAAGCGAATGACATTACCGCAGTTTAGTAAACATGCCCCTTAGTGTAACTGTGTTTAAAAATGGTTTGGACAAGTTCCTAGAGGAAAGGTCCATAAAACGTTATTAAAGAAGACCTGGGAAGTCTACTACTTACCCGCGATAAGGATTGTGGAACCTATGTATCTTTTTGGAAACCTGCCAGATACTTGTGACCTGGATTTGTCACTGTTGGAAACAGGATACTGGGCTTGATGGACCTTGGTCTGACCCAGTATGACATTTCTTATGTTTATATTAATACACATTGGAACAGGCATACTGTATTTATATTAATACACCTTTGCTGCACCCTGGGCCTGCCAAAAGCACCCGTCTAAGGGAACGTATTCCACCTCAGAGATAGAATAAGTTCCCAGTTCAGCTAATACAAATGATACACATGTGGTAACTTAGCAATCAGTCACAGGCCAGTAGATCTGAAGCCTAGTGGTCATTTGGCAATCTACAGAAAGAGCTGATAGGCAAATCATTTATGGTTGCTAGTAGCCACACGATTTCCATTACAGTGCTGTTAAACACTACTGTTTACATAGTCAACAGGAAGAAGAGAGACTAGGGCTGACTGGGAGCTGAGTGTTAAAGCACTACTATCACTTTCTGGGTCTCCCTGCCTTTGCTGTAGATTGCTGACTGAAATGATTTCTCTCTCCTGCAAATGTGCCTCTAACGCCAGGTTTTCACTGGCGCTAATTTTCTGGTCTTCAGATGCCGGCGTTAGTGTAGCAGGCACCTCTCCCCACCCACCCCCCGCCCATTGACCCCTTCTCTCCACCCTCTCTCCTCCCTCTGTGTGCCTTAATGCCGCCGGAGACGTTATCGCGCAAAACGTAACGTTATCGCGTGATAATGTTGCGTTATCATGCGATAACATTACATATCATGCAATAACGTCGCCGCTGCTACGTTAAGACGGTTTAGTAAACATATCCCTAAGTCTTTACATGGCATCCCAGAGAGACTCCATAGTCACCGCACCCATCTGAATATCCTGAAGTTGAAACAAGCCTGAAGTAACTACACCCCTCTCTGTGTGATTTCACTCACGGTCTGCTGCAAGGGTTCCACACCAAGGGCTGAGCCCACTTCCAAGAGGGAAGGAACAAACCACCACAGGAGAGCCTCCAAGTAGGATGGCTCCACCATCCCCTTATAGCGTGAGAGCCCTCCTGCTCTCCCAGCGGACAACTACTTCCAGGTCTGGGCAGCAGTGTGCATGCAATCAGGCTCAGAGAAACCCCGTCACTGCTGCTCACATGCTGAACCACAGGCTGACTCAAGGAGGGGATCCCCAAGGAACCGGCAGGCACCCAAAAGCCCTCCAATGTCATTGCTGGGTCTGGGAGCCTTCCAAGAGACTGGTATTTCCTTTTCCCTTGAGTTTGCCCATTACACAGGCAAGACTAACTGCCAATGATGAGAGTAAAGGCAACAGCATCCTGCCAGTATCTCTAGACCAGCGCCACCTTGGATCTCAGCAACCAGTATCAGTAACTCACTTTTTTCAAAAATACTTTTTCACTCAACACATAATCAAACTCTGAAATCCATTGCTGGAGGATGCAGCAAAAGCTGTTAGATTAGCTGTGCTTAAACGAGGCTTGGACACATTCCAGGAGGAAAGATCCATAAACTTTTAGTAAAGTGGACTGGGAAAATCCACTGCTTAACCCTTGGGTAAGCAACATGGAACCTTACTACCTCTTTGGAACCTGACAGGTACTTGTGACCTAGATTGGCCACTATTGGAAACTGGATACTGGACTTGATTGACCTTTGGTCTGACTCAGTATGGCATATAATTTCAGTTTGTTCAATGTAAACCGTACTGATGCAGAATAGCGCGGTATATAAGAGAATGTAAATAAATAAATAAATATCTTATATTTAGACCTGAGAATATGAACCCTTTTGACTCTGAATGCATTTGGATCCTCCCTGGAATCACTTCAACCTTTAACCTCTCCCTTAGGGGACAAGAAAAACAATCTGCCCTTTTTACTTCCAGAGCCCTAGAGAGTCATATCCTTCTGTTGGCTCTCCCTTGCCTCTCTGGATGGTATCCCCTTCCAGTGACCAACCCCGGGTCCAGATTATAAGCATTGCTCAAATAGCTTTACAGCCACCTTTCTGGAATTTTCCTTTTTATAGTGAGGCCTAATCAGCCTTACCTCATGTTTACTACATATGGAACTCTCAGCTCCTCAGAGAAAGTTCAGCTTTTGCTCTACAGCAACAACTCCCAACACTTGTTGTATCCGATTATCAAAGAAGTTGTAGTCCATGTCTCTCAAGAGGGAGTATGACTTCAATGATTGGGCTGCGATGGGTGATAGAGAGATAAAATTAAGGACAAAATACCAGTTATTTAAAATATAAAGATTTATAATAGCTCAAATGTGGATATCCACTTTCTGACACCTCTCGTCTATTTCTACTGTCATAAACATCAGAACAATTAGAATTAATCAGGCCCCTATTAGGCTAGAAATTTGGTGAACAGCTTCATCAAAGCAAATATAAACTTTATTTCTCTAAATATTTGTTTTTATTTTCTGAAGAACTTTTATAGGTGCAAAACTAA
Source organism: Ichthyophis bannanicus (assembly GCA_033557465.1). Lineage (NCBI taxonomy): Eukaryota > Metazoa > Chordata > Amphibia > Gymnophiona > Ichthyophiidae > Ichthyophis > Ichthyophis bannanicus. The sequence continues at coordinate 444,453,193 of CM066032.1, forward strand.
TTTTATAATGTATTCCAACCATTCTAAAACTACTCACAACAAAAGCTTCAAGTATTAATGAAAAATGTTCTTTATAACCTGTCAGAAATATTTATTTGTACATCTTAAATAGTTCAAAATCAACCAAAAAAGTAAGTTGTCAAAGTCAATGGATGTCATCTAAAAAATGGATTTCTAGAGTTATGAGAAATGACTGCCAGCATGGTTTAAAGGTGAGGTCAGAGAGGCTGTTGTTGCCAAAAAAGCATCTTTCAGAAAATGGAAAAAAGAGCCAAACGATGAAACCTGGAAACAGCACAAGCACTGGCAAGACAAATGCAAGGCATTGATAAGGCAGGCAAAGAGAGAATTTGAGAAGAAGCTTGCTGCGGAAGCAAAAACGCGAAATAAAGACCTTTTCAAGTACATTCGTAGCAAAAAACCTGTGAGAGAGTCAGTTGGTCCATTAGATGATAAAGGGGTTAAAGTAGCACTAAGAGGCGACAAGGCGATAGCAGAGAGACTGAATGAATTCTTTGCTTCGGTCTTTACTGAGGAAGATGTAGGGATGTTACCCATGACTGAAGTGGTATTTGAAGGTGCGGAAGAATTGAAGGAAATATCGATACATCGGGAAGATGTCTTACAACTATTAGATAAACTGAAGAGTAGCAAATCACCTGGGCCGGATGGTATACATCCAAGGGTGTTGAAAGAACTGAAATATGAGATTGCAGAACTTCTATCAGTAATCTGTGAACTATCATTAAAATCATCTCTAATACCTGAAGATTGGAGGATCGCCAATGTAACACCAATTTTTAAAAAGGGTTCCAGGGGTGATCCGGGAAACTACAGACCGGTGAGCCTGACGTCAATACTGGGAAAAATGGTAGAAACCATCATAAAGAATAAAATTACTCAGCATGTAGATAGTCACAACCTAATGGGAGACAGCCAACATGGCTTTAGACAAGGAAGATCTTGTCTTACTAATCTGTTATGTTTTTTTGAAGGAGTGAATAAACAGGTGGACAAAGGTGAGTCGGTTGATATTGTGTATCTGGACTTTCAGAAAGCCTTTGACAAGGTCCCTCATCAGAGACTTTTGGCAAAACTAAAGAGTCATGGGATAGGAGGCAGTGTACTATTGTGGATCAGGAACTGGTTAAAAGATAGAAAGCAGAGAGTAGGGCTAAATGGCCAATTTTCCCAATGGAGAAAGGTGAATAGTGGTGTACCCCAGGGATCTGTGCTGGGTCCGCTGCTTTTTGACATATTCATAAATGACCTGGAAAGTGGAATAACGAGTGAGATTATCAAATTTGCAGATGACACAAAACTATTTAAAGTTGTTAAAACCCAAGAGGATTGTGAAAAATTGCAAGAGGATCTTGATAAATTGGAAGACTGGGCATCAAAATGGCAGATGAAATTTAATGTGGACAAGTGCAAGGTTATGCACCTAGGGAAGAACAACCCAAACTATGGTTACACGATGCAAGGTTCCACATTAGGAACCACCACCCAGGAAAAAGATTTAGGCGTCATTGTGGATACCATGTTAAAACCCTCGGCCCAGTGTGCAGCGGCGGCCAAGAGAGCAAACAGAATGCTAGGTATCATAAGGAAAGGAATGGAAAATAAAACAAAAGATATTATAATGTCTCTATATCGTTCCATGGTGAGACCGCACCTTGAATATTGTGTGCAATTCTGGTCACCGTATCTTAAAAAGGATATAGCGATTTTAGAAAAGGTACAGAGAAAAGCCACCAAAATGGTAAAGGGGATGGAAGGATACTCCTATGAAGAAAGGCTAAAAAGGTTAGGGCTCTTTAACCTGGAAAAGAGACGGCTGAGGGGAGATATGATAGAAGTCTATAAATTAATGAACGGAGTGGAACGGGTAAACGTAGATCGATTGTTTACCTTATCAGAATATAGAAAGACTAGGGGACATGTAATAAAGCTACAGGGTAAACTATTTAAGACTAATAAAAGAAAATATTTTTTCACTCAACGTGTAATCAAACTCTGGAATTTGTTACCGGAGGATGTAGTAAAGCTGTTAGTGTAGCTGGGTTTAAAAAAGGTTTGGACAAGTTCCTGGAGGAAAGGTCCATAAACCATTATTAAGAAGTGACCGAAGATATCAATGCTTGACCCAGTACAAGCATTGTGGAACTTGTGTCTCTTGGGGAAACTGCTAGGTACATACGACCTAGATTGGCCACTGTTGGAAACAGAATACTGGGCTTGATGGACCTTGGTCTGACCCAGTATGGCATATCTTATGTTCTTATGTTCTTATGATTTAAAGGGAGGAGATAAACATTAAAAACATAATGGGAATAGTATGTTCAGTTATTTCCTGAACTTAACACACTTACATCAACAATTGTACTTCTAAAGAGATAAGAATCATATGAAGGAAGAAAGAAAGACAAGCTAAAGATTTTAGCAGAGAATATTACTTCCATGGCAAAATAAATGGCCTGAAAAAGCTAACATATATATACCTAACTACTGCCTCAGTGTTTTTTTTTTTTTTTAATTCTTTATTTTCGTTTTATAACAACAGAGGAAAGGAAGACATACAGCTAAAAGACAAATACATACATAGAATGTGATACATACACCAAAGTAAACCCCTACCACCCCCCTCCCCCCTGCTTCTTCTCTAGAAAACTAATCATTCCCGAAACGGGCGTGTACTGACATTATTGTGTTACAAAACCTAACGGTGATCTGAAACATGATGAGTGTGCATTAAACAGACATGTCGGAGCAATGAGCAGATTGTACATAATCATTGAGCATCTGCCATGTAGACAAGCGAGAGTGAGTTTGGGTAGGGGGAATAGCTCTCCGAGATATCTGCTCATATTTACTATATAAGCAGACGAGGTTCCACCATTCATTGACAGTAAGTCGAGAGCTATCCTTCCAATTCCTCATGATTAAACATATGGCTATACCCAGCATGAAATCAAGGAGAAAGCGACCCTTCTGAGGAAGAGAGGGGATCTCCGCCGCTGAGCGGAGTCCCACAGTCTTCCAAGAAAGAGGCTCGTGAAGATGTAGGATAAATTGAATACGACCCCAGACCCGCCCCCAGTACACCTGTAGTTGAGGACATTCATAAATAGCATGAGCGAGGGTTCCCATAGCAGTATGGCAAGACCAACACTGGTCCCTAGCAGTTGTGTTCCATTTGGCTATTTTCTGGAGTATAAAAGTATCTATGTGCAAAAAAAAAAAGAAGAGAGTTTGGGTAACTGAGGCAGATCGGGAAACCCGCATTACTTTGCTCCAGAAAACGCTCCATTGCACAAGGGTTAAAGTGGTTTGCAGTTCGCGCTCCCAGGCTTGTTGGGCTCAACAAGTGGCAGTATCTGAGCCCTAACATAATAGTTTATAACAGTTAGAGGCTACCCCATGTGTACTACTAATAGAGTGAATTAGTTCTAATAGCCCGTCCTCAGTAGGGACAGAGGGCGGCATGATTTGAGCACTTTTGAGACAGTGTTGAAGCTGCATCAATTGAAAGTAATGTTTCGCTGGTAACGCAAATTCCTTTTGTAAATCAGAAAAGGTTTTCCAACGAGCTGCAGAAAAGAGCTGTTGGGGTGTCCAGATCCCCTAGAGTACCAGGGTTTCCATGCTATCGTTCTATTTAGGACTTAAATTCTGGGGTTATTCCACAGCGGGAGTCCGTCCTGGGGACATACGTTTGGGCCCAGTGATAGAATGAAAGTGAGAAAGGCCGCAAGAGTATCAACAAGCATTGGGGGAAAGAAGGTAAAGTCAAGCTCATTGGGGTGTAGTAACCTCCATAGATCGACTAAAGCAAGATCTTCAATCACAGAGGTAAACGTGGTGTGACTCTTGGGGGGACCACTTATCCTAGGCGACTGTTTGTCAATCAGGGGATCAAGAACTAAATGGAAATTCCCCCACTATTATCAATAAAGTATTAGCAGAGGCCTGCGCAACCTGAGCAATGATAGCAAAAGGCAGGGTCATCCACATTAGGAGCATAAAGGCATATACATGTAACTTCAAAATTACCTATCTTAAGGTGAACTCTGGACCATCTACCTGCGGTATCTGAGCTAGGCACAATAATGGTAGCATGCAGAGATTGCCTAACCAGTATGGCAACCCCACATTTCTTAGAAACGGCTGGGGAATAGGCGGCCACCATGTAAGGTTTAACATTGAGTTTAAGAGTTTCCTTCGAATTTAAATGCGTTTCTTGGAGGAAATCAGGTCCGCAGCTTCATGACTGAGATAGCTTAGGATTTTCTTCCGTTTTATCGGATTATTGATTCCTTTTACGTTCAATGAGAAATCTTACATGGTGCCATTAATCGGTAATAGACATTTTAGGTAAGGGCGCTTGAAAAGATACAACATAATCAGAATCTGTACAACAAAGACATAATCACCGAGTATACTGGCCAATACACCCCATATTGAAAAGTATGTACCAAAGTAACTTAGAGAAGAAGCAAAACCCCAATGAATATGGCGACCATATGTCTGCGGGAGGAGGCCCTAGAGAGGGAGATAGAGACATAATAAAAAGAAAAGAAACACCAGAGTCCATAATTAACACTGTCTCTGATACTCATCGAGGCCACCATGGGTAGATGGAGTCGGGTCACAGATATCATCAAAAAATAAGGCAACAACCGCCCTCGACAGACTCTTTGCTGAGCCGCGGCGAATCCAATATGGCAGATACAGCGGATATGAGAATACTGGCAGGAATATTCTGGAAGTCAGCGCATCAAGTCGGCTTCTTTAGAATCCAAAAACTCCGCTAGTAGATCAGGGTCCTCAAATGTTCTTGTCTGATTGTGAAGCGTGACGCGGAACTTGGCCGGGTACATCAGGCCATAGCGTGCTTGTAGTTGTTGAAGCCTAGGCCGGAATTCCAGAAAGCGCTTTCGGCGGTCGACCGTGGGTTTAGCCAAGTCAGGATAGAAGGAGATCTTGTGGCTCTCAAACTCCTTATGGCCCTTTGCCCGAGAGGCACTGAGAATTTGCTCCACATGTTGATATCTCAAAAGTCGAAAGATGATAGGCCGCGGGGTCTTCCTGTTGAGCGTTATGTTTGTGGGTACACGATGAGCGCGATCGATCTCCAATTCTTTGGTAAAGGTGATTTGGAGCAGGGAAGGGAGGATTTTATATAAAAACTCCTTCATGTCTCCCGATTCCGCTCCCTCCGGTATGCCCACGAGTCGTAGGTTGTTGCGGCGCGCTCTATTATTGCCATCTTCCACTTCTTTCTGCAAGGCCCGCACCTGACGTTCAACTTTGTCGAGTTTGGACAGCCGGACCGCATGGGAGTCTAATATGCTCTCCATTTTGTCCTGACGCGAAGAGAGCCCCTCTAGCCTGCCCTGCAGCACACCAAGATCTTCCCGCAGCGCTCGGAGTGCTTCACCGTTTGACTGCACGAGGTCCTTAACCCCTCTAATCTCTGCGAGGATTTCCTGCTGCATTTCGGGGCCCTCGCGTAAAGCCAGCCCCTTCTGCGGGGACGGGGGTTCAGTTTTGGAGCGTTTGCCGTGAGAAGCCGCTGGAGATCCAAATTCCAGGCGCGTGGGTTTGGTCCCCGCCATCTCACCAATGTGCCCCGGCAAGATCAGAGCAGAAATTCAAGTATGTCCGGTGTTAATTCAGGATTCTGAGTAGGCCTCTCGGGAGCCTCAGCGTTATGCGACCATCCCGCTGGACATCGGGCTCCGCCCCCATGCCTCAGTGTTTTGAATATGAAATGAAGTATGAAAATCAAAGGATGTTGATATGCTGATCTGTGGAAATTTTCTCCAGGTTATTGGCAATTTTGAGTAATAGTTTGCTCAGGCTTTTTTGCTTACAGTTTTCCACAAATTAATAATTAATACGGTTTTGCATAGTCTTACATCACAGCATTTCCTTAATTTTTAATTTATATAAAATTTCACAGATAGAGGCATGTTTATTAAAGTGCGCTAGGATTCAGCACCTTTGTGCACACTAACAGGGTCATTCCGACCCGCGTTTAGTGGGGATATATGTCCCAGTTGGATATATAATCCCCTCTAAACGCCCGGCTGCAATTCCTAACACAGAGCTCCCCACACATACAATCGAAAAGTGCAGAGAACTCTGTACCAGGGTGGAGGGGGCATTCCAGAGGAGGAGCAGGGGAGGGCCGGAGGCGTGACCCTGACCCTGGACATAGAGGGCCAAATCTGATGACAGCCCTGTATGTCCAGCCTGGGTTACTTAGATGGGGGACTTATTCAACCTTGGAGGTTGAATAAGTCCCCTCCGACGCCAGCGGCCATCCAGCCCAGGACCACCAGAGGAGATAGAGGGGCAGGGGGTTCCCTGCAGCCCAATCCCAGCCCCGGAAGGCACGATCAGGGATCAGGTGGCCAGGAAAAGAGCAATTTGGTATTGCATGGGCGATTGGAGCTCCTGCATGGAACTGCAGTGCCATGGTGATGGGACCTCATTGTTCCGTGGCTCCATGCAGGATCCCAGGCTGAGCTAGTCAGGGAATCTGTGCAACTTCTAGCAGGGTAGAATCAGGACACATCTGGAATGTCCATTCCCTATGCCTCAATTCTGCTCCCGTGGAGCCATCTAGTCCCCGTGGGAGCAGAATCGGGTGCATATCCAGGCCGTCCAGATTTGGATGTCTGGACAGCCCAGTCGTGCCCCAATTGGAATTGACCTCCACGTGCCTACAATTAATGAGAGGTAAAATGGGACTTTAATTTAGTTCTGGACCTTAGATTGGACACCTCATGAGGCATGGGGACAAAAACTAGTAAACAGAGGCATGCCATGTGCATGGTTATGGAAGAATTAGATGTAGTGGACTTATGGTTAGTATCGCTGGGTGGGCGACGGGCGTATACTTTCTATTCTGCAGTCCATGACCCCTTCTCTTGTATCTTCTTGATATGGGTGCATAAGGCTCTAGTGCATGAGGCAAAAATGTGTCAGGCAAAAACATGTGAGGACATGGTCAGATCACGCCCCCGTCTGGGGGTGCTTGAAGGCAAGGGTGGAACTGATAGGAGACAGTGGTGCCATTTGAAAGAATCTCTCCTAGCGGATAAGTAGGTGGTGGATCAAATAGGTAAAGATTTGGGCAGTTATTTAGAGATGATTGATGTGGAAGACTTCTCCCAAGGGCTATTATGGGAGGGGCTTAAGGCAGCAGCAATTCGAGGGAAATTTATAGCCCTTAGGGGTTCGAAAAAAGAAATTTAAACTACAGTAAATCACCAGACTATGTGAAGAACTCAGGGAGGTGGAAAATAAAAAAAAACAAGCTTGCAAGCTAGATAAAGCGGGGGACAAGAGGTTGGTGGAGCTAAGAAGGGAAATACAAGAAATAGAATTAGGAGAGGTGAAATTCACATTAGATTGCCTCTGACAGCAATTCTTCACGTTTGGCAATAAAGCCAGCAAACTCCTAGCTCACAAAATAAAAAAAACAATAGACTAAAAATCACATCCTCCAAATTAGGGACAAGAATGGAGGTCTCATCAGATAAGAAACAGAAATTAAGCAAGGATTTGCAGAATTTTATAACCCTGAAAGGGAAACTACATTAGATCAGATTACTGAGGTTTAAGCAGGGACTCATATTCCTACCCTTATGGTAGGGGACGCCTATATGTTATCACAACCCATTACCCTATAGCAGCGATGGCGAACCTATGGCACGCGTGCCAGCTGTGGCACGCGAAGGCCTTGCAGCTGGCACGCGGGAAGGTCCGCAATCAAAATATGCGGCATTAAAAAAAAATAAAATAAAAAGCTGCCGCTGCCGGGGCCGGGGCCGCCGCGGCAGAATCGAGTGTGCCGCGGGGCCCCCCCGCCCAGCAGAGCCTGCCCTCCATCCCCGGTATCACCTTCTCTCAGCTGCCTCTAGTCAAACGCGCCTGCTTTCAGAGCGCGAGTGGAGTTTCTTCCTCGCTGCTCTGTTATGCCCCCGCGGGCTTAACAGAGCAGCAATGGAGAAACTTCCCTCGTGCTCTGTAAGCCGGCGCGTGTGACTGGAGGCAGCTAAGAGAGGTGATACCGGGGACGGAGGGCAGGCTCTGCTGGGCGGGGGGGCCCCGCGGCACACTCGATTCTGCCGCGGCGGCCCCGGCCCCGGCAGCGACAGATTTCTTTGAAAAACAAATTTCACTGGGGGGGGGGGTTAGGAGTGGTAATGGCTGGGGGGGGGTTAGGACTGGTGATGGGCTGGGGGGGGGGGTTAGGAGAGGTAAGGGCTGTGGGCTGTTGGGGGGTTAGGACTGGTGATGGGCTGGGGGGGGCTAGGACAGGAAATGGGCTGATGGGGGGTTAGGAGTGGTGATGGGCTGGGGGGGTTAGGAGTGGTAATGGGCTGGGGGGGGGTTAGGAGTGGTAATGGCTGTGGGCTGTTGGGGGGTTAGGACTGGTGATGGGCTGGGGGGGTTAGGAGTGGTAATGGCTGTGGGCTGTTGTGGGGGCTAGGACTGGTACTGGGGCTATGGGGGGCTAGGACAGGAAATGGGCTGATGGGGGGGTTAGGAGTGGTGATGGGCTGGGGGAGGTTAGGAGTGGTGATGGGCTATGGGGGGGCTATGGGCTATGGGGGAGCTAAGTCTATATGGGCTGATGGGATTAGGACTGGAAGTGGGTTGATGGGGGCTTAGGACTGGTAATGGGCTATGGGGGGCTAGGACAGGAATGGGCTGATGGGGAGGGGTTAGGACTTGAGGTGGGCGGTTGGGTGGGGTCAGGACTGGTAATGGGCTATGGGGGGCTAGGACAGGAAATGGGCTGATGGGGAGGGGTTAGGACTTGAGGTGGGCTGTTGGGTGGGGTTAGGACTGGTAATGGGCTATGGGGGGGTTTAGGACAGGAAATGGGCTGATGGGGAGGGGTTAGGACTTGAGGTGGGCTTTTGGGTGGGGTTAGGACTGGAAATGGGCTGATGGGGGGTTAACACTGGAGGTGGTATGATGGGGTTAGGACTGGTAATGGGCTATGGGGGGTTTAGGACTGATAATGGGCTATGGGGGGGCTGGGACAAGAAATGAGCTGATTCGGAGGCGGTACGACATGAACTGGGCATATCGGGTTAGCACTGGTAAAGGGCTGTGTGCTGATGGGGGGGTTAGGACTGGCAATGGGCTATGGGGGGGTTAAGACTGGTAATGGGCTGTTGGCTGATGGGGGCTGTCTGGTAATGGGCTATGGGGGGTTAGGACTGATAATGGACTATGGGGGGGCTAGGACAGGAAATGGGCTGATGGGGAGGGGTTAGGACTTGAGGTGGTGCTGATGGGGTTAGGACTGGTAATGGACTGTGGGCTGATGGGGGGGTTAGGACTGGCAATGGGCTATGGGGGGCTGACTGGAAATGGGTTGATGGGGGTTAGGACTGGAAGTGGGCTGATGGGGGGGTTAGGACTGTAAGAGGGCTGATGGGGGTTAGGACTTGTAATGTGTTATAGGGGGGGCTTAAAACTGAAAATGGGGTGATGGGGGGTTAGGACTGGAAGTGGGTTGATGAGGGGGGGGCTAGGACTGGTATTGGGTTGGGGGGTTTCTAGGACTGGAAATGGGTTGGGGGGCTGCTAGGACTGGAAATGGGCTGATGCAGGGACTAGAAGGGAATGGATGCTGGGTGAGGCTGGAACTAGAAGGGAGCTGGTATTGGGGGAGGATTAGAATGGGATGGGGCTGGGAGAGTAAAATGGAGAGGGGAAAAATATTTTGTGTGGGAGGGATAAAAAATCTACAATTGGCCGGGTATTGGGAGAATAAGTGGGATTGAGGATGGAGGGGTAAATTTTGAGTAGATGAAATAGGAATGAGGAAAGAGCAAAAGGAGAAAGATTAGTATGTTAAAGCAGATGTAGTTAGAGAATGGAAAAAAAAAAAACCAAGAAGACAGAAGAAAGGACAAATGGACAGCAGATGGAGAGTTAGCAGAAGACACGAAGAAACCAGAAGAAAGTGGCTGGAACAATTGCAACTGAAAAAAAATGCACAAAAGGTAGAAAAATATCTCTTTATTTTGAATTTATTAACTGGAATATGTCAGCTCTGGGAAATGTGCATCATTAATTTTTGCGCTTTGTTTAGTACAAGAGGAAATTAATTTATAGTTTTATTTCTACAGTGTTGTTGTATATTCCAAGTTTGGCTTTTGGGGTTCCCAGTTTAATTATTGTCTTCCTGTTTCTAAATTGTGATTCCTTGTTTGGTGATGGTCTGTTCTGCATGTGTAACTGAGTTGAGGTATTCTGTTTATATAATTCCTATTTGACATTGCCACTTGTTCTTTCCCCAGTAGGTCATGGATTGTTGTTCTCTGAACTGTATTGGTTTAATATTTGCAGTGTTGCCTTTTGATAGTTAGGGTATGGTGCTTTGTGAGTCCTGGTAGTGCTGTTAGGATACGGCGGGTTTGCTATGGGTTCTAAATGGGCAGCGTTTGTAGTAGTTCCTAATGTGCCTGGCGGTTGGTACTGGATTATAGTAATGTAGAAACCTTTTAGTCTTTCTTTATCCATATACTCATTAAGAGGCATGTTTACTAAAAGTTAGTGTATGGTAACATTATGCAAATATTTATGCAAATGAGGCACCTTATGCAAATGAGGCTTTAATTGACGTGCTGGCACTTTGAGGAAATTCTTTGGTTTTGTGCGGCAGTTTGGGCACTCGGGCTCAAAAAGGTTAGCCATCACTGCCCTATAGGAAGTTCTCAGCACTACCCGCAAACAAAACCCTGGGGTTGGATGGATTCTCAAATAGGTTCTATAAAACTTTTCATGAGAATCTGGCAGAGCCTCTAACTCGGATGTATCACTCCTTTACAAAAATGCAATGTGTGCCTTCAAGTCAGTACTGACTCAGAAGATCTTGCGTTTTCTTGACAGTGCAACTGGAAGTAGATTGCCAGGCCTTTCTTCTAAGGCAATGGAGGGTTAAGTGACTTGCCCAAGGCCACAAGGGGTGCTAGTGGGAATTATAATGTTATAATGTAAGCAAAGGATTGTTCCAATGCAAAATTTGTTAACTGTAAACCGCGCTGGTACCAAAGAGCGTGGTATATAAGACTGTAAATAAATAAATAAATTAAATAAATAAATAAATAAAATAAAATAAATTGAACCCTTATTGTTTGGTTATTAAGCCAGTGTTCTAACCACTAGGCTACTTCTCCACTACTTGCAGAGGTGGACAAAATGCCAGAAATATTAAGAGTAGCAGGGTTTACAATCCTAACCAAAAAAGGAAAATATGCCAGTCATTGCAACTCCTACCTGCCCATCTCCCTCCTGGGAACAGATCTGAAGATCTTCACCATAATACTAGCCAATAGGTTAATAGTGTTGATGCCCAAGTTAGTCCATATTAATCAAGAAGGCTTTATACCAGGAAGAAAAGCCTCTGGCAACATCTGGAAGGTTACAGACTTGATATGGGTAGGCAAGAGAAGGGTGTGTGAGAGAATGGTGCTCTTTGAGGTAGACACTGAAAAGGCTTTTAATCACCTGTCATGGCCCTTCTTGATTCAGACAATGTGAACGATGAGATTTGGAGGTATTTTCCTACAATGGGTAGAAATTTTATATAAGCAGCCCAAGGCATGGATTAAAATTCATGGTAGTTACTCAACAGCTTTTGAACTGCATAGAGGAATGCGACAGGGGTGCCCCTCTCTCCGTTTTATTTGTGATAGCAATGGAACCGTTGGCACAGATAATCCGGGATAATGGAAACATATGGGGCATTCAGGTAAGCCAGGTGGAATATAAGATTTCACTCTTTGCGGATGATTTCTTATTTATAGTTTTGGAACCGGAAACCGCTACTGGAATTACTGAGGGTTATGGGCAAATGTGGGAAAGTTGCAGAGTTTAATATTAACCCCACTAAATTGAAAATATGAAATATATCCCTCCCAAGGGACCATAAAACAGCTTTGCAAGAGAAGCTACCATTTAAATGGGCTGTGCACAAAATTAGATATCTAGGGATGAATATCACGGCGAGTATAGATGTCTTTTATCTAGAGAGAGGAGTGGCCTAGTGGTTGGGGCAAGTTACCTCAAACCAGAGGACCAGGGATTTGAATCCTACTAGAGAATAGCAACCTTGGACAAGAAAGACTAGGGTTTCTAGTCCCACAGGTGCTCTTTGTGGTCTTTGGCAAGCCACTTAACCCTCCATTGTCTCAGGTACAAAATAGATTATAAGCCCTTTGGCAACAAGGATATATATATATATATATATATGCAGTACCTGAATGTGCACTGCTTTGACTTATAGAAAATTCAGTATATAAGCCTAGGGGTTTTTTTTATTATTATTTATTTATAGAATTTCCCAAATACAAGAAATGAAACAAACAATTTCCTGCAAGAAATTGAGGTACATGTCAGAGCAAAATCCATAAATGAACAAAACAATACTAGATAGTAATACATTACCCCAAGTAGTCCACATATTAGGGGGGAGAGAACAAAAGAAAAAAAAGCTTCCACCAGAGGCACTTGGAAGCCAATCAAGCAATTAATTAATTAGGAAAATCCAAAACCTGCGGAGGACCCAGGAAATTACCATATTACAGAGAATATACAGATAGCATCATTAAACAGACGATACAGTGGATGGAAGTCTAGCGTTAATAAAGGTATTTAAATCATTTGGATCTGAAAAAACATATTTAACACCCTGTAGTATTACCAAACATCGACATGGAAACCTGAGGAAAAAGGAACCCCCCACCTGGGCCACGCCTGTCTTATACAGGGGGGAGGAGCTGTTTCCAAGATGGCTGCGGAGCGTTCTCTGATACTGAATGCCTAAGCGGAAAGGAAAGTTGCGGGCTGCTCCCTCTGAGCCCCGACCTCCTAATTCTGGTCCAATGGACCATTTTGTGCAACTACCTGAGGAAAAGAAGCAGGGGATTCGAGCCGGCTTGGCTGCGCCCGTTTTTGAGGCCCGGGCTCTTCCGTCGGATCCAGAGACATCTCTCTCCCCTGCTCAGAGAACACCGCCGCTACGCCCAGGTGCTTTGGACCCTATTTCAGCTTCGACAGCCTCGGCGTCCTCCGAGGTGGGGGCCCCGAGTGCGGGGAGGGTGTCTGCTGACTGTGTGGTTCTTCAGACCCCTGGTAGATCTGGGGAGGCACTGGGTGAGATTAGTGAGGCGGATACTCAGCCGAAACTTTCTACGGAGGGGGAAGGGTCTCCTTTGCTTGTTTCAACGCCTTCTCCGTTGGAGATTTCTTTCCTGCTTCGACCCAAAGTTTTCACTTTGGAGTCTATTTGGGACGCTATTGCCTCTTCAACGTCAGCGATTATCTCACAGACCAAGGTTTCGGCCTCTCAAGTTCATGAGCATGATCTTGCTATCCAGAAGAATGCTGACAATATTGATATTGTATTAGCTTCGAATGAACAGTTGAAGAATCGGATAGATAATCTTGGGTCTAAGCCTAGTTAAATATATTTATAAATCCATCTATCCTCCCTTATGGGGAAAAATTACTAGCAATTTGGAAGAATGGAACGGAAAAGTGGATGGGCCGCTTGGCGGCAGTGAAAATGGCAACGCTGCCACAACTGCTATACCTTTTGACTGCCCTACCTATTCAAGTACCAGGACCTTTTTCAAATTGATGCAGAGGAAAATAATGCACTTTATATGGGCGAATAGACACCTTTGGGAGGCTAGATCCGCCCTGTGGAAGGAAAACCCAGAGGTGGCTGCTCGGATGCAGGCAGCCCCGGAATGGTGGCTTAAAGGGGAAAGAGAACGGGTGACAATAGTGGAGGAGACTGAAGGCAAAGGAGAATTTCCCCCCCCCCCCCAGCCTAATCTCCACCTGAGTCCCAATCCTGTTCCTCATCTCATATTTATATTGCTGCACATTCTGCTGTATATAATTACCTATGTTTCATGTTGCCATGTAGGTTTGATGTTACAACTATGGTCTAATATACAATATGTTCTCTACTGTTTGCTGTATTCTTAGTTGCTGGCTTTATGTATGCGCTCTTCTGTTCAATGTATAAGTTACTGTCCGATGTAAACCACCTTGACATGTTGAAAGGTGGTATATAAACCGGTTAAACAAAAGAGTAAATAAATAAATTGGGTAGTTGGCTGCGGCTTCCAAGGAATGGAGGGGGCGGGGAGAATTTTAAGCAGACGTCTAGAACTGCAAAATGCCCAGGACCATATTCCCACTCCAAAGCTCCCTGCACATATAGGGAAGATGTGCGGGGAACTCTGGATGGGGGCAGAAGGGGGCAAGCCAAGGGAGGAGCGAGGGCAGGCAGTGGGCGGTGCCATGTCCTGGAACTACAGGGCCGATTCTGAGGTCGGCCCTGTATGTCCAGGGTCATGCATTTAAACAGGGGACTTATTCCACCTCGGAGGTGGAATAAGTCCCCCTGGACATCAGGGGATGCCAGAGCCAGGGCCTGCAATACAGGTGAGGGGGTGCAGGGGGTTCCCTGCCGCCCAGTCTTGGCCATGGAAGGCCCAATCAGGGGTCAGATTGTGGGGAATGAATGATTTGCTGTTGCCGCCGGGGACTGGTGTTTCTGCATGGAGCCTCGGTGCCCTGGCAACATGACACCATGGCACCATGGCTCCATGCAGGAGACAGGCTGGGCTAGCCAGGCAATGGATTAGACATCCATGGTGCCTGAATTAGGGTATGTCCCATACGTCCAATTCCTATGCTGTGATTCTTCTTCTGTGGGCACATCTAACTCCCGTAGGAGCAGAATTGTCTGCATCTCCGGGTCATCCAGAATTCTGGACATCTGGACAGCACAGACATGCACCTTCTGAAGGGTCTCTATATAAATAAGAAGGTGTTACAGCAGAGGGTGGAGTCTGCCTCTGGAACAGAGGGACTCTTCTCTAGAGGACAGATAAGGTTGCTATCTCCGCCCTATATGGGCTTATGGAGGATGCTAGCGCGGTCCAGGGAAGATTTCACAACCAGTGGGAGATGGTCCTGGGCTGTCACTGGAACCAGGCAAAATGGGAGAAGATACATATGGGATTGTATCGGGGAATCCTAGTAACCAATTTAATAGAGCAGAATTATAAAATGCTGTACCACTGGTACATTACTCTGGTGAAATTGGTGCACTTGAAAGGCACGGAAGTGGACTTCTGTGGAAATTATGGGCCCGATTCTGGGACGAGGGTTGCAGGGCTGCACATCCCGGGCCCTAAGCCATCCGGGCCTGATTCCCGCTCCAGCCCTCCCCATACATCATGAGCAGCAGGTCCAGGAGAGCCGGAAGGGAGCAAGAGGGGTGGGATCTGGGCGGAGCGTGGGTGGGCCAGCCCGGCAGGATGTACAGGGCCGATTCAGGTCACAGCCCTGTATGTTCTGTTTGGTCAAAGGGGACATGCTGCTTATTCCAACTTTGAGGTGGAATAAGCAGCACTCACTTGGTGATTGGGCCTGGGGATCCCTGGCAAGCCAGCAGTGGATCAGGTGGTGAGAAGAAGCAGGGCAGAAGCCGCGGAAGTCTTGGGCACCTGCAGGGAGGACATCCCCACAAGTGACTGGGGTATGCCAGGCTGTCCACGGGCCCGATTCTGTGCACCCCAAGAACATTTTGTTCCCGCAGTCCAGAATCAGGTCCTAACTGCCCCTTCTTTGTCGGGAATGTCCAGACAGCCCGAATATCCCCCTTCCTGAATTGGGATCCAAGTGGGAAAAGAGGGACCTTCTTTCACATGTGGTGGTCCTGTCTTAAGATGCAACGGTTATGGCAAAGGGTATCACAATGGATGAGGGGGTATTGGGCCTCAAGGTGCGACTGTCACCACAAGTGGCTCTCCTTAATAGCATGGCAGGAAATATGTCTAAAGGGGATGCCCGGTGGATCTGAGTGGGATGCATGGCCGGTAGGATGACTGTTGCCAGGAGTTGGAGAAGCCTAGAGCCCACAAGTCTACAGGAGGTTAAATCACGTGTAGACTCCTTATTTCTTATGTATAAACTCAGGGCAATGAAACACGGGAGGCTTCTCCAGTTTGGGAGTACATGGAGTAAATATAAAGTATGGCCGGGAAATAGTATAAACTGAGAGTGACGCCCCTTGGGGGCTGTTCCAAGAAGATTTGGCATGTATCTTAGTATGGGCTGAGAAGGGGGGAGGGAAGGGATAAGATATATGTAACGCAGGGATGTGATGTTAATATAAGATATGGTGCGATGCTTATCAAGTTGAATGTTTTTTTTTATTTATACCAAAAGAATAAAAAAAACTTTAAATTAAAAAAGAAAAAGAAACAAGTGTCAGGTCTAGAGAATACAATGGAAGAAGCTGATTTGAATAAGTGGTAGTCATAGAGATGTGATACACAGAGAACCATGACTGAGATATAGTTATACCGGGCTATAATCTAGTCACAAAGGAGAGGGTAGGAAGAAAGGGAGGAGGAATGGCACTATATATATGCTAGCATTAAAACAGCAGTTCTGCAGGGTTTATGAGGTAAGGGTGATACAAAGTAGGTTAATCTGGAAAAAGGGAATAGAACATTGTTTATATTGATGCGATATACATAGGGGTATGTTTACTAAACCATCTTAATGTTGCCGGCGCTAGCTGCAGCGATAATGTGAAGAATGCCATATAAGGAGTGGGCGTTCCAGCGGCAAGGTAGCAAGAATCTGTATCGCACGATAGTGAACACCGTGGCACGTTAACGTGCATTAACCCTAAGTTCATGACAGCGCAATATTAGAAGCTATAAAGATGTAGCCCACTGGTTACTGCATTGACTGTGGAGGCAGAGGTCATGGATTCAATCCTGCAGTGGAGTTATGTAAGAAGGCTGTCAGAGGCAATTCCTTTTAATCTAAATCAGTGTAGTCTGAGGCATTTCCTTTTTTAAGTTAAATCAGTGCTGCCAGCAAAAACACCCTCACAGTGCCGTTAACATAAGGTGCCGCATAAGGCGCCCTATAAGGCACTCCATAGGGCACATTATAAAGTGCCCTGTCCACCAAGGCGCCTTCTAATGTGCCCTATAGGGCACTTTATAGGGTGCCTTATAGGGCGCCCGATAGGGCGTCTTATGAGGCACCTTAAGGTTACAGCACTGTGAGGGTGCATTTTGCTGGCAGCACTGAGTTAAATTAAAAGGAAAAGCCTCAGACAGCCTTATTAAATAACACCACTGTGGGATCAAACCCATGACCTCTATCTCTACAGTTATTGAAGTAACCAGTGGGCTGCATCCCTATAGCTACTAACACACTGCTGGCTGGCTACAGAAAGACTGCAGGTCACCACACAAACTGTCTGCTGTGGTTACCAGGATAGGGTAAACCCACCTGTACCCATGATGCACTGAACATGCAGATCAGCAGTCTACAGCTTCTCACAAGATGGGGTATGCACCCCCCACAGCACCTCGGCCTGGTAGAGGGAACTGACCGTGTGTGTTACTGCCACAGAGTAGCTACAGACCATGACATTGGGCGGGTCCTGTGCTCACCCTGAGGGTGAGGTGGGGTACCCAGCATCAGGTCCACAGCACCTGGCTTGCCTGAGATAGGCTATGCTGCAGGTCCCCATCACTACCAGTGTGTGATAGGTAGTCCTTGCAGACACACCTAGGCTACACCTGTGTCAATCTGTATTTCTGTGTCATGTCAAGCCCTTATGGACTATGATGCACCCAGACGAGTGCATACCCTGTGTGGGTGCCATAGTCGCATGTTATAAGTGAAGGGGATGTTTGGGCCCATAGGTAGATTATGTAGCACCACCCAACACACCCACTGTGGCTCAGCGTGGGGGACAGGATCTTCCACCAACAGTTCCACATTCTACATCTCTGCAATGGTGGCAGTAGAAGGGACTATCAACCCCAGTCCTGCTGGGGAACAGACACCCTACAGGGCAGTCAATGCAGGTCGGCATGCATCACATAAGGCAACGGCAGAAAGGCACAATGCTGGAAAAGCTCAGCTAAACCCCACCACCACCTCCACTAATTGACATTCACCAGCAGAGTGCATAGTCAGTCTCCACCCACTGCACCCTTCAAGGTGTTCCAGCCATACACATGCTAACTGCAGACAGTCTGCTAGCTAGTACATAGCACATCTTGCATGTTTCTAGAAAAACTGTGTGCACCCAAAAATGGGAAATGAGCACACAAACCAAGCAGGTATGTCAGTGATTGGGCCCCAGAAAAAGGAACCCATAAACATCACTTGAGAAAAACAATGTATAGCACTATGGGGGAACCTAGCCATGCCGTGGTCACTGCTCAGTCAGGGTGAGAGTGACCTCCCAGCATGACATGCTGTGGCCACCCTGTCCGTGCAGGTGGTGGTCGGGCACTACAATGTCCCAGCCATTGCCCTATGCCCTGTGCAGATGCATCCTGCCCAGGCCACCCTGTCCAGGCCATACCCACAGTACCATGCTCCTCATTATGCACATTGGTAGGCTAACACTGGAAACAGTATGGGATCAGTAAGGTATAGGCAGCCACAACACACTGGATAGACATACACACACTCCCACACCTATGCCAGCATTCTGCAAATATAGAGGTTTGTGGCAGCCTTGGCCGCCACACCAGTCCTGGGCACAGTGCAGGCATTGCTATGGTACGCAATACTGTTGGGTCACTCCCCGGGGTGGTAAACACTGTCAGAAGCAAAAACTGAAACACACTCCACAGATATTAGACAGGTTGCTATGATGAATCTCTGTCAACAAATCGTGTTTAACTTAGGATTTGTTAGTTGACATTAATCACAGCAACCTTTTGATATATGTGGAACGTGTTCCCAAGTTTAGGACAGCATTGCTAAGGTATTCAGGTGCCAGTACTGGGAGATGCTGCTCCGTGCAGGGCCCAACAGCCTGACTCTCCTTGAGGCTTTGGATAGTGGAGCCTTTGTGTGGGGATGTGTTGCCCTGTTGGCCACTGCTCTAGGGCAGAGGCTCCCAACTCCAGTCCTGGTGTGCCAAACACTGTTCAGGTTTTCATGCTGCCCCTAATGAATATGCATGAGATACATTTGCATACAATGGGGTGGTGCATACAAATGCAGCACAGGCATATTTATTAGGGACAGCATGAAACCTGAATGGTGTTTGGCCCTCCAGGACTGCAGTTGGGAAAATCTGCTCTAGGGATTGCACATGTTTATGGTGTCTGTGCTCTGTAGGGTAAAATATAGGCGTTTCAGGCATGTTTATTTTATCTGCAATAAAGGTTCCGTCTTTATTACCACGGTTTAGTATGGGTAAAAAATGGGGACAAGGTTGGCAGGAGCCACAGCCGGGACTTCAACTTGTGACCTTCTGCCCTTGAACACACTGGCTGTGTGTACTGCACCAAACTGTTGCCACAGGGATGGATCATTCCCTGGGGATACCATGACTGTTTGTCAGACAGACCTTGTCTGTTGAAGTGCATTGCACCCTCCTAAATGGGGCTTGGCCGTGATCTGCTGTGGGCAGATGCCACTGCACCCTCCGCCACCAGCACCCCTCCGCCACCATGCTGACATCCCTTCTACCGGTGGTGCTGGTGGTGCACAGTCCCAGGCCATCCAGTGTGCCAGTAGGCGGCTGCCTATGGTGCATGATATGGGGTAGGGGTGCCTACATAGACATCAATGCTTCCCAACAGCACCGCCTGCTGATGTTATGTCCCCTTTGGGGTACTTGCTGTTTACTATCCCCTGGGACACTGTGGGACACACACTCCTGGCTGAAATGGTCTCCCTCCCCTGCAAATGTGTCTCTAGCGTGAGGTTTTCACTGGCGCTAATGTTTGCCCTTAGTCAGTTGCTGTCCTGCTGTTTTCCGCTTCCACATTCCTATGTGTCACCTAGGCATCTGCCTAGCCCATCCTGTGCCCCACCTGCCACACTGCATGTACCGCCTGAAGCCCCCTGTACCCCATTTGCAGCCTCACCGTAGTGCCCTCTCATACTTGGTACTATGATGTTGCTGCACATGTATCACTACTATCACTTTTCTTGGTTTCCCTGCCTTTGTTGCACATTGCTGACTGAAATGGTCTCTCTCCCCTGCAAATGTGCCTCTAGCGCGAGGTTTTCACTGGCGCTAATTTTCAGACCTTCATTTCACGACGTTAGTGTGCATGGGGCCTCTCCACGCCCACTCTCCACCCATTGACCCCTTATCTCCGCCCCTAGGTAGCCTTACTCCACCCTCTGGGGAACCATACTCCACCCTCTGCGCACCTTAACGCCGCAGGAGACGTTATCGCGTGATACGTAACGTTCTCGCATGGTAATGCACCATTATCGCGTGATAACATCACGTATTGCGCGATAACGTCGCAGCTGCGACATTAGCGCTGTTTAGTAAACATACCCCATAATCTCCCTTTGCAGGGAGAAGAAATAGAAATTTAATTGAAGGTGATTTCAATTTGCCAGACATTGAGTGGGACATCCCAACTATAGTGTCATCTAGAAGTGAGGAAATTTATTTATTTATTTAGCTGGGGTTATATACCACTTTTCACCAGGTCAAAGCAGTTTACATCAAACAGTACCCAATAGATAGATACATTCAGCATTTTATTAACTTATTCACGATTCAATGGGGTGGGGACTAAATATTAGGGGGGATCTAACTTTTGCACATGTACAGTACAGACAGGTAAATATGTTGGGTTTCACTCCTTTACAGAGTAGGGTTAAATTCCATGGGGGATTTAGTTTATTTGCATAGTTTTTTCAGAGGGGCCAAACTTGTTCATTGAAGAAGTGCATTTTCAGTTGCTTCCAAAAGGTTAAGAGGTTGGCAGTGGATCTGATTTTGGGTGGGAGTGTGTTCCATAAGGAGGGGCATAGAGGTCAAAGGAGCATGTGCAGACTTGGTTGCTGGATTTGGTTCTTGCGTGGGGGATAATTAGAAAGTTGTCTGTGGCTTGCCTTGTGGTTTGAACTCTTGGGTTTGAACTCTTGCAGAAGTGTGTTTAGGAGGGATGTGGTCTAATGGTGGAAAGCTTTGTGAGGGAGGTAAGGTTTTGTATTTGATGCGGCTTTCCAGGGGGAGCCAGTGGAGCTGTTTTAGGATAAGTATGATGTGGCCATATTTTGCTGCTTTTTGTATGATTTGTGTGGTGGTGTGCAGGGCTGTGTGTAGAAAGAAGAAGGAGGAGCAGGGGAACCTCTGGTATAGCATTACAGTAGTCAAGGTGGAGGAGGGTCATGGCTTATAGTACTGTGCAAAACTCATGTGTGTCTAGGAGGAGGCAAAGATGTTGTAGGGTCTTGGCCTTGTAGTATATTGTCTTTGCCGTTTTGGCTATTTGTTGTTTGAGAGAGCGGGTTTGGTCCAGGATGATGTCTAGGTATTGTATTTGTGGTTGAACCTTTATTTGGGTGGTGTTTAGCATGAGATAGACTGGTGGTGTGAAGAAGGGGTCTTTGGTTATGAACAGTGTTTTAGTTTCCTTGTAGTTGATAGTGAGGTTGTTGTCTGGATTTGGTACAGAGAGAACTGTTCTACAACTGGTAAAAGAATCCACATGGAAGGGGATGATACTGGATCTATTGTTCACAACTGGAGAGGGTGTTTCTGATGTCATAGTGAGTGACCATGTGGCACTGAGTGATCACCAGATAGTGTGGTTCAGTATTAGATCTCAAAAGAGAGAGCCCTAGACTTCAGGAAAACTGTGAAGATTAGGGAACACCTAAAAGAATCATAAGCTGGATGGGAAAATCTAGAAGTAGAAGAGCAGTGGGCAAAACTTGAAAGGAGATATTGTAAGCCTGTGGTTCTCAACACTGTCCTGGTGTATCTAAGCAGTCAGTCTTTCAAGATATCCACAATGAATATGCATGAGACAGATTTACATGCACTACCTCCACTGCATGCAAATCCGTCTCATGCATATACATTGTGGATATCCTGAAAACCTGACTGGTTAGGGGATACACTGGAGAATCACTGTTGTAAGGGCAACAAATATTTTTGTTAGGAAAGTAAATAAAGTTAAGAAGTAAAAGAGGCTTTATGGTTTTCAAAAGGAGTAGCTGAAAAGAGGCTAGTGTTCATAAATTCAGAAAGTTAAAGACAGGTAATAATATCTCATAAAGGCAAGTGATACTGGGAATACAGTCAGGACAAGAAAGATGGAAATGGAAAGGAGGAAGTGCAAGAATGTCATTATTTTACTCAGAGGTGAAGGGCCAGGAGTAGGACTGCAGAAGAGTCACAAATAGGAATCAAAATGAGGTAGATTTCAAGTCAATTTCAGAAGACTGGGTTTGTAAGGAGCTAGTTAAACTAAGAGGAATATTTCTATGAGCCATTGAAGCACTTAATGTGCTTTAACTTTACTTAACCTTAAGTAAAATATCCCTGAAAGTAGGTAAAATGAGAGGGATGAATTGGATATATCCGAGGGTATTAAGGGAACTAAAGGAAGTTCTGGTAACTGTCTGCACTTTTCAAGAGTTCCTTAGAGTAAGGTGTACTTCTGGACAATTGGCAGATGTGGTTTCTGTCTACAAAAGTGAAATTAAGGAGGAGGCCAGGAGAATACACCTTTAAAAAGATATAAACTGGATAGAGTCAATCCAGACAGCGGCCATTAAAATGATGAACAGCTCTTGTCATAGAGCATATGGTAGGCTAGAAACTATAGACTGGCCTCTGCGGTGAGTAAATTAATGAAGTCACTGCTAAAACAGAGGATGGTGCAGCTTTTGGAGTCCAGTGGATTACAGGATCTTAGGCAGAGAGATATTTTCCAACAATCATCAGTTTCTTTGACTCGGTGACCCAAAACCTGAAATACGGGAGAGAGAGCAAGCAGCAGTATGCTTAGATTGTATTAAGGCCTTTGACACAGTCTGGGTTTTTTTTTAAGTGCCATCAAGTCATTACTGACTTCTGGCAACCCCTGGGTTTTCTTGGAAAGTTATGACTAGAAATACTTTGCCAAGCCTTTTCTTCTGAAGCAATGCAGAGTAAAGTGACTTGCCCAAGGTCACAAGGAGCAATAATGGGAATCAAACCCAATTCTTCTGGGTGTTAGGCTGTTATGCTAACCACTAGGCTACTCCTCCACTAAGCAGCTAAGAAAGAAACCAAGCACCCACAGTATGTGCAATGGGTTAGAAATTGGTGCGTGGGCAATAGCAAATAGTAAATAGTATTCACTCCAGGGAAAGGGATGGTACCAATGGTATGGTAAAAGATCAGTCCTTGGTCCAATTCTTTCCAATATTTTTATATGACATTGTGTATGGCCATTGGAAAAGGTTGCCTTTTGTGCCGATGATATCAAAATCTTCAACAGATTCAAACTGTGGGAAACAGGAGGGATCTAGTGAAGCTCAAGGAATGGGCTAAGTTTGAATTAATGCTAAAAATGTAGAATCATGCATTTGGGTTGTAAAAACAAAACAGAATAGTATAGTATGAGGGGTGAAGTTCTACGCACAAAAGAAGAATGGGACCTGGGGATAATCTTTTCCGATGATCTTAATATGGCCAAACATATAGACTAGGTGACCAGTAAGATATAAGAGATGACAGTGCTTCGATAAAAGTATCTGGTGAGACCATAATTCTAGTACTGTGTGTACTACTGGACAGCACAGCTTTAAAAAGATATAAACTGGATAGAGGCAATCCAGTCAGAAGCCACTGATTGTATTACCTCTATCCAGTTTATATCATCATCAAGCATATGCCTCTATCCAGTTTAAAACATCAACAAGCATATGGGGACAGACTTAAAGATCTATACATATACATTTGTGGTCAACATTATTGACACCCTTGCAGTTCAACCCCTTAATGTCCAATATCTCCTAAAAAAAAAAGTGGCAAGTGAAATGGCTTTGGACAATATATGCACACATATTTGACACATAAAAGAATCAAATAAATATACCAATTAAAAAAGGAAATAGTAGGAAATAATATAAAAACTGGGGCATTGCCAGGACAGAATTATTGGCATCCTTATAAACAATTCAAATCAGTTTGATCAGAAGAACCTCAGTCTCATTGCAGTAACATTAAATGCATCTGTAATCGGGGGCGGAGCCTGGCTTTTGGTCAAGATGGACGTGTAAGAGCTCTGCTCCAGAGGGCAATAGTCAAGAATCCCAACTTCTGCAGTCTTTAATCAAATAGTTCCTACCTACTTTGATACCATTCGATCCCGGATATGTCAGATCCCAAGCCAATGCAGCTGAATTACTAAGGGGTATGTTTGCTAAAACCCCGTTATGGTGCGCGACGCGCTAGTGTGCGGGTGCCATATAAGGAGTGGGCATTTCAGGCTGAAAAAAGCAAAACCGGGATTATTAATCATGCGCTAATGTGCACTGCGCTCATGTGCGCCCCGCACATTAGCGCATGAGAAAGCTGCACGGGAAGCAGAAGTGGCACGCTGATGCACAAGCACAGGAACAGAGCCACAGTACGATGGTTAAGACACTGACCAATAGTGCAGGGATCATGGGTTCAATCCCCCACTGTGCCTAATGAAGAAGGCTGTCTGAGGCATTACCTATTATGGGGAAGATTGCTTTAGGAGGCATTTTATTTTTATTTTAATTATCACTACTAGCAAACGCACTCTCAAAGCGTGCTAACATAAGGCGCCCCATAAGGCACATTTTAAAGTGCACCGTCCACCAAGGCACCCTAGAATGTTGCTTATAGTGCGCTTTATAGGGTGCCGTCTGAGTTACCGCAAGGTCACAGCACTGTTTTTGATGGCAGCACTGTGCAGTTTAAGGAATGAAAATCATAAGTAGGTGCGCTGACATGCAAGGAAAAGCAGCAGTGGAGCACAATGGTTAAGACACTGACCAATGATGCATGAGTCATGGCTTCAATCCCCCACTGTGCCCATTGAAGAAGGCTGGCTGAGGCATTACCTGTTATAGGTAATATTGCTGTAGGGGGCAATTTATTTTTATTTTAATTAGTGCTGCCAGCAAACACACCCTCAAAGTATTGTAACATAAGGTACTGCATAAGGCGCCTCATAGGGTACCCCACAGGGCACATTTTAAAGTGCACTGTCCGCCATGGCACCCTACAATGTTGCTGAAAGGGCGGCCTATAGAGCGCCATATAGGGTGCCCTATGAGGCACAGCAAGGTCATAGCACTGTGTTTGATGGCAGCACTGTGCATTTAAACGCATGAAAATCTTAGGTAGGTGCGCTGACATGCAAGGAGGAGCAGCAGTGTAGCACAATGGTTAAGGCACTGACTACTGATACAGGGGTCATGAGTTTGCTCCCCAGTGTGCCTAATACATAAGGCTGGCTGAGGCATCAGCTTTGCAATGTACATATTGTTTCCTGCAGTACTTTATTTGTATTTTATTAATTTCTGCCAGCAAACACGCCCTCACGTGCCGTAATTGAAGGTGCCGCATAAGGCACCCTATAAGGCACTCCATAGGGCACATTATAAAGTGCACTGTCTGCCACGGCACCCTAAAATGTCCCCTATAGGGCACCCTATAAGTTGCTCCACAGGATAATGTATAGTGCACCTTATATGGATGGTAACAATAAGGTGACCTATAGGGCGCCCTATAAAGCGCCCTCTGAGGCACCTTATGGGTACAGTACGATGAGGGTGTTTATGCTGGCAGCAATAATGTACATTAAAAATAGATAATGCTTTGGGCAGCCCTATGAAATAACACCACAGGGTTTGAACCCACAATCTCTGGCTCCACAGGCAGTGAAGTAACCATTGTGCTACAGCTGCTAGCAAGCCCCTGGCTGGCTGTAGAGGGAGTGCATGTCACCACACAGACTCTGCTGTGGTCACCAGGATAGGGTTAGCACACCCGTACCCATGATACACTGCACATGCAAATCAGCTGTCCACAGATAAACACAAGATGGGGTATGCACCCCCACAGCACCTCGGCCTGGTAGGGGGAACTGACCATGTGCACCCCCACAGCACCTCGGCCTGGTAGGGGGTACTGACTGTGTGTTTTACTGGAACAAAGTAGCTACACACCGTCACATTGTGTGGGTACTGTGCTCACCCTGAGTGTGCGGTGAGGCGCCCAACACCAGGTCCACAGCACCTTCCATGGCAGAATTAGGCCATGCTGGATTTCCAAAGCAGTGTTAATGTGTGAGTATAGGTAGTTTCTGTAGAAACATCTTGGATATATCTGTCTGTCTCAGTTAGGTGTAGCTCCTTATGGACCCCTAGGAGGATCATGTACCACCACCCCCTCCTCCTCCTCCTCCTCCTCCTCCTCCTCCTCCTTCCCCCCCCCCCCTCCTCCTCCAGGGCAGCAAACAGGGCCTCCCATCAACAGATCCACATTCTACCTCCCTGCAATGGTGGCAGTAGAGGGGACCATCAACCCCAGTACTGCTGGGGAACAGACACCCTACAGGGCAATCAATGCAGCTCTGTACACATACATAACACAATAGCAGACAGACAATAGGCCTGGATATGCTAAGCTGCACCCCACCACTATCTGATATTCTCCTGCAGCAAGCCTTCAGCCTCTGCACACTGCAAGGCACTCCATCAAGACACATACCAGCTCCAAACAGTCTGCTAGCTAGTCCATAGTGCATGTTCCTGGTGGAAATGCATGCACCCAGAACTGGGATGTCAGCATACACAACAAGCAGATAAAGCAGTGACTGGGCCCCAAAAGAAAACCCATAAATATCACATGACAGAAATACTATATAGCACTATGGGGGTGCCTAGCCATGCTGTCGTCACTGCACAGTCAGGGTGAGAGTGATCTCCCATCAGGACATACTGAGGTCACCCTGTCTGTGTAGGTGGTGGCCGGGAACTAAAATGTCCCAGCCAGTGCCCTATGCCCTGTGCAGATGCATCCTGGCCAGGCCTGGGCTATACCCATGTTACCTTGCTCCTCATTATGCACATTGGCAGGCCAATACTGGCAACAGTGCTGGCAGTGTGGGCTGTGGAAGGTGTTTGCAGCCACCACACACTGTATAGACCATAGGTGTCAAACCTGTCCTGGAGGGCCACAATCCTGCCAGGTTTTGGGATAGCCCTAATGAATATGCATGAGATATATATGCATTAGAGATAGCCTGCCAACCTGACTGGTTTGTGGCCCTCCAGGACTGGATTTGGAGACCCCTGCTTTACACCTCTGTCATTTAAGATTGTGAGTGGGCAAGGTGCAGATGTCCAAGACATCAAAAAGGTTAGATAGAATTTGTCACATTCCTCCTCACTTCTCACCACCACCAAAATATTGTCCATTAGACATCTTTTTGGTGGTGGTGAGAATCGAGGATGAATGTGACACATTCTAGCTACCCTTTTGATGTCTAGGACATCTGTACCTTGCCCACTCACCATCTTAAATGACAGAGGTGTAAAGCAGTGGTCTCCAAATCCAGTCCTGGAGGGCCACAAACCAGTCAGGTTGGCAGGCTATCTCTAATGCATATATATCTCATGCATATTCATTAGGGCTATCCCAAAACCTGGCAGGATTGTGGCCCACCAGGACAGGTTTGACACCTATGGTATAGACAGACACACACTCCCACACCTATGCCAGCATTGTGCTACTATAGAGGAGTTTATCAGCCCTGCCCACCACACCAGTCCTGGGCACAGTACAGGCATGGATATGGTACGCAATACTGTTGGGGTCACTCCCCAGGGTGATAAACACTGTCAGAGACCAGACCTGAAGCACACACCGCAGACATCAGAAAGAGTGTTATAATGGAGCTCAATGAGCAAACTGTGCTTAATGTAGGACTTGCTATCTGCCAGTAATAATAGGAAATGTTTGATAGCTGTGTACCGTATACCCAGGTGTAGGGTGGCATTGCTAAGGTATGCAAGTGCTAGTATTGGGAGATGCACGCCGGGCCCAATGTCCTGCCTCTCCAGGAGGCATTGGCCAATGGGGCCTGTGGGTGTGGGTGTGTCTGCCCTGTTGGCTGCTGCCTTATGGCAGAGGTTCCCAACTCCAGTCCTGGTGTGCCAAACACTGTTCGGGATTTCATGCTGTCCCTCATGAATATGCATGAGCTACATCTGCATACCATGGGGGTGGTGCATAGATATGCAGCACAGGCATCTTTATTAGAGACAGCATGGAACCTGAATGATGTGGGGCCCTCCAGGACTGCATTTGGGAGACTCTGCTCTAGGTAATGTGCCTGTTTATGGTGTCTGTGCTCGGTGGGGTAAAATATAGGCGTATTAACAATGCGTATGTTCTCAGCAATAAAGGTTTGTCCTTACTATCACAGTTTAGTTGTGGGAAAAATATGTGGACTGGATTGGCAGGAGCTCCAGCTGAGCTTTGAACCTGTGACCTTTTGTTCTTGCACACACTGTTTGTGTGCACTGCACCACCGTGTTGCCACAGATATGCTGTATTCCCTGGGGAATCCATGACTGTACATCTGACAGGGACTGTTTGTTGCAGTGCACGGCACCCACCTGGACAGGGCTAGGCCATGGTCTGCTGTGGCCACCAGCCGCTGCCACCTCCACCACCAGTACCACTCCATCCTTAGAAGGATTTGTGGCCCCCCAGGACTGCATTTGGGGTAATCTGCTCTAGGTAATGTGCATGTTTCTGGTGTCTGTGCTCTGTAGGCTAAAATAGAGGTGTTTGAGCCATGCTTATGTTCTCTGCAATAAAGGTTCGTCTTTACTATCACGATATAGTTGTGGGTAAAATATGGGGACTGGATTGGCAGGAGCCCCAGCTGGGGCTTGAACCTGTGACCTTCTGTTTCCAAACACACTGCTTGTGTGCACTGCACCACCGTGTTGCCACAAAGACAGTGCATTCCCTGATGATACCATGACTGTTTGTCCGGCAGGGCCTGTCTATTGCAGTGCATTGCACCCACCTACACAGGGCTAGGCTATGGTCTGCTCTGGGCAGCTGCCACTGCCCCCCTCCACCTCCAGTACCCCTGTGCCACCATGCTGACATGCCCTTCTGCTGGTGGTGCTGGTGGTACGCAGTCTCAGGCCATCCTGTGTGCGGGTAGGCAGCTGCCTATGGTGCAGGTTCTGGGGTAGGGGTGCCTGCATATCTGTCCGCACGTCCCCCAATCACTGCCTGCCAATGTTCCGTGCCCTTGGGGGTACCTGCTGGGTACTATCCCCTGTGACACTGTGCTAAACACTCTCGTGCCCATGTTGGGCCCTCATCAGTTTCTGTCTGGCTGCTGTTCAGTTTCAGCATTCCTAGGTGCCATCTAGGCATCTGGCTAGTCCGCACTGTGCCCCAGCTGCACCACAGCATGTACCGCCTGCAGCCCTCTGTATCCCCTTTCCCAGCATCTGTCCAATTGCCCATTCCGACCTGCCCGCCCTGCTATTGTGGAAATGTGCATGCCATAGGTAACCTGTCCAATGGAGAGGGAAACCCTGATCAGTGCTATTTCACTGTGGGATCATTCACCTTATATGGGGACGGAGCGTAGACCCTTCTTAAATTCATATTTATTTTTTGGGGCTTTTTTGGGAGTGTTTTTTGATGTTCCCCATTACTATCACTATTGCCCAGCTTGATTATAATTTTTTTATATTTTGTTGGGGTCATTATTACTGTTTATTTGCCCTTTTGTTCCGTGCACATGTATCACACTGCTCACTTTTTGTAGGTTTCCCTGGTTTTGCTGTACATTGCTGACAGAAATGGTTTCTCTTCCCTTTAAATCTGCTCTACCGCGAGGTTTTCACTCGCGGTATTTTTTTACTCGAAATTCAGCCCCGCTCCTGTGCGGGGAGCCTCTCCCCTCCCACTCTCCACCCATTGACCCCATCTCTCCGCCCCTGGGGAGCCTTCCTCCGCCCTCCAGGAGCCTTTCCACGCCTCTATCGCTCATTTGTGCGCCGCGCACATGAGCAGGCCCGTTAGTGCGGCGCGCACGTGTGCGGGGCACAAAAACGCATCATTAGCATGCGCTAAGGTACCTTAGTGCACGCTATTGTGCGCCGTGCACTTGAGCGCGGTTTAGTAAACATACCCCTAAGTATCTCAAAACGCCAGCGCAAAGAGAACCAAAACGGAACCTCTCTCCCCTCACAAGATGGCGGTTATCTGAGATAGTCCTGAGACCTTGCAGGAACTTCTAGCTGAGATTCGGGCAGTCAAAGGCTTGGTCAAACCTAATGGAGACAAGTTGTGCACAATGCAGGAAGATCTCAATGCCTTGAAAACTTCTTTGGAGTTAATTACGGCTCATTTGGAGATGGTAGAGAACGTGGTGGCATCGCATAGGGAGAGGATCAAGGACGTTGAGAAGCAGGCCAAGTTGATTCGTTCACTGCAAAGAGAGGTGGAAGATGGTAACAATCGCTCTTGGAGGAACAACATTAGAATACTTGGAGTTCCTAAGGGAGCAGAGGGCCCTGATATGGTGTCCTTTTTTCAGGCCATGATTTCAGGTGTGTTAAAGGTGAAGTTTTCCATGCCATTCGAGATCGAGCATGCCCATTGAGTGCCTACTCAGTCCATGGCTGCGAGCAAGCGTCCACGCCCAATCATCTTGAAAGTCTTACATTTTCAACAAGTATCACAAATAATGGGAGCAGCCAGAGCACTTTCAACTTTGGAATATCAGGGACACAAACTGCTGTTCTTCCCGGACTTCGCAAAGGCAAAGGTGGATCAGAGGAAGAGTTTTCTGGCGCTTAGTCCATGTGTGTTGCAGCTGCAGGCCCGTTTTGGGCTGCTTTATCCTGCGCACATGAGAGTTACACTGCATAACCAGACCAAGGGGTATGTTTACTAAACCGTCTTAACGTGCGCCTGGCGATAGTGTGCAGGCTGCCATAAAAGGAGTGGGTGTTTCAGTCTTAAAGCAGCAAAACGGGAGTATTGCGCGATAACGCACGCTGCTGCGCACATTATCGGGCGAAGCGCCGCTAAGCGCGTTAACACCTGGTAATCTTAAGTAGGCGCCCAGACATACAAACATAGAAACAGAGGTGTAGCACAATGGTTAATACACTGACTGATGATACAAGGGTCATGAGTTTGATCCTCCAGTGTGCCTAATGCATAAGACAGGCTGAGGCA
Source organism: Ichthyophis bannanicus (assembly GCA_033557465.1). Classification (NCBI taxonomy): domain Eukaryota; kingdom Metazoa; phylum Chordata; class Amphibia; order Gymnophiona; family Ichthyophiidae; genus Ichthyophis; species Ichthyophis bannanicus. The sequence goes on from CM066032.1 coordinate 444,484,319, forward strand.
TCAGTATTGACATGTAAGTATTGTTTCTTGAGGCAGTTTATTTGTATTTTAATTATTGCTGCCAGCAAACACACCCTCACGTGCCGTAACCTAAGGTGCAGCATAAGGCACCCTATAAGGCACTCCATAGGGCACATTATAAAGTGCACTGTCCGCCACGGCACCCTATAATGTCCCCTATAGGGCACCCTATAAGGCACTCCATAGGATACCTTATAAGGCACCTTATGGTTACAGTACGCTGAGGGTGTTTTTGCTGGCAGCACTAATGTACATTAAAAATAGATAATGCTTTGGACAGCCCTATCAAATAACCCCACTGTGGGTTTGAACCCATGACCTCTAGCTTCACAGGTAGTGAAGTAACCAGTGGGCTACAGCTGCTAACAAGCCCCTAACTGGCTGCAGAAGGACTGCATGTCACCACACAAACAGTGTGCTGTGATCACCAGGATAGGGTTAACCCACCCGTACCCATGATACACTGCACATGCAAATCAGCAGTCTACAGATGAACACAAGATGGGGTATGCACCCCCACAGCACCACGGCCTGGTAGGGGGAACTGACCGTGCGTGTTACTGGCACAGAGTAGCTACACACCGTCACATCATGCGGGTACTGTGCTCACCCTGAGGGTGAGGTGGGGCGCCCAGCACCAGGTCCACAGCACCTTCCATGGCAGAAATAGGCCATGCTGCAGGTCCCCAGCAGTGCTAGTGTGTGATATAGGTAGTTCCTGTAGACCCACTTTGGATACATCTGTATTTCTCAGTCGGGTTTAGCCTTTATGGACCCATAGGAGGATTATGTACCACCACCCAACCCACTCTCTGGGGCTGAGGGGTGGAAAACAGGGTCTCCCACCAACACATCCATATTTTAACTCCCTGCAATGGCAGCAGTAGAGGGGACCATCAACCACAGTCCTGCTGGGGAACAGACACCCTACAGGGCAGTCAATGCAGCTCTGTACACATCTATAAAACAATAGCAGACAGACATTAGGCCCAGAAATGCTCAGCTGCACACCACCACTATCTGATATTCTCCTGCAACAAGCTTCCAACCACTGCACCCTGCAAGGTGTTCCAGCAGGACACATACTAGCTGCAGACAGTCTGCTAGCTAGTCCATAGCACATGTTCCTGGAAGAGATGTATACACACCAAGCAGATAAGTCAGTGATTGGGCCCTAAAAGGGAACCCATAAATATCACATAAGAAAAAAATTATAGAGCACTATGGGGGAACCTAGCCATGCCGTGGTCACTGCTCAGTCAGGGTGAGAGTGATCTCCCAGCAGGACATGCTGTGGCCACCCTGTCTGTGTAGGTGGTGGCCGGGCACTACAATGTCCCAGCCATTGCCCTATGCCCTGTGCAGATCCATCCTGGCCAGGCCACCCTGTCCGGGCTATACCCATGGTACCTTGCTCCTCATTATGCACATTGGCAGGCCAATACTGGCAACAGTGCTGGCAGTGTGGGCTGTGGAGAGTGTTTGCAGCCACCACACACTGGATAGACAGACACACACTCCCACACCTATACCAGCATTGTACAACTATAGAGGTGTTTGGCAGCCCTGGCCACCACACCATAGCCACAGTGCAGGCATGGCTATGGTACGCAATACTGTTGGGGTCACTCCCCAGGGCGGTAAACACTGTCAGACACAAGACCTGTAGCACACTCCACAGACATCAGAAAGGTTGCTATGATGCAGCTCAATCAGAAAATTGTACTTCAGAATTGCTATCTGCCAGTAATCATAGCAACCTTTTGATAGCTGTGTACCATATTCCCAGGTTTAGGGTGGCATTGCTAAGGTATGCAAGAGCTAGTATTGGGAGATGCACGCAGGGCCCAATGTCCTGCCTCTCCAGGAGGCATTGGATAATGGAGCCTGTGGGTGCGAGTGTGTCTGCCCCTGTTTGCTGCTGCTTTACGGCAGAGGTTCCCAACTCCAGTCCTGGTGTGCCAAACACTGTTCGGGTTTTCATGCTGTCCCTCATGAATATGCATGAGATACATCTGCATACCATGGGGGTAGCGCATAGAAATGCAGCACAGCCACATTTATTAGAGGCAACATGGAACCTGAATGGTGTTTGGCCCTCCAGGACTGCAGTTGGGAGGCTCTGCTCTAGGTAATGTGCATGTTTATGGTGTCTGTGCTCTGTAGGGTAAAATGTAGGTGTTTTGGGCATGTCTACATCATCTTCACTACAGGTTCTGTCTGTATTAGCACGTTGTAGTAGTGGGTAAAATATGGGGGCTGGGTTGGCAGGAACCACAGCTGGGACTTGAACCTGTGACCTCCTGCTCCTGAACACACTGGCTGTGTGCACTGCACAACCGTGTTGCTACAGGAACAGTGCATTCCCTGGGGATACCATAACTGTTCATCAAACAGGGCCTGTCTGTTGCAATGCATGGCACCCACCTACACAGGGCTAGGCCACGGTCTGCTCTGGGCAGCTGCCAATGCCCCCTCCACCACCAGTACCCCTCTGCCTCCCTGCTGACATGCCCGTCTGCTGGTGCTGCTGGTGGAGTGCAGTCTCAGGCCATCCATTGTGCGGGTAGGCGGCTGCCTATGGTGCAGGTTCTGGGGTAGGGGTGCCTGCATAGCTGTCCATGCTTCCCCCCAGCACCGCCTGCCAATGTTCTGTGCCCTTGGGGGTACGGCAGTGCCAGGTCCCACAGTACTTGCTGGGTACTATCCCCTGTGACACTGTGGGAAGCACACTCGTGCCCATGCTGGGCCCTCATCAGTTGCTGTCTGGCTGCTCTACTGTTTCAGCATTCCTATGGGCCACCTAGGCATCACCCTAGTCCGCACTGTGGCCCAGCTGCAGCACAGCATGTGCCGTCTGCAGCCCTCTGTGTCCCCTTTCCCGGCATCTGTCCAGTTGCCCATTCTGACATGCCCGCCCTGCTGTTGTGGAACATGTGCACGCCATAGGAAACCTGTCCAATGGAGAGGGAAACCCTGATCAGCGCTATTTCACTGTGGGATCATTCACCTTGTATGGGGATGGAGCGTAGACCCTTCCAAAATTCATATCCTTTTTTTGGAGCTTTCTTGAGAGTGTTTTTTGATGTTTCCCATTAATATCACTATTGCCCAGCATGGTTATGTTTTTTTTATATTTTGTTGGTATCATTTTCAGTGTTTATTTGCACTTTCGTTCCGTGCACATGTATCACACTTATCATTTTTTGTAGGTTTCCCTAATTTTGCTGTACATTGCTGACAGAAATGGTTTCTCTTCCCTTTAAATCAGCTCTAATGCCAGGGTTTCACTGGCGTTAGTTTTCAACCTCGGATTTCACAGCTTTAGTGTGCAGAGAGCCTCTTCCCTCCCACTCTCCACCCATTGACCCCTTCTCTCCGCCCCTGGGGAGCCTTCCTTCCGCCCTCCGGGAGCCTTTCTCCACCTTCAGCGCTCGTTTGCACCGCAGCGCGCGTTATCGTGTGCTAAGGTACCTTATCGCGCGATAAAGCGCCATTATCACGCGATAAGTTACCTTATCACGCGATAACGTCACAGAGCGCACAATAAGACGGTTTAGTAAACATACCCCCAAGACTTTTGATGATCCAGGAGAGTTACATGCATTTTTGGAAGACAAGGAGTCGGCAGTGATATGGTGAAATTTACCTTGCAGTTTGTATGCAAAAGATCTACAGTGCTTGCTATCATGGGCGTTTGACTGGTCTGAGGTCATGTAGTGGTGACTTATTCATGCAGAAGCGACATTCAATCATGCAGTATTGCTCTACATTGTGACATTTATTCTGTCTCTTTTTAAGGAGCTCCTGGGTATTATTCTTGGTCAAGATGTTTCTTCTACTGTTTCTCTCTTTTTTCTTTTATGTTCAATGTTGTCTGTGATGTCTAAGGCAGTTGAGAGAGTAATGGGGCTTGGAAGAGCAGGGAGGCCCTTATTTACTAGACTGGGGTCTTCTAGGTCATAAACTGATTCAAGGAGGGCTGCCCTGCCATAGAGTTTTGGCGTTTTGGGTTTTGGGGACATTGTCTCTACTCTTGATGTGGATGGTTAGCATGACGCAATACTTTAAGTGGCAAAGAAGTGGGAATGCTGTAGGTCATTTTGCCCTCCGTGCCTGTCTTGTCCTGGTGGACTCACCCGCTAAGTTTTGTGTGTTTTATAGTCCCCCCTGGGTTTGGTGGTTTGGGTGGTTTGTTTTTCAGAATTATGTGTTCTTACTGTGAGCGATCATGTGCAGGGGCTAGGGCTAAATTGTGGCTTTATTTTTTGGGTATTCTTTTCTGGGCTATAAGTGCAGCTACCACTCTGAGGGTGTGTAAGGTGTTGTTCTACAATGTAGAACTATATGCTACAATTTGGTATGTTTTTGCAACATTTGACTGCCAATCTGTGCTATATTGTCAGCATCTCTTCCTTTAAGATAGTTTCACTGAATGTTAAGGGCATTAACAATCCCATTAAGAGGAAAAAGATTCTTTTGTACAGTCGTAAAGAAAGTGCTGACATCTTACTGTTACAGGAGACACACTTGAATGTGAAGGAGTCATTAAAACTGGATATAACACCCCTCTCTCTAGTGGCTTCCAATCATAAGAAAACTGGGGTAGCCATTTTAGTGAGGAAGACTTTATCCCCCACGGTTATACAAACTAGATCTGATACTGATGGGCTGTGGACAATGGCTGTCATCAAAACTGGATCCACTGAACTGGCCTTAATTAATATCTATGTTCCTAATATTGATTGCCCTGCTTTCTTTTGCTCCATTGCGGTCTTCGCGTAGGAGGTGTCCAGATATCCGACTATTGTGTGGGGGAGACTTCAACCTCGTGCTAGACCCCTTGGTAGATAGGAGTCCTGTGAGAACTATTAGGGTTCCCAAGCTCACCCGGTTCTTGTATCTTTAAAGCAGGAATTGGGCCTCATAGACATATGGCAGTTGCAGCACCCTATGGACAAAGAAGTTACTTTCTTTTCTCCTCCTCATAACTCGTTATCACGTACAGACTTTTTTCCAGTCTCTAAGGGACTCTATTCTAGAATCAGTGAGTCCAATATTCACGCGGCTCACATCTCTGATCATTCCGCAATCTCACTCAACCTATTTGACTCAACGAACTATCAATCTCACTCATGTTGGCAATTTGATAGAACTCTTCTTGGCAGTCAGGAATTCTGCGAGACCATCCTGGTGGCTATAGAGGAGTATTTTCAATTTAATCTACCTCAAGACTCCTCGGGGTGGGCATGGTGGGAGGGCTTCAAGGCTAGCATGCAGGCCACCATTACCAGTTTTGCTATACAGCAGGCCAAACAGCGTAAGGCAGAACTTGGTGCACTAGACAAGCAGATTAAAGCGGGAAAATGCATTTTAGGCCAGAAAACTGATCCTAATATTTTGATAAGATTACAGCACCTTAGATTTAAATATAACTTGATTTTGACCACTGAGGCTTCACAGAATATCCAAGGGCGATACTACTTGGAAGGTAACAGAGCTGGACGGTTGTTAGCTAACTCATTAAAAGGTCATAAGGAAGCTTCTCGCATCACAGCTTTAAGGGATCCTCAGGTGCAACAATTGATTGTCAAGGATCCTGACATTGCAGAGACCTTTTGCCAATTTTATGTGCAGTTATACTCCCCAGAGATAGATTTCTCTGAGAAGGAGTTTGATAGACTACTGACTAATATTCAAAGGTCGGTGTTAGATCAAGAAACTGCTGTGGAACTAGATAAGCAGATCACAGTCATGGAAATTATCCAGGCTATTGATTCTATGCAAGTGGGCAAGGCTACTGGGCTGGACGGCCTTCCGGTTGAATTCTATAAAACTTTTTCCAAAACCTTAGGGCTATACCTTCAACAATATTATAGACTTCTTTTGGACAATGAGGCACAGACTGGAGAGTTCATCTCTGCAAACATTGCTGTTCTTGAAAAACCTGGGAGGCAATGTTCCCTCTAATTTTCTGTAGGCTGTGTGCGCATAAAATATCAGCTGTGCAGCTTTTGAAGGAAGGTTAAATTTTTGTGCGCCACATAACGACACTCGGAGTTATATACTTTAAAATTTGACTACACGTCAGAATACAGTATGTACACCACATTGATTTTATTCAAATTAAATGAAAATAGACGATTACTAAATGAAGCGGAAAATTTCTAGTAATTACAATCACAACTTTTAAATTTTAAGACGTCTGTGTTGTTTTCTATCAGAATCAGAACCATAATTTTTGTGTGCTCTGTTGTAAAGTATGTGCGCTCACTCGGTGAGGTGTGCACGCGCGCACACGCACACAGTTTAGAGGGAACAATGCTGGGAGGGACCCTCAGTTATTTAGTAACTATCAGCCAATTTTGTTGTTAAATGCAGACTATAAAATCTTTGCGACCATCTTAGCTGGTCGTCTCTCCAAATTGATCCCTTCTCTGATTCATCCGGACCACTGTGGTTTTACTGAGGGACGCTCCGCAGCCGATAACGCCAGAGTGCTTAGTCATGTTTTGGAAGGCGCGGAGGGAACAGAGGGCCCTCTTGTGGGACTCTCGCTAGACGCAGATAAATCGTTTGATCAACTGGAGTGGCCTTTTCTGTTTGCTGTTCTGAAGTGGTTGGATTTGGTGAGAGTTTCTGCAACCTAATCAAACATGTATGCGAGATCAAGTGTGAAAATTTCTGTAAATGCGACTCAGTCTAGAGAATTTCCTCTAGGGCACGATACCCGGAAGGGTTGTCCTCTTTCTCCCATTCTTATCAATCTGACCTTGGAACCTTTGGCCCTATTGATAAGGCAAGGTTAAGGGTGTCTCTATTGCTGGCATGGAAATTAAACTATCTGCATATGCTGATGATTTACTGCTATTCACCACACCTAGCTCTATACCGGTTATTTTAGAATTGATAGATAAATACTCAGGATTGTCTGGCTATAAAATTAATTGGTCTAAATCTTTCGCATTTCTCTTAAACTCGAGAGTGTGTAGGACGGATCTGGAGGATTTTCCTTTTATGTGGGAGCCTAAGATGGTGAAGTATTAGGAAGTTCACTATTGCTATCCACTTAGTGAAACCCTACAGTACAATGAAGGGGAGATCCTATCTACGGTTCTCAATATAACAGCAAAGTGGTCGTCGGTCTATCTCTCTTAGTGGGGTCGTCTTGAAGCTATTAAAATGACTATCACTCCTAAAATGTATTATGTGTTAGAAAGGCTACCAGTCTTTCTTACAAGTAAAACGTATCATCAAATTGAAAGGATTCTGGTTCAATTCCTATGGAAAAATAAACCGCCTAGAATTGCTCTTAGGAAACTTAAAGCTAAAAAAGAAGAGGGGGGATTTCCCTGATTTTCAGGCCTATCACTGTGCTTTTTTGCTAAAGCAAGGTTCATGATGGGTAGAAGGGGCCATAGGTATCCGTCCAGTATGGCTTGACCTAGAAGACAGGTTAAGTGCTCCTTTCCCCTTAAATCTCCTTCCTGGCATGGTGTCTTTCAAGAGGTTGAAGTCTCATAGGGTTATATAGGACACTCAGAGGGCTTTTCAACAGTTAGCAAACTCAATTCCTAAGGAGGAGTGTCTTTCGAAACTAATACCCATCTGGCACAGTCCTTTTTTTAAATAAATCAAAGTTCATTCGCATGGCAACAATCGTTTAGTAGAGGCATTTGGAGTGTTGGTCAACTGATAATGGATGGCAAGTGGAAACCTTTTGCTTCTTTACAAAGTGAATTTGATTTGCCTAAATCCCTATACTTCCAGTGGATTCAGCTGAGGCATTGCATAGAGAAATCCCATTTGGATATTACATCATTATCTGACGAGTGGGGGTTGTTGAGTAAGATAGGTTCAGCGCATATGGCCTCAGGGGTGGCTTCTCACTACTATAAACTGGTGGTTCAGAACAACAGTTCTCAGGTCATTGGTGTCCAATGAATCTGGGAACATGACACTGGGGAAGTTCTTTCTCCGGAAACTTGGACAAAATTCTGGAGTAAGATAAACAGGGTCTCTCAGTCTGCCTCTGTCTCACAAGCTTTGTACTTATTTGCGCACAGAGCACACTTTACTCCGGTAAAGGTTGCTAAATGGGATAAGGCAGCTGGGAATGAGTGTTGGTCTTGTCAGGGAGATGTCGGCACTTTGAGGCATGTGGTGTATGATTGCCCAAACATTCAGTCTTATTGGGTTTCAATATGGAATCGCATTCAAGAGGTGTTGGGATTCAGGGCCACTCTTTCCTGATCTGTGGTCATTTTTCGGTCAGCAATTGGCATCTCGTCGTTACAGAGGGATTGTCAGTTTCTATTTGACTTAATTTTGGAAGTGGCCCTGCATCTCATTTCTAACTGGAAACATACAGCAGAGCTTAGTTGGCACGAATGGTGGAACTGCTTGTGCTTATGCTGCAAATATGAGCAAATGCCACGGTGTGGTAGATCCCTTATACCTTTCACTTTTCTCAAGTGAAAACCCCTTCAGAATTATATCTCCAAAGCACGATATGAGATACAATAAGGGGTTATTAGTCAAATTTCTCGTTTTATGTAGTGGAGTGTTGGATGTTCCATAGCCCATGTAGGTCTCTCAGGCCTTAAGCTGTTTTCTTTCTGTATAGTCCTCGATGAACGCATGATGATGGGAGGGACAGGTTGGGGCAGGCTGTGAATAGCCTTTTTTCTCTGTTTATTGTTAAAGAGAAGTATTTTGTATTTTGCTTTTACTGTAACTTTTTTTTTCTTTTTTTGTATTTTGTTGGAAAATATAAATAAAGAAGTTTAAAAAAATGCATCTGTGATCAATTGTCAGTACTCACATGATTTATATCAACCAATGGAAGATGGCTCAAATGTTCAAAATGGCCACATTCCTCCCTGTTCCAATTTCACAGTGGTGAAAACAAGAGAGCTGCCTGAGAATGTCAGAAAAGTCATCATCACCAAACATCAAACTTCAAAGGGGTATAAAGCCATTTCCAAAGACCTTGGGATTCCTGTATCTACAGTTCACAATATTATTAAGATGTTTTCTGCTTATGGAACTGTCAAGAACTTCCCAGGTTGTGGTGGGAAGAGGAAAATTAATCCAAGAAGTCTTTGAAGGTTAGTGCAAACTGTTGGAAAAGCATCACGTACAACTTCCAAAGAGCTTAAGGCTGACCTGGAGCAATCTGGAATGGTGGTTTCAACCCGCATCATACACCATGGACTAAACAAAGAAGGACTTCATGGGTGAAGGTCAAGGAGGACCCCACTGCTCAAAGACAGACATACAAAGGCATGCCTGATCTTTGCCTAAACTCATCTTGAGAAACCACAGTCCTTCTGGGAAAATGTTCTTTGAACAGATGAAACTAAATTGAACTTTTTGGCAATGCAGACCAGTGATTCATTTACAGGTGAAGAAATGAAGCCTATAAGTTAAAAAAAACCTTCCTACAGTTAAATATGCTGGAGGTTCCATAATATTGTGGGGCTCTTTAGCTGCCTCAGGAACTAGAGGCCTGGAACGCATTAATGAAATCATGAAGTCAGAGGTCTTACAAAGTATTTTGGAGCAAAATGTGCTACCTAGTGTCAGAAAGCTAGGTCTGAGTCGAAGGTCATAGGTCCCCCAGCAGGACAATGAGTCAAAACATACATCCAAAAGTACGAAAGAACAAATGCACTGTTTTAAACTGGCCAGCAATGAGTCCTGATCTCAATCCAATTGAGAACTTTTGGAAAGAACTGAAATCTGCCATTGGTAAAAAGAATACTGGAAACATACATGAGCTGGAACAAATCACAGTTGAAGAGTGAGAGAAACTACCAGCAGACAGATGTAAGAAACTTATAGATGGCTACAAGAAACATTGGGAGGCTGTCATCACTGCCAAGGGTTAGTGAAGGGTGCCATTAATCCTGTCCAGATCATATTTTTTTTTTTGGGGGGGGGGGTGTCTCAGAAATTACTACATCTAAGTTGCACAGACATCATTTTATTTGTTGTGTACCTTTGAACATACTATTAAAATATTGTGATGGCATACTTTTGGAATATTTCCAATTATTTCTCAAGATAGTGTACAGAAGATATCTAATATGCAAGGGTGCCAATAATGTTGACCACAGCTGTATGTGGCCAGATGTGCGTATAAGTTCCTAAAATAGTCCCTTTTAAGCACCTACTTAGCACCTGAAAGTAGGCTCGTAGGTTCCCCCTTACAGAGGCGGCCCAAGGGGGGTGCGGGCCATGTGCGGAGACTTGGTGTGGGGCCTCATTTGCATAAGGGGCCTCATTTGCATAAATACTTGCATAATGTTACCATACACTAACTTTTAGTAAACATGCCTCTTAATGAGTGTATGGATAAAGAAAGACGAAAAGATTTCTACATTACTATAATCCAGTGCCAACCGCCAGGCACATTAGGAACTACAACAAACACTGCCCTTTTAGAACCAATAGCAAACCCGTCGTATCCTAACAGCACTACCAGGACTCACAAAGCACCATACTCTATCTATCAAAAGGCAACACTGCAAATATTAAACCAAAACATTTCAGAAAATAACAATACATGACCTACTGGGGAAAGAGAACAAGTGGTACTGTCAAATAGGAATTACATAAACAGAATATCTCAGCTCAGTTAAACATGCAGGACATAGACCATCACCAAACAAGGAATCACAATTTAGAAACAGGAAGACAATAATTAAACTGGGAACCCCAAAAGCCAAACTTGGAATGTACAACAACACTGTACAAATAAAACTATAAATTAATTACTAAACAAAGCGCAGACGTTAATGATGCACATTTCCTAGAGCTGACATATTCCAGTTAATAAATTCAAAATAAAGAGATATTTTTCTACCTTTTGTACATCTTTTCAGTTGCAATTGCTCCAGCCACTTTCTTCTGTTTTTTTCGCGTCTTCTCCTAACGCTCCATCGTCTGCTGTCCATTTGTCCTTTCTTCTCTCTTCTAGTTGTTTTCCATTCTCTCTCTACATCTGCTTTAACATACTAATCTTTCTCCTTTTGCTCTTTCCTCATTCCTATTTCATCCACTCAAATTTTACCCCTCCATCCTCAATCCCCACTTACTCTCCCAATGCCCAGCCAATTGTAGATTTGTCTTCCCTCCCACACAAAATATTTTCCCCTCTCCATTTCACTCTCCCAGCTCCATCCCATTCTAATCCTCCCCCAACATCAGCTCCCTTCTAGTTCCAGCCCCACCCAGCATCCGCTCCCTTCTAGTCCCCGCATCAGCCCATTTCCAGTCCTAGCCCCCCATCAGCTATTTGCAATTCAAGCCCCCCTTCCACTCAGCCCATTTCCAGTCCTAGCAACCCCTCAGCCCATTACCAGTCCTAAGCCCCCCATCAGCCAACTTCCAGTCCTAACCCCCTCATCACCCAATTTTCGGTCTTAGCCCCCCCAAAGCCCATTACCAGTCCTAACCCCCCGTCAGCCCACTTCCAGTCCTAAGCCCACCATCAGCCCACATCCAGTCCTAACCTCCCATCAGCCCATTTCCAGTCTTAGCCCCCCCATAGTCCATTACGTCCTAACCCCCCATCAACCCATTTCCAGTATTAGCCCCCCCTCCATAGCCCATTACCAGTCCTAACCCCCAATCAGCCCATTTCCAGTCTTAGTCCCCCCCATCAGCCCATTTCCAGTCTTAGCCCCCCCTTAGCCCATTATGTCCTAAGCCCCATCACCCCCATTAGCCCCCCCTATAGCCTATTACCAGTCCTAACCCCCCCACATCAGGCCTCTTCCATTACTAACCCCCATCAGCCCATTTCCAGTCTTAGTCCCCCCCATAGCCCATTACCAGTCCTAACCCCCCCTTCAGCCCACCTCCAGTCCTAACCCCCATCAGTCCATTTCCAGTCCTAGCCCCCCATAGCCCATTACTAGTCCTAACCCCCCCATCAGCCCACTTCCAGTATCCCCCCATAGCTCATTACCAGTCCTAACCCCCCTCCCCCATCAACCCATTGATTAAAAAAAAAAAAGCTGGCTGCTGCTGCTGCTGCCAAGGCAGCGGCAGAATCAAGCACCCCACGGGGCTCCCCCCTGCCCGGCAGAGCCCTCCTGGCATCAGCTCTCAAAGCGCGGGCTTTTCAGAGCCATGAAGGGAGAGAAACTCTCTCTTCGCAGCTCTGAAAGCCGCCGCTGATAGAGCTGATGACAGGAGGGCTCTGCCGGGCAGGGGGGGGGCCACGGGATGCTTGATTCTGCCGTTGCCACGGCAGCAGCGGCAGCGGCAGCAGTAGCGCTTTTTTTTTTTAATCTATGCAGAATGTTGTTTGCGCGGGGCCCCCTGAAATGCGGGGCCCTGTGCAAACAACATTCTTGCTCAATGGACGGGCCGGCCCTGCCCCCTTATAAAATGATCTCCTAAGAGGGTACTTCTATAACAGATTGCCTAGGTTTGGAGGTTGAGAAAATCTCTATTTTTAGCCTATTTTATAAAGACTCGTGGAAGCCAATTCAGTAATGTGCGTCCCCGGGCCATCCAGATGACCAGATATCTGGATGGCCCAGGAATGCACCCGATTCTGCTCCAACAAGGGTTAGACAGCCCCGCGGGAGCAGAATCATGACATTATTTTATTTATTTTATTTTAATTATTTATCTGGCTCTTCTTTACCACCCCTTCCAGAGATCAGGGGCAGTTTACAGTTAACAAAAATAATACAAGGAATGATTGAACTATATACATAGATAGATGTTACATATATTACATAGTTAAACTGCTACATAAACGCTGTAGTCTAAAGAGGAAAAAACTAAAAACTATATACAAATTTACAAACCATATGAGGTACTTTGAGTTATGTGTCTGGCTCCTGCGTGAAGAAACAGTGCCATCATGTTGCCATGGCATCGTGTCTCCATGCAGGAGCTGCGATCCCCAGCAGACCCCAAAAATATGCTTTCCCAACCGCCTGGCCCCTGATCAGGCTTGCCGTGGTCAATGTTGGGTTGTAGGATACCCCCTCACTGCACTTTGTGGGCCCAGATCTTCCATCTGTCCAGGGGACTTATTCTACCTCTGAGGTGGAATAAGTCCCCATGCAAATGGCCAACCATGCACATACAGGGCTGACCTCAGAATCGGCCCTGTACATCGGGGTCAGGTTCCTGCCCACTGTCCGTCCTCGCTCCACCTCTGGCCTGCCCCCTCTTGCCCATAAACAGAGCCTCCCGCACATCTTGCCTGTTTGTGCGGGGAGCTCTGTCGGCTGCATCAGTGCCCCAGCATTTAGTGGGTCTGGACATCCAGACCTGCTAAACACTGCTCAGAATCTACCCTATAGAGAAAAGCCAGCAGTTATTGTGATTAGATTGAAGCCATGGACATTTATACCTGCTTGGGAGCAAGTGTGCATAAAGAATACATGTACATGAATATTTTATAAAATATATTTCTAAATCACGGCTTCACTCCTGTTCACATCCAAACCCTGTCGCAGAACACACCTACTATACCTGGGTCAAGTAAAAGTATGGACCTTCCTGTCACCACATGTATTTGAATGTACCCAAGGGATAATTTTATAAAAGTCATTTTATGTTCATAATATGGGTTTATGTGCAAAAAAAGGTTTATAAAATTACCCCAAATGTATTTACTCCTCCACCATTCACCCAATTTTGGCACAAGCACAGATCCCCCTATGGCAAGTACAGAAGCTGAAGCACATTATCCTGCTCTTCCCCTCGCTTACCTAGCAGCTTCCACCTCCCCCTCTTTTGTCTACTCATCTGCACCCTGTGCCCTCTCTCTCAACATCTCTTTCTCTCTCTCCAACTCTTGTCCAGCAGCAGCCTTTCTCTTTTCAACCTATCCTGCAGCGACCATCTGCCCTTTCTCACTATCTCTCTCCCCATTCTCAGTTCAACATTCTCTTTCTTTCTTTCTTTCTTTCTCTCTCTCTCTCCCCCGGTCAGCTGCTTCTTCCCATTTTCCTCCCTCCCTCCTGTTCAGCATCATTTTCCTACCTTCCCTATCCATGTCCAACATTCCCTCTCTCTTCCCCGTTCGTGCAGTAGCATGCATTTCACTTTTCTCTCTTTCTTCCCACCTTCTGCACAGCATCCTCCTTTCTCTCCCTCCACCTCCCTCCTCACCTCCTCACCCAGAATCCCAGCTCACATCTATCTAGCTAACCTTTATCTCTCTCCCCAGGAGCATTCATCATCCTCTAACTCAGCCCCCTGTTCTCTACTCACATTCTGCTTTGTATCCCTCACTTCTCCTCTCCCCCCTCCAACCAGTAACAGCTCTGTGCTTCCTTCAGAACAGACTGTGCTCTGATTTTTTTTTCTTATGAAATAAAGGTATTATCACTCAGCTTGCTATGTAATCAATATATCCAGAAAATATGGGAAAGATTATAGTAGGAAATATACAGCATACAATATTCTAAGTCCACAGTGTAGCACATGGATAAAACAACGCTTCTCTTCATACTGTACCACACATATTTTATTCTTATATACAGTAATTTTGATGTCAAAATACTTCAATAAAAGTACGGCACTGAGAAGAACCATGAGGAATCGTTAATAGAGACATTGTAGAAGTAAGATTGTGCTCTAGTATACTTGAGTGACTAAATGTATTCCTAAATAAATGAGCTTCTCTGATTTGACTTGCAACTAAGATAACACAGAATAAATTGATCTTGTCAAATGTATAGCATCTAAAAGACAAGAGCAGAAAGGGAATATTTCATCTGCCTAAAAAGACAATTTGTTCAATGTGGCATACAAAGAAATATGAAGTTGTTCAGAGAGAGTCATTTTCAAAAATCTGCATAAGTGTACGCATATCCGTGGAAGTGGATGCATGTAAAAGATGAACCATATTTCATAAAAGCTGTGGTAGGAGTTACACTGTTTAGAAAATGTACATATATCTTCACACATACACACACACAAAGTACACATGTATGGTCAACCATTGCTTTGCTTAATTTACTGCACCAAAAATGTATGCATGTAAGTTGTGCACTGACTATTTCCGTTTCAGACTATGTGTGTCAAGGAACACAAAGCCCAGTTTTGCCCCTACTTCTCACAAACACATTGTGGCCTAATCCGCTACCTTTCCCCTTCTGAATGGAATGTCAGGAGTGGCGATGTATGTCATGAGCTGGTCTAGGGCTCCCTTTTGGCATGTATTTTCACCTGCAGACCTTTCAGGTATATCACCATGAAGTCTTGCGACCTGGTGACCACAACAAAGTCCTGTTGGACCTCCCATCACAGCGACATGAGGAACAGCAGGACCTTGGGGTTCTCCAAGGCCCTGGAGACCTCATGGGAATGCACCTGGACCAGTGGGGAAGCAGGCTAGATAGACAGGGTATTCATTAGCTGAAGTGTATCTCCAGCCTGTCCCCCTGCTTCCACCTCACTACTTTCTCTCTCTGTATCCTCCCCCTTCCCCCACCCTTGCCCCTCTCCATCCTCCCTCACCCCAAACCCTCCTCACTCTGAAGCTCCCCTCCCACACAGCATGAGGGTCTCTTTGGCCATTCCCTTCCATCTCTGGGAGGTGGTGATCAAGGACAATTGTGGCTAGCAAAGATGGTCTTGCATCAGCCACTGTAGCCTTAAAGTCCCATATTGCATCAAGGTGTTAGTCCTGCTACCCACCATCTTTCCACTGCTCCTCATATAGCATGAGGATCATCTCAGGGGGTACTTTGTCCTCTGCCCTCCCTCATTGAATATGGCCTACTCCCCTACAGAGGAGCTACTGTTGCTGCTGCTTCCTACTGCTTCAGTGGTGGTGGTGGTGCACACTCTCTCCATAGCCTCTTGCCTGAGTGTTGCTAAAGTGGTGGTGATGATGGTGGCAGCATGGATGGTGGTGGCAGGAATGGTGATGGTGGCAATTAATCAGATGGTGCTTCCACTGGCACTGCAGAACAGATGGCTCCTGTTTGCTACTAAGATGCGAGCAGATGTGTTACAGGATTATGCACATTACAGTGTGCCCCCATGGGCAAACTCTAATGCAGCGGATATTCAGTGGCAATGGCTAATGCTGATACAACTACTTGTCACTGCTGAAAATTGAACCTGGATATTCAATGTCAAGGGTCATATCCAGCCACTGCCATTGAATATCCGGGTTAACCAGATAGCGAGTGAGCTAACAGGCAGCGGTGATATTCAGCCACTGGCAGGTTAGCTAAAACTGCTAAAGTCAGGCCACCCATTAAAATTCCTAACTTTAGCTGGTTTGGGATAACCAGCTAGCGGCTGAATTTTGCTTCTAACCAATTATCCCTGCTCAGTCTCCACTCCACCCTTAGCATACTCCAACACTAGCCAGCAAGCGTTGGGGTGCTTAGATGCTGTGCCTGGGGATATTCAGCGGCACTAACATAGTGGCACAGAATATCCTGCTAAGCATTATTTAGGAGGTTTGTATGTCTGCAAACTGCTTAAATGGCTTTGAATATCCCTCCATGTGTCTGTCATGATCTTGACCTACACAAGTGTGACCTGGCGGTGTACATGTCTGTTACATTGGTGCTGCTCCTCAGCTAATCAGCATGATGTGTGATGGGGGGAATGTTGCAGAAGTGCAGCACTCATGGTCATTGATTGGGCCTGTTAGGATGCTATATCTGCATGTTGGTATGTGGATCCCATGTATGTTACAGACAGGGGTATGGGGAAGAGTGACCTGCAAGGAGCGGCAGGTGCACCTACTCTTGCCACCTTGCTGGGCAGACTAGATGGACCATGATGGTCTTTATCTGCCATTATATGCTATGTTGCAATGTTAGTATGTTGCAGCACTATCTATGTGGTATTATCCTATGGCACATCTACCATACACATCCTGGCACTATTGCTGTGTCACTGTTAAATATTTGACTGTTGTACATCATCAGGACCCATTGCACAGGATGCCCTGTGTAGTGGATCCAATGCACCTGCTTCCCTCAAAACATCTAGTACCTGTGTGTCTGGGGAGGAGGTACAAGCCACATCCATGCTGCCTTTCAGCACCTGCCATCAGTTTCTTATCTACGGTTATACCTTACACATGTAATTAGGTACTGGCACTGACACTGCATAGTGTTCCTGTGTTCCTCTCTGTCATGGCATCATTATAAACTACATGTGTGCACACTGACTTGACTAGCCCCCTACACTGCCTCTCTCTGATCCCATGACTCATCCTGGGGGTTCCATCTCCTTGCCAGTGGCCCTCCCCTGCTGCCAGTCTGTGTATTTTGTGAAAAACCTTGTCTTGTTGAGCACATCTTTGGCCATCTCTTCCATGTTTGTCAGCAAGATCGGCTATCTGATACATGCCACAATTCCAGCCTATGGTCTGGCTTCTGTGCTAGTGTACCTCACTCCTAAGCCAGTACATATGGAGTATGATCTTATTCTCTCAAATTTACTAATAACACTCACCATAGTATTTGCAGTTTGTCAAGGTGTGGTTGGAAATTCCTCTTTATCAGACTTGTAACTTCCAATATGATGAGAAATATTTCTGTATCTTTCTGCTACATTTATTTTAGTCTCTGACTGCATTTCTTGGTACTTAAGGATCTTCTCTCTCTCCACACAGTTTACACAATAATCTCCTGGAATTGGCACCCCTATTATCAATGCTGTTCTGGTGTTTTTCTCCTTTACCACTATGTCAGGTTTCCTCGCATCCAGCTTCTTATCCACTAGAATGGAAATGTCCCAAGTTCTCATAAATTCTTCATTGTCCGTAATTCTCTTAGGGTCATGATCCCAGTGCTTTTAGTACAGTGATATTTTAGTGTTTACAGTTTCCAATGGATGAGACATGCCACCTGTATAAAATCTTTCTGCCTTCAGAACTTCACAGCCAGCTACAAAGTGAGTAACCATTTCCAGTTCTTTCTTACAGAATCTACATATATCTGTTTTCCAAGTTTCCTCTATGCCTGCTCTAAGCCATCTTGTCCATAATCCACTTATCTTGTGCTACAGCTATCAATCTCCCATTCTTATATTTCAGTTCACCTCCCTTTAGACCTTCATGGAGGTCATTTGCAGAGGCGGATAGCGGGTGTACACCCCTTGGGATGTGCAGCCCTGCTATCCTTCCTGCCCTGATTCCACATCCTGTCCCCCTGACACCGCCAGAGCGGTGGGAGTGGGTGGAGTGGGGGCGGGCCGAGGCAGCAGGACATACATACAGGGCCAATTCAGGTCAGGATACACTGCTTATTCTACCTTGGAGGTGGAATAAGCAGCTGTGAAGATGGTGATCGGGCTCTGATTCCCCCCCCCCCTGCCATGGTGAGGATTGCACAAAAGTAGGCCCCTGCAGGCCCCTTCTGCTTAATCTGGGCCACAGCTAGCCCTGCAGAGGATCAGGTAGTCGTAATCAGTGTGGGGGGGGAGTATCGATGCGGTGGGCCTAGAGAGTGGCAGGTGGATGTCTCCGCAGGTATGCAGGGGCACGCCGGGCCGTCTCAGGGCCCGATCCTGCATCCAAGGGAACGTCTGGCTCCCGTGGTACAGAATCGGGTCCTGATAGGCCTGTCTTTCTCAGGGCTGTCCAGACGGCCCAGACGTGCCTCTATGAGAATCAGCCTCCACGTGTCTGTTTTTGATCAACAAAGGGCTCCTGCAGTAACATTTTGTATTTCCCACTGTATTTGTGCATTTGACACTTGTTGTTCCTCATTTGCTGATCTAATTCTTTGAAGAGTTTTTGGGTTTTTTTGTGGGTTGGGGGAATGTTGTTGCTTCCTTCCCTGTGTATCTTTATGGATTCTCACTCATTCCTTCTGTTCATTGGAATACCTTTCCAGGTTTGATAATGGAGAATGGGCCTGTCTGTTTATTTTCATACTGTAACACTTTTCATGCATTTGTGTCTATTGATGCTGTTAAGGAAAAGGAAACCTATTTGGTTCTCCAAAGAAGTAGCTGAACAAATAAAGGCAAAAAACACATCCTTCACAAAATTCAGAAGCTTGCAAACAGAGGAACACAGAAAAGAATACAAGATCAAACTAAAAGAGGCAAAAAGAGAAATAAGGGTAGCAAAATCAAAGGCAGAAAAGAAGATGGCTAAAGATGTGAAATGTGGCGACAAGGTATATTCGGGAGAGGAGGAAAATCAGAAGAGGAATTGCAGGACTCAAAAGTGCTGGAAAGTGACATTGAAAAAGTGACAATGTTAAACAAATACTTCTGCTCTGTTTTCACTAGAGAAAATCCTGGAAAAGGACCACCTGTGATTGACACACAAATGGGAATGGAGTAGATACCACACCATTCACAAAAGATGATGTGTTAGAAGAGCTTGCAAAACTAAAAGTGGACAAGTCTATGGGACCAGATGGGATACATCACAGGATACTTAAAGAGCTCAGAGAAGTTCTTGCAGGACCTTTAAAGGATGTTTTTGATAGATCCTTGGAGACAAGAGAAGTTCCACAGGACTGGAGAAGGGGTGATGTGGTACCTCTCCACAAACGTGGTAATAGGAAAGAAGTGACAAACTACAGGCCAGTAAGCCTTACCTCCGTGGCAGGAAAAGTATTGGAGGCGCTCTTGAAAGAGCGAATAGTGGACTTCCTCGAAACCAACAGGTTGCATGATCCGAGGCAACATGGTTTTACCAAAGGACAATCTTGCCAAACAAATATGATTGAGTTCTTTGACTGGGTGACCAGAGAACTAGATCAAGGGCATGCGATGGATGTCATCTACCTAGATTTCAGCAAAGCCTTTGATACTGTTCCTCATAGGAGGTTTATCAATAAACTCAATAGCTTGGGGATGGGTCCAAAGATGGTGAACTGGATCATAAATTGGTTGACTGACAGACAACAACGGGTGACGGTAAACGGAACTCACTCAGATGAAATTATGGTGATTAGCGGTGTGCCCCAGGGTTTAGTCTTGGGACCGGTACTGTTCAATATATTTGTGAGTGATATTGCCATCTTTTTGCAGATGACACCAAAATTTGCAACAGAGTGGACTCCCCTCAGGGAGTGGGGAAAATGAGGAAAAGTCTATAAAAGCTGGAAAAATGGTCTATTGCTTGGCAGTTAAAATTTAATATGAAGAAGTGCAGTGTCATGCATTTGGGAAGCAGAAATCCAAGGAAATTGTATGCGATAGGGGGCAAGAGATTGATGTGCATGGACCAGTAGAAAGACCTTGGTGTGATTGTTTCTGATGATCTCAAGGTGGCGAAACAGTGTGACAAGGCAGTGGCAAAACTCCAGAAGGATTCTGGGTTGCATACAGAGAGGAATTACCAGCAGAAAGGAAGAGGTACTAATGACTAATACAAGTCACTGGTGAGGCCTCACTTGGAATATTATGTTCAGTTTTGGAGACCATATCTCGCAAAGGGTATAAAAAGGCTGGAAGTTGTTCAGAGGAAGGAGACCAAAATGATTTGGAGCCTGCATCAGAAGACATATGAGAAGAGACTTGAAGACCTAAATATGTACACTCTGGAGGAGAGGAGGGACAGGGGAGATATGATTCAGACCTTTAAATACTTAAAGAGTATTAATGAACAAACAAACCTCTTCCAAAGACGGGGAAGCTGTAAAACTAGAGGGCATAACATGAAGCTGAAAGGCAATGTCAGGAAATACTCTTTCACTGAAAGGATTTTGGATGCTTGGAATGTCCTCCCGATGGAAGTGGCGGGGGCAAACACAGTGACATAATTCAAAATGGCATGGGACAGACATAGTGGATTCCTTTATAGCAACAGGATAAAATTAAAATAAGTATAACTATCTCTTATATCTGAACATATAGGGGTGACCTACATGGAGCGGTGGATACACCCCTAAACAAAGGCATGGGGAGAAGTGACCTGCATGGAGAGGCAAGTGACCTGCATGGAGAGGCAAGTGCCTTGCTGGGCAGACTAGATGGACCATACTGGTCTTTATCTTCCGTCATACACTATGTTACTATGTAAGTAGGCCTGGAGGTCTATGATGGTCATTATGTATGTATAATTTATTTCTATGAGGCCCATTACTCCTTTGGCTCTAGGGATGTACAATCTCGGCATACACTGATTCTTATAAAGCACCTTGCGGGCATGGAGGAGTTTCTTGTTTGCCAAAGCTTTACAAGAGGGCATTTCAAGCTGGTTGATAACTTGTATCTTATTCTTTGATATTAGTGCACTTTTCAGTATTAGTTTTAATCACCTGTAATGCTCTTTGCTGGTCTTTTCTCTCAGTACTTTATGCTGGATTTCTGCTTCTTCCTCTACTCCTAGTTATTTATATATACCTTTCTGTTCAAGTTTCTTTATGTGACAGTTATCAGTTAGAGAGATTTTTATATTTATCCTCAATTTTCCTTCAAGGAAGGTTTTCTTAGTACATATACCCAGAGCAAAAGTCATCCTAATGTCATCTGAAAATCTGTTTACTTGACGGAGCTGTTCCTCTAGATGTT
Source organism: Ichthyophis bannanicus (assembly GCA_033557465.1). Classification (NCBI taxonomy): domain Eukaryota; kingdom Metazoa; phylum Chordata; class Amphibia; order Gymnophiona; family Ichthyophiidae; genus Ichthyophis; species Ichthyophis bannanicus. Next base: position 444,505,829 of record CM066032.1, read on the forward strand.
GATTACTGGTAATATAAGGCTTCAAGTCATCTACAAACAATAGGTGTGATGTCATCTCTAGGCCTTTACCAGATTTAGGATTAAGGCTAAATCTATACCCCCAAAGAGTTAATAAGTGCTATACAAAGCAAGAGTGGTGACTAGGAGTCTTCCTCAAATATTCCTTGCTGGATATTGATGTAAGGAATGATGAACTGTCCATCTGTATACTGTAGGTAGAGTGTGATTTGCCACATTTTCATGATAAATTTGATGTACTCAATCAATTTAGAATTTATTTTGTACATTTCAAGGCAATTTATTATCCAGGAGTATGGGACACTATCAAAGGCTTTCTTATAGTCAATCCATGCTACACTGAGCTTTTCGCTTTTCTTAGCACTAGCCATGATAAATTTGTTTAGCAGTAACTGGTCTTTGGTTCCGTATACTCCCTTCTTGTTAGCCTTCTGTTCTATTGCCATATATTATTTTAACTTCTATTGCAGTGAACAGCTTATAGATCATGAGCAGACAAGTTATTGGTCTATAATTATTTTGGAACTTTACTTGGGTCTCCTTTTGGAAGAAGATGTGTTTTTCCTGTTGTTAGCTATTGTAGTGTAAAATATGGCTGCCTGAACATTTGATTTTTGTCGTTTGCCAGGTGTTGATGAAGGGATGCTAACTGTTTGATGATAGGGTGACTCAGCTATGGTGGGGAAAGTTAAAATCCTTGAGGTGGCGGCAACACCTATGTCAGCAGTAAATGAGGGCATTTTGAACATGGCAGGGAAGAACCTCTACATGGTGTAGCTTTGGTGTGGCTGCATCAGCTGCCTTCTCCCTAATAGTTACTGATGATAATATGAGCACTGAATACACTTGAGGGAATTTTGTGCAAAAAAACCCTCCAAAAGTGATGCACCAAAATAATACAACATATTAAACAGAACACTGATTGCAGAGTCCTGGACAACCATAAAATGATATGCCTATACATTTTTTGGTAGGTTGCCAAATGGTAACAAGGCTTCAGATCTGCTGACTTTTGGTAATTTAACAACAAACTAAACATGTCTAGAATATGTATTACTTTATGAGCTGTTACTAATGGTTAGAGCAATAGGTTGAGAAGCAAGGAATCCAGGGTTCAAATTCCACAAATTCCTTGTGAGCTTGGGAAAGTCATTTAAGCTTCCATTGCCTCCAGTACAAACTTATATTGTAATCCCTCCAGGGACAGCAAAATACCTACTGTACCTGAATGTGATTTGCCTGATGCTATTACTGAGAAAGGTGTGAGCTAAATCCAAATCCAAAATCCAGTACCAAGTATATCATGAAGTAATATAAAACCCTACAAAGGTCATTCAGGACCTAAAGAGTAATTCTGACATACCACAAAAGCACTAACTTCCAGGAGTCACATCATAAAGGCCCTAGGTAGGAAAAAGAAGCACTACAAACACTGTAATAGCCACCAGAATATCAATACACCTAATGGGAAAACTAAACAAGCCAGATTATGCAGATTGATCCTACACAGACATTTAGTAGTAACAGAATGCCAGGCCTCTTTCAGACATACAAATCACATACAGTATAGACAGTATATCAAGTATAGAATAAGTAATATAAAAATAGAAATATATAGCTTTTATAATTTTTTCTTCGCACATCCCCACCGCCACCTAAGTGGTCTTTCTAAATTTGCCTTCAGGTGTTTAGGTTAGGCCTGCTGAATGGATAATGCCAGTGCGGTGACCATGCTATCTGAGTATTCAGCGCCACTACTTATACATAAAACAATGCTGAATATGCAGATTAAGTTCACCAGCACCGGCATTTATCTTAAGCCTATCACTGCGCTGGTTGAAAACTGATCCCAAGTGGTTTATGTAATTGGTAAGGTTTATATACAAACTTTACAAACTTATAAGGCAATTTTTTTGTGTTGCAGATGTCAAGGTCCAAAGGTTCAGGTTTATACTATAAGGAAGCCTGCACATCATCACATATAAACAGGAAATATATAACATGCAGAGAGCTACTATAGAAAAAGGAGGCCAGTGATCTTCAGTCATTATGAGTGTCCCCAGAGAAGGGCTCGTTGAATACATGAGGCCATATACTTTCAGTACATTAATAACAAAAGTGTCATTTAAGATGTTACAGGGAACATTCCATTATATAGTTTTCTATTCAAAATACCCACTAAGATTTTTATAGCATTCTGAAAATGCCTCTTGTACTAGCAGCATGTATATCATGGAAGGCAAAGCATGGGAAAGGTTGAAAAGAAATTTAACACTCAAGCAAACAAATGCACTATGTAAGAGGGTCCACATTTCCAGCATAGCTCTTGAGATTATATGAGAGAATATAATTTATGGTAGCAACAGTATGCTTAAGCATAACAGGTGATACAGAAAATCAGAACAGAATTCATGCATTCAAATGGTTTAGCTGGGATGTCAGCAACATGCCAATTTTTATCTTATGCTGCTTATTCATGCAGGTTAAGATTCTGAGAAGGGAAGGGACCACTTGCACTTCTCACTGCTGCCACATGTGTCTACTAATATGGATTAGGAATTCTCTATCTAGCTTTTCTCTGTGAGGTTCCTACCATAGGTCACCACGTCATGATAAGTTGCTCAAGCTGAAGTAATGGGAAGGGGTATATTAGGGGAAGGGGTGGAATGGCCCAAACAAAAAAGATGTTATGAGGCTTGAAACCTTAGCAACAATCAAACAGAATGAATGAAAGAGGGGTAAAGGGGCGCTAAGAGGGGACAAGACCATAGCGGAGTGAATGAATGAATTCTTTGCTTCGGTCTTTACTGAGGAAGATGTAGAGATGTTACCCATGACTGAAATGGTATTTAAAGGTGATGCCACAGAAGAACTGAAAGAAACATCGATAAACCGGGAAGATATATTACAACTATTTGATAATCTGAAGAGTAGCAAATCACCTGAACCTGATGGTATACATCCTAGGGTGTTGAAAGAACTGAAATATGAGATTTCAGACCTACTATTAGTAATCTGCAAACTATCATTAAAATCATCTGTAATACCCGAAGATTGGAGGATGGACAATGTAATGCCAATTTTTAAAAAGGTTTCCAGTGGTGATCTGGGAAACAACAGACCAGTGACATCAGTACTGGGAAAAATGGTAGAAACGATTATAAAGAACACAATTACTGAACATGTAAATAGTCATAGCTTAATGGGAGACAGCCAACATGGTTTTAGCCAAGGAAGGTCTAGTCTTACTTATCTGTTTTGTTTTTTTGAAGTTGTGAATAAATAGGTAAACAAAGGTGAGTCAGTTGATATAGAGTATCTGGATTTTCAGAAAGTCTTTGACAAGATCTCATGTCAGAGACTTTTGGCGAAATTAAAATGTCATGGGATAGGAGGCAGTGTACTATTGTGGATCAGGAACTGGTTAAAAGATAGAAAGCAGAGGGTAGGGCTAAATGGCCAATTTTCCCAAAGGAGAAAGGTGAATAGTGGAGTACCCCAGGGATCTGTGCTGGGTCCTCTGCTTTTTATTATATTTGTTCAAATGGCAGATGAAATCTAATGTGGACAAGTGCAAAGTTATACACCTAGGTAAAAACAACCCAAACTATGGTTACACAATGCAAGGTTCCACATTAGGAACCACCACCCAGGAAAACATTTAGGCATCATCGAGGATAGCAAGTTGAAACCCTCGGTCCAGTGTGCAGCAGCGGCCAAGAAAACAAATAGAATGCTGGGTATCATAAAGAAAGGAATGGACAATAAAACAAAGGATATTATAATGCCTCTGACCCAGTATGGCATATCTTATGTTCTTATGTTCTTATCATTCCATGGTGCGACCACACATTGAATATTCTGTCAGTTCTGGTCACGGTATCTTAAAAAGGATATAGCATATTAGAAAAGGTACAGAGAAGAGCCACCAAAATGGTAAAGGGGATGGAAGGATAAACCTATGAGGAGAGGTGTAAAAGGTTAGGGATCTTTAACCTGGAAGAGAGAGGGATGAGGGGAGATATGATAGAGGTCTATAAATTAAACAATGATGTGGAATGGGTAAACGTAGATTGATTATTTATGCCATCAAAATATAGAAAGACTGGGGGACATGCAATCAAGCTACAGTGTAACCTATTTAAGACTAATAAAAGAAAATATTTTTTTCACTCAATGCGTAATCAAACTTCGGAATTCGTTACCGGAGGATGTAGTAAAAACTGCTAGTGTAGCTATGTTTAAAAAAGGTTTGGACAAGTTCCTGAAGGAAAGGTGTTCCCCCCCGTTCCCTTCCCCCCCGTTCCCCCCATCCCCCCCCCCGGTTCCCCCTCCTGTTCCCCCCATCCCCCCCCGGTTCCCCCCTTCCCCCCCCTTCCCCCCCCGTTCCCCCCTTTCCCCCCCCATTCCCCCCTTCCCCCCCTGTTCCCCCCCACTTCCCCCGTTCCCCCCTTCCCCCCCCGTTCCCCCCTGCCCCCCCCGTCCCCCCGTTCCCCCCCCCTTCAATTTTGTTGTGTTTAATTTCTTCTTGCTGTTTTTAGTAGTCTTCACGTTCACAGTGCCGCGATTTGTGCAGCCCTGTTTGGCTTGTGAGAAAATGTAAGTAGGTTGGATGATATCATGAATTTGGTTTTTTGGCTATTAAGCTGCACTGTTAATATTTCCTTTTGGTTTTTGATATAGTTGTGGTAAAGAAGAGACTTTTACAGCTTTGGCCAATGAGGGTTTGGTTAGTGAGTATTTGGAGTTAGCATGGCTGTCATCACAACGGGCATGATTTGATTTTCTTTTTTAAGCACCAGTTGTTATACACATTGTTAAAGTTATTCATTTGGTTTTTATTTTTTAAGTTATTATTTTTTAAGTTATTCTTATTTATGTTTTTAGTATAATAAATTTTTTGAGTGTAAATTATATTTTTTTGAGTGTCAATGACATTATTATATTTGTGCACGGATGATCTTCCTTCTCTTCTTATTTTGGTTCACGGTTCTTGCACCAGTTTTATTCAAAACATTTTTTGCTCTTTCCTCAGTCTCTCTCATTTTATTTATATAGCGTTCCAACAACTTTTAGGTATAATTATAATTATATTGATGTTTACCTGTATAGTTATTTATTTATTATGATTTTAGTTATTTATATATTTTCTTTTAATGCATGTTTTATTGTTATTCATATTTGAGTGTATTTATTGGATGTTTTTGTTTTTAGTTGCCCTGTACCCCTGATGAAGTTTTATTAAACGAAACACGGCCTGTGTCGGGTGGGCATCATCCATTGGTATTGTGAATAAAAGCCTCTTTTCAATATTACATGATCATTTTGTTCTATCCTTGGACACATCACGTTCCTCTACTGTGCATACCCATGGTGGACATGGCTGGGGGGGGCAATGGCTGGTTACATCAGTGGCACTGTGTCGTGCCCTGGTCACGGGCCAGGGGGTGGGGTGGGGTTGTGAGAGTGTCGGAACCCAAATGAGACAATGAACACATGTCTCCATCACTGGCCACCTGTGTAGCCCTTTATTTGCCCCTCCCTCTGCCACGCCTTGGGCGGCACCGCCCAACCCTTGGTGTTTCTCGCACCCCTGCTGCCAGTGCTGCTGCTGCTGCAGGTGTTCGTGGTGGTGTTGGCGCTGGCTGCAGATGGACGGTGACTGCTCCGCCGCCTGATGCAATCCGCTCCAGGGTGTCAGCCATCCGCTCAGCCGCCGTGGCCATGCGGTCCACACCAGCAAGGACCCCAGACATGGTCCGCTGCAGGCGGCATGCCATCCTCAGTTGGCGCTGCTGTGTCCGGGCCACCGACCGCAGTACATGCCATATACCTGTGGGGAGAGGCCATAGTGCAATGTGAGACAGGGGGAAACCAACACCTGTACAGAGGCATATCAACCATAGCACATTAGGATACTCACCCTCTGCATCTCTATGGGCTGCTGCAGAGTGCGCCTGCATTTCCCCAATGACATTTGCCACAGCAGCCAGTGCCTCATTCCGGGATCGCTCCACCTCATCCGCAGGCACGTCCCCTGTGCCTGCAGTGGTGGGTTTTGTATCCCTGTCTGCAGATTGTGGGACCTGCATGTCCCCATCCCCCAGGGGTGCAGCCTGCCCCTCCGCTCCCACATGGGCCACCTCCACCACAGTGTCCACTAGGCTGGATGGTCCTGCGGCTGACTCATCCTGTGCCTCCTCCTGTGCCTCGATGGCGCTGATGTCACCTGGGTGCCACAAGGTTAAATAGGTCAGATGGGGGTCTGGCTGCCTCCCCACCCTGTCACATCCCCCCTCAGGCATCTGTGGGTTGGTGATCTGCGTGTGTCTGGTCCATGGCTCTGGTGGCAGCCCACTACGTTTGTGCACTCCCCATGCAAGTAGCCCCTGTGCCCTGCTTCCCCGGGCCCCCCACACCCCTGGGTGCTGCCGCACACCCCATGCATGGCCATCACCACCCTCATCCTGCCACCACCCAGCATGTCCTAAGCAGGTGCAGTGTGCCTTCTGGTTGGCCGTCTCCCTACCCGTGTGGCCCTACTGCCCCTGCCAGCCCTGCACCTTGAGCCATGCAACATGTCGACACCTTCTGCTGCCACTGTGGGCCTGCCACCCCTGCACAGGCACCCACTCACTTACTTTTGCTGCCCACTGCCACCCATAGACAGGCCCCCCACCGTGGCTCGTGAATGGATGCTGCCTCCGTGTCTCAGTTGCCCCCCAATTCCCAACCAGCCACGTACTGCCCCCCCCTCTGTTGTGGCGCAAACCATGTGCCTGTGCCATCTCCCACAGTTGGACCGCACTCCCCCCTTACCTGCTTGTGGGTGTGCTGTGTCCAATGCAGGGGGAAGGCCATGCACATACATTAGGCCAAGTCTCTCGGCAAGGTGACGTTCAAGGTCAGACAGGTTTGCCAATTGAGCTGGGCCCCCTCCAGTGCCTTGGGCCCCACGTTTCTCCCTTACAAGCTCAGTCCGTATGCTCCTCTTTATATCGCAATAGCGCTTTCTCAAGCTCTCAATGTCCCGATGGGGTCCACCTGCTGCTGCCACTGCTGCCTGGACCTTGGCCCATGCCCTGGTGCGAGTGGCTATTGTAATGGTGGAGCTCTGGCGTCCGAACAACAGGTCGTACCTTTCCAGGATGTTTGCCAGGAGGAGATCATTTTCCTCCTGGCTGAAGCGTACGGCCCTCCGCCGTATCTCTGCAGGGACTGGGACCCTGGGCTGCCTTGGTCTCCCAGCTCCACTTGCCTGTGCACTTGGTGTTTGATTAACCCCAGATGGCCCTGGCACCTCATCTTCGCCACATGTGTTTTGTGCTGGTGGGTGGGTGGGCTGGTCCACTGCATGTTCCTGCTCCTCTCCATACCTGCGCTCCATGCTGTTGCGTATGGTTGTGCTCGGGGGTTTGCCATACAGAGCCTATCATACATATAGGTTTTGCTTGGGTGTGGGTCATGGGGCGTTGGCTACGCGCAGAGCCACGCGCGTCACGACGCGCGTTGCAATGCGTGTTGAGTCGCGCAGAAAGTGACATCATATGTGTTCGTGTAGGCAGCAGGCGCCATTTCAGGGATCCATCCTACACGTGCCTTCATAACAGTTTTGTAGTCTGTACTGCTGGCCCACATATTCCAACGTTTGATATATTGTAATGTTTGTCTGCACCTTAGCAGTAGCGCTGGACGCTGCAGCAATACGTGACACGTACGTTACATCATTCAGATGTTGCACGCTTCGTTACGTGCGTTACAACGCCTCTTGCGTTCCCTGCTCGTGGGCACGTTCGTTGTACGTCACTCCTACATTGGCGTCTGGGTGTGGTTTCTAGTGTGATACGCAGTTTCTTTACACCCTGCTACATCTCAGGGACTCACGTAGATGATTGTCCAACATAGATGATTGACCACGGGTGCTTTATGGGAACGCGCGATTCAGCGCGCGGTGCCGTTGCAAACAGGTATGTTTTATGTTTCATGTATGCTGTATTCTGGATCTTTCTATTCCACCAGGTGTGTACCGATCATGTGATGCCCATCCCCTCCCTGACTCCTATTTCTAACCCAGCTAACCTCCAACCTGTGTCTATCATGGCTCAGACTGCGCATGCAGGTGGTGCAGTGGTTGCATTGGTCAAACTGGCTGGGCTGCTTTTTCCGGAGGAGGGGGATGCTTTTCCTGGGGCTGCAGCCCTGGGCATGGGTGCAATGCCACTGCAATTCAGGCCTGCAGCTGTGGGGGCTGCACAGGCGGGTGTGGGTGACCAATGGCACCGTAGGTGTGCTGAAGCACAACCCCGCCTGCAACGCCTCTACAGGCCCAGGGCCTTGCTCCAGGACCTGAGAGAGGGCCAGGTAATCTCCCTCTACCGGCTGGATACAGGGGCCATTAGGGAGCTCTATCAGGAACTCAGACCTGACCTTGAGCCCCTGACTGCCCGGTCACATGCTATACCGGGTATGACCAGGCTCCTGGCTGCCCTACATTTCTTTGCCTCTGGCTGTTTCCAATCCTCGGTGGCAGCAGTGGGTGGGATGAGTAGGCCAACCTTCTCCCGCTGTCTCCACCAGGTACTGCGTGCCATGGTCAGCCGGGTTGGGAATTACATTGCAATTCCCAACGGGAGGCAACATTGGGCGGCCCTGGCACAGGCATTCCATAGGATTGCTGGGATACCACACGTGATGGGCGCTATAGATTGCACACATGTTGCCCTTGTCCCACCACACGACAGGGAGGTTGTGTACCGCAACCGCAAACACTTCCATTCCCTCAATGTGCAGGTTGTTTGTGATGCAAGTATGCGTATCCTGAATGTGGTCCCGCAGTTTCCAGGGTCTGCCCATGACTCCTATATCCTGCAGAACTCGGCAGTGTTCAGCCAGTTTGAGGCTGGCCAATATGAGGACTACGTCCTGCTGGGTGGGTATTCACCGTGTATGACATGCACCTACTGTAGGTGGTTGTCTAGACACCATTGTCACCATTGTCCACTGCATGCCTGACATTGTGGTGTTATTTCTGGGTGCAGACTATTGGGTGTGGCACACTACATCATGCCCTGTCACTGGTGTTTTGGTCACAGACATATGTGCAATGCCACCCATCTCTCTGTCTACCATGTGTGTGTGGTTGCTCTCACATGTGTGTCCCAGCGGCCATGTGGTGTCGCCTGTTCCATGCCCTTGCCCTTTTTTTTCTGAGTTACTGTGTCCAGGGGCACCCGTGCTGCATATGATGTGTCCCCTCCATGCCTGTGAGCAACACCTGCAGCTTGCCCATGGCCTCCACATCTGGGCATGGGCATACTGCACTGGCAGTTGTACATATGTCTACCAGTGGGGTCAGTCACTTGGCCAGCCCATATGTTGCATGGTTGTACATGTGCCATCCTGTTGGGGGGGGGATGGGGACACAGACACATCCTCGTGGTGGTCATTCTGTATGCACGACCTTCTCTCTCTAGCCATGCTGGGGGCTACACGTGAAATGTGCTGTGGGCGCTTCAGCTATGACACATGTCTGCTGCATGTCTGGGCACCTTCTTCGGTGTCCACTGCCACACCCGCCTGTTGCCTCCCCCACCCCCCGGAATGTATCCCAGTGGCCTATGCTGTGTGTGCGCCCGATCAGGCCAGCCACCTACTTGCACACCTGTGCATCCCTGCACCCCCGGGTGTGTTTTGCCACTGTCGGACATCTTAGCTCACAGCTCCCACCACTGCTCTCTCGGCACAGTTCTTGCACATGTCCTGTGACACGGTAACATGGGTGTGCACTGCCCCTATCGGCATTTCATGGTCATTTGCCTCTGGCCTCCACAGCCTCTGATGCACTACCACTGTGTGCACTGCTTTTGCCTCATATCTGTGTGCTCGGCCTCTCGGCTGTCCAGTTCTGTATTGCTACGTCTGTCATTCCATTGGTGCCTCATCACGCATGTGACTTTGCACCATTGTTTTCTGTAGGTGATGGAGGATATGGGTGTCGCCCCTGGCTGCTTACCCCTGTGCGTCTCCCTCGGCCAGGTGCAGAGATACGGTACAATGAGGCCCATGCCTCCAGTCGCTCAGTGATTGAGCGCACCTTTGGCGTTCTCAAAAGTCGCTTCAGGTGTCTGGATAGGACTGGTGGGGCCTTACAGTACGGACCCCTGACTGTGGCAAAGATCATCATAGCCTGTTGCATCCTCCACAACATTGCTCTCAGGCACAATGTTCCAGTCGATATTAATGAGGATCTCGGGGTGGATCCTGTGTGCCCTCCTGCACCTGGCCATGGTGACACACGTGCGGGGATGGCAGCCAGGCAACATCTGACCGAGGAGCTCTTTTCCTGTAAGTTATGGGTGTGCTAGGGACGTGTCTCTGGGTTAGCCATGTGTGAGCTGGTGTATGGATTGTGCAGCACTGCCATCTCATGTCTCCATATCTCTGTTATGTTCTTGGCTCCACAGGATGAGCTTCTGTGTTCCGGGCCCACAGGGATTGGCTGACTATGCTGCCCGATGCTGTGCTGCATGTGGGGAGTGTGTGTTCATATATGCACCATTCCAGTTGACTCGGGTGAGTTGGCAGATAGTGAGGATTGCATTGCTGTCGTCACGGTTAGACACATATATGTTGTTTTCTCTCCACTGCTCCTATGGTGATGCACATGTCTTTGGCCCACTGCTCCATCACCTTTAGCTTCCATCTGTCACACATGTGGCCATTACCTGTTCACATCTTGGGAGTCTTCATGGTGTATCTTACACACATATTGTCAGGCTGTGTGTGTACACGGGCACAGGGCATTGTATTGTTGGAGGGTATGTTGAACAGTCACTGCCATTGAGTCATTTGCAAGATTTGTGCCACTCATGCATGTACTGTGATGTGTGTCTCCACTTGTCGTTGAGTGTTGGGGGTCCTGCCATCTGAAGCTTCTGGCATGCGTACCTTGTCACACAGTGTATGTTACTGTTTCTGCTTGACCTGTCTACATGACCGGTCATTCTGCGCTACCCTGCCTATCTGTGTTGTAGGGATGTGTCTGGCCACCTCTCCAGTTATGTTCCCTCATCCCTCTGTTACCTTCTGCTTGTGGGCTAATGTACATTGTGCACATGTGTCATATATTTTTCTCAGATGTGTCACAGTTTTGCTGGTGGTCCAATGTACATCAACATTGTGTTTCCGCAAAACACAATGCACCGTGGACATGTTCCACTCACAGCTACCCATGCAGACGTGGTGATGTCCGCCGTCCATTGGTGTCTGCATCCGCTATTGGGGCTCTTTGTGCTCTTGCCTGACATGGACATTCCCAATCAGGCCACTGGTCTACCTTTCAGGTAGGCCTCACCTTCCATCCTCTGGGAAATATACCACGTGCTGATGCTGCATTTGGCCTATTGCTATCAAGATGTCCGTTGTTATCTCTGTGTGCCACCACTGCTGCACATGCTCTGGACCCCTGGGGTGTCTGCATGTCATGGGCATTTACATGAACATATTGGGATGGTGTCCTGGTCTTCAGGGACATCTCCTGCAGTGGTCCATGTGCACTTTGCTCAGTGTTGTGGCCATGTCGTGTGGTGCTATCTATGCATTCTGGGTGTTGCTCTTTTTATGTGTGTGTCTCCTTTCTGTCCTCCAGGGGTCGTGGGTGGGTGTGCCATTCCCTTACCTGATATCTGCATCTTTTTACACAGGACACTGACAACAATTATGACACATGTGCTCCACTGCATCTGGTGATCCTGTCATCCATATGTGCTTGGCCACAGCACCCATGTGAGCATGTTCCTGGATGTTGCTGACACAGGGAGATGGTCCTCTGAACTTTGGACACAGGCCTTTTTTTCTGACTCATTGCTGGCCTATTGTTACTGTTACTGCGGTGACTTGCCTGCCGTTGCTGCCATGACCTGTCTGGGTGTTTCGTTTTTTGCAGTAGGGGGTTGGTGAGCTGCACATGGGTTGGTGGTTTTTGAACCGTCACTGTTGGCATGGCATGTTGCCTTGTCACTCTGCATGCTTTCACCAGAGTCTTTTGGTTGCTGGGGATGGTGTCTGCTGTGCATACAGTGAGTGCATACACTGTGCGGACATGTCATGGTGAGACCCTCCACCTCACATATTACTGTCTGTTTGCAAAGCCTGCTGAGTTAGGGCTTTGGATTTTGGGTGGCACCAGCGGGGGGTGGTCAGGGTGTGTAGGCTCCACGGGCAGAAACAGGTGGGTGGCGTCGCAACATGGGTTGGGTGTGTCCTTGCGACGTTGGCTGCCATACAGGCCCCATGTTGTTCTTCAGGTCATATGGTGCACCGGAATGCAGCATACGATGTGTGCTTGGGTCTGGTGATTGCCTGTTGGGGACAGATGTTTGCACCTTCGTTGTTTTGGATATTTAGGGGATTGGTCACCCCATTTCATTGCCACTCGTGTGCTTGACGTTTTGGGTGACACCTGGCAGTTGTCTTTTCCTTCCTTGTTTGCTGCTTACTTGGCCATATGATGTGTGCAGCCCCATCACATCTCCGCCCACCAATCCATGGTTGAGCTGTTCATGTCCGTGTGGCATGTTTGCTGCCCCTGTGCCACATTGTCTGGACTAATTGTAGTTCTCCTCCTGGAGTGGTGCATGTGCTGGGATACCTGTATATTGGTGCTGCTGATGTTGGTTGGCCTGGGCCTCATCCCTGATCTTGTTGGTCATTAACATGCTCCTCTTTCAGTCCATTGCCCTTTCCACAGCCCATCCACATGGCTCTCCGCTGGCCTAACCCCTTCCACCCCTCATGTGTCACTCCCCTGATCAGTTGCATGTTGTTTACACTGCATTATATTTCCTGGTGTGTGTGTGGACCTGTTCATATGTGCCTTCCATCCCACCTGTGGACTGTGTTGTTGGCTGTGGACCCCTCCTCCACATGTGTACTGCATCTTGGTTATGCTCTGTGGTTCCATCGCCTGGCACGCAGCTGTGGTTTTGGATGTTGACATGCTGTGATCCTGCCTGCATCCATTTCTGTGTGCCTCAGGGTGTTGTTGTGGTCCTTTTTTTTCTGTAGTGCTTTCCATCCTAGTGGTCATAGCTTTGCACTCTCTCTGTTCCCCTGTTTTTATGCCTTTCCTGCACTGGTACCTGTGGTCGCTGTAACACTCATCTCTTGGCTTCTACGTCCTGGCCGCTCATATTTTCCTAAGCACATTTGCTGTCCATCCTTTGGTCCATCTATCTGCATCATTGTGGTGTGAGATGTCCTGTATGTTGCTGTGGACTGTCGTCCCGTATTCTACCCTGCTACCCTTGTCTGCATTGCATCTCTTTTTGCTTGGCGGTCCCGTGCCTGTTCTGCGTTTTAGACTCACTCCCCTGGCCACCTCACCCTCCACTGGGGGACACATATTCTCCTCACCTGCCACACACTGTTTTTCCGGTACTCCAGGGTGCCAACACCCTTTGCTGTGGTGCTGTTGCCACCACCATGTTTGTCTGCGCTGCTGCCAGACACGTGTGATGCCGTCAGGGTTGAGGGTCCGGTAACTCCCTACTCACCCTCCATCTGTCGCCTGTTCATTGTCTTTACTGTGGGTTCTAGGTGGTGTTCGTACTACATCTGTCTCTGTTCCACGCAGGTCCTGCAGGCCCTCCAGACACACCTTGCAGCCCCTAGGGCACACTGACCTTGGCAAACATACCATTTTTGGAGCACCGTGCCATATGGTTCTATGGGCCAAGGTTCCATCAGCACTCTCCTATCCCTATGTACCTCATATTGCACTTAGCTTTGGACACCTGTCTTGACACCATACTGGTACACCTTTTCAGGCTTCTTCTTGGGCACACTGTTGGGCTACTGTCTTTTGCTGCTCTATGGCAGTGGCGCACATATTCATTTCTCCCTTCCGGGCCAGGCGCTGTGGGGGTGCCTACCCCCTCCTATGGTCATCTCGGGACTGCTGCTGTGCATGTGCAGTGCACCATGGGTACTGTTGCATACACCCATATCCTTAGCACCCCAGCAGGCACTTTGGGTGGTGACATGGCGTCCCTCGGTGCACAGTCAGGGGGTTGTGGTTCTGGTGTTACGGACATCTGCATTTTCTTGCGCACACTATCCATAGTATGTTTGGTTTTGCTTTTGCTTTTGCCAGTGACATTCAGTTTTGGAAAGGGGTCTGTGATGTTATTGGGCCTTATATATTTGGTAATGATCATGGCCTTCTTCTTGATTGTGTTTGCCATATGCCCTTGTTTTCTGAGACCTTGCTTTGTTTCCTTGTCAAGCATTCCTTGTATGTACATAGTGCAACTTCTGTGGTTCTGGTGTGGGTGTTTTGGTCATTTCACAGTTCTGCTCCAGTAGCTGGCCACCTCATTATTGGGACTGTGTTATTTGCACTAGCAATATGAGCGAATAGTTACTTCCATGCCTGGGGGGGCCCCTAGGTCATGGGTTTCAGCACACAGTGGATCATTTGGCGCCCCTTGGAGGGGCATTTTGTTATCTTGCTTTACATTGGTGCTGACAGCAGCAACACCCTCACACTGCAGACTCCTCACAGTGACTCATCAGGGACCCTATAACATGCCCTATGGGGTGCTTTGTGACACGCCCTATAGGGTGCTCTGGCGGACAGTGCACATTAACCTTTGCCCTCTGGTGTGGCTTTTAGGGTGCCCTATATGACACCTTCGGGTTATATCCCTGTGAGTGGGTGTTTGCCAGCAGAACTTGTTGGACGTACAAAACAAACTACCTATGACATCACTGATTTAGTGTGGGGGTCATGACACACACTCATCCACAGATACGCCTGCCTGTCAGGGACACATTCACTTGGTACAGGGCCCTTAGTTGGGCCAAACAATGCATGTCGTGGTGGCATTTGCTGCGGACGTACAATGGCAGGACAATTGGGTTGTTCCCTGCCTTGTTTCAAGCACAATTTGGCGTTGTCTTTCCTTTATTAAATGATTTGTGTACATATTTGACTTTGTATGTTTCACACACCCGGTTCTGGCTGCAGATTCACACTGTTTTCTACTTTTGGGGGCTGAGGCTCTCTTGATTAAAAGGCCACTCCCAATGAGGGGAGGTGGGCATTTTTTCCCACCTCTCAGGTTGTTTGTGTCTGACAAAAATATGGGGTTATCTATGGTTTAAACAGAGTGGTGACTAGTTATACATATAGGTAACTACTGTTTGTGGAGGGTACTGTTGCAGGCAGCTTTGGTCTTTGGGCACACAGGGGGAATTGAACTCACAGACCTTGCACCACCTGACAGTGTCTTACCCATTGTGCTATGGATCAGGCTGCCTTAGAGGACACCTTTTCTAGCTTCTTATGGGGCACCCTGTTGGGATACTGTCTGTTGCTACTATGTGACAGTGACGCACACAGTCATTTTGCCCTACCATGCCAGGGGGCTATGTGGGTACGTACCCCTTCTTGTGTTCATCTCTGGACTGCTGGTCTGCATGTGCAGTGCACCATGGGTATGCTTGCATTGGTACAGATCCTAGCCAACACAGCAGGCAGTTAGGGTGGTGTCCTGCTGCCCTTCAGTAGCCAGCCAGGGGGTTGTTAGTAGCTATGGGGCTGCAGCCCAGTGTTTCCTTCATTGCCTGTGGGGCCAGTGGTCATGGGTTCAGACCCACAGTGGACTCCTTTTATAGGGCTGTCTGCAGCATTGTATATTTTTAATACACATGACTGCTACCAGCGACAGCCCCTCAGCGTAATATAATCTTACAGAGCCTCATAGGGTGCCCCATGTGGCACCTTATCTGGCGCCCTTTACGTTCCCTTATAGGATGTTCTATGGGGGACATTTTGATGTGCCTCAGTGGACAGTCCACTTTATAATGTAGCCTATGGTGTGAGTTATGGGGTGCCTTCTACGGCACCTTCGGGTACGCCACTGTGTGGGGGTGTTTGCTGGCAACCCTACAAAAAAAATACATATGCATGCCTCCTCACTTACTATATAATGTACAGGATGCTGCGTCAGCCAGCCTTATGCATCTGGCACCCTGGGGACTTGAACCCATTATGCCTGTATCAGCAGTCAGTGCAGTAACCATTGTGCTACAGCTCTGTATCAGTGATGTATGTCTGAGCGCCTTCTTATGCTTAACGCGCAGTGATGCGCCATGGCGCCCTGTAACGCTCGTTAGTTTTTGGAACGTGCGTTAGTGGTTACGATGTCCCACCCATGTCCTTATTTGGGGGTTTTGTCACTACCGCAGCTCCTAACGCGACTTGCACTAACGCGGTTTAGTAAACATACCCCAATGATTCACATTCAGGAACTTGGTTACAAAATAAATCCACCTGCTTTTCTACATGAACCAGCCCTGCCACTACATCTTGGGTAAAGGAGCAGATCTGGGTCTCCGTAGATACTAAGGTATGCTCTGTCCATGTCACCACCCTCCAAACGTCAGCCAAGGAGACCTGGGAATCCAAAATCTCCTTAGCCTCAGCCTGAGGGGGCGTCCAAGAGACCGGTATCAGTGGCCTCATCACTGGAGCCAGAGTGTCCCGTTCCAACAGAGAACTACATGCAGACTTAGCAGGAGTGAAACCCTGGGGAGGAGGGGGCGGAGTACGGTCAACGGAGCTCAAAGAGGCTCCCCCTGAACTGTCAAATGGGGAGCCCTCGGCTAAGGGTATGGCAGCCCCCAACAAAGGTATCAGATGACGATCCATGGGGCCACTCACCACAGAAGACAAAGCTGCCACTGCTGCTGATGTCACCACCTTCTTTTTCCACTTCCCCATGGATACACACACGGTACTCTTGTGCTCTTCTGCTGCTTTGATGGTGCTCCAAGGAGCTAGAAATGCCCCTTCTAATGCGCTCCTTTGATGTGCGCCACCCGCGTGTGCTACCCATGCAAGAGCAGGCAGAGGAAAGTAAATTAGAGGTAAGAAAGCCCCCGAGTGTGTCGGGGCCGTCCTTCCCAGAACCTGCCGCTTCGATTACCTGCGGCTGGCTCAGAATGCTTCCTCCCGGACTTCCACATTTCTAAAATAGCCTACAGCTGTATACATACCCAGCATTCCTACCTGCACAGGCCTGCCACAACACCCGGCTGATAATACGTCTATCTTTTGTAGTTAGAACAGAGCTGTTTCACATGGCACTTATGTGTTTTCCTTCACTACTGCCAATCCCCTGGATTTTTGGATGTTGCACTCTGGACATTCAATATTCTACTTAGATATCCTTTCTAATATGCTATTTCCTTCCTCTCCCACACAGACATGTCCCCATGCAAACAGGAAGTCTACTTTGGAGGGGGAGGCAATGGCAGGTCACAGAGGGCAGGAACTGCAATGCATTGCTGGAGAGTTCAGTTAAGCACTGCATTGCAATTGAAAAGCCTTTGCTATCACTGCAGGTCCAAGAGAGGGGCAGCGGCAGTGGATTTGGGGTAGCAGTAGGGGGACAGCAGATTGAGGGCTCGCCTAGCGTGCCTCTTATCCTTGCACCAGCCCAGAGGGCAGGAGCACATTGAATTATGTAATGGTATGGTCCTATATTAATCAGGGCTTAGAAGAGGGATTGCAATGGAAACCACGCTAACAGATACTTCTGAACATTTTTTGATAGAATTAGACAGAGCTTCTGATGTGCTGATGGTATTGATGATGGTAAGTTCAGCTTTTGACACCTTAAATCATGATGTCCTGTTGCAGCAATTGCTAGAAAGAGGATTAGATGGAAACGTTTTAGAATGGTTTAGATCTTTTTGTAACCGGGAAAAAACAGATGGTGATATCTGGGGTTTAAATCAGTTCTGAGATTGTTGCTCCTCGGAGTAACTTAGAGATCTGATAAAAGCCCAGTGACCTTACATATAATTTGAATATTACAGTATAAAGGGAGTAATACCACAGCTTAATGCAAAATATATTTTTCATGCACATGATATTCACCTCATGAAACCTCTGGGAAATTGGTGTACTGATGCATTGTTAAATTTGTCTATTAGCATGAAGGCTATTTAGAAAGAGCATGTACTAAGACTGTTAACCAATGTTATTTGCTACTGAATCCATTGCAGAAAATGGGTCTTATGCAAAACAACAAGCATTAATGGTGTTAGAACATGCTAAAAATTCCTAAATAACCCCCTTGGTGATTAAGGGATGTGTTTACTAAACCACTGTAGTCTTTTGCAGCTATTGCAGTGCCTCATGCTAGGGGGCACCACCATGAACTCGCAGCCATATTTATAAGTACAATTGAGGAGGGCAGTAGCAGTCTAATACTAGGCAATTTTTTAATGTGGGAGGGGGATCAGGACCCAGACTGGCTAGTTGGTTAGTTTTTTTTATGTTTTCTTTTCTTTTTTTTTTAAGGATCATGAGGGGGGCCCTTTGGGCACCTGATTGACTAGCAGGGATGGCTGACGTGGTTGGAAGGTGCACTGACCCCCCCCCCCCCCCCCCGCCAAGCCCCTAGGGGGAGGATTGGTGCTGAAGGGGGACAGCAGGCCACTTTCGTTTACTTGTCAGTGCCACAGATCTTTAGATCCATGGCACCGACTGATCTGAGGGTGGGGAACCTGATCAGCAAAGGGGAGGCGATTGTGGCCACGATCAACCTCACAGTAGGGCTGACTGCAGCTAACACCACCTCTTGAAGTGGCGTTATCTGCAACTACAATGAGGCCAGATAAAGATTTGCATGCCTACAATTAGCCGCCAGTCCCCGCTCTGATCCCAGTCCTCTGTCTACCATGTGAAATGCAGATATCGCAGAAAATTTCCTGCAATATTTCTTCCACGTTGCCTGCTACCCCCATGGGATAAATCTGTGTTAACCCTGTGGTAGCAGTTAATGTCCTTAGTAAACATGCCCTTAAATGGTAAGTAATTAATTAAGACTGAATACTATGAAAATTAAGGCCTTAGGAATGGGAAAACTGGGGTCCTAAGGCCTTGTACAATTCATCTTTCCAGATAGGGTTATGATAAAGATAAGTAATTTAGAAGTTCAAGTTGCTAAGGTATGGGCAATGATTTCTTGTGTAAGGCTGATTGTCCATTTCTTCTTCCTTCAGTTAAACATATTCATCAGCTGCATTCTTTACTAGAATGAAAGGGCTTACTTAAAGTAATGCATGCACTGGTCATTAGCAGGCTAGATTACTGTAAGGCAGGGGTTCTCGGGACACATCTAGTCAGTCCAATTTTCAGGATATCCACAATGAATATGCATGAGATAGATTTGCATGCACTGCTTCCATTATAGGCAAATCTACGTCATGCATATTCATGGAGGATATCCTGAAAACCCAACTGGTTAGGTGTGTCCTGAAGACTGGGTTGAGACTGCTGTAATGCAATGCTAATGGGTTTTCCTAAGTGCTGAGCATGGAGCCTGCAGCAGGATAAAGCAAAGATGATCCCCATACAATTAGCTTCCAGTGGAGTATAGAATATGCTTTAAAGCATCACTGTATGTTTGGCATTCAAAGCCCAGAGGATGAGATTACTGGATACTTCAATATTATTCTCCCATCCAAGATGTCTGTTCTTCACAGGGAGCTTTACTGGATGAGCACTCAATAAAAGAACTTAGCTAAACAAAGATTAAGGAAGGAATATTTAGTGTTAGGGTCCAAAATGATGAAATGCTTTATACTTAGACATATCGAGCCCAATATTTGAAAGGCATTTACATGGTTTACTGCCCTGTAAACCGTGTAAATGCCTTAGACAGGAATATTCAATGGCACCAAAACAGTTAGTGCCATTGAATAGCCCCATCTATGTCCCCTACGCACCCCAATGCTATCCGGTTAGCATTAGGATGTGTTGGGGACGTTTCATGGCGGAGCAGAGGCAGGGAATCCCAGTAACTGAGAAGCAGCAGTATTGGACCACTAGCCAGTTAGTCATCCACATCTAAAACTAGGCAAGCTTTTGACTCGACTAGTTCTAGCTGTGAATGGCTGACCAGCTAGCGGTCCAATATCGCCGCTAACCAGTTAGGCTGTGCAGGTGAACCCCTTTAGCACCTAATCTGGATAATCAGTGACGTCACCATGGCATTGTATATCTGGTTTTAGAGGTCAGTGGGCAGGACTATGCGCCGACGCAGCACCTAGCCTGCCCAACTTAATATCAGACCCATCATTATTAAGAGGGCTGTCTTCAGTTTAGGCATATCTTAAAAGCCTTTGAATTTAATTTTCTGGTTAATGGTCAGACATTTATGCTCATTTGGGGAGATAACTATTTTATGCAATGTTTTATAGGAGAGTTCTATGAAAAATGGGAGCAGTTCTAGTTTAGGATGTGGGGTACTGTAGTCCTGTGCATGGAGCTTTTATGGTATGGTTGATTTGGTCTGCTCAGGTTAGACAAAATGTCTGGCTGAGAGGGAGATATTGAAGTTGTAAACTTTGTCTATTTTTGTCAAAGTGTTTGCCGATGAAACTTCAATGAGTGAAGGTATGAAAATCTATTTAACACTCCTGTATTTTGCCAGATACAAAGAACCTAGTTTGTATCTTTCTAACAGGAAAAAAGTTCCATTTTCTATTGTTTCCTATGGAGCAGAATGATTTCTAAAGGGGATAAAATGCTTGTGTTTGCTTAGCATTTGCAAATTCCAAGGTTAAAGTCAGAGTTACACAAACAACTGTCAAACCAGTCTATTTCTAAATCAAAGGTGCTTATAGAAAAAGCAGCAGGCCTCTGTGGGCCAAATATAATTCAACTTTTCAAGAAGCCATGGAGTTCCAAATAAATAAAGTCTAGGGAGGTACATGGAAAACTGTCTTTTCATTTCATTATTTCATTTCTTTTGTTCCTTTCAGTCATGTCAATTGTTTTATTTTCAAGCTATTTCTTTTATTTCACCCTGTCATTTATCTCATTTTCAATTAGGGAAGTGATTCCTTCAATTTTGGCTCTAACACTAGGGTTTTCAATGCAAGTTCTTGAAACCTGTGGGCAGGCCACAGCACCCCAAGGCACCACGGTGAGGAAGAGTGGCACAGAGAGAACCATGCTCATGGCACAATGAAAGGCTCAAATTGGCCAAAAAGTGACAAACAAATTCCCCAGCACAACAAGAGGAGAAAGTGGCTGAATAGTTGCTAAGACCCTTAGCATCATAGTAAAAAGGGTGCAGAGGCTGAACAGTGGCAGGAATATCCCAAGGCACCGAGACAGGGCAAAGCAGCCCAATGGCAGTAAGAACATGTTAGGCAGAGTTTAGAGGGCATGAAACCATATCATTAGAAGTAATTGGGTGAGTAACATGCAGTATGCCCAGAGGATCATTGACAGATAAGAACATAAGAACATAAGATATGCCATACTGGGTCAGACCAAGGTCCATCAAGCCCAGTATTCTGTTTCCAAAAGTGGTCAATCTAGGTCAGGGGTCTCAAACTCAAATTGCTTTGAGGGCCGAATGAGGACTTGTAAAGTAACCCGGGGGCCGCATAAGACACGGGGGCCTCATTTGCATAAGGGGCCTCATTTGCATAAATATTTGCATAATGTTGCATAATGAGTGCATGGATAAAGAAAGACTAGAAAATTTCTATGTTACTATAATCCAGTGCCAACCGCCAGGCACATTAGGAACTACTACTAACACTGCCCATTTAGAACCCATAGCAAACCCCCCGTATCATAACAGCACTACCAGGACTCACAAAGCACCAGACCCTACCTATCAAAAGGCAACACTGCAAATATTAAATCAATACATTTCAGAGAACAATACATGACCTACTGGGAAAAGAGAACAAGTAGCAATGTCAAATAGGAATTACACAGAATACCTCAGCACTGTAGAAATAAAACTATAAATTAATTTCTTGTACTAAAGCACAGACATTAATGATGCACATTTCCCAGAGCTGACATATTCCAGTTAATAAACTCAAAATAAAGAGATATTTTCCTACCTTTTGTGCATTAATGTGCTGGGGGGTTTAGAACTGGTAATGGTTCTGACCCCGCCCAGCCCCACAGCACATTACCGGGTGCTAAACCCCCCAGCACATTACCAGTTCTGACCCCCCAGCCCACAGCACACTGGTAATGTGCTGGGGGGTTTAGAACTGGTAATGTGCTGTGGGGCTGGGGGGTTCAGAAATGGTGATGGTTCTGACCCCCAGCCCACAGCACATTACCAGTTGTGACCCCCCCCATCCATCATCAGCAGCAGCAGCAAAAATCACAGCCCCCCCATCCATCCATCCATCCTCCCTCCCTCAGCAAAAATCACAGGCCTCCCTCAGCAAAAATCACAGCCCCCCCATCCTTCCATCCATACTCCCTCCCACCATCAGCAAAAATAACCGCCCCCCCCCCATCCATCCATCCTCCCTCCCTCCCTCAGCAAAAATCACAGGCCTCCCTCAGCAAAAATCACAGCCCCCCCCAGCCATCCATCCCTCCCTCCCTCCGCAAACATCACACACCCCCATCCATCCATCCATCCTCCCTCCCTCCCTCCCTCAGCAAAATTCACAGCCCCCCCATCCATCCATCCATCCATCCTCCCTCCCTCAGCAAAAATCACAGGCCTCCCTCAGCAAAAATCACAGCCCCCCCCATCCATCCATCCATCCATCCTCCCTCCCTCCCTCAGCAAAAATCACAGGCCTCCCTCAACAAAAATCACAGGTCCCTGCCTCAGTCCCTCTCCTCTTCAGCTTAGAACCGCGAAGGGAGAGTTCCTCCCTCGGGACTCTGTTAAGCCGGCTGAGGCTTATGGGAAATTTCCCCTCTGCCCCCTCGAGCTTAACAGAGTCGCGAGGGAGAAGCTCTCCCTTCGCGGCTCTGAAAGCCGAAGAGGAGAGGGACTGAGGGAGGCAGGGCTGGCTTAATTCTGGGCAGACTGCTTCCTTACCTGCCGCGGAGAGCTGTGCACCCTGGCGATCCTCAAGCAGGCGATCCTTCCTCCAAGCAGGCGATGCTTCAAAGCGCTGGTACCTCGTGGCTGCTCAGACTGCTTCTGGGCCCGGCCCCCCCCCCTCCTCCTTCTCCTCCTCCTCCTGCCTGTCGCTGATTGGTGGAGGGCAGGCGCGTGACGCGGTCATGTGAGACCAACACCATGCAGCCCCGGGAATCACGCTAAGGAAAACAGTGAGTAAAAATAGCAGAAATAGCAGAAAGGATACTCCGTGGCATCGCGGGTCGCGGGCCGCACAAAATGCACCCCTGATCTAGGTCATATGTACCTAGCAGTTTCCCCAAGGGACACAGGTTCCACAATGCTTGTATTGGTTCAAGCATTGATATCCTGGGTCCCTTCTTAATAATGGTTTATGGACCTTTTCTCCAGGAACTTGTCCAAACTTTTTTTAAACCCAGCTACATTAACAGCCTTTACTACATCCTCTGGTAACAAATTCCAGAGTTTCATTACACGTTGAGTGAAAAAATATTTTCTTTTATTAGTCTTAAATAGTTTACCCTGTAGCTTCATTGCATGTCCCCTAGTCTTTCTATATTCTGATAAGGTAAACAATCGATCTACGTTTACCCGTTCCACTCCGTTCATTAATTTATAGACTTCTATCATATCTCCCCTCAGCCGTCTCTTTTCCAGGTTAAAGAGCCCTAACCTTTTTAGCCTTTCTTCATAGGAGTATCCTTCCATCCCCTTTACCATTTTGGTGGCTCTTCTCTGAACCTTTTCTAAAATCACTATATCCTTTTTAAGATACGGCGACCCTCTGGTTGTCCTTGGGCAGTTGCTACTCTTTCTATTGGAATGTCCACTCCTACAGAGGATGCAACATGAAATGGGTTGGCTGCAAGTGCCTAAGTACCAAAATAGAGGCATAGCAGCACCAACAGGGGCATGAAAAGCTCAAAACCCTAGTAAAGGGATTAAGCAGTTACAAAACTAACATGAAAAACTAAAGGCACCAAGAGAGGGACAGAGCACCCCAAGAACCTGAAGTATGTCTACTAAGCTGGGTTAACGATTCACTCAGGCTGTCTGCAACTACGTCCCATGTTATTCAATTGTACTTAGTTGCAGATACTGTAGTCTGGGTTAACCACTAGCCTGGCTTAGTAGACATAACCCCATGAGTGAGAGGTTAGGTAGTAAGAAGAATAGTTTGTATCAATGCTCCAAGACACATTTTTGGGCATTAAACAAGACTTGAGTGCCTGCAATGTCTTTCTGCCTTGTCCCTGGTAGTCACGTTCTGATCTTGTGGCTGAGAAAGGAGGGTCTAGTGGGGTTGCTTTCAGAATATTTCTTATTGGACAGAGGCACCCAGCAAGGTTTCCCCTTGTCTTCTATTTTGTTTATATTGGCAATAGAATCCCTGTTGTTGAGGCTTAAGGTCAGGTTTTAGATCAGGGGAGTGGCAGTTGGGTTAGAAGAGGTGAAAATCTGTGCATTTGCAGATGACTTGCTTTTCACAGCACATCCTAGCAGTCTTCTTTGAAATGGGCCCTCAAGCTGATTGAGGAATTGGGGTATTCTCTAGACCAGAGGTGGGCACCTCCGGTCCTGGAGGGCCGCAGACCAGTCAGGTTTTTGGGATATCCCTAATGAACATGCATGAGATATATATGCATTAGAGATATCCTGCCAACCTGACTGGTTTGTGGCCCTCCAGGGCTGGATTTGGAGACCCCTGCCTTACACCTCTGTCATTTAAGATCGTGAGTGGGCAAGGTACAGATGTCCTAGACATCGAAAGGGTATACAGAATGTGTCACATTCCTCCTCGATTCTCACCACCACCAAAAAGTTGTCTAATAGACAATTTTTTGGTGGTGGTGAGAAGTGAGGAGGACTGTGACAAATTCTATCTAACCTTTTTGATGTCTTGGACATCTGCACCTTGTCCACTCACAATCTTAAATGACAGAGGTGTAAGGCAGGGGTCTCCAGATCCAGCCCTGGAGGGCCACAAACCAGTCAGGTTGGCAGGATATCTCTAATACATATATATCTTATGCATATTTATTAGAGATATCCCGAAAACCAGACTGGTCTGCGGCCCTCCAGGACCAGGTTTGCCCACCCTTGCTCTAGACTCAAAATTAATCAAAATAAGTTATTAGCTTTGGATGATAGAGGTGACCAGGTAGCTATCCAGGTGTCTTCCTGTTACAATGGGCACATAACCAGTTTAAATACCTAATAATCCAATTACACAAAGACCCTAGAAAAATTTATAAGTGCACCGTTAAACCCATTTTAGTACAGATGGAAGATCATGTATGATTTTGAGTAGGTCTTCCTTTGTCACTTATAGAATGGGTACATGTGTTTAAGATGCTGGATTACCTACATGGCTTTATATTCTGCCATAGTTGCCTATTTTCCTCAGTAGTCTAGATGTTTGAAAATTTTAGTACTTGTCTAAAATTCTTTTTGTCAAGAAGAAACCCAGCATATCTCTGAATATGCTCTCCAGCAAATATGAGGAAGGGGGCTTAAAAGACTTGATTCTATAAATGGCAGACAGAGAGTAACACACAATTTATGTGCCTAAATCCCTATTCTAAAAGACTTATGAGCCTGAATGGATACGTCCACGTGCGCTTTAGGTGATTGCTGTTCTTTAAGTTCACACATAAATCATTGTGCATGCTTTCAATTTGGGTGTACACGGGGGCGGAGCTTGGGAGAAGCATAAGCAGGGCCTAAACTTATACACATAAGTTATAGAATGATAGAACGCGTCTTGCTGACCAATCTGGACATGGACATGTACACCTGTTCTGGAGCAGGCTTAACTGCCTTAACTAGGTTTAGGCACATCTGTATGCTCCTATTCTATAAAGTATGCTCTTCTATAAAGTAAAGTGTGCTTGTATGTTATTTTATAGAATAGCCCCCACATATGCACATGGCAGTGCACATTAACTATGCAGGAGTTTACAAAATTACCCTCCACGAACCAGATATCCAGATTTTCAACCTAGCATGTGCCCTTCGTTATATGGATGACCTGATGCATGGCACACCTTTTTATAGTCCTCAGATGTTACTACTGAAAGGGTCAGTATCTCTCTATTTAGCTTTCCTTTTGCATGTTAAGGCAGCTGGTTTGCCAGCACCCTTCAAATCTTACATCTTAACTACAACTATGAGGATGGGATGGAGACAGTTCTGTAATAATTTGCATTGCAAGTGGAGAACTTCAGCACCACTCCCTGTTTTAGGGAATCCAGATTTCATTTCTGGCATGCAAACTCAGGTTTTCGCAGTTGGGCAAAGAAGGGGATTTAGTGCCTTATGGATCTGAAAACAAACAATACAGAGGCGATGGACTCTTCAAAATCTGCTGCATAGATTTGATTTGCCCTAAATGTAGTTTGGGGGATTTTTTGCATTCTTGCAGATCCACAATTATATTAATGAAGTGGGGTCTTCCATGCAGCACTGCCAGCTACTATCCACACATATACTGTATATACACCAAGCCTGTCTCAGTAATTGTCTGCAGGGTTTTATTATTTATTTATTTAACAGTGTTTCTATACCGCCTTCTCCTTCAATCAAGGCGGTCTCCACAGCAAACAATCAAAGAGTGTTCATGTGTTTTCATGCAGTGGTGTGTGTAGTGTGTTTGTGGTGGCGGGTATTTGATTTAGATTGTGCTTTCTACATAGTGCGCTATTATACATCGTGAGCTATTATACATTCTTATATACAAGTTTAGGGTGGGGGGAGGGTCTGTAGTTCTAGCTTGGTTAGTAGATCAAGTGGCATGTCCATAGTGTTCAATGAATAGAGTTGTCTTCAGCTGTTTGCGGAAGTCCTTGAGGTCTGTATTAGGTGGCTCTCATCAGAAATCAGGATAAACGTTCTTAGCGCATAACATCAAATTCTCTTTGCATAAAACACATTAAGAGCAGAATTTTAGGAGGGGTGTCCAAGTGAGATCTGGGACTTCTAAGCCAGAATGCCTGAAAAAAAAAGCAGACATATCCAGGTGCAGACATGATTTCACAAATGTGAACTTACCCGATATGAACATCTGTGGGGCGTCTACATAGACATCCCCAGAATAGTATGTCAGAGCCTAGACATCTAGGTATAGACTAATGGTGAGAGAGTAGTAGTATAGGATGAGAGGGTTCAAATCCCACTGCTGCTATCACTGAAATTGTGCTGAATATGAAAGATAATGGAGTGCTTTCTTCTCTGCATCTCTAGATGTTTTTCAGCCAACACAAGTACTTTTCAGATGCCTGTTCATGCTAGACTTAGGGATATGTTTACTAAACCATCTTAATGTTACCGGACTAGTTGCAGCGTTAATGTGAAGGATGCCATATAAGGTAGTGGGCATTCTGGCGGCAAGGTAGCAAGAATCTGTATCATGCGATAGTGGGTGCTTTGGCTCATTAACACGCGGTAACCTTAAGTCCCTTATCTTTCTGGACATCGCCCTTATCTTTCTGGACATCACAGCCGCCTTTGACTCGGTAGACCACAAGATACTCCTATCTCGCCTCGCTGAGAAGGGCATCCATGGCAACGCTCTAGCATGGTGCGCCTCATACCTGAGTAACAGATGGCAACATGTCCGCTCCGGCTCCTCATTATCAGACCCTTTCCCACTAGAAAAAGGCATTCCGCAAGGTTCATCCCTCTCAGCCCTATTATTCAATATCTATATGCAGCCCATCTGCAGCCTTATCAGGTCCTTTAACATCAACTGCCTAGTATATGCTGACGATGTCCTAATGTTCACCCCAATAGACACAGACCATCCAAACCTTGACCAGCTCTCCTCTTGCTTCAACGCCGTCACAGAATGGCTACACAACCAAATGCACAGAATAAATCTAAAAAAGACAGACGTCTTATTCATTGGAAGAGACCAGTCATTCACTCCCCCCTCATCAATCAAGGTGAACAACGCTGAACTCATCTCCAAGACAACGATCAAATACTTAGGCGTAACACTTGATCAGCACCTGGACATGCATGCCCATATAGACAATACCATCAGGACAATCTACCATAAATTACAGACACTATGCCTCATAAAGAACACTCTGGAACTAAATGACTTCAGAACAGTCTTCCAGGCCATAATCATGCCCCACTTCGATTACGCCAATTCCATCCTACTTGGCCTCCCAAAGAGCTCGATAAACCCCCTGCAGCTTGCGATGAACACCGCAGCTATAACCCTCTATGGAGCGTCTCGCAGAGACCATATCACCCCTATTCTGAAGAGCCTTCACTGGCTCCCCGTCCAGTACAGGATCACATTCAAGATCCTAACCATGACCTTCAAAGCAGTCAACTGTATCACCGCAACTACCCTGTCAGATCTGATTCAACCTACACCAGACAACAGATTAAGAAGAGCCACATCCTGCAATACCATCCTCCTTCCAAAAGCCATCACAAAATGCAACAAATCCACTAGAAAGCGTGCCTTTGCCTTGTTTGCCCCCTCATGCTGGAACTCCCTCCCAACAGAAATCCAGACCATAAACAACCTCCCCCAGTTCATAAAAGCCCTCAAACAGCACCTATTTATACAACACTTTTGTAACTCCGACAGCATCACCTAGACAGTATCACATGACCCTACAGTCTCTCAATCCAACGCCGCCTAACCAATCTCCTAGGATAACTCTCCAACTCATCCAACCATCCCCCTTAGGGCCTGTATCATAAACTCAGGTATGATGCAATCCCCTTTTGTATATAATGTATAAAGTTCACCTGTTATCTATGTTTAAATTCCCCTTTTGTATATTATGTATAAAGTTCACCTGTTATCCATGTTTAAATTCCCTGTTTTATGTAAGTTCAATGTATGGCTGTTCCACATTGTACAAACTTGTTCCTTGTAAACCGTGCTGATGCCGAACAGTGCGGTATAGAAAAACGTTAAATAAAATAAATAAAATAAATAAATAAGTCCATGCCAACGCTATGCTAGACGCTATAGAGATGTAGCCCACTGGTTATGACAATGACTGTGTAGGTAATTGTCATGAGTTCAATCCCATGGTGGTGTTTTTTAATAAGGAGGTCTGAGGGATTTCCTTTTAATTTGATTCAGTGCTGCCAGCAAAAACACCCTCACAGTGCCATAACCTAAGGCGCCCCATAGGGCACATTGTAAAATGCCCTGTCTGACAAAGGCACCTTACAATGTGCCCTATAGGGCGCTTCATAGGGTGCCCTATAGGGTGCCTTATGAGCACCTTAAGGTTATGACACTGTGAGGGTGGTTTTGCTGGCAGCACTGATGTAAATTAAAAGGAAACCCCTCAGAGAGCCTTAATAAAGAACACCACTGTGGGATTGAACCCATGACCTCTACATCTACAGTCATTGTAGCAACCAGTGGGCTACAGCTTCTAGCACAATGCTGGCTGGCTACAGAAAGACTGCAGGTCACCGTACAAACTGTCAGCTGTGGTTACCAGGATAGGGCATACTTACCCGTACCCATGATGCACTGCACATGCAGATCAGCAGTCTACATCTGATCACAAGATGGGGTATGTGCCTCCACAGCAATTAGGCCTGGTAGGGGGAACCAACTGTGTGTGTTACTGGTACAGAGTAGCTAAAGACCGTGACATTGTATGGTTCCTGTGCTCACCCTGAGGGTGAGGTGGGGCGCCCAGCACCAGGTCTGCAGCACCTGGCTTGGCTCAGATATTCTGTACTGCAGGTCCCCATGAGTGCCAGTGTGTAATAGGTAGTCCTTGCAGACACCCCTATAAATACACCTGTGTCCATCTGTATTTCCCAGTCACATCTAGCCCTTGTGGACTATGATGCACCCAGAATAGTGCATAACCTGTGTGATTGCCATAGTCACATGTTATAAGAGAAGGTTGTTGTGTGCACCCAAAAGTGGATTATGTAGACACCACCCAACCCGCCTTCTCTGGGAGGGGAACAGGATCTCCCACCAACAGATCCACACTCTACATTGGAGGCAGTAGAGGAAACCATCACCCCAGTCCTGCTGGGGAATAGGCACTCTCCAGCGCAGTCAATGCAGATCTGTATGTATTTCATAGGGCACTGGCAGACAAGCAAGAGGCCTGGAAAAGCTCAACTGCTCCCCACCACAATCTGACATTCACTAGCAGAGAGCACAGTCAGTCTCCACCCTGCAAGGTGTTCCAGCCATACACATGCTAACTGCAAACAGTCTGCTAACTAGTACATAGTGCATGTTCCTGGAAAAACTGTGTGCCCCCAAAAGGTGGATATAAGCACACACACAAAGCAAGCATATCAGTGATTAAACCCCAAAAAAGAGAACTCATACACATCACTAGAGAGAAACCCCATATAGCACTATGGGGGAACCTAGCCATACCATGGTCACTGCTCAGTCAGGGTGAGAGTGACCTCCCATCATAACATGCTGTGGCCACCCTGTCCATGCAGGTGGTGGTCGGGCACCAAAATGTCCCAGCCATTTCCCTATGCCCTGTGCAGATGCATCCTGCCAAGACCGCCATGTCCGGGCCATACCCACAATACCTTGCTCCTCATTATGCACATTGGCAGGCTAACACTGGAAACAGTGCAAGCATTGGGGGCTCAGTAAGGTGAAGGCAGCCACAAAACACTGGATAGATATACACACACTCCCACACCTATTTCAGCATTGTACAAAGATAGCGGTGGTTGGCAGCCCTGGGCACAGTGCAGGCATTGCTAAGGTATGCAGGTGCTAGTATTGGTAACTGCTGCTCCGTGCAGGGCTTAACATCCTGACTCTCCATGAGGCTTTGGATAGTGTAGCCCGGGGTGTCCAACCCTGTCCTGGAGGGCCACAATCCTGGCAGGTTTTTGGGATAGCCCTAATGAATATGCATGAGATATATATGCATTAGAGATATCCTGCCAACTTGACTGGTTTGTGGCCCTCCAGGACTGTATTTGGAGACCTGGGCAAGGTACAGATGTCCTAGACATCAAAAGGGTAGATAGAATTTGTCACATTTCTCCTCGATTCTCACCACCACCAAAAAGTTGTCTAATAGGGCAGTGGTTCCCAACTCCGGGCCTGGAGGGCCAAACACCATTCAGGTTTTCAGGCTGTCCTTAATGAGTATGCAAGAGATAAATTTGCATGCAATGGGAGCACTGCATAGCAATGCATCTCATGCATATTTATTAGGGACAGCATGAATTCCTGAATGGTGTTTGGCCCTCCAGGACTGCAGTTGGGAACCTCTGCTCTAGGGACTGCACATGTTTATGGTGTATGTGCACTGTAGGGTAAAATATAGGGGCATGGTCTGCAGGAGCCACAGCTGGGACTTGAACCTGTGACCTTCTGCCCATGAAAAAACTGGCTGTGTTTACTGCACCAAACTGTTGCCACGGAGGCAGCCCTTGTCTGTTGCACTGCACGCCACTCACCTGAACAGGGCTTGGCCTTGGTGTGCTGTGGGCAGGTGCCACTGCCCCCTCCACCACCAGCACCCCTCTGCCACCATGCTGACATGCCCTTATGCCGGTGGTGCTGGTGGTGTGCCATCCCAGGCCATCCAGTGTGCCTATAGGCGGCTGCCTATGGTGTGGTATCTGGGGTAAGGGTGCCTACATAGACATCTGTGCTTCCCCCCAGCATCGCCTGTCCATGTTATGTGCCCTTTGGGGTACCTGTTGGGTACTGTCCCCTGGGACACTGTGGGACACACACTCGTGGGCATGTTTGACCTTGGTCAGTTGCTGTCTTGCTGATTTTCAGTTTCTGTATTCCTATGTGGCACCTAGGCATCTGCCTAGTCCACCCTGTGCCCCAGCTGCCTCACTGCATGTCCCACCTTCAGCCCCCTGTACCCCATTTGCAGCATCACCATCGTGCCCTTTCGTACTTTTGCACTATGCTGTTGCTGCACATGTATCACTACTATCACTCTTCTTGGTTTCCCTGCCTTTGCTGTACATTGCTGACTGAATTGGTTTCTCTCTCCTGCAAATGTGCCTCTAACGCGAGGTTTTTACTGGCGTTAATTTTCAGACCTTCATTTCACAGCGTTAGTGTGCCTGGAGCCTCTCCCCGCCCACTCTCCACCCATTGACCCCTTCTCTTTGCCCTCTGGAGAGACTTACTTCACCCTCTGTGTGCCTTAACGCTGCCCAAGACGTTATCGTGTGATAACGTTACTTATCGCGTGATAACATCGCCACTGCGACGTTAGCACTGTTTAGTAAACATACCCCTTAGACAGCTCTGGATGTCCAGGGTGTTTCTGAGATCAGATGGGGACATCCAAGTTTCTGGGAATAAAAACATAGAAACATGACAACAGAAAAAGACTATGTGGCCAAACTAGTCTGCCCTTCCATACCAACTATTATAGTCCCTTTTTTCCTTTAGTGATCTTCTCTGTTGGTCCCATTGTTTTTTTTGAATTCAGATACTGTCCTGGTCTCTACTAGCTCCACTGGGAAGCATTTCTTTACAGAGTTGTAGATATGTGGAACAATTTCTGCATATTACTCCTGAGTCTATCCCCTTTCTCCTTCATCCTGTGCCTCCTCATTGTAGAGCTTTCTTTCAATTGAAAGAGGCTTTCCTCCTGTGTATTTATGCTACGGAGGTATTTAAACATCTCTATCACATCTTCTCTCTCCTGCCTTTCCTCCAAAGTAAATCAAAACTTATCCAAGCCTAGAGGATCTACAATAATGTATGCAACATAGTATTCATTAATATTATCAGCACATATGGGACTCCTCGTGATTATACGGGGAATTTGATTGAGAAAGCCTCAGCACAGACTATGGGGTATGTTTACTAAACAGCGGTAACGCAGCAGTGGCTACATTAACGTGTGATAACGTTACCAAATGTAATGTTAATGCACGCTAACGTTACCAGATGCAACGTTAACGCATGCTAACGTTACCAGATGCAACGTTAACGCGTGCTAATGTTACCAGATGCAACATTATCTCACGTTAACGTCTCCGGCAATATTTTGGTGGTGGTGAGAAGCGAGAAGGAATATGACAAATTCTCTCTAACCTTTTTGATGTCTTGGACATCTGCACCTTGCCCACTCACATTCTTAAATGACAGAGGTGTAAGGCAGGGGTCTCCACTCCAGGAGTGTCCCCCAAAGGTGGCTGAGCTGAAAAGTCAGTTGGATCAATATAGTGTTCCCCTGGATTATTCAGCAGAGGAAGACGCTTGGGCGCGGGAGATGGGGTGTGAGATCTCCCCCAGAACGATTAGAGCGGCCCTAAAGAGGATTGCGCGGTTAGTGGAGGGGAATAGATGGCGAGAAGTCCAATTTAAATGTATCACGCGGGCTCATTTTTCTCTGCGGCGAGCGTTGCGAAGTCGAATAACCAATGATGGGGGCTGTCCCAGGTGTTCCTTTCCCTTGGCAGACTTAGGCCACATGTGGTGGAGTTGTGGCCACATTTGGCCTTACTGGGCGCGCATTGCAACATATTTAAGCAGTATTTTGCGTCAACGCATTTGGTGGTCAGCTCCATTGGTTGTCTTGGACTGCATGGGCTCCTTACAGTTGAAGGGGCGCTGGGGGAAAGTCTTAGTGCGTAAGGCCTGTTTGGTGGGGAAGGGACCCATCCTTCTTAGGTGGCGAGAATCGGTGGCTCCTTCCTTTTGGGAGTGGTGCAACAGCTTTCATCAATTGATGTTGTTGGAATGTAGGGCAGTGAAGGGGACTCCCCAGCGCTGGGCCTCCTTTTTGTTAATATGGATGCCCTACATCCAGAGTCTGGGGCCCAAGGTGAGGAGTGTGGTTTTAGCCTCGGGTTAAGGTAGATTCACTGAAACACCTGGGTTGGGTGCGAAAGTTGGATAATGAGATGGACAGATGGCTTGTGGACTCCCAGTGCGGTGCGGTTGGGCTCTGGTAGAGGGGGTGGGGGGAATCAATTGGGGGGTAGGGGGCATGGGGGAGGGGAAGGGGGGTAGTGAGTGAGTGGTTCAAGGTTGCTGATGGAGGGGAGCCCCAGCTTATCTCGATTGTTTTTGGTACTTTATCTCTTTGTTGTCTTTCCTTTCCTTGTTGTGGTATTGGCTCTTGGGCAGTGGATAAGACACAACCCTGCCTGAGAGGATATTACTGGGGGGAGTTTGGATGTTAACCAGCATGTGGAAAACAAAAAAAAATGTAAATGTGTTTGCTCATAATGGTCATTGTTTGGCTTTGTTGCTTAATAAACAGATTTGAAAAAAAAAAAAAAAGAAGCGGCACTCACTTTCAAACAGACCTCAGCCAATCACATCAGATTGACATCATCCATTCTAAAGAGTCATTCAAGCCCATTGGTTGCAGAGAATTCAGCATGAAAATCCATTTTTGTTCCAATTGTGTAAGCACTTGTAGAATATCACCATTGTGGTTCCCATAGATACAGTCAATAACAAACCAATGCATTTCTTGCCATTGGTGCTGCAACTGAAGGCAATGCTGTACCATGGATGCTGTAACTGTATGGATGGTTAAACAGGATCTATGTTCTGTCAAATGTGTTTTAATTTTTTGACATGTCCTGCCCACATATATTTTATTCCACTCAGTAATGTTCCAAACTCATTTCATCGATCCGAAACTTGAATGTTTACTTCATTTATGTATGGTTAATAAACTCTAATTTTTTGTCAGATCGTTTGCCTTGGGCAGTGCTACCACCCTCGCAGCAAACCCTCCATTTACTTTATTATTATCTGCAAACACAATTGCCACATAAATATTAAGAACCAAGAACTCGCACACAGCGAGTGCTCAGTACACTTATCTGTTAACGAGCCGTTAATGAAGCTTTCTCAACCCAAAAACAGGAGAGGCTTGTTCCACCATCTTGCATTCAAGAATCATTATCCTCTGGGTTGATGTCTAGTCTCATTCCTTTACCACAGCTCCATATAGCATCTCATTTGGTGAACTCATTATTCCTCACAATATGGCACCATGTTTCCAGCCACCGTATTTTCACAGATGTTTCTCAAGCCAAAAATGCCATCGAAATGAAGAGCTCCTCTGAATGTCATTGCTCCTCATATCCTCTCAAATTGGGCAATCAGCTAATGAGAGTGTTCCTCCCAAACCCTTTAATGCATGACTTTATATTTTTTAGCATTACATCTCAGCTACCAAATTCTCGATCATTCTTCAAATTTAGCTAGATCCCTCCTCGTGTTATCTTCTCCTTCCTTAATACCTACAATATTGCAGATTTTGATATCATCTGCAAAGAGGCAAACTTTATCCAATGGTCTTTCTGCGATATCACTAACAATGAGGTTAAAAAGAATTGGACCAAGGACAGATCCCTGCGGCACACCACTGGTAACATCTTTCTCCTCAGAATAAGCTCCATTTGCCTGTACACTTTGTTGCCTCCCACTCAACCAATTTTAACCCAGTCAGTTACTCTAGGGTCCATCCCTAGGGTGCTCAATTTATTTATAAGTCGCCTATGCCAAATGGTGTCACGTTTGAAATGTTCAAAGGGATACCCAGCAGTATCATTTGTGCCAACATTGATGAGCAACATTGGATAATAGTCAGTAGGTTTGATGAGTCTTTGCAAACTCTCTGTAACATCTTGGATTTTGGCATCTGGCAGATAGCACACCTCCCCGGACATCAAGTCTGGTTGGCAGATGGATGACTCAGTACCCCTCTGAAGAGAGTCACCAACCATCACTATCCTTCGCTTCCTTGTGGTCACTGATTCTGAAACTTTGGGGTGCTTGAGCTCCAGTTCTTCCCATTCCTGTGATGTTTTCACCTCCTTTACTTCCAGGGCTGCATATTGGTTGTTCAATGTGAGGGCTAGAGGAGTTGGATTGTCAGTTCTGCAGGCTCTGGTGACTCATGTCCAATTCTCTTCATTTTATAGCATTCCATCTTCACCTCTGTCAGAGAGTTTGGATGCCTCAAGTACCATCTCAACAATGTATTTCCTGCTATCACAGATACTTCTCAGACTTTCCACCTTTTCTCTGAGTTTCTTTACTTGTTTCATGAGGGCTTCAGCTTGCAGACATCATGCACATGGAACTTGTCCCTTGACTGGGATTGGGTTGTTTGTCTGGACAGAGGCAGAAGCTGTCATGAAGGCAACAGCTTTGGCTGCACGATTCTTCCCAGCCATAGTTCAGTTGTTGGAGTCATGCCTCCACCTCTTCTCCATTCAAACTTATATGTCTTCATGCTGGGGAAAGCAATCACACTCGCAGAAATATTGCAAGCACAACAAAGCGAGGTGTACAAAGGCAGCAGGGGTGAATTTATATTTTGTTATAGAAAAGTCCAAACGTGTTTCAGCATATACTTTCTTCAGGTAGTAACAGCCTCAAAATAAAAATACATAAAAACAAAAATATAATTATATTTGTGACAACTAATAACATAAAAACAATAAATAAATAATCCAAAGCAATACATTAAAAATTATTTAAAAAAATGTAAACCACCAACCTACACAGGCAATTAAAATAAATGTAACATTGCATAAACACTATGGGGTATGTTTACTAAACTGCGGTAAACATGAATAACGTGCATTGTATGACGTTAATGATCGTTAGCGCGCTATAGTGCATTAACGATCATAAACGCGCTATAGCGCGTGATGCTCCGCGGCGCGGTAAAACAACGCAGAAGGCGGAGAGAGGGCAGAGAGAAGGGGTCAATGGGCGGAGAGTGTGCGGAGAGAGGCTCCCATTACACTAACGTGCTGAAATTCAGAGCTGAATTCCAACGCGAATGAAAACCTGCCGTTAAATGCACTTTAAAGGGGAGAGAAACCATTTAACTGTCAGCAATGTACAGCCTAGGCAGGGAAACCAAAACAGGTGATAAGTGTGATACATGTGCACAGAACAAAACGGCACAGAAACACTGAAAATGACCCCAAAAAACTGGAAAAAACAACAACCAAGCTGGCCAATAGTGGTAGCAATGAGAAATATTACCCCCCCCCCCCCCCGAGCAAGCTCCATAGAAAAGAGATAATTCGTGGAAGGGTCCATACTCCGTCCCCATACAAGGTGCATGGGCCCACAGTGAAATAGCGCTGCTCTGGGATTTCCCCACCATCGGACAGGGTTCCTATGGTGTGCACATGTCCTGCAACATCAGGGCGGGCATGTCGGAACGGGCAACTGGGCAGATGCTGGAAAAGGGGATACAGAGGGCCGCAGGCGGCACATGCAGTGGCGCAGCTGGGCCACAGTGGGGACTAGGGTGATGCTCAGTTGGCCCATAGGAATGCGTAACCAGTAGAGCCAGACAGCAACTGATGAGGGGCCCAACATGAGCATGAGTGTGTTTCCCAAAGCGTCACAGGGGAAAGTACCCAACAGCAACCCCGAAGGGCACGGAACACTGGCAGGCGGGGCTGGGGGGGGAGCGTGGACATCTATGCAGGCACCCCTACCTCAGAACACGCACCATAGGCAGCCGCCTACCTGTACACTGGACGGCCTGAGACCACAAACCACCAGCTCCACCAGCAGAAGGGCATGTCAGCATGGTTGCTGAGGGATACTGGTGGTGGAGGGGGCAGTGGCAGCTGCCCGGAGCAGACCGTGGCCTAACACTGTGTAGGTGGGTGGCATGCACTGCAACAGACAGGCCCTGTCTGACCAACAGTCATGGTATCACCAGGGAATGTACCATCACTGTGAGAACATGGTGGTGCAGTGCACAGAACCACTGTATTCAGAAGCAGAAGGTCACAGGTTCAAGTCCCAGCTGTGGTTTCCACCAACCCAGTCCTCATATTTTACCCACTGCTAAAACAGGCAGAACCGTTCTTGCAGATGACGTTAACATGCCCAAAACACCAACATTTTACCCTACAGAGCACAGACACCATAAACATGCACATTACCTAGAGCAGAGCCTCCCAAATGCAGTCCTGGAGGGCCAAACACCATTCAGGTTCCATGCTGCCTCTGATAAAGATGCCTGTGCTGCATTTCTATGTGCCACCCCCATGGTATGCAGATGTATCTCATGCATATTCATGAGGGACAGCATGAAAACCCGAACAGTGTTTGGCACCGCAGGACTGGAGTTGGGAACCTCTGCCGTAAAGCAGCAGCCAACAGGGGTAGACACACCCACACCCACAGGTCCCATTATCCCAAGCCTCCTAGAGAGGCAGGACTTTGGGCTCTGTGTGCATCTCCCAATACTAGCACTTGCATACCTTAGTAATACCACCCTAAACCTGGGAATATGGTACACAGCTATCAAAAGGTTGCTATGAGTACTGGCAGATAGCAATTCCTAGGTTAAGTACAATGTTCGGAGTGAGCTGCATCATAGCAACCCTTCTGATGTCTGTGGTGTGTGTGCTTCAGGTCTGGTCTCTGACAGTGTTTACCACCCTCGGGAGTGACCTCCACCAGTATTGCGTACCATATCCATGCCTGCACTGTGCCCAGGACTGGTGTGGTGGCCAGGGCTGCTAAACACCTCTATAGTAGCACAATGCTGGCCTAGGTGTGGGAGTGTGTGTCTGTCTATCCAGTGTGTGGTGGCTGCAAACACCCTCCACAGCCCACACTGCTAGCACTGTTGCCAGTATTGGCCTGCCAATGTGCATAATGAGGAGCAAGGTACTGTGGGAATAGCCTGGATAGAGTGGTCTGGCCTGGCCGCATCTGCACAGGGCATAGGGCAATGGCCGGACATTGTAGTGCCCGGTACCACCTGCACGGACAGGGTGGCCATAGCATGTCCTGCTGGGAGGTCACTCTCACCCTGACTGAGCAGTGACCATGGCATGGCTAGTTTCCCCCATAGTGCTGTATAGTAATTTTCTTATGTGGTATTTATGGGTTTTCTTTTGGGGCCCAATCACTGACTTATCTGCTTGGTGTGTATGCTGATATCCCTGTTCTGGGTACATGCATCTCCTCCAGGACCATGCACTATGGACTAACTGGCGGACTGTCTGCAACTAGTATGTGTCTTGCTGGAACACCGTGCAGCGGCTGGAGGCTTGCTGCTGGAGAATGTCAGATAATGGTGGGGGGCAGCTTCGCATTTCCAGTCCTTCTGTCTGCTCTTGCCTTATGGATGTGTAGTGCTCTGCATTGTCTGCCCTGTAGGGTGTTTGAGCCCGAGTAGGACTGGGGTGATGGTCCCCTCTACTGCCACCATTGCAGGGGGTTGAAAGTGGATCTGTGGGCGGGGGATCCTGTCCCCCACCCTGAGCCCTAGAGGGTGTGTTGGGTGGTGGTATGTAATCTCTCTGGTAACCACAGCAGAATGGGGGTGTGGTGCCGTGCAGTCCACCTGTAGCCAGCCATGTGTTTATTAACAGCTCTAGCCCACTGGTTACTTCACTGCCCATGGAGCCAGAGGTCATAGGTTCACAACCCACAGTGGGGTTCATTGATAGGGCTGTCTTAGGCATTGTCTATTTTTACTGTATATTAGTGCTGCCAGCAGAACCACCCTCAGGGTAGTGTCACCTTAGGGTAGCTCAAAAGGCGCTCTATAGGGTGCGCCTTACAAGTCGCCCTATACGGTGCGCCTTCCACTTCTCCCTATAGGGAGCGCCTAAATATTTCTATCAAATGGTATATAATACATGACCATGTCAGAGAGAACGTCACTATTGGAACATATTGCATAAGACGGGTACAATTTTCCTGACATATGCAAACTGTAACCCACCTGCAGACTGTGGATTAAAATATTATAGTCGGCTTTCAAAGGGTTACACAGGACACCTCAGCCAGCCTTTTTCATTCAGCACACTGGGGAATCAAACCCATGACTCTTGTACCATCAGTCTGTGTAGTAACCATTGTGCTACAGCTCTGTTACTGTCTTTGGGTGTCTGCGCACTGTCTTAGGCGTGCGCGCAGTGGTGCGCGCTGTAGCGATCGTTGCTGCGTGGCACGTAATAATGCGCACAACTGCGCATTATCGGTTACAATGTCCCGCCCATGTCCTTTTTTGGCTTTCCTTCCACTAACGCGGCTCCTAACGCGAATTGCACTAACGCAGTTTAGTAAACATACCCCTATGAATATCATGTATGAAGAGAGACTAACCCTTATATCAAAAAAGCATCAAAAAATGAAAAGTTATCTTTTCTAAAAAATTATATAATATTCTTGAGGGGGATAAAAACATGCAGTGACCGAGTTATGTGCTCTGTATGTGGAGAGTGTAGAATGGCTGCAGCACACCTGTACTTTTTTAATCACATAATGTTTAGTATCATGTAAAAGCAGTTCATCAGATTTATGCTGAGTGAAAACATTGAACAGCAAATTTGCATTAAATTCTGCCAGAAACTTTGAGATTCGTGCAAAGAGACATGACAAGTTACAGCAAGTGTATGGCAATGAATGCATGGGTTTATGACTGGTACAAACATTTCCAAGAGGCTGCCAACGTGTTAACAGTATTGAATGTTCTAGAAAACCATCCACAAGCAGGAATGAAGACAAAGTTGAAGCAGTGCATGCACTCAAATCATTGACTATAGAACTTGCTGAGAACATGGACATCAGTTTTGGGTTGGTGCAGTCTATTCTTAGTGTTGATTGGGTATCTGCAAAATTCATGAAACTCCTGACCAAAAAGATGAATTGTTGGAATGCATCAAAAATGACTCAGATTTCATCAAAAAGATTATTACTGGTGATGAATCATAGGTTTATGGTTATGACCTGGAAACTGAGGCTCAGTCCTCACAATGGTAGATTCCAGACTCTCTCTGACCAAAGAAAGCCCGTCAGGTGAGCAGCAATGTCAAGGTCATGCTCACAGTTTTCTTTGATTACCAGGGTATTGTTCATCATGAGAATGCTCCAAAAGACCATACCATCAATAAGGAATACTACAGTACGTCCACGTTCTGACTCATTTGATGGAGCAGTTTATCATAAGAGGCCAGAGTTGCACAGGAATGGTGAATAGTTACTTCATCACGATAATGCCCCAGCTGACGCATCACATCTTGTACAGCAGTTTTTCGCCAAACACTAAGGGGTATGTTTACTAAACCGTCTTAACATCACAACGGTGGTATTATCGCGCGATACGTTACGTTACGCGATAACGCGGCTGCGGCGTTAAGGCACACTAACGCTGTGAAATCCGGCTCTGAAGGGTGGAGTGAGACTTCCCAGAGGGCGGAGAGAAGGGGTCAATGGGCAGAGAGTGGGAGGGGAGAGGCTCCAGGAACACTAAAGCTGTGAAATCTGGGTCTGAACACTAACACCAGTGAAACCCTCACCTTAAGGCACATTTGCAGGAAAGAGAAACTATTTCAGTCAGCAATGTACAGCAAAGCCAGGGAAACCCAAAAACGTGATAGTAGTGATACATGTGCACGGAACAAAAAGGCAAATAAACACAGAAAATGACCTTAACCACATTTAAAATTCCAAAAACCAAGCTGGCCAAAAGTGATATTAATGATAAACATAAAGCAACACCACTGACAAAGCTCAAAAAATAAGATATCATGTTTGGAAGGGTCTATTCTCTGTCCCCCTACAAAGTGAAGGATCCCACATTGAAATAGTGCTGATCAGGGATTATTCAAGTCTATATTGGGCAGATTTGTTATGGCATGCACATGTGCAGCAACAACAGAGTGGGCATGTAGGAAAGGGCAACTGTACTGATGCTGCAAATCGGATATAGAGGGCTGCAGGTGGCACATGCTGTGGTCCAGCTGGGGCACAGTGCGTGTTAGGCAGATGCCTAGGTGGCACATAGGGATGCCAAAACTGTTAAGCAGTAAGACAGAAACTGATGAGGGTCCAACATGGGCATGAGTGTGTGTCCCACAGTGTCACAGGGGAGATTATCCAGCAGGTACCCCCAAGGGCACATAACATTTGCAGGTGGTGCCGGGGGGGAAGTGCGCATGTCCATGTACCCGAGAACCCACACCATAGGCAGCTGCCCACCAGCATACTGGATGGACTGCGCACCATCAGTACCACCGGCATAATGGCATGGTAGCATGTTGGCGGAGGGGTGCTGGTGGCAGAGGGGGCTGTGGCATCTGCCCACAGCAGACCATGGCCTAGCCCCATGTAGGTGGGTGCCCTGCACTGCAACAGACAGGGTCTGTCTGACGAGCAATCATGG
Organism: Ichthyophis bannanicus; assembly: GCA_033557465.1. Classification (NCBI taxonomy): domain Eukaryota; kingdom Metazoa; phylum Chordata; class Amphibia; order Gymnophiona; family Ichthyophiidae; genus Ichthyophis; species Ichthyophis bannanicus. The sequence continues at coordinate 444,547,947 of CM066032.1, forward strand.
TATCCCCAGAGAGTGAACTGTCCCTGTGGCAACACTGTGGTGCAATACACACAGCCAGTGTGTACAGGAGCAGAAGGTCACAAGTTCAAGTCCCAGTTGTGGCTCCTGCAAACCCTTTCCTCATATTTTACCAAGTACTAAACCGTGGTAATTAAGACGGAACCTTTATTGCAGATAACATAAACATGCCTGAAACGCCTATATTTCACCCTACAGAGCACAGACACCATAAACATGTGCAATTCCTAGAGCAGAGTTTCCCAACTGTAGTCCTGGAGGGCCAAACACCATTCAGGTGTTATGCTTTCTCTAATACATATGCCTGTGCTGCATTTTATGTGCCACCCCCATGATATGCAAATGTATCTCATGCATATTCATTAGGGACAGCATGGAAATCCAAACAGTGTTTGGCCCACCAGGACCGGAGTTGGGAACCTCTGCCCTGGAGCAGTGACCAACAGGGGCATAAACACCCACACCCACAAGCTCCACTATCCAAAGCCTCATGGAGAGTCAGGCTGTTGGGCCCTGCGTGCAGCAGCATCTCCCAAGACTAGCACTTGCATACCTTAGCAATGCAGCCCTAAACTTGGGAATACGTTACACATATATCAAAAGGTTGCTATGATTAATGGCAGATAACAATTCCTAAGTTTAGCATAATTTGCTGATAGAGCTGCATCATAGCAACCTTTCTGATATCTGTGGAGTGTGTTTCAGTTTTGGTTTCTGACAGCGTTTACCACCCCGGGGAGAGACCCCAACAGTATTGCGTACCATAGCCATGCCTACACTGTGCCCAGGACTGGTGTGGTGGCCACGGCTGCCAAAAGCCTCTATATTTGCACAATGCTGGCATAGGTGTGGGAGTGTGTGTCTGTCTATCCAGTGTGTTGTGGCTGCCTACACCTTACTCAGCCCACACTACCTGTACTGTTTCCAGTGTTAGCCTGCCAATGTGCATAATGAGGAGCAAGGTACTGTGGATTTGGCCCGGACAGGGTGGCCTGGGCAGGATGCATCTGCACAGGGCATAGGGCAATGGCTGGGACATTGTAGTGCCTGGCCACCAACTGCATGGTCAGGGTGGCCACAGCATGTCCTGCTGGGAGGTCACTCTTACCCTGACTGAGCAGTGACCACGGCATGGCTAGGTTCCCCCATAGTGCTATATAGTATTTCTTCCAAGCGATATTTATGGGTTTTCTTTTCTGGGGCCCAATTGCTGACTTATCTGCTTGGTGTGTGTGCTCACATCTTCTCCAGGAACATGCACTATGGACTAACTAGCAGATTGCAGTTAGTATGTGTATGGCTGGACCACCTTGCAGGGTGCAGTGGCTAGAGACTCACTGTGCTTGCTGCTGGAGAATGTCATATAGTGGTGGGGGCAGCTGTACATTTCCAGGCCTACTGTCTGTCTGCCAGCCATTGCCTTATGGATGCATACAGATCTGCATTGACTGCCTTGTAGGGTGCCTGTTCCCAAGCAGGAACTGGAGTTGATGGTCCCCTCTACTGCCACCATTGCAGGGATGTAGAATGTGGATCTGCTGGTGGGAGATCCTGTCCCCACCCGGAGCGCCAGAGGGTGGGTTGGGCGGTGCTAAATATCCACCTATGGGCCCAAACACCCCCCCTTCATTTAAAATCATGCAACCATGGCACCCACCCAGGATATGAACTATTCTGGGTGCTTCACAGTCCACAAGGGCTAAACGTGACTGGGAAATACAGATGGACACAGATGTATCCTAGCTATGTCTGCAAGGACCATCTATCACACACTGGCACTGATGGTGACCTACAGCATAGTTTATCTCAGCTAAGCCAGGTGCTGCGGACCTGATGCTGGGCGCCCCACCTCACCCTCAGGGTGAGCACAGTACCCCCACAGTGTGTTGGTCTGTAGCTACTCTGTGCCAGTAACACACACAGTCAGTTCCCCCTACCAGACCGAGGTGCTGTGGGGGTGCATACCCCATCTTGTGATCATCTGTAGACTGCTGATCTGCATGTGCAGTGCATCATGGGTACGGGTGGGTTAACCCTATCCTGGTAACCACAGCAGACAGTTTGTGTGGTGACCTTCAGTCCTTCTGTAGCCAGCCAGAGGTTTATTAGCAGCTATAGAGATGTAGCCCTCTGGTTACTTCACTGACTGTGGAGGCAGAGGTCATGGGTTTGATCCCACAGTGGTGTTATTTGATAGGGCTCTCTGAGGCATTTCCTTTTTTAATTTAAATTAGTACTGCCAGCAAAAACACCCTCACAGTGCTATAACCTTAAGGTACCTCATAAGGCGCCCTATAAAGCGCCCTATAAAGTGCCCTATAAGGCACCTTATAAGGCGCCATATAGGGAACACTATAAGGTTCCTTGGCGGAGAGTGCACTTTATAATGTGCCCTCTGGAGTGCCTTATAGGGCACCTTATGCAGCACCTTAGGTTACGGCACTGTGAGGGTGTGTTTTCTGGCAGCACTAATTTAAATTAAAAAAGAAAATGCCTCAGACAGCACTGATTTAAAGTAAAGGGCAATGTCTCAGTTAGCCTTACTCATTAAGCCCACTGGGGATCAAACTCATGACCCCTGTTTCATCAATCAATGTATTAACTATTGTGCTATACCTCTGTTGTTGTGTTTGCAGGGCAGCGCGCCTAATTAAGGCTAACATGCATTAACGTGCCACGGCTCCCTCTATCACGCGATAACGGACTTTATCGCACGCTAACCCGAAATGCTATCTTAAGACCGGAATGCCCACTACCTTATATGGCATTCTTCACAATAAGACTGCAACTAATGCCGGTAACATTAAGACGGTTTAGTAAACATACCCCTAAATCTAGCAAGTCCGTCTGCCTCCATGCTCACCTGGCCTTACACCCTGTAATTTATTTTCTTATTTCCAAAACTGAAATTACCACCGAAAGGAAGGAGATTAAATGACTTGAAGATCATTAAACAAAATTTGACACAGCAGCTTCACAGGATAACGAAAGAGGCATTTCAAAATTCTTTCCAGCAGTGGCAGGAATGCAGGAAGAAGAGTGTTTTATTAGGAGAGCACTACTTTGAAAAAGACTGAGTGAAACAACTGTCACTGTTATACTTCTTGTGTTATTGTAGACACCTCGTAATGCCTCTATATTATTCCATGATGTGACCATATCTTGAATATTGTGGAACTAGAAAAAGTACAGAGAATAATAAAGGGAATGGGAAGGCACCCCTATAAGGAAAGTTTTAAAAGGTTAGAACTCTTCAGCTTGGAAAAGAGATGGCTGAGGGGAGATATGATAGAGGTCTATAAAATAATGAGTGGAGTGAAACAGGTAAATGTAGATCGGTTGTTTACTCCTTCAAGAAGTAGAAAGACTAGGCAACATGCAATGAAGCTACAATGTAGCACATTTAAGACTAATTGGAGAATTTTTTTTTGCACAACACATAATCAAACTCTGAAGTTTGTTGCTGGAAGTTGTAAAAAAGCTGTTAGTTCAGCTGGGTTTAAAAAAGGTTTAGATGAGTTCCTGGAGGCAAAGCCTATAAACCATGTATTACTAAAGTGCACTGGGAAAATCCACTGCTTACTCCTGAGTTAAGCAGCATAGAATCTATCTACTTTTTGGGAACCTGACAGCTGCTTGTGACCTAGATTGGTCACTGTTGAAACAGGATACTGGTCTTGATAGGACTTTGGTCTAACCAAGTATGCCATATCATATATTCTTACGCTCATCAAACCATGACTATCTATATGTTCATTAATTTTGTTCTTTATAATGGTTTCTACCAGTTGCCCAGTACTGACATCCAGCTCACTAGTCTGTAGTTTCCTGGATCACCCCTGGAACTCTCTAAAAATTGCTGCTACACTGGCCACTCTCCAATCTTCAGGTAATACAGATGATTTTAATGATAGCTCACAAATTACCATTTTTGAGTTCTTTCAGAACTCTGAGATATATACCATCCTATTGAGGTGATCGGCCACCCCTCAGTTTATCAAAATGCTATATTATGGGGTATGTTTACTAAACTGCGGTGATGTCACCCGCGTTAGGTTCTGCGGTAAAGGTACAGATGCCAATATAAAGGCGTGGGTGGTGCATCGTTACAGCAAACCGTATCAGCTAACGCATGTTACAAGGCTCCTTAGACTAACGCGCGTTACAAGGTGTCTATAAGGCACATTACAAGGTGCATTGTAAGGCGCCGTAAAAGGTGCCTTGTAAGGTGCCTTATAAGGCGCCCTGTAAGGTGCATTATAAGGTGCCTTGTAAGGTGCCTTGTAAGGCGCCTTATAAGGCGCCATGTAAGGCTCGTTCTAAGGTGTCTTGTAAGGCGCCTTATAAGGTGCATTATAAGGTGCCTTGTAAGGTGCCTTGTTTATTTATTTATTTAACAGTTTTTATATACCGACTTTCTACAAATCAAGATGGTTTACAGGGAACATAACAACAGTATTTTTCAACTGAATACATTGTAACATTAGAACATTAGAACACAGTGTAACTGATAAACAAGGAACTTACTCATTACGGGAGCTTAAGAACTATTTGCATGGCTGCTTAGGGACTATTTACATGGATATATAATTATAGAGGAGGTTAGGGGGAGCTTATGTAAGTAGGGAGAAGTGTTCCTGGAAGAGATGAGTTTTCAATTTCTTCCGGAATTCAGAGTGATTGGGACAGTTCCTTAGTTCATGTGGTAAGGTATTCCAGATAGATGGGGCGTAAAGGGAGAATGCCCGATTGCATGTAGTTTGGCTGTATTTTCTCTTAAATGATGGGATGGATAGAAGGTTTTTGGTAGAGGTGCGGCATGCTCTGCTGTTGGAATTGGATAGGAGTGAGGAGAGGCAGGGAGCGGATTCATTTGAAATGATTTTGTGAATGAGGGTGATTGCTTTGAATTTAGTTCTGGACTGAATGGGGAGCCAGTGTAAATCAAGGAGGATTGGGGTTATGTGTGAGCACCTGAGGTTATTCGTGATGAGCCGGGCTACTGTGTTCTGTGCCATTTGGATAGGATGTAGGCTGCTTTTAGGAAGGCCATGATAGATGAGATTGCAGTAATCAAGGGTTGGGATGGTGAGAGCCTGGCAGACAGTACGGAAGGAGTCTGGGTTTAGAAGCGGCTGGAGGTTTCGAGGAGTACGTAGTTTCATGTATATTGTGTTAATAGTTTTTTTTCAATCTTTTCATGGAATGTAAGGTTCTGATCAAGGATAAGACCAAGATATTTCACTTGGCTTTTTATGGTAAGGGTGATATCTCCAAGTGTAAGGGTAGGAGGTGGGGTATAAGAAGCATTGGTGTATACTTGAAGTGCTTCAGTTTTTGATTGATTGATTATGAGGTTATGATTTGAAAGCCAAGTCTTCAGGTTTGTGATGCATTCAGTTAGGTTTGAAAAGTTAGGGTTTGTTAAATTGAAAGGGGTATAACACATAATGTCGTCTGCATATAATTGGTAATAGATTCCATGGTTTTGAAAAATTTTACAGACTGGTTGAAGGAATATGTTAAATAAAAGCGCAGATAAGCTGAAGTCTTGGGGAACTCCCTGTTTTAGGATGAATGGGAGGGATATGTCATTGCCTATACGGACCTGTTGAGTTCTATTTTCTAGATAAGAGTGGAACCATTTTAGTGTTGTATCCCTCAATCCTATTTCATAGAGTCTATCTAGAAGTTGGTGGTGAGGAAGGGAATCAAAAGCTGAGGATAGGTCGAGAAATATAAGGAGGCATCCTTGGGTGGGATTCTGGGTAAACTGGTACAGTGAGTCTAAGAGAGAGGCAAAGAGGGTTTCCACTCCATGGTACTTTTTGAAGCCATGTTGGAGTAAGTCGAGAAGAGAGTGTTCATCTATAAAGTTTTGAAGCTGATTTTGTACTAGCTTTTCTGCTATTTTAGCAAGGAAGGGGATACTAGAGATAGGTCTGTAGGAGGTAGGGGAGGTAGGGTCAAGTTTTGATCCTTTTAGGATGGGATGGATAGAGGCACGTTTTAGGGGCGCTGGTACAGAGCCAGTCTGGAGGGAAGATTGTACAATTTGGAGTATGTAAGGGCTAATAGAGGTATTAGTGGTCTTAAGCCAAGATACAGGGCAAGGGTCCAGGGCAGAGGTTGAGGCATTTAGATCTTTGATGGTGTTGGATATGTCTTTCAGGGTAAGGGGTTCAAAGTCGTTCCAGGTAATTGAGGAGGTGGGAGTGGGAGGTCGGGCACTATGATCATGTATTGGTTAGGGGATAGTTGTGGAAGAGGGTGGGGGAATTTTGAGATAAGATGGTTGGCTATGGTTTGAGAGGTTATCTTAGGAGTCGAGTCCTGGGGTTGGGGTTCCATTATTAAAGAATTAGCGATAGAAAAGAGCCTTACAAGGCACCTTACAAGGCACCTTATAATGTAAGGTGCATTATAAGGTGCCTTGTAAGGTGCCTCATAAGGTGCCCTATAGGACTCCTTAGGCTAAGCACCGCATTAGGCACCCCTGGACAAGGCACTGTAGAAGGCACCCTGGGATATGGAACCGTAGGTTAAGGTGGCCCAACAAGGTTATGGTGCCCTAGGTTAGTGTGCCCTAAGGGCTGCAAGGTGCCACAGGATGACATGCATGACCTGTGAGGAACAGAGACAGATGTAGCCCTAACACTAGATAGAGCACTCAGGAAAGGCAATGAACAGGTGAATGAAGAAGGGAGAGCTGGGAGCCGCTGGACCCGCCATATCTGCGGGCATCCCATGTGGCTGCCAGTACTGATGACAAATATGGTGGGGGCAACTGTACCACAGCACAGGGTGTTGGCAATGTAAAGTACTGGAAAGACAGTTGGTGGCAGAAGATGGGAATACGTGTCCCCCAGTGGAGATGGAGGTGGCAGGATAGTTACAATGATGGGTGGACAGAGGAGTGGTGGTGCCATGCAGATCAGGCACAGGCAAGGCAAGCACGATGAGGTGCAATGCAGGAAAGGGTAGCGGTGCAGGACATGGGGTGGCAGCCTGCACAGGCAGATTGGACTCTACACAGCTGACAGACACAGATAGACAGACCGAGGGAATGTTGGAAATTGTGGTGAGGGTATTATGGGCTGGCAGCACAGATCTGCAAAATATGACTGTTACAGGAATGCACACTATTTGAGTAACACAGGCATGAGAGGAGGGAAAAATGAGGAATTGAACCCATGAACACTGCCAAGAATGGCATTGTATTAACCAATAGGCTATACCTCTGTGGTGTATATCACAGCAATGGCTGGGTAAAGAAAGACTGCATGTCACCGCACAAACTGTCTGCTCTGAGTGCCAGGATAGGGTAACCCCACCAATACCCATGATGCAATGCACATGCTGAATAGCTGTCTACAGCTGATCACCAAATGGGGTCTGCACCTCTCCAGTACCTAAGCTTGGAAAGATGAACTGACAGTGCATGATACTGGCACAGTGTAGCTACAGACCATGCCATTGTGCAGGTTCTGTGTTCACCCTGAGGGATAGGATGGGTGCCCAGCACTAGGTCCGCAGTACATGTGGTGCTATAGATAGGTTCTGCTGTACATCCCCATCACTACCAGTGTATGACAGGTATTCTTTGCAGTGCATCTGTAAGACGTCTCTGGGACCAGACACCACACAGATTAGTGTGTATCCCATACTAGGGTCTGGCTGATATGGGCACCTGTTATCAAGGCATAGGGGTTTCTAGACCTGCATGAGGTTTGAGTAGCAGTGCCATTATAAGGTCAAAGTGGTATACACTACATACCCCAAAGGACCCACAATCACCTATTTTTGTAGGTAAGGGACAGGTGCCCCATAAACGTTGAAGCATCTCCATTCTGCTGGTATAAGACAGCCCTCCAGGGTTGATGGGCCAGAGCCATACCTGTGATTGGGGCAGTGGCAGATGAACAGCAATGCTGGGGTTAGGTCTGGTAAACCCCAATTGCCTCACACCACTATCTGCCAGTCACCAGCAGACAGCACCTTATAGGTGTTCTAACCATGCACAGTCTACCTGCAGATAATCCACTAGCCAGTCCATATTGCATGCTCACAGAAAACCTATGTGCACCAAGCAGGCATCTCAGTGCTTGAGGCTCCAACACTAGAAACGCACAAGTATCACTGGAGGCAGATAGTGTAGAGTGCTATGTGGGAACCTAGACATGCCATGGTCACTATAAGGTTCACGCAAGCTTGTGATGTTCCTTGCGAATTTCGAGGAGTTAATAAATTATCTCGGTTGTAATATAATTCTTGTTTATATGCTGACGCAGTTGCTCGGAAGTGCAAGAGTTCAAAATCCAGGCAAGAATCTTAAAAGATAAATTTCGTGCACGAGGTTATCCAGAACATACAATAGAGTCAGCGTATAAACGAGCATTATATTACAACCGAGATAATTTATTAACTCCTCGAAGTTCACAAGGAACATCACAAGCTTGTGTGAACCTTATTACTAAATACTCACCGTACAGCCATAATTGCGGACAGACCTAATTTATTAACTGCTCGGAAGTGCAAGAGTTCAAAATCCAGGCAAGAATCTTAAAAGATAAATTTCGTGCACGAGGTTATCCAGAACATAGAATAGAGTCAGCGTATAAACGAGCATTATATTACAACTGAGATAATTTATTAACTCCTCGAAGTTCGCAAGGAACATCACAAGCTTGTGTGAACCTTATTACTAAATACTTACCGTACAGCCATAATTGCGGACAGACCTAATTTATTAACTGCTCGGAAGTGCAAGAGTTCAAAATCCAGGCAAGAATCTTAAAAGATAAATTTCGTGCACGAGGTTATCCAGAACATAGAATAGAGTCAGCGTATAAACGAGCATTATATTACAACTGAGATAATTTATTAACTCCTCGAAGTTCACAAGGAACATCACAAGCTTGCGTGAACCTTATTACTAAATACTCACCGTACAGCCATAATGTAATAAAAATATTAAAGAAACATGAGAACGTGTTGCATAGTATACCGGGCTTAGAAAACTACTATGCCCAATGTGTCTGGCAGAGGCAACGAAACATGAAAGAACTTCTTAGTCCTATTGTTCTCCGTTCAGAGCCAGCGAGTCTGATACCAACACAAACCGGACATCGTAAGTGTGGCTCTTGTGATATTTGTCCTTCAACATTAGAACTGGAGATTTTTGAATATAGGACGAAAAAATTCCGTTTAAGACATTCAACGTCATGCGGCTCTACTCATGTAGTATACTGTATTTTGTGCCCCTGCCATTTAGCATACATTGGCAAAACCATACGCCCGTTTCGAGTGCGTATGCGAGAGCACAGGAGTAAACTCAAATGTGGTTACACACAGGCTCCTATAGTCCAACATTGTTTGGATTTTAAACACAATTTTGATTCTCTGAAGTGTTTTTGCATAGATTTCATAGAGCGAGGATTGGAGGGTAAATCGAGAGATCTTACATTGGTACGAAAAGAACAGAAATGGATTTTTGAGGCAGCTACAGTGTATCCAACAGGGTTGAATTCGCAAATAAAGTGGAGTGCATGTTATTAGCCAATCGAATCTCAGGGTAGCATCACATGTCAATTCTTTTGGCCCTTTAAATGCTCCCAGTGGAACCTAGTCCGCAAGCATGGCATCTTTTGATGAAAACTGTAACAGCCGACACGGGGTGAGTCACACTCATTGTTACATTGAGATTAGTGATTAATATAAGATGAATTACAAGATAAATTCCGGTTTGTTTCAATATTATAGATTTCTAATGAGGATTGATACCGAGTTGGAGCAGAGTTGATGAGTATCCCCTGAAGAAACGTTTGACTGTGAAACGCTACGGCGCCATTACTCAGGTGTTGGGAGAAAAGCTCATCACGTTTCAGATAAGCATCCTCAGATTAATGCTACACATATAATATTGAATTTATAAATATGAGCATTAAAACTTCCGTTTTAGCTTCAATGAAAAATTAAGCAACCAAGAAGGGTCATTGATGTGAGGTTTTGGGCGCTGTTCCCACATGAACATGTGTGTTCAGTAAGTCGCCCCATTCTGATTCTGAGACCCAGTTGCATAGTAACAAGAAGCTAAGGATGGGTTACAATATAAGGAGTTACATATTATAGATCATCTTAAGGGTAAAGAGTAGAGCTGAACTATATATTTAACTGGACAGTTTATACAACTCTGAGAAGTGACATCACGTTCTACTTGTTTGGGGTAAAATATAGGGACATGCTCTGCAGGAACCACAGCTGGGACTTGAATCTGTGATCATCGGCTTCTGGACACACTGGCTGGGTGTACTGTACCACACTGTTGCCACAGATGCATGGTAGTCCCTGGGGCTACCTGTACTTTTCCTCAGCCAGACCTTATATGTTGCACTGCATACCACGTACTGGTACAGGGCATGGCCTAGGTCCACTGCAGGCAGGTGCCACTGCCCCCTCCAGCAAGGGAACATCCCCCTGCCATGCTGACATGACCATATGCTGTCAGTGCTGGTAGTGCGCAGTCCCAGGCCATCCACTGTGTGGATAGGTGGTCGCCTAGGGAGCGGGGTCTGGGGCAGGGGCATACATGAGCACCTCACATACCACCCATCACCGCCTACCAATAGTATGTTCCTTCCATTTCGGGGAGGGTTGGCTTGGGGATGTTAGGTCAGTGCCCTGGCAACTGTTAGCTCGGGTTGACCAGGTAGATGTCGGTGGATTGTGTTTGGCCTTTGTCAGCTGCTGTCATGCTGATTTCCAGTTTCTATGTTCCTATGTGCCACCTAGGTGCCCGCCTAGTCCACCCTGTGCCCCAGCTGCCAGCGCTACATGCCCCGCCTGCAGCCCCCTATGCCCATTTGCACCATCGCCATAGTGGCCTTTCATACTTGGGCACTTTGCTGTTGCTGAAAATGGAGCACTACTATCACATTTCTTGGGCTCCCTGCCTGTGCTGTACATTGCTGACACTGAAATTGTTTGTCTCTCCTGCAAATGTGCATCTAATGGCAGGTTTTCATTCGCAATAGGATTCAGCCCTTCAGTTCAGCGTGTTATTGTGCAGGGAGCCTCTCCCCGCCCACTCCCCTCCCATTGACCCTTTCTCTCCGCCCTTCCTCCACCCTCTGCGGTGTTTACCGCGGCCGGGAACGTTAACGATCATTAGGTAAAATTAACACATGTTAACGTTACATACCACGCATTAACATTACCTAACAAACGTTAACGTTACCTAACGCGCGGTCTGTAACGTTACCGCAGTTTAGTAAACATACCCCTATATCTTCCAGGTTTATCAAGATTTGTTCCAAACTCCTCTGATATATCACCTTTAAATATCATTTTTGGCATCAGTGACTTCCTTACATCGTCTTCAGTAAAGAATGAAGCAAAGAAATTATTCAATCTCTCTGCTATAACCTTGTCTTCCCATACTGCCCCTTTTACCTCTCTGTCATCTAATGGTCCATCTGATTCTCACAGGTTTGTTGCTACAAATGTACTTGAAATTTTTTATTGTGAGTTTTATTTCTTCTATGGTAAGCTTCTTTTCAGATTCTCTCTTGGCCTGCCTTATCAATGCCTTGCATCTAACTTGCCAGTGCTTATGATGTTTCTTGTTTTTGTCATGTGGCTTCTTTTTCCATTTTATGAAAGATGCTTTTTTGGCTAAAACAGCCTCTCTGACCTCACTTTTAAACTATGCTAGCAATTTTTTGTCCTTCCTTCCACCTTTCTTCTTAAAGCATGGAATATATCTGGCCTGGGCTTCCAAGATAGTAATTTTAAACAATGCCCAGGCTTGATGTAAACCTTTAATCTTTGCAGCTGCTCCTTTTAGTTTTTTCTTAACTATTTTTTTCATTTCATCAGTCTCCCTATTGAATGTTAAATGCTAGCATTATGGATGTCCTTGCTGTCCTCCCTTCATTTATGAAATGAAATGTAGTTAAAACATAATCATCTCAAGCTTAATGCATTGAAAACCTCTGCCACCTGGCTCATTGGCTCCTCCATTGCTCTATCTCTCGCTCCACTTCTTGACAACACCCCTATTGCCTTGATACCTTTCTTCAAATACCTCAGGGTCATATTGAATAGCATTCTTACTTTCAAACATCACATTAGTTCTGTGGTAAAATGCTCCTTCTTCACCCTTCACCAAATCAGAGCTATTTGTCCTTTCCTTTCCACATCAGTCCTAACCATATTGCTCATATCCCTGGTCTTATCCCATCTGGATCTACGCCGGCCTCCTTAATAACCAACTCCATTGCCTTCAGACTGTTCAGAACACAGCTGTATGATTACTGGCCCATGCTTCCAAGTTTGACCATATCACGCCTCTGCTTATCCATTTTCATTGGCTTCTCATACAATTCCATTTTCAATTCAAGATCCTTACAGAGGTTCACAAGACTTTATAGTCTGGAATACCTCCCTACCTTTCATCTTGCATTATTCCCCAAGCCCCTTCGTAACTTCTGTGCTCCATCCATGGTAATCATCTTTATCGTCCCCCTGCATCTTGTGCTCGGTACAAATCTACTTGCTTTCTATTTCCTCGGCTGTAGCCTATGGAATTCATTACCATCCCACGTTTGTCTTGAACTATTCTATACCAGATTTAAATCACTCCTCAAAGCTCACTTATTCTGTCTGGCTTTCAAATTAGGTCCTTAGTGATATAGGCTCCTGCCTCCCCCACCATGCCCTTGATCCCATGTATATACCCTTCTACGACCCACCCTTTCCCTTTCCTCATGTTCCGCTATTGTATGCTCTGTATGTTAATTCTCTTTCCTACTTTATTGAGCTCCTTTCTTTTCTAATTTTAATGTTCTTTTCTCCTTTTAATTTAATGTATACTGCTCTGCTGTCTCAAGTAAATTTTAATAAACCATAAACCATGTCATGATCACTATTGCTGAGTGACCCCAACACTGTTATTTCTCGCACTAAGGGGTATGTTTACTAAACCGCATTAGCGAAGTAGTGGCTACGTTAACGCGAGTTAGGTATTGTTAACGTGTGTTAAGGGTAACTAACGCGCATTAACATCACCGTCTGCAGTAATTCCCGCAGAGGGCGGAGAGAGGGCGGAGAGAAGGGGTCAATGGGTGGGGAATGGGCGGGGAGAAGCTCCTGCAGCACTAACGCTGGGTATTGAAGGGCTGAACATTACCGGGACTGAAAACCTGTCATTTGATGCACATTTGCAGGAGGGTGAAACCATCTAAACATCAGCAATGTATAACATAGGCAGGGAGCCCAAGAAACGTGATAGTAGTGATCCATTTGCAGCAACAGCATAGTGCCCAAGTATGAAAGGCCACTATGGCGATGGTGCAAATGGGGCATAGGGGCCGCAGGTGGGACATGTAGTGAGGGCAGCTGGGGCACAGGGTGGACTAGGCCGTCACCTAGGTGGCACGTAGGAATGGAGAAACTGGAAATCAGCAGGACAGCAGCTGACCAAGGCCAAACACAATCCACCTACATCTACCTGGTCCACCCTAGCCAATAGTTGCTAGGGCACTGACCTGACATCCCCCCAGTCATCTCACCCCTATGTGGAAGGGACATAGTATTGGTAGGCGGTGATGGGGGGGATGTGTAGATGTCCATGTATGCCTCCCCACCCCAGACCCCACTCTCTAGGTGACCGCCTACCTGCACAGTGGATGGCCTGGGACTGCGCACTTCCAACACCAACAGCTATATGGCCAAGCAGCATGGCAGGATGGCATGTGTTGGTGCTGGAGGGGCAGAGGCACCTGCCTGCAGTGCACCCAGGCCATGCTGTATACCAGTACGTGGTGTGCAGTGCAACAGAAGAGGTCTGGCTGAGGAGGAATAAAGGTAGCCCCAGGGACTGCTAGGCTTATGTGGCAACAGTGTGATGCAGTACACACAGCCAGTGTGTCCCTGGAGCAGAGGGTCACAGGCTCAGGTCCCAGCTGTGGATCCTGCAGAGCATGTCCCTATATTTTACCCTACAATGCAGATATACCATCAACATGTGTGATCCCCAAAGCAGCGGCCAACAGGGGTACAAACACAGGCTCCACTATCCAAAGCTCCATGCAGAGTCCGGCTGTTGGTCCCAGCATGGAGCAGCAGTCACCACCAGAGAACTACCACTACCTCCTGCACAGTCTGGCAATGTTGGCACTGTGATCAGGACTAGTGTGGCAGGCAGGGCTGCCAACCACCCCTATCTTTGCACAATGCTGCAATAGGAGTGTGTGTGTGTGTGTTTATGTCTATCCATTGTTTTGTGGCTGCCTACATCTCACTGGGCCCACAATGTCCCACTATTACCAGCGTTAGCCTGCAAATGTGCATAATGAGGAGCAAGGTATTGTGGGTATGGCCCGGGCAGGGTGGACTGGGCAGGATGCATCAACAGAGGCTGTGGGGCAATGTCCAGAACATTGTAGTGCCCAACCACCACCTGCATGGAGAAGGTGGCCACAGCATGTCTTGCTGTTAGGGCACTCTCACACTGACCAAACAGTGACCATGGCATGGCTAGGTTCCCACATAGTGCTACATAGCACCTGTTTCAAGTGATATATGTGTGTTCTTTGTCCTGGAGGGCTAATCATTGGGGCACCTGTTAGGTGCCTGTCCTATGCATCCCAGGTCTGGGTGTGCCTGTTTCTACTGTGAGCATGCAGGATAGACTGGCTAGCAGAGTGTCTGTGGTAAGTTCATGCATGGCTGGGATACCTGGCATGGTGCAGCAGATACAGTCTGACTGTGGAACATATTTGTATTGTGCTGGTTTGGGACAGTGGTAACAGACATATGTGGAGCCAACATAGGTTGTGGGTTTGGGTCCCACAAGTTCCTTTTTCTTTCATTTGTTCTGCTCTCCTTACCATACAATGGCTCTGGCTTTGTCCCTTCTCCACACACCCTTCCTTATCTTCACTGTACACTGCAATGTCCCCTCCATGTAGCCTATGCTAGCTGTTACATATGCTCCCTTTCTTTGGGTTGTCTGGGTGGGCAGGTGCCTCAGTGGTTTGGTATTGGTGTCAGTAAGCTGTGTTTGGGCTCCTCAGTATACTGGTTTGATTCCCTCTTACTCCTTTTTGGATTCCTTGCCCATGTTGCCCTTATACACACACCATTCACACAGCTGGCCCTTCAGACTGAACCCTGATGCCCTTTCCATTACCGTTGTTTATATCTCTGCATGCTGTGTTCACTGCATAGCATTTTATGGTGTGTGTGCATGTGTTAACTGTGGCTCACGTCCCCATTACAGACTGCGATATCAGCTGCCTGTGGTCTATGGCCTTACACCTACGTCTCCGTTTCTCATGTGGTACCATGTCTGCATATCCCTCAGCGTGTCTTCTACTGTCAGCACGCCTTAGATTACAACCCCTTCGGACGTGCTACTGCTTCACATCGGCTGTGGTGTTCACGCACGGTGGGTCCATGGCGCACTGTAATGTGTGTTACGTGCCTTGTAATGCGCGTTACCTGACACAGCTTGCTTTACTGATGCACTGCCCACTCCTTTATATGGGCATCTGTAACATTACCGGGGAAGTTAACGTGAGTAACATTACCGGAGTTTAGTAAACATACCCCTAAATCTTGCATTCTACTAAGGACTAGGTCTGAAATAGCTTCCCCTATTTTCAGTTCCTGAACCAGCTGCTTCATGAAGCAATCATTTATTTCATCTATATATTTTTATCTCCCTGGCATGTCCTGATGTGACGTTGACCAAGTTAAGACCAGTGCAATTGAAATTGCCCATTATTATTGTGTTGTAACTTTTGTTGCTTCCATAATTTCTTTAGCTTTTCATCATCCATCTGTTCATTCTGGCCAAGCAGACGGTAGTACACCCCCACTGCCATCGCCTTTTCCTTTTTACATGGAATTTCTATCCACAGAGATTCTATAGTGTATTTTGTTTCCTGCAAAATGTTTATCCTGTTTAACTCAATGCTCTTTAACCACTCACCAATTTGATTTACCCTATCATTGTGATATAATTTGTACCCTGGTATCACAGTGTCCCATTGAATGTCCTCTTTTCAGCAGGTCTCTAAGATGCTAATTATATATAACGTTTCATTCAGTACTATGTATTCTCCCATGTTATTTTTTAGACTTCTAGCATTTGCATATAAGCACTACAAAGTTTGCATTTTGTTCATACTAATCTAGCTATCCATTAACATTTATGTTCTATGATACATTTTTTGCATGAATACATTTCTGAGGAATATCATTTCCTGATTCCCCCACCCCCCTTTTTTTCCGGCTCATTCTTTCTTTCCCCTCTCTCAAGTCTGCCTGGGTCATAGGTTGTTCAGTTTCACGCTGACCAGTGTCAGCCCCGGAGTTTGTCCAAGGTGTTGGTGCCCTAGGCAAACCTTAAGACTTATGCCCCTCATGGCTGTCAGAATTTATTGTTTAATGTTAAATGCCCTGCACCTTGCTGCCACCCTAGGCAACTGCCTTATTTGGCCAGCCGTGATCCTGACTTCTGTCTAGGTAAGATGTGTTAATTAGATTTTTTATTTTTTAAGCATAAGGAATACAAGGAATAGAGTTGTTTTTCTTCATCCTGTCTAAGCTTGTTTGTACTTGGCTATGGTTGAAGGACCCAAGGGTTCTTCTGGCTTGTTTGCAAGAAAATGTATTACAGTATGGCTTTCTTTTGTTGTGCTACTCTTATCCTATTTGTTAAGAAAAAAATCCCAGTATACCGTCACTTGATGTGTTTTCTGCAAAAACAATTCAATGCTATATAATAAGAGTTGTTATCCTGACTTCTAACCTGAACCAGCTAATACAAGTCCTGCTCATGGTTCTTGAGACCGGCTTGATCTATGTGCATGCATGAAAGATTATACTGGCAGTGCTGCACGGAAGAGTCCACTACACTTGAGCATCTGAAGAAAAATCACTAACGGGCGCTAAGGTGTTTCACCTAACATGCCAAAATAGCTCCAAAATCACAACATGTTAGATGCAACACCATCGCATTAACTGCTGGGGGCATGGAAAACATTTCCCTGGCAGGTAACACAAAGCACTTTCCCTTAACACGGGCCAAAGTAGCACGGGCATACTTAACTCCACCCACTAAGGTGGCATTGGGGAAACCCACGCTAATGCAGTTATCACGCAGTGTGAACCTGGCACTAACTGTGCTGAGCTCACTACACCCACCCTCAGCCTCTAACCCGCCCACTCGTAACCCTAACAGAGGTTGTACAGTTAGCGAGGGAATCATCCTGTACTAACTGTCACAACCCTGCGCAACCTGCCAATAGTTGTCCCAGTGCGCCTTCAGCATCTGCCAGAACACGAGCTGCCAACTAGCGCCCTTTAGTAAAAGACTCCTAAGGTGAAAATCAGGAATTGGAGCAAAAAAGAAAACATGAATTTCTTCCCTAAGATACTTTATGCTTTCCAAAGCAGGGGTATCTAGAATGTTAATGAGCAAAAGAGAAATTGTATTTTAAAAAGGGTAAACCTAAGAGTTAATTTTGAACTACTACAAATTCTTAGGCAGGTCTGAGTTTGCAAGAACTGAAATTGCTCTAGTGGGCAGAATGAGTTTACCTCTTATAACACTGGCAGCAAGAAAAAATATGTGGTAGCGCACATAAAAATTGGAAATGAAACTTTACAGGTAGCTCAGCTGGCAAATCATCCTTATTGTCTGAGCAGAAAACAAAAAGATGGAACTACTACTATAAAGTGAACAATAACACATATTTTTCAGACAGTCAATAAGGAAATTGGTTTCTACAATAAACTGACCCCTAGGACTTCAATTTGGTACAATGTTCAGTTTCTAGATCTCTATAATTTAGAGGGCCTCTGTCCATTGGTGGAAAAAGGAATTCTTGTGTTTTGAACATTATTTTGAATACGACTTTTAAAATGGTTCAAATGATTAAATTAAGTGTCAACTATCCCAAACAATTATCTCTACAAATACGTTGAGATTAAACATGCCTTCTTTAGGTCCAACTCTAAGCTGAGGCTGTAGCACTGAGCACCATTGTGCAAGAGACTCCTGTTTGAATCTGTTCTCTGAGAAGGCTCGTCCACAAGGTCAGCCTGTGTGCAAATGTACAGAAACAATGTTCTGTCTTTTTGTTTTCCTTTACTGAATGGTATCCATCTTCTTGCAGCCTGTGCTGAAATTGTTTTTGTTTGATTGTTTCAGTAGGTTTTGTTTCATTTGTGGTTTGTTTCATTTTCCTTAATTAACATAAAATAAAAGAAGCAGAAACAGTTTGCCTAGTTTGCAAATAGAGTAAAACATACCATTTTAAAAAGAAAAGAAAATTGTGCCAATTATGAGTCCTGTGTTCTCCTCCTACTGCCAAAGATTGGAAAATGCCTCTTCCGCCACTCCCCCAAAAGCAGGATTTTTCTCACTAATCACTTCACCCTCCACATCATTTCTACAACTTACCCCATAGCCACAGGGTCAAAATGGAGAATGACTGATCCTCAATATATCTTGTCCTATCAGTGCCATAATCCAGAATCGCGCTGGCCAGAGGTCGCCTGACACCATTTTGGATTATGGCATCAGTGGGGCAAGAGCAATAGGGGCTTGCTGCTGTGTCATCTTGACTTCATGACTAGTGGTAAGATGGATTGGCGTAGAGGGAAAGAAGCCAAGACTGGTGGGAGGCTCTTTTCCACTTGATGATTTATTTAGTCATTGAGAGAGGTGTTTTGTAAATATACAGAATTCCAAAGAAATGCAATTGATACATTTTTTTTTTTGTTGTTTACAAAATTAAATGAAATAGAAGCATATCAACTACATCTCCTATTTCATTTCAAATGGGGCATATCTCTAATGTCTAGCTCTTGATTAGACAGCATTGGGATACCTTTGTCTTTCAAATCCCATCATTACTGCCATGGCTTCAGGGATGGCCCCAACCATATGGGAATATAGGCAGCCACCTAGGGTGGCAACTTCTGTGGGATGGCAAAGAGTGGGGCATTCAAAATTAAACAACAGGCTCTGACAGCTAGGGGGGGCATAAAGCTTAAGGTTTGCCTAAGATGCCAACACGTTGAACCAATTTTGGGGCTGGCAACACTGTGGCAAATGCATAACTTACTTATGAATCTATTTTCAGGGCTCCTACTTGAAAAATTGGGCATTTTAACTAGCTAAATGGCCAAATTTTATCCATACAAAAATGTGTGAGCACTGGGGCAGGTGAAGGTGGAGCCTGCGCTTACACATGGAAGTGAGAATTTAGAAGGGTCTAGAACATCCAGAACAGGACATCCAAAGATCCAGATGAGTGTCAGCAGTGAAGGGAAGCATGTATAAGTGCCTCCTGAAATCGCTTTATCTCCACCCTGAAAAATGAATGTTGCAGTAACTGGGTCTGAAGACAAACCTTGGGCAGATAACAAGGCTGGGCACGTGCACAGGTGAAGGCCATTTCACAAATGTGGATGTCTGTGAATTGCACACTCACAGAACCAGGCATTTGGATGCCCTGGCAGGGGTTTTACAGAAGGGGAGCGACTATGTTGTTACACTTGCACATCCTGGCCATCCATTTTCGATACTCGCACATGTAGTGGAATGCCAGTAATGTGTTTTGGAATATGTATTTACATGCAGGTTTGATTGGCCAGGAGATATTAACCATGGCGATGAGAGCACATTTTGCTGTGCCCCCTGGAAGTGTTGCAGCCATGAAACAAGTACTTTTTTTCCGCCTTATTCATGGCCCAGAGCTGGTTTAGGCATGGAGACTTCAACAACCATGGCCAAACATGCTTGTGCCGTTCTGAAATCACACCAAGACTTGCTTCTCCATTGCTGTGCCCTGACCATGCCTCATCCCCACCGCTATGCTACATGGGCGTACTCATGCTAGGGACATCGACATTCCCAAGACCCAAATTCAGTGCAGAGGGAACGTCACTATTGGGACATATTGAATAAGACGGGTACAATTTTCCTGACATATGCAAACATTAACCCGGCTGCAGACTGTGGATTAAAATATTATAGTAGACACCTCAACCAGCCTTATTCATTAGGTACACTGGGGAATCGAACCCATGACCCTTGTACCATCAGTCTGTGTAGCAATCATTGTGCTACAGCTCTATTTCTGTATTTGGGTGTCTGCGCGCCTTCTTATGCTTAACGCACAGTAACGCGCCCTGTAACGATCGTTGCTGCGCGGCGCGTTATAATGCGTGTTATCACTAACGATGTACCGCCCATGTCCTTTTTTGGCATTTCTTCCACTAACATGGCTCCTAACGCGAATCACACTAACGCAGTTTAGTAAACATACCCCTTAGAGTATTAATGAACAAACAAACCTTTTTCAAAGATGGGCAAGCTGTAAAACTAGAGGGCATTACAAGAAGCTGCAAGGGGGTAAACTAAAAGGCAACGTCAGGAAATACTTTTTCACTGAAAGGGTGGTGGACGCTCGGAATGCCCTCCCAATGGAACTGGTAGAGGAAAAAAACAGTGACAGAATTCAAAATGGCATGGGACAGACACAGTGAATCCCTTTATAGCAACAGGAAAAAATCAAAATAAACTTAACTATCTCTTATATCTCAACAAATAGGAGTGAACTGCACGGAGCAGTGGGTACACCCCTCTTCTGAGAGGTACTGAGGCATCCATCTGCCATCAAGATTTGATGTCCAGAGAGGTATGCTGTCTGCCAGTTTCCAAAATCTGAGATGTTACAGAGAGTTTGCTGAGACTCATCAAGCCTACTGAATATTATCGGATGTTGCTCATCCATGTTGGCACAAATGATACTGCTAGGAATCCCTCCAAGCATGACTTCATGGCTCTGGGACAGAGGGTGAAGTGAATAGATACAGAGGTGGTGTTCTCCTCAATCCTCCCTTTTGAGGGTAAAGGTCGAGGCAGAGAAGTTCACATCCTGGAGATGAATGCATGGCTGCGTGGAAGGTGTTATCGAGAGTGTTTTGGTTTCCACCATGGGATGATGTTCCAAGGGCTGCAGAGCAGAGATGGTGTCTATCTGTCCAAGAAGAGTCAAAGGGGTATGTTTACTAAAATGCGGTAATGTCATTCGCGTTAGGTTCCGCGGTAAAGGTACAGATGCCCATATAAAGGCATGAGTGGTGCATCGTTACAGCAAACTGTCTCAGCTAACGCATGTTACAAACTAACGCGCGCTACAAGGCACCTCATAAGGCACCTTACAAGGCGCCTTGTAAGGTGCCTTACAAGGCACATTACAAGGCGCCTTGTAAGGCGCCTTCTAGGGTGCCTTGTAAGGTGCTTTGTAAGGTGCTCTGGAAGGTGCATTTTAAATAAGGTACCCTATAAGGTGCCTTGTTAGATGTCTTGTTAGGTGCCTTATAAGGTGCCTTGTTAGGTGCCTTACAAGGTGCCTTGTAAGGTGCCTCATAAGGCGCTTTGTAAACTTCCCTATACAGTAGGACTCCTTAGGCTAAGCGCTGTATTAGGCACCCCTGGACAAGGCACCGTAAAGGGCAACCTGGGTTACGGAACCATAGGTTAAGGTGGCCTAACAAGGTTATGGTGCCCTATATTAGTGTGGACCAAGGGCCCTCAAGGTGCTTCAGGATGACATGCATGACCTGTGAGGAACAGAGACAGATGTAGCCCTAACACTAGATAGAGCACTCAGGAAAGGCAATGAACAAGTGAGTGAAGGAGTGAGAGCTGGGAGCCGCTGGACCCGCCATATCTGAAGGTAGCCCATGTGGCTGCCAGTACTGATGACAAACATGGTGGGTGCAACTGTACCACAGCACAGGGTGTTGGCAATGTAAAGTACTGGAAAGACAGTTGGTGGCAGACAATAGGAATACGTGTCCCATAGTGGAGGCGGAGGTGGCAGTATAGTTACAATGATGGGTGGATAGAGGAGTGGTGGTACCATGCAGATCAGGCACAGACGAGGGAAGCATGAAGAGGCACAATGCTGGAAAGGGTAGCAGTGCAGGATATGGGGCGACAGCCCACACAGGCAGACAGGACTCTACACAGCTGACAGACGCAGATAGACGGACCAAGGGAATGTTGGCAATTGTGGCGAGGGCATTATGCTCTGGCAGCACAAATCTGCAAAAATTTGACTGTTACTGGCATACACACTATTTAAGTAGGACAGGCATGAGAGGAGGGAACAATGAGGAATTGAACCCATGAACACTGCCAAGGATGGCATTGCATCAACCAGTAGGCTATACCTCCGTGGTGTATGTCATAGCAATGACTGTGTACAGAAGGACTGCAGGTCACTGCACAAACTGTCTGCTCTTAGTGCCAGAATAGGGTAACTCCACCAGTACCCATGATGCAATGCACATGCTGAATAGCTGTCTACAGCTGATCACCAAATGGGGTCTGCACCTCTCCAGTACCTCAGCTTGGAAAGACGAACTGACAGTGCGTGATACTGGCACAGAGTAGCTACAGACCATGCCATTGTGCAGGTTCTGTGTCCTCCCTGAGGGATAGGATGGATGCCCAGCACTAGGTCCGCAGTACATGTGGTGCTAAAGATAGCCCTGCTGTACACCCCCATCACTATTAGTGTGTGACAGGTGTTCCTTGCCATGCAGCTGAAGGTAATTTGGTGTCCATTGTTATCCTGCAGTCAAATGTGGTTTTCTGGAACCAGACACCACCCAGATTAGTGTGTGTTATGTGTTAGGGTGTGGCTGACATGGGCACCTGTTATCAGGGCAGAGGGGTTTCCAGATTTGCCTGAGGTTTGTGTAGCAGTGCCCTTATAGGTCAAAGTGGTATACACAATATATCCCAAAGGGCTCACATCACCCTTTTTATAGTTAAAGGACAGGTGGTGCAGCCCTTGTCAAGCAACTTCCACCCTGCTGGTATACAGCAGCCCTCCAGGATTGGTGGGCCAGAACCATACCTGTGGCAGACCAGCAGCAATGAGGTGGTTTATTTCTGGAAACCGACAATTACCTCACACTACTGTCTTCCAGTGACCAGTAGACAGCACAGTGAGAGTGCACTGTATAGGTGTTCTGAACATGCACAATCTAACCGCAGACAGTCTATGCTCATAGAAGAGCTATATGCACCAAACAAG
Organism: Ichthyophis bannanicus; assembly: GCA_033557465.1. Taxonomy (NCBI): domain Eukaryota; kingdom Metazoa; phylum Chordata; class Amphibia; order Gymnophiona; family Ichthyophiidae; genus Ichthyophis; species Ichthyophis bannanicus. The sequence continues at coordinate 444,571,100 of CM066032.1, forward strand.
CATCTCAGTGACTGTGACTCCGACTCCAGCACTAGAAACACAAAAGTATCACTGGAGATAGATAGATAGTGTGGAGCACTATGTGGGAACCTAGACATGCGATGGTCACATGCAAGTGGTGGCCGGGCACTACAGTGTCACAGCCTTTGCCCCACATCCTCTGATGATGCATCCTGGCCAATCCGCCCTGTCCGAGCCATATCCACAACACCTTGCTCCTCATTATGCACATATTCAGGCTAACGCTGGTAACAGTGGAAAATTGTGGTCCCGGTGAGGTGTGGGCAGCCACAAAACAATGGATAGACACACTCCTATTGCAGCAGTGTGCCAGAACTGGGGTGGTTGGCAACCCTGCCTGCCACACTGGTCCTGATCACAGTGCTGACATTGGTAAACTTGCAGGACGTAGTAGTAGTGCTCTGGTGATATCTGCAGCTCAATGCTGGGGCCAACAGCCTTACTCTCCATGCATCTTTAGATTGTGGAGCCTGTGTGAGTGGGTGTTTGTACTCCTGTTTGCTGCTGCTTTGGGCTTTGCACATGTTGCTGTTGTATCTGCATTGTAGGGTAAAACATAGGGATATGCTCTGCAGGAACCACAGCTGGAGCTTGAACCTGTGACCTTCTGGACACACTGGCTGGGTGTACTGCACCACACTGTTCCCACAGATGCATGTTGGTCCCTGGGGCTACCTGTACATTTCCTCAGCCAGACCTTTTATGTTGCACTGCACACCACGTACTGATACGGGGCATGGCCTAGGTCCACTGCAGGCAGGTGCCACTGCCCGCTCCAGCACGGGCACACACCCTCTTGCCATGCTGACATGACCATATGCTGTCGGTGCTGGTTTTGCGCAGCCCCAGGCCATCCACTGTGTTGGTAGGTGGTTGCCTAGGGAGCGGGATCTGGCATGGGGCATACATGAGCATCCTCGCATCCCCCCCCCCCATCACCGCCTACCAGTAGTCTGTCCTTTCTGCTTTGGGGAGGGTTGGCTGGGGGGATGTCAGGTCGGTGCCCTGGCAACTGTTAGCTCGGGTGGACCAGGAAGATGTAGGTGGATTGTGTTTGACCTTTGTCAGCTGCTGTCATGCTGATTTCCGATATCTATGTTCCTATTTGCCACCTAGGCGCCCACCTAGTCCACCCTATGCCCCAGCTTCCCTCGCTACATGCCCCTCCTGCAGCTCCCTATGACCCACTTGCCCTATTGCCATAGTGGCCTTTCATACTTGGGCACTATGCTGGTACTGGAAATGGAGCACTACTATCACGTTCTTGGGCTCCCTGTCCATGCTCTACATTGCTGACACTTAAATGGTTTCTCTCTCCTGCAAATGTGCATCTAACAGCAGGTTTTCATTCGCAGTAGGATTCAGCCCTTCATTTCCGCGCATTAGTGTGCAGGGAGCCTCTCCCTGTCCACTCCCCGCCCATTGACCCCGTCCCCCTGCTCTCTCTCCACCCTCTGCGGTGTTTACCGCGGCTGGGTACATTAACGATCATTAAGTAACGTTAACGCGCGTTAACATTACATACCGCTCGTTAACATTACCTAACGAGCATTAACATTACATAAATCGTGGTCTGTAACGTTACCGCAGTTTAATAAATATACCCCAAAGTGTCTTAAGCAGCAGACAGGCTAACCTACTGAAGAGGGCTTTAAACTAGATTCATTGGGGATGGATGAAGAAAGCCCTCACGTAAGTGAAGCATTAGATACCTCTGTAGAAATGTTTGATAGGGGCAAATTTGGAAAGCAGTGTGTATATATTCCCATAGCATGGGGAAAATATTCCAGATGTTGAAGCTTTAATGGAAGAGGCTGACTTGGATTTAGTGGCGGTTATGGAGATATGGTTCACGGACAACCATGACTGGGATGCAATTATGCCGGGCTATATTTTATTCAGGAAGGACAGGGTAGGAAGAAGGGGAGGTAGAGTGGCACTATATGTAAAAAATAATATTAAAGTTATGGAATTGCAGGGGTTATAAGGAAGAGAGGAGTCACTGTGGGTTAAACTAGAAAGAGGGAAAGGGAAATCCATTTGCATTGGATTTATATATAGATCCCCCTCACAGGGAGTAGAAGAGGATGAAGATTAAATAGAAGAGATGCACAGTATTGACATGAAAGGAGAAGTGCTACTGATAGGTGATTTCAATATGTCAGATATGGATTTGCACATGCCTGCTGTGGTGTCTTCTAGAAGTAAGGAGTTCCTGGATTCTCTACAGGGAGAACCATTCAGGCAACTGGTAACAGAATGAGCATATGATGGGGCCATACTGGACTTGGTGCTTACAAATGGTGAATATCTTTCTGATGCTACAGTGGAACATTATTGCGCATCCAGTGATCACCAGATGGTATGGCTCAGTAGTAGGACTCAGGCAAAAACGTGTAATAAAGACTTTTTCAAGTACATTCATAGCAAAAAAACCTGTGAGAGATTCAGCTGGACCATTAGATGAGGGGTAAAAGGGGCACTAAGAGGGAACAAGGCCATAGCGGAGAGAATGAATGAATTCTTTCCTTCTGACCTTACTGAGGAAGATGTAGGGCTCTTACCCATGACTGAAGTGGTATTTAAAGGCGATACTGTGGAAGAATTGAAAGAAATATCGATACACCGGGAAGATGTATTACAACTATTTGATAAACTGAAGAGCAGCAAATCACCTGAATCGGATGGTATACATCCAAGGATGTTGAAAGAACTGAAATATGAGATTGCAGACCTGCTATTAGTAATCTGTGAGCTATCCTTAAAATCATCTTTAATACCTGAAGATTGGAGGATGGCCAATGTAACTCCAATTTTTAAAAAGGTTTCCAGGGGTGATCCGGGAAACTATAGACCAGTAAGCCTGATGTCAGTACCGGGAAAAATGATAGAAACCATCATAAAGAACAAAATTACTGAACATGTAGATAGTCATGGCTTAATGGGAGACAGGCAACATGGCTTTAGACAAGGAAGACCTTGTCTTATCAATCTATTGGGTTTTTTTGAAGGTGTGAATAAACAGGTAGACAAAGGTAAGTCAGTTGATATAGTGTATCTGGAATTTCAGAAAGCCTTTGACAAGGTCCCTCATCAGAGACTTTTGGCAAAACTAAAAAGTCATGGGATAGGAGGCAGTATACTATTGTGGATCACAAACTGGTTAAAAGATAGTAAGCAAAGGGCAGGTCTAAATGGCCAATTTTCCCCATGGAGAAAGGTGAATAGTGGAGTACCCCAGGGATCTGTGCTGGGTCCGCTGCTTTTTAACATATTCATAAATGACCTGGAAATGGGAATAATGAGTGAGGTTATCAAATCTGCAGTTGACACAAAACTATTTAAAGTTGTTAAAACTCATGAGGATTGTGGAAAATTGCAAGAGAATCTTGATAAATTGGAAGACTGGGCATCCAAATGGCAGATGAAATTTAATGTGGACCAGTGCAAAGATTTGCACCAAGGAAAGTACAACCCAAACTATGGTTACATGATGCAAGCTTCCACATTAGGAATCACCACCCAGGAAAAAGATTTAGGCATCATCTTTGATAACATGTTAAAACCCTCTGCCCAGTGTGCAGTGGTGGCCAAGAGAGTAAATGGAATACTAGGTATCATAAGGAAAGGAATGGAAAATAAAATAAAGGGGTATGTTTACTAAACTGCAGTAATCGTGAATAACGCGCATTATGTAATGTTAACGATCGTTAACGCATCATAACGCGCGTTATGATGCGCTAACGATCGTAATGCTCCGCGGCGTGGTAAAATACCGCAGAAGGTGGAGAGAGGGCGGAGAGAAGGGGTCAATGGACGGAGAGTGGGTGGGGAGAGGCTCCCTTCACACTAACGCGCTGATTTTCAGAGCTGAATTCCAACGCGAATGAAAACCTGCCGTTAAATGCACATTAAAGGGGAGAGAAACCATTTAAGTGTCGGCAATGTACAGCCCAGGCAGGGAAACCAAAACAAAATGATAAGTGTGATACATGTGCACAGAACAAAAGGGCACAGAAACACTGAAAATGACACCAACAAACTGGAAAAAAACAATAACCAAGCTGGCCAATAGTGGTATCAATGAGAAACATCAACCCCTCCACCCCCGAGTAAGCTCCATAGAACAGATATAAATCGTGGAAGGGTCTATACGCCGTCCCATACAAGGTGAATGAGCCCACAGTGAAATAGCGCTGCTCAGGGTTTTCCCCACCATCGGACAGGGTTCCTACGGCTTGCACATGTCCCGCAACATCAGGGCAGGCATGTCGGAATGGCAACTGGACAGATGCCGGAGAAGGGGATACAGAGGGCCGCAGGCGGCACATGCTGTGGTGCAGCTGGGCCACAGTGCGGACTAGGGTGATGCCTAGGTGGCCCATACGAATGCTGAAACAGCGGAGCAGCCAGACAGCAACTGCTGAAGGCCCAACATGGGCACGAGTGTGTTTCTCAAAGTGTCACCGGGGATAGTACCCAACAGCTACCCCCAAGGGCACGGAACATTGGCAGGCGGGGCTGGGGGTGAGTGTGGATGTCTATGCAGGCACCCCTACCCCAGAACCCGCACCATAGGCAGCTTCCTACCAGCACACTGGATGGCCTGAGACTGCACACCACCAGCTCCACCAACAGAAGGGCATGTCAGCATGGTGGCTGAGGGATACAGGTGGTGGAGGGGGCAGTGGCAGCTGCCCAGAGCGGACCGTGGCCTAGCCCTGTGTATGTGGGTGCCATGCACTGCAATAAACAGGCCCTGTCTGACCAACAGTCATGGTATCACCAGGGAAAGCACCATCTCTGTGATAACATGGTGGTGAAGTGCACAAAACCAGTGTATTCAGAAGCAGAAGGACACAGGTTCAAGTCCCAACTGTGGTTTCCGCCAACCCAGTTCTCATATTTTTCCCACTACTATAACATGCTAATACAGACAGAACCTTTCTTGTAGATGACGTAAACATGACTAAAACACCTACATTTTACCCTACAGAGCACAGACACCAGGGCCAAACACCATTCAGGTTCCATGCTGCCTCTGATAAAGATGCCTGTGCTGCATTTCTATGCGCCACCCCTATGGTATGTAGATGTATCTCATGCATATTCATGAAGGACAGCATGAAAACCAGAACAGTGTTTTGCACCGCAGGAATGGAGTTGGGAACCTCTGCCGTAAAGCAGCAGCCAACAGGGGCAGACACACCCGCACCCACAGGCCCCATTATCCAAAGCCTCCTGGAGAGGCAGGACTTCGGGCTCTGCATGCATCTCCCAATACTAGCACTTGCATACCTTAGTAATGCCACCCTAAACCTGGGAATATGGTACACATCTATCAAAAGGTTGCTATGATTACTGGCAGATAGCAATTCCTAGGTTAAGTACAATTTTCGGAGTGAGCTGCATCATAGCAACCTTTCTGATGTCTGTGGAGTGTGCTACAGGTCTTGTGTCTGACAGTGTTTACCAATCTGGGGAGTGACTCCTACAGTATTGCGTACCATAGCCATGCCTGCACTGTGCCCAGGACTGGTGTGGTGGCCTGGGCTGCCCAACACCTCTATAGTTGCACAATGCTGGCATAGGTGTGGGGAGTGTGTGTCTGTCTATCCAGTGTGTGGTGGCTGCCAACACCCTCTACAGCCCACACTGCTAGCACTGTTGCCAGTATTGGCCTGCCAATGTGCATAATGAGGAGCAAGGTACTGTGGGAATAGCCTGGATAGGGTGGTCTGGCCTGGCCACATCTGCACAGGGCATAGGGTAATGGCCGGACATTGTATTGCCCGGTACCACCTGCACGGACAGGGTGGCCATAGCATGTCCTGCTGGGAGGTCACTCTCACCCTGACTGAGCAGTGACCATGGCATGGCTAGGTTCCCCCATAGTGTTATATAGTTTTTTTTTTATGTGATATTTGTGGGTTTCCTTTTGGGGCCCAATCACTGACTTATCTGCTTGGTGTGTATGCTGATATCCCCGTTCTCGGTGCATGCATCTTCTCCAGGACCATGCACTATGGACTAGCTGGTGGACTGTCTGCAGCTAGTATGTGTCTTGCTGGAGCACTGTGCAGCGGCTGGAGGCTTGCTGCTGGAGAATGTCAGATAATGGTGGGGGGCAGCTGAGCATTTCCAGACCTGCTGTCTGCTATTGCGTTATGGATGTGTACTGCTCTGCATTGCCTGCCCTGTAGGGCGTTTGATCCCTAGCAGGACTGGGGTGATTGTCCTTGCTACTACCACCATTGCAGGGGGGTAGAAAGTGGATCTGTTGGTGGGAGATCTTGTCCCCCACCCTGAGCCCTAGAGGGTGCGTTGGGTGGTGGTATGTAATCTCCCTGGTAATCACAGCAGAATGTGGGTGTGGTGCCGTGCAGTTCTCCTGTAGCCAGCCAGGTGTTTATTAGCAGCTCTAGCCCACTGGTTACTTCACTGCCCATGGAGCCAGAGGTCATGGGTTCACAACCCACAGTGGAGTTCATCGATAGGGCTGTCTTAGGCATTGTCTATTTTTATTGTATATTAGTGCTGCCAGCAGAACCACCCTCAGGGTACTGTCACCTTAGGGTGGCTCATAAGGTGCCTTATATTGTGTCCTATAGGGGACATTATAGGGTGCCTTGGCAGACAGCGCACTTTATAATGTGCCCTATGGAGTGCCTTCTAGGGTGCCTTATGTGGCACCTTAGGTTACGCCACTGTGAGGGTGTGTTTGCTGGCAGCACTATTAAAGTACAACTAAACTTCCTCACAGCCGAATACTTAACCCTTTCCAGGCCAAGCCCAAAACTTTCGGGATCCACACTTCTGGCTAAATATTCCTATCAAATGGTATATAATACATGACCATGGCAGAGGGAACGTCACTATTGGAACATATTGAATAAGACGGTTACAATTTTCCTGACATATGCAAACTTTAACCCTGCTGCAGAATGTGGATTAAAATATTATAGTAGGCCTTCAAAGGGTTACACATGATGCCTCAACCAGCCTTATTCATTAGGTACACTGGGGAATCAAACCCATGACCCTTGTACCATCAGTCTGTATAGTAACCATTGTGCTACAGCTCTGTTTCTGTATTTGGGTGTCAGCGCGCCTTCTTAAGCTTAACGCGCAGTAACGCGCCCTGTAACCATCGTTGCTGTGCGGCGCCTTATAACGCGCGGTAACGCTCATTATTGGTAATGATGTACCGCCCATGTCCTTTTTTGGCATTTCTTCTACTAACACGGCTCCTAACGCGAATCACACTAACGCAGTTTAGTAAACATACCCCAAAGTATTTTATAATGCCTCTGTATCATTCCATGGTGCGACCGCACCTTGAATGTTGTGTGCAGTTCTGGTCACCGTCTCTTAAAAAGGATATAGCGTTATTAGAAAAGATACAGAGAAGAGCCACCAAAATGGTAAAAGGGATGGAAGGATACCCCTATGAAGAGAGACTAAAAAAGTTAGGGCCCTTCAAGCCGGAAAAGAGAAGGCTGAGGGGAGATATGATAGAGATCTATAAATTAATGAATGGAATGAAATGGGTAAATGCAAATCGATTGTTTATGTCAACAGAATATAGAAAGACTAGGAGACATGCAATGAAGCTACAGAGTAACATACTTAAGACTAATAAGAGAAAATATTTTTTCACTCAATGTGTTATCGAACTCTGGAATTTGTTACCGGAGGATGTAGTAAAAGCTGTTAGTGTAGCTGAATTTAAAAAAGGTTTGGACAAGTTCCTGGAGGAAAGGTCCATAAACCATTATTAAAAGGGACCCGGGATATCACTGCTTGACCCAATACAAGCAAAGTGGAACCTGTGCCTTTTGGGGAAACTGCTAGGTACTTCTGACCTAGATTGGCCACTTTTGGAAACAGGATACTGGGCTTGATGGATCTTGGTCTGACCCAGTATGGCATATCTTATATTCTTATGAGGGTCTCAGACTTTAGGAAAACTAATTTTGCCAAGATGGGACCATACCTCAAGGAGTCGTTAGTGGGATGGGAACAGCTAGGGGATGTAGAAAACAGTGGATAAAACTGAAAGGGGATATTTTAAGGACAATAAATGTAAATAAATGTAAAAGGAAAAGGAGGCCGCTATGGTTCTCAAAAGAAGTAGCTTAAAAGGTGAAGAAAAAGAGGGAGGTCTTCATGAAATAAAAACAGAGAAACATGACGGCAGAAAAAGACCACATGGCCCTATCTAGTCAGCCTATCAACCACACGGTAAAAAGAAGGAGAAGAAGGTCTTCCGCAGGAGAAACAAATGGAGGAGAGCGGAAGCTATTGAAAAGATACATTCCATAATGTCCTCAAAACTGGAGAACACCAGTGCTAGATTAAAAACTGTGCATAAGAAATCATAAATAGTGACTGGAAAACCATAAAAAGAGCAGAGAGAAATCAACTGCGAGCATAGCATTGCACTATAAACAAGCTTTTAAGTACTACATACCAGCAAATTAAATAACTAGATGAGGAAAGAGGCAAACATCAAACCAGAAGGGAGAGGGAAAAGCCCACTAGAAAAATCAACATATTGAACGTGCTATAAAAAGGAAAGAGAAAAAGGAGTGTGATAGGGACAGTGTGGCCTCAAAGAGATAAAAGACTCAAATTCACAAATATCAAGCACAGCATACGAGGGTTAAAAAGTATCTCCACAGAGATCAAACAAAGGCAGGATGTGGGCCAACATAAGGTAAATAAAACTTATACAAAGAAACCAGGATGACAAATGTGTCTAAAAATTGTGTTTGAAAATTGCAGTTATTTATTTATTTGCTCTTTATATTTATTACTGTTTTCACTTTGTTTTTAATAGTTATGTTATGTCTATATATTCTTCTTGGTCTGCCATCCCATTTGCGATGTTGCACGAGCTGCTATCTACAGTACATGTCTCTATGTTGTTTTTTAAAAGTTATGGTTTATGGCCCCACCTGTGATTCCCCTTGTTGGTTTGTACATTTTTATCATTTAGATTGTACGTGAGATTTTATGGGTTGTTATCGCCCTTTATGTTTTTTGGGTTTTATGTTTCGTTCCTTTATGGTACCTATAGCAGTTTTTCACCTCCGTTTTGTTTGTATATGAGGTGCCAATCATGATGACGTTTTTATGGAAGGCCCCCACCCCCCTTGTTTGCTTTTTATTTATTCTATCCACATGGATGATATATATTTTTTTTATTGTTTTTATTGTATTTATTTAGGAACCTCCCCCTTTTTATACTCTCCCCTTTTGTATCCCTGCTGTTATGGCTTGCAAATATCGCTATTTATGAAGTCCATGGGGTATGTTTACTAAACCGCGCAATTGTGCGGGGCGCACTTGAGCGTGCGCTAAGGTACCTTAGCGCATGCTAATAGTGCGTTTTTGGGCCCCGCACATGTGCGCGCTGCACTATCGGGCCCTCACAAATGCGCGGCGCGCTGAAGTGCGATAGAGGCGTGGAAAGGCATTCCGAGGGCGGAGGAAGGCTCCCGAGGGGCGGGAGGATGGGGTCAATGGGTAGAGAGTGGGAGGGGAGAGGGGCTGAAATTCCATCAAAAAAATACCGCGAGTGAAAACCTCGCGTTATAGCCGATTTAAAGGGAAGAGAAACCATTTCTGTCAGCAATGTACAGCAAACCCAGGGAAACCTATAAAACGTGAGCACTGTGATACATGTGCACAGAACAAAATAGCAAATAAAAATTGAAAATGACCACAACAAAATTCTAAAAAATTATAATCCAGCTGGGCAACAGTGATATCATTGGGCAACAATAAAAAACACTCCCAGGAAAGCTCCAAAAAAAAGGAATGATTTTTGGAAGGGTCCACTCTCCGTAGACCCTTCCAAAAATCATTTCTTTTTTTTTTGGAGCTTTCCTGGGAGTGTTTTTTAATGTTGCCCATTGATATCACTATTGGCCAGCTTGGTTATGTTTGTTTTCCCTTTTTTCGAGGTCATTTTTGAGGTTTATTTGCCCTTTTGTCTCCATACAAGGTGAATGAGCCCACAGTAAAATTGTGCAGAGCAGGGTTTCTGACTCGTTCGGCCAGGTTTCCTATCTCCAGGGACTGCACTGTCTCTGTGGCCACAGTGTGGTGCAGCAGACACAGCCAGTGCCTGCAGGGCCAGAGGTTCAAATCCCAGCTGTGGCTCCTGCCAACCCAGTCCCCATATTTTAGGCACCACTAAACAGAGATAGTAAAGACACTCCTTTATTGCAGAGAACATAAGCATGGTTCAAGCACCTATATTTTACCCTACACAGCACACACACCATAACAATGGGCATTACCTACAGCCGAGTCCCCCAAATGCGGTCCTGGAGTGCCACAACACAATCAGGTCATATGCTTTTTCCAAGATGAGGACATGTCAGCATGTTGGCGGAAGGGTACAGGTGGTGGAGGGGGCAGTGGCTGCTAGCCACAGCAGACAGTGGCCTAGCACTGTGCAGGCTGGCACCATCCACTGCAACAGACAGGCTCTGTCGGATGTACAGTCATAGACTCCCCAGGGAATGCAGCCTATCTGTGGCAACATGGTGGTGCAGTGCACATAGACAGTGTGTACAAAAACAGAAGGTCACAGGTTCAAAGCCCAGCTGGGGCTACTGCCAATACAGTCCATCTATTTTTCCCACAACTAAACCGTGATAGTAAGGACAAACCTTTATTGCTGAGAACATACGCATGGTTAATACGCCTATATTTTACCCCACCGAGCACAGACACCATAAACATGTGCATTACCAAGAGCAGAGTCTCCCAAATGCAGTCCTGGAGGGCCACACACCATTCAGGTTCCATGCTGCCTCTAATAAAGATGCCTGTGCTGCATACCTATGCACCACCCCCATGGTATACAGATGTAGCTCATGCATATTCATGAGGGTCAGCATGAAAACCCGAACAGTGTTTGGCACACCAGGACTGGAGTTGGGAACCTCTGCCGTAAAGCAGCAGCCAACAGGGCCAGACACACCCACACGCACACCCACAGGCCCCATTGGCCAATGCCTCCTGGAGAGGCAGGACATTGGGCCCTGCGTGCATCTCCCAATACTAGCACGTGCATACCTTAACAATGCAACCCTACACCTGGGTATACGGTACACAGCTCTCAAACGTTTGCTATGAGTACTGGCAGTTAGAGATTCCTACGTTAAGCACAGTTTGCTGATTGAGCTCCATCATAACAATCATTCTGATGTCTGCGGTGTGTGCTTCAGGTCTGATCTCTGACAGTGTTTACCACCCTGGGGAGTGACCCCCAACAGTATTGCGTACCATATCCATGCCTGTACTGTGCCCAGGACTGGTGTGGTGGGCATGGCTGCTGAACTCCTCTATAGTAGCACAATGCTGGCATAGGTGTCGGAGTGTGTGTCTGTCTATACAGTGTGTGGTGGCTGCAAACACCTTCCACAGCCCACACTGCCAGCACTGTTGCCAGTATTGGCCTGCCAATGTGCATAATGAGGAGCAAGGTACCATGGGTATAGGCCGGACAGGGTGGTCTGGCCAGGGTGCATCTGCACAGGGCATAGGGCACTGACTGGGACATTTTAGTGCCTGGCCACCACCTACACAGACAGGGTGACCTCAGTATATACTGCTGGGAGATCACTCTCACCCTGACTGTGCAGTGATGACAACATGGCTAGGCACCCCCATAGTACTATAGCATATTTTTCTCATGTGATATTTATGGTTTTCTTTTTGGGGCCCAGTCACTGACTTATCTGCTTGTTGTGTGTGCTGCCATCCCAGTTCTGGGTGCATGCATTTCCACCAGGAACATGCACTATGGACTAACTAGCAGACTGTTTGCAGCTGGTATGTGTCTTAATGGAGTGCCTTGCAGGGTGCAGCAGCTGAAGGCTTGCTGCAGGAGAATATCAGATAGTGGTGGGGTACAGCTTAGCATATACAGGCCTAATGTCTGTATGCTATTGTGTCATGGTTATGTACAGAGCTGCATTGACTGCCTTGAGGGGTGTCTTTTCCCCAGCAGGACTGGGGTTGATGGTCCCCTCTACTGCCACCATTGCATGGAGGTAGATATGTGGATCTGTTGATGGGAGACCCTGTGTGCCACCCTTGGCAAGGAGGGTGGTGGTACATAATCCTTCTAGAAGTCCATGGGGGATTTACCTGACTAAGACAGACAGAGATATCCAAGGTGTTTCTGCAGAAACTACCTATCTCACATATTAGCACTGCTGTGGCCCTTCAACATGTCCTTTTTCAGGCATGGAAGGTGCTGTTGACCTGGTGCTGGGCGCCTCACTGCACCCTCAGGGTGAGCACAGTACCCACACAATGTGATGGTGTGTAGCTACTCTGTGCCAATAAAAGACACAGTCTGTACCCCCTACCAGGCCGAGGTGCTGTGGGGGTGCACATGGTCACTTCCCCCTACCAGGCCGAGGTGCTGTGGGGTGCATACCCCATCTTGTGTTTATCTGTGGACAGCTGATTTGCATGTGCAGTGCCTCATGGGTACAGGTGGGCTAACCCTATCCTGGTGACCACAGCAGACTGTCTGTGTGGTGACATGCAGGCTCTCTGCAGCCAGCTAGGGTCTTGCTAGCAGCTGTAGCCCAATCGTCTTTTCACTGCCTGTGAAGCCAGAGGTCATGAGTTCAAACCCACAGTGGGGTTATGTGATAGGGCTGCATTATAATTTTTTTAATGTACATTTTTGCTGCCAGCAAAAACACCCTCAGCGTACTGTACCCATAAGGTGCCTCTGAGGGCGCTTTATAGGGTGCCCTATAGTGCACCTTATGGTTCCCGTCCATATAAGGTGCACTATACATTATCCTGTGACGCAACTTATAGGGTGCCCTATAGGGGACATTTTAGGGTGCCGTGGCGGACAGTGCACTTTATGATGTGCCCTATGGAGTGCCTTATAGGGTGCCTTCTCCGGCATTATCAATTACGGCACGTGAGGGCGTGTTTGCTGGCAGCAATTAATAAAATAAAAATAAAGTGCTGCAGGAAACAAAACATACATTGCAAAGCTGATGCCTCAGCCAGCCTTACATATTAGGCACCCTAGGGAGCAAACTCATGACCCCTGTATCAGCAGTCAGTGCCTTAACCATTGTGCTCCACTGCTGCTCCTCCTTGCATGTCAGCGCACCTACTTATGCTTTTCATTCCTTAAACTGCACAGTGCTGCCATCAAAAACAGTACTCTGACCTTGCGGTACCTCATACAGCACCCTATAAAGCGCCCTATAAACAACATTCTAGGGTGCCTTGGCGGACAGTGCACTTTAAAATGTGCCTTATGGGGCGCCTTATGTTAACACGCTTTGAGAGTGCGTTTGCTAGTAGTGATAATTAAAATAAAAATAAAATGCCTCCTAAAGCAATCTTCCACATAATATGTAATCCCTCAACCAGCCTTGTTCTTTGGGCACTGTGGGAGATTGAACCCCTAATCCCTGCACCATTGGTCAGTGTCTTAACCATTGTGCTGTGGTTTTGTTCCTGTGCTTGCACATCAGCGCGCCGCCTTTTGCCTCTCAATATTAAAATGCCTCCTAAAGCAATAGCGCACCGCCTTATGCCGCCCAATATTAAATTGGCTCCTAAAGTAATGCCTCAGCCAGCTGTCTTCATTGGGCACTGAACCCCTGATCCCTGCATCATTGGTCAGTGTCTTAACCATTGTGCTGTGGCTCTGCTCTTCTGCTTGCACAGCAGCACGCCGCTTATGCCTCCCGTGCAGCTTTCTCATGCGCTAATGTGCGGGGTGCACATGGGCGCCGCACACCTTAGCACATATTTAAATCATGTTTTTACTTTTTCAGGAAGAAACGCCCACTCCTTATATGGCACCCGCACACTAGCGCGGCTCGCACATTAGCGGGGTTTTAGTAAACATACCCCCATGTGTAGCATTTCATTGGCTTTGTCTCCTGTTATTTTTATAAGCCATTAGGGTCACTGTGATACTTATCCATTTTCAATGTTCATTTTACTTTTAGTCCTTTGTTTTAAAGTCATTTACTTATTTGCTTTTTATATTTATTACTGTTTTTACTTCGTCTTTAATAGTTATGGTATGTCTATATATTCTTCTTGGTCTGCGTTCCCATTTGCGATGTTGCACGAACTGCTATCTACAGTGCATGTCTTTATGGTGCTTTTAAAAGTTATGGTTTATGGTTTATGGTCCCACCTGCGATTCCCCTTGTTGGTCTGTACATTTTTATCATTTAGATTGTACGTGAGATTTATATGGGTTGTCGCCCTCTATGTTGTTTTTTTGGTCTTTTATCTTTCGTTCCTTTATGGTGCCTATAGCAGTGTCTCACTCCAGGTTTGTTTGTTTATGAGGTGCCAATCATGATGACGTTCTTATGGGAGGTCCTCCTTTTTTCCTTTTTAGTTTGTTCCTCTGCACCTGCGCGGTGTTTTCCCGCTCAAGCGATCCAGCTGGTATGTTTCACATCTCATTTTTATCACATCTGTGCATGAATTTCCCAGTTTTGATTAATTCCCTCTCATCGCACCTTCGTTCTTAAATGCACTCGATGTATTGTTTATGTAGTACTTCTATCCCCCATTTTTGGCTTTTCTTCGTGGTTCCCATTTTTAGCCAGTGCTGCAATTTTCAAACACAATTTTTAGACACATTTGTCATCCTGGTTTCTTTGTATAAGTTTTATTTACCTTATGTTGGCCCACATCCTGCCTTTGTTTGATCTCTGTGGAGATACTTTTTAACCCTCGTATGCTGTGCTTGATATTTGTGAATTCGAGTCTTTTATCTCTTTGAGGCCACACTGTCCCTATCACACTTCTTTTTCTCTTTCCTTTTTATAGCACGTTCAATATGTTGATTTTTCTAGTGGTCTTTTCCCTCTCTTTTCTGGTTTGATGTTTGCCTTTTTCCTTGTCTAGTTATTTAATTCGCTGGTATGTAGTACTTAAAAGTTTGTTTATAGTGCAATGCTATGCTCGCAGTTGACCTCTCTCTGCTCTTTTTTCGCGAGGCCGCGGGCAGGGTCCCGGTGGCCGACTTTAACCGGGCGCGCGGCCCGGCGCTGGGACCCGTGCGCAGCCTCGGTGGACAGCGCGAGTGCGCCTTTGAAATTGATTGGCTCCCCGCGGTCTGCGCCGTGCGGGAGCCAATCGGGGTGTTTGCTGCTGGGGGGTGGAGGGGGGGGAGTTGCGGCCAGCAGCCTCCGCGTGGCAGTTTGAGCAGAGGCTGCTTTGGGGTGCCGGCGTGTATCCTCCGGAAGGCTGGTGGTTTGGCGGCGGTCAGGAGCAGCGGAGCTTCTGGGCAACACCGTCTTCTGGGTGTGCTGGCAAGTGCAGGCCGGGTGTGCGTTCAAGTGCGGGCACGGTGTTCTTCGGGGGGACGGGTCGCTGACGTGTGGGGGAGGAAATTTAAGGAACACAACTCCTCCGTTTAAAAAAAAGAATAAAATAAAATAAATAAATAAGTAAATAAACAGGGGACATAAAGGGGGAAGTTAAAATATACCTAAATAAAGAACAAAGTCTGGCAGCCACCGTTGTTTTATAGTCCCGGTTTGCTGTTGGGGATTATTCAGCCGTTAGGGGCGGTTCGGGGGCCCTTGGGGATGCCTGCACTACGCGGTCGGGCCGGTGCGAGGGGTTCGACCCCGGGAGGTGTTGAGGGGTCGGGTGTGCGTGTGCGTGGGCGCTCTCGGACCCAAGGGTCTGCAGGGACGGGTAGGGGGTTGCGCAGCCCTGGCGGGGGGGGGGGGGGTAGTGGGGCTTCTGTTGGAGGAGCCGCGCTGGGTCAAAAGGGAGCAACATCGACTCGGCGGCCCGGGGGAGGTGCTGGGGCCGACAAGGGTGTTGTGCCTCCCAGTGGCACCCTGGGGGTGCTAGAGGGGCTTCAAGGTACTGCTGGAGCAGCGGGGGGAGTGCATGTGGGGGGTGAGGGAGGTGCTGCCTGTCCAGCGGGGGGTCTGGGGGTAGCATGGGGAAGGTTGGGGGTTCGGGAGCCTGCGGGAGGCGTACGGCCTGAGGGGTCCCAGTGGGTCAGTGGCTATGGGGTTCCCGCTGGATGGCTCCCTGGGCCCGGTGGCTGGGGGGCATCAGGGGGCCCATCTACGTGGGCACAGTGGTTGAGTGGGGGGCAGGGTCCATCTCGGGCGGATTGGGGTGGGCTTTGGCCTCAGGCGTGGTCCAGGGCAGTTTCCCCCCCTGTTTTTCCTTTTATTTCTCCACAGGGACCGATTGTGGCACAGCCCGCATGGCAGTCGAGTGCCGCGGGATGCGAGAGCTGGTTGCCTTCGGCGGCGGGAGCATCGACGCAGTTTGGAGCTGAGTTGGCACAGGGACGGCCCGAGGATAGCGGGGGTGCCGAAGGTGCAGATGGTACAGCGGCAGACGGGACCACTGCGGTGTCAGTGCCTGCGGCTGGTGAGACTGGTGAGTTGCTTGGGGGTGCGGGTGATGTGGGTGGGCGGTCGCTGGGGGCAAAGGTGGGGGGTGGTCCGCGGAAAAAGCGCAGGCGGTCTTGTCGGCGTCGTCGGAGCTCTGACTCGTCCTCCTCTTCTTCTTCGAGCGGTTCGTCTGGGGGGTCTGGAGGGTTGCCTTCCAGGCGGGACGGGGAAGGTGGGGGGACGGTGGGCTCTAGTTCGGGTGGCGGTGCCGCTTCGGTGGTGGGTTTTCCAGAATTGTGGGAGGGAGTGCCACGTAAGCTGCGACGCAAGATTAGGAAGCGGCGTTATATCGATATCTTCCACTTGCTTGAGGGGAGGATGTGCTCCGGGGAGAGTCGGAGGAGGAAGAATGAGGGTGAGACGGCGGGTAGGGTTAGGAAGGTGGCGCGTTCTGTGGTGAACTGGACGCGCGCCTTTCTGCGGTTGGCTAGTGTATGGGGCCACCACGATCCGGGCCAGTATGGGATGTTGTTAGCGTATGCCGATTCCATCCCGGAGGCGTCTCAGACGCATGACGGATGGGATTGGCTGAACTATGATGAGAAGTTCAGGGATAGGATGGAAGAGAACCGAGCGCTTTCCTTGGGTACGCAGGACGGTAACCTTTGGCTGACTCAGATGTCGGCTAGGTCTGGTGCCGGTGGGGGGGGTGGGGGTAAGGGTAGTAGCGGGGCGGTGGTGGGGGCGGTGCAGGCGGAGATGTGTGCTGGCGCTTCAACCGGTCCACTTGCCCCTTTCCAGGCTGCAACTTCCAGCACGTTTGTTCCGGGTGCGGAGGTCCTCCCTCGGCCACCAGGTGCATTAAAAAAAGGTGCCGCTGGGGTTGCCGGACCCTCGGCGGAAGGGTAGTGAGTGGTGGGGGCGTGCGCCCTCGCCGATACGGGTCGAGGCTGTTTTGGGGTGGCTGAGTCGGTACCCTAGGAGGCGGGTGGCGGTGATTTTGTCGTTTGGCTTTCGGTTTGGTTTCATTATCCCGGTGCGCGGCGTGGTGTTGGCCTCGAGTGCGTGGAACTCCCCGTCAATCCGGCGTTGGGCTGCGGTCGTTCAAGACAAGTTAGTGGGGGAATTGCGGTTGGGGAGAGTGGTGGGCCCTTTCCCGGAGCCCTCTTTTCCGGGCATGGTGATTTCTCCGTTAGGTATCGTACCCAAGTAGGAGCCGGGGAAGTTCCGGTTGATTCATAATTTGTCTTGTCCAATTGGTGCTTCCATTAACGATCGCATTCCGCGTGAGTTTTTTATGGTACGGTACGCTTCCTTTGACAAGGCGGCTCTGATGGTTAGGGGGGCCGGTCGGGCTGCCCTTATGGCAAAGGGTGACATTGAATCTGCGTTTCGCCTATTACCTGTGCATCCGTCTGCGTTTCCTCTCTTAGGTTTTGCTTTCAAGAAGGATATTATTTTGACAAGTGCATGCCGATGGGCTGTTCCGTCTCTTGCGCTTATTTTGAGATGTTCAGCACCTTCCTGCAGTGGGTGCTGGTTCAGTCATCCGGCTTGTTGACTGTGGTGCATTACCTGGACGATTTTGTTTGTGGGTGTGGCACAGTCGGGGGAATGCCAGGAGCTGTTGTCTGCGTTTGTTCGGCTGGCACGGGAGTTCGGTGTACCATTGGTGGCAGGCAGGATGGAGGGTCCGATGACACGATTGACCTTTTTGGGGGTGGAGTTGGATTCTGAGGCGATGGTGGCGTTTGCTGCAGGATAAGGTGACCCGCTTGCGAATTTCGGTGGCTAACGTGTTGTCGTCTCGCAAGATTTCCTTGAGGGAGCTGCAGGCGCTGTTAGGGTTGTTAAACTTTGCGTGTAGAGTGATTCCGATGGGCAGGGTGTTTTCATGCCGGCTGGCCTGTGCCACGGCCGGGATAAGGAAGCCTCACCACCGCATTAGGGTCACGGGGGCCCTGCGGGCAGATCTGATGGTGTGGAGTTGTTTTCTGGAGGATTTCAATGGGACTTCTATTTTGATGGAGTCTGAAGTCTCCAGTGATGCCTTGCAGTTATACACTGATGCGGCGGGGGGGGGGGGGGGTTAGGTGTTTATTTCAGTGGGGCCTGGTGTGCGGATCGCTGGCCGGAGTCGTGGCACGTCGAGGGTTTGACCAAGAACATCACCTTTTTGGAGCTCTTCCAAATTCGTGTGGTTTTGGAGCTCTGGCCGGAACGGCTTCGGAACCGTAGGGTTCTGTGGTGGTGGGATAATGAGGCAGTGGTCAGTGTGGTCAATCGCTACTCTCCTAAGTGCTTAAGGGTGGCGGGCTTGATGCGGGAGGTGGTGTTAGCTTGCCTCCGGCTGAATGTGTCGGTCAAGGCGCAGCATATCCCGGGGTGCACTAACAAGATCGCTGATGCTCTTTCTCGTTTTCAGTGGGATCGGTTCCGGGCTCTTGCCCCCGGAGCGGACGAGGACGGTGCTGTGGTCCCAGAGCGCTTGAGGAACATTGGCCTCCAGAGATGCTAGATATGTTGAAGACTTCAGTGTCTGCAGGGACTCAGTCAGCGTTGCAGCAGGGATGTGACCGGGTGGTTGCCTTTTTGGTGGCTCAGGGTGGGGTTACGACAGGATTGCTTGGGCGATATATTGTAGAGGCTAAGCCCGCCGGTTTCTCGGGATCGGCGGTGGGCGCCTGGCTGGGCTTGAACTTTTGCGAGCGCGGTTGGTTGGGGTTCTCCGGCTGGAGGGGTTTTTGCTGCGGCGGTTTGTTGCAAGAATGGGAGAGGGTTCAGCCTACACCGCGGGACTCCCAGCTGCCCACCACACCTGGGCTATTGGTAAGGGTTTGCAGGGCCTTCGCACAGGTGGCGGCGTCTGCGAAAAACCACTTTGTTTTGGATGGTGTTCTTGCATTGCCTTTGTGGGGTTTTCCGGGCATTGGAGTTGGTTGTGGGCTCTGGTCAGGGGAGGGGGTGGTGGGGGGCTGCAGGCGCAGCAGGTGCGGGTGGAAGGGGGGGTGGTTGCGGATTCTGTTGGCAAATCCAAGACGGATCTGCTGGAGAGAGGTTTGCGGGTGTGGTTGGGTGAGATTGGGGACCTGCGGGCTTGCCCGGTTCGGGCGGGCGTTAGTATTTGTTGGTGCACCTGAGGCTGGGTGGTGGGTGAGGACCCTTTGTGGTTTGCGCCCCACTTCTTTCGAATTGGGGCTGCCACTGGGCGGCGGTGGTGGGGTTCCCCGAGCAGGTTATTCAGGGTGTCGGGAGGTGGCGCTCCCGGGCTTTTAAAGGTTATGTTTGGCAGTAGGGGTTCGGGTTGTGTGGCGGGGGGCTTTAACTGTTTCTTTCTGTTGCAGATGGGGGTGCCGGGCCTGGCGGCTCTTGGGTTGCTGGCCACTCTTTTGTCCACTGGGCGGGACGGCGTGCGGCTGCTCGACCTATCGGAGCTAATTGGGGGCTCTCCCGTCGGTAGTGGCTGTGACATGGCTGGGTGTGAGGACTTCGCTGGTCTCACTCTCTACCTTTGCTGCGGCACCATGGGGGGACATTCCGGTGGCCGAGAGCCCTGCTTGTGCATCTTGGAGGCAATGACTTGGTGTCCTGGTCCTGCCGGCAGCTGATCCGGGCGGTGCCGAACGATCTGGAGGTGGTGCTTTGGTTGTTTCCTGGTATTGTCTTGCTGTGGTCTGACATTATTCCAAGGCCGGCTTGCTGGGGACCAGCGGCGGTGGTCCCGGGGCTTGACTAAGATTATCGACGAATTGGTCGATGGGTCTGTCAGTGGGGGGGGTTATCAGATTTTGCATGATTGGGTGGATGCTACGTGTTCGGGGTTGTATCGGGCAGATGGGGTTTATTTGTCGCCAGTTAGTAGGACCTACTCCATAATGACTGGCGGGAGGCCTTGGAATATATGTCTGTCCATGATTTTCGCTGGTCGCAGCTTCGGGTTGGGGGGGGCGGCACATGAACAGGGTTCTGTGCCGGTGGCGGAATCCCGGAGGTTTCCGGGGTCCGGAGCAGCAGGCTTCATTTGGGCGGGGGCGGGGTGCCCCTGACCCGGTTGAACCCCTGCCGACTTTTGCTAAGGGCATGGCGAAGTCGGGGAGAGGGGCATGGCAACTTGCCGGGAGGCAAGTTATGGCATTAGCGGTGGCAGGCACCTTGCTAAGGTATGGCTGGTGCAGCCGGGTTCCGCTAATGGGGGTTTTGAAAGTTGATGTTGCTTTGTTCTAATTGCTAATTGTTAATAAAGCTGCGACCAGTTGTGTTCCATGAAGTTATGGTGTCATGTCTTGTTTCGTGGGGGGGGGGTGGGGGGGAATGGTAGGACCCGAAGCGCCGGGTCCGCCTGCCTCGGTTATCGCGAGGCCGCGGGCAGGGTCCCGGCGGCCAACTTTAACCGGGCGCGCGGCCCGGCGCTGGGACCCGTGCGTGGCCTCGGTGGAGAGCGCGAGTGCGCCTTTGAAATTGATTGGCTCCCCGCGGTCTGCGCCGTGCGGGAGCCAATCGGGGTGTTTGTTGCTGGGGGGTGGAGGGGGGGGAGTTGCGGCCAGCAGCCTCCGCGTGGCAGTTCGAGCGGAGGCTGCTTTGGGGTGCCGGCGTCCCTCCCTCCCTCCCTCTCAGTGGGGGGCTTGATCTGGGGTGTTGCAGCTTGGGGGGGCGTAATCCCGGAGGTTTCCGGGGTCCGGAGCAGCAGGCTTCATTTGGGCGGGGGCGGGGTGCCCCTGACCCGGTTGAACCCCTGCCGACTTTTGCTAAGGGCATGGCGAAGTCGGGGAGAGGGGCATGGCAACTTGCCGGGAGGCAAGTTATGGCATTAGCGGTGGCAGGCACCTTGCTAAAGTATGGCTGGTGCAGCCGGGTTCCGCTAATGGGGGTTTTGAAAGTTGATGTTGTTTTGTTCTAATTGCTAATTGTTAATAAAGCTGCGACCAGTTGTGTTCCATGAAGATATGGTGTCATGTCTTGTTTCGTGGGGGGGTGGGGGGGGAATGGTAGGACCCGAAGCGCCGGGTCCGCCTGCCTCGGTTAATGGTTTTCCAGTCGCTATTTATGATTTCTTATGCACAGTTTTTAATCTAGCACTGGTGTTTTCCAGTTTTGAGGACATTATGGAATGTATCTTTTCAATAGCTTCTATTATACTGTCCTCCTTTTCTCTTCTGTTTCCTATGTAATAGTTATTTTAATATAAAGTTTTTTTATGTTTTCATTACCCCTGGGTTAGGTCATAGAGATATATATATACATTTTTTTGATTTGTATTTAAATTTTTATATGCATTTTATTGTTCTTTATGTCTCATACTGTTTTATGAAATGTATATTTCTCTCTTTCTCTAGTTTTGCCACACTGATTGTTCTCCAGTACTTTTATGTAAATGTTTACTTAATGACATTTGTATGTTTTTACCTATTCCCCTCTAGATTGGGAAGAGTGGTTCGTTCCACCATTTTCACGCTCTTTGTTTGTTCCTTCATGGTAATGTATTTCAGTTGAGGAGTTTTACTGCTACTGTTTTTTATGCTTGTGCATTTATTTTTAAAAATGTTTTTAATATTGATGTTTGTGTCTGTCCGTTTTTAGACCCCTGAAGAAGGCCTCTTGCCGAAACCGTTGAGTTGGGTCTGTTAATAAAGAGCTTTTACACTACCCCCTTGTGTTTGGCCGTGGTCCTTAGCTTCCGCTCTCCTCCATTAGCCTATCAACCACTACAACAGTCCCCTTTTTTTCTTTAGAGATCCTCTGTGTTTGTCCCATGCCTTTTTGAATTCAGACACTGTCCTCATCTCTACCACTTCCACTGGAAGACTCTTCCACAGATCTATCCTTCTTTCTGTAAAAAATAATATTTTCGCATATTACTCCTGACTCTATCCCCTTTCACCCTCATCTTATGTTGCTTCATAGCAGAGCTTGCTTTCAATCGAAAGAGGCTCTTCTCCTGTGCATTTATGCCATGGAGGTATTTAAATGCCTCAATCATATCACCTCTATCCCGCCTTTCCTCCAAAGTATACATTTTAAGATCCTTAAGTCTGTCCTCATATGCTTTATAATGAAGACTACTAACCATTTTAGTAGCTACCCTCTGTACCGACTCCAACCTGTTTATATCCTTTTGAAGGTGCAGTCTACAGAATTGCACACAATATTCCAAATGAAGTCACACCAAAGACTTATACAGAAGCATTAGCACCTCCTTTCTTCTGCTGGCCATTCCTCTCCCTATGCACAAAGACCTAAGCATAATTGTGTCTGATGATCTTAAAGTAACTAAATAGATAGAAAAGTTGATTGCAAAAGCCAGAAGGATGCTTGGGTGCATAGGGAGAGTAATGGCCAGCAGATAAAAGGAGGTGATTATGTCTCTGTATAAATCTATGGTGCAACCTCATTTGGAGTATTGTATGCAATTCTGGAGAACATGCCTTCAAAAGGATATAAGCAGGTTGGAGTCGGTGCAGAGGGAGGCTACTAAAATGGTTAGTGGTCTTTGTTATGAAGCATATGAGGACAGACTTAACACTAGAAGCCCCAAAGTGTGCCAATTGACTCAAATGCATCTTCGAAGTTGTATACCAGCGCCACTGCTAGAACCATGTCAATCATGTTCCATGACTTTGTTAGCAAGGTCAAGATGTTCAAATATGTGCATCGAAAATTAATGACAGATGCATCATTAGCGGGAAAATGAATTTATACCTAGAAGCCCTAAAGTACGTCAATTGACGCACTCAATTGTCTTGGATGCGTCAATTGACGTACTTTGGGGCTTCTAGGTATAAATTCATGTTCCCACTAGGTAGCGCATCTCAATCACTGTTTACAGTTGTACTCCGACATTACAAACAATAAACAAATGATGACGTCATGTAATAATGTCACATGCTGCACGTATTTAATAAATAAGTAACTTCACATTAATTCACATCTGCATTTCATGCTAAACGCGGTCGTCGTGATAATGCGTCAATTGACGCACTTTGGGGTTTCTAGGTAAAATTCCTTTTGGGGCTTCTAGTGTTAAAGATCTTAATATGTATATGTTAGAAAAAAGGCAGGATAGAGGAGATATGATATAGATGTTTAAATACTTTTATGGCATAGATGCACAAGAGGAGAACCTCTTTCAATTCAAAGCAAGCTCTGCTATTAAGGACATAGCATGAGAGTGAAAGGGGATAGAATCAAGAGTAATATGTAGAAATATTTCTTTACGGAAAGAGTGGTAGATACGTGGAATAGTCTCCCAGTGGAGGTGGTGGACACAAAGACAGTATCTGAATTTAAAAAGTGGAGTGGAGTGGAGGGGAGGAGTAGCCTAGTGGTTGGGGCAAGGTACTTCAGGCCAGAAGGTCAGGGGTTCAAATCCCATTAGAGAACAGCAACCTTGGGACAGAAGGACTGGGGTTTCTAGTCCCACAGGTGCTCCTTGTGGTCTTGGGCAAGCCACTTAACCCTCCATAGCCCATGTTCCCTGTGAAATAGTTATCTCCAAGTTATAATGCCCTGTTCAATGTAATTTCAGTTTGTTCAATGTAAACTGCACTGATGCAGAATAGCACAGTATATAAGAGAATGTAAATAAAATAAATAAATAAAAAGGCATATGACAAACACAGAGGATCTCTAAAGGTAAAAAGAGGACTATTATAATTGATATAGAAGGAAGACTGGATAGGCCATTTAATCTTTTTCTGCCGTCATGTTTCTATGTTTCTAAACAAAGGCATGGGGAGGGGTGACATGTGTGGAGCGGCAGGTGCGCCTACTCTTGCCACCTTGCTAGGCAGACTAGATGGATCATGCTGGCCTTATCAGCCGTCATATACTATGTTCCTATGTTAGGAAGGAAAACAGTCTGCATGCACTGGATTTTGAAATGTAGAGACATGTAGAAGCAACTAAATGCACCAAAACAACAGCTAACAGAGCCTTCCAACTCTGTGTCCCAAGTCTATGGAATACCTTACCAGCACATATCAGAGCAATCCCCAACTTGAGCCAATTTAGAAAGGCCCTTAAACATTTCCTCTTCACCAAATATCTCACTGACATCTCCGATCCTCAGTCCCACTCGAATAACGAGCACCTCAACAATAATAGTAGTCAACTAGGCAAGCCCTCGCAACAGGCGTCCCCTACAATGTAAACACCAAACATTATCCTTTCTCAGTACACCTCATATGTATATAGTGTACCCTTTTTCCAAGTTGCATTTCCTGTTTAATGTAATGACCAGACATATTTAAGTTGCCGGATGTTTCTGTTCCATGTGAACCGCGCTGATTGCAAATAGTGCGGTATATAAGAAATATAAATAAATAAAATAAATAAATAAATAAATCTACCCCTGATCAGTCACCAGCACAAATAGCTGCTGCAAAGTAGTCATGTATTTTGCACATCTCTTCTTTGTATTAATTTTCAAAGGGAAACTATCCAGCAAGGCTGCTTACCTTGTAACTTTCTGGGTACTGAACATTGCTCCCATGTGTGTGTGTGTATGTTTTGACAATGCATAGACATTGTATTAAAGCTTACATAAATCTCATAGATTTTAGTTTTTCCTAAGTAAAGTAAACTTTCCTCTTTTTTTCATTAACTCGTGTTTATTATTTTTCCATTAGCAACATCATTTTAGACAAAAATCTATTTCTGTCTTTTATTCCCTATATTTTGAAAGTGCAGCACATTTGTCTTTTCTTCAGAAACCGAAGGACATGCTTGATTTCTCTTTCGTATGTCATTGAGAGTTCTTTCACCAAGAGAAAACTTTCTGAAAGTTATTTCTAAGTTACTTCTGTTTCCTTTCTTCTGATGAAGGTCACCATAATTCTTCACATTCTTTTTTTTCACCAGTTTATTTAAAACAGATTCCAAAGAATAAAATAATAAAGTTAAGCACAAATCATATAATTACAGCTCTGAGGGCCTAGAATGTCCTTCAAGAGAGCTCAAACTCAAGAACATTTTTCAAGTGGTTATCACTGTTATATAATTAGAGCTTTCAGTTCTAGACGTTCATCATTTGGAAATTTAGGGGTTTATTTAGGTGCTTTCCCAGGGTATATTTGAGTATTCACGGCATGAAACCAATGCTTTTAGTGGCTTTTTAGGTGGATTTCATTTAATGACACAGAACACAGTCTTCCAATGCCAGCTCTTTCTCCCAGACCCAGCATTGCCCCTCTTCTCCAAGCCCCAGCCACAGCCCCCTCAGCCACCTGCACACCGCGGCGGGAGCTTATGCTTTCCTCTCCTATTGCTCTCTGTTGTTTCTGTCCGCAGTTGGCCTGCAAAGGCTTTCCAACCCAAGAACAGGAATTGTCTCTTCTCGCATGTCAAATTCCTTCAAGCAGCAGAGAGTGGCAGGAATACGAAGCACAAGCTCCCGCAGCTTCCAAAGGGATTCTGCATACAGCTTTTGTACTCCAGTGATGTCACTCAGCTACAGCAGTAGCTGTCAACTGATGTCATTGGGGCACCAAGGAAAGGCCCATTTTTAGAGGGTTTTGGTTGTAGCTGAAAACCCCAAATTCCCCATTGGGGTGTTTTATCAGGGGTTTTTTGTTATAACTGAAAACCAGAAGCCCTATATATGGTATTAAACAATATTATCCATGCTATCTTCTGTATTCTGCTCTGACATACAATCATTTCTAGGTTGTTTAAATTTTCAGTAAAATGCTACAAATAGACAGCTCTGAAAAGATATGATGAAATGTCTTTGCCGTGAGCTTCCCCATCTGGCTATAATATGGGATTGGCCCCTTAGGAGACAGATCACCATTCACGTAGCCAATTCAGAACAGTAAACATGTTTATTTATTGGGGCTGTTTCATTTTTAACCATCAAACTATTTTACAAATCAGTAATTAAACAGAGCAAAATCTACCACCACCTGAGCTCTGCCTATACTTAGAATTCTGTTTCTTTACTGCGCTGGGATGAGTAGAGCTCCGGTTCTCATGCATTATGTGCCATGCAAAATGTCCTCTTTGCTTCTCCAGGTATGATCCTTTGAGGACTCCACATCCAGTCATGCTTTTAGGATGGCAGAATGAATATGAATGAGATCAATTTGTATGCACTGGAGACTCGATATATGCAAATTTATCTCATGCATTTTTGTTATAGATATCCTGGAAATCTGACCAACTGCAGGGTCCTCAGGACAGGTTTGGGAAGTTCTGGCCTACAGAAAGTTGAGGTCATGCTCATTACTTGCCTGTACATCTGAAGGCTTGGAGCTCTGTGACATGTATTTATATTGGCCCGTTACTTAGATAGTCAGGCTATGCACCGCAGTGGCGCATAGCCTGCCTGCCGACCCCCTTAACCCGGATTTTCACTTCTGTGCCGGTGGAAGTGAAAATCTGGGTTAGCCTGGATGCCCCAGCAGCCACAGTGATTTTCGATGATACCCACATTGCCTTTGCATTTTAAAGATAGGCGAGGAAAAAGCTTGTGCAGAGGGCTACGTGGGTAGCATCAAAAATAGCTGCTATCTGTGTAGCCCCTTACTCCACCCCCGTTCCGCCTTGGAATGCCTGTAACATGCACTGATGCTATGCGGATAGCATCTGGGTGCGTTAGGGACTTAGCCGGGATTTTCGTTGGTGCCCTTCGGAAATCCCAGATAAGCCCTTTACATGGGTAACTAAAGAAGTTATCCATGTAAAGGCCTTTGAATATCGGGCCCAACATTTCTACCTTCTGCTATGTTTGCTCTGCACCCTACGTTCTTGTAACAGCAAGGAGAGAAGAAAGGTGCCAAATTACTCTCTTTCATTTAGTCCCTTGTTAAGTTTCCTCTCTTTACCTGTTCTCTAACTCATCTGTGTCTATCTCCATAGCTCGGTGCTTTCAAACCCCTTCTATTGCCTGCAGTCAACATTAGGAAGGACAGGAATGCAGGAACTGGTATTTCCTTGAAACCTGCTTGGCTTCCAGAGATAGCTGCTTCAGTCTTTGCATAACTACATGTGCTTCAGTCTTTGCATATCTACATGTGATTCAGTTTGTAGCTGCTTGTGGAGAGATGCAAACCTCATCAAAAACCTCCTCCTTCTGAAAGTGGGTTTAAACACATTCCCTTCACAAGACAGTACTGATTCATCTGATCTGTTCTTGCTCCATAAAAAGTCTCAGGAGTGAAGGAGTAGTCTAGTGGTAGAGTGGAGGAGTAGCCTAGTATCCAAGCTATCAGGGTTTGACTCCTGCTGGGTCTCCTTGTGACCTTAGGCAAGTCATTTAATTTATACTGGGCCTGATGCTTACCAATGTGGAAAGTGTTTCAGATGTTATAGTGGGATATTTTCTCGTATCCCAGTGATCACCACATGGTCTGGTTCAGTATTAGGACTAGGGCTGATAAAATCAATTCAGAAGTGAGGGTCCTAGACTTTAGGAAAACTAACTTTGCCAAGATAGGATGATATCTCAAGGAGTTGATAGTGAAATGGGAATGTAGAAAAGAAATGGGTAAAACTGAAAGGCAATTTTTTAAGGGCAACAAACCTTTTTGTTATGAAAGTAAATAAATGTCAAAGGAAAAAGAGACCACTATGGTTCTCAAAAGAAGTAGCTGAAAAGATAAAGAAAAAGAGGGTGGCATTCATAAAATGCAAAAGAACACAGAAAGAGGAAGACAAGCATCAATATTTGGAAAAACTTAGGGAAGCTCGGAAAGTAGCCAGGAAAGCATAGTAACGAGTAACATAGTAATATAGGGGTATGTTTACTAAACCGTCTTAATGTTACCGGCATTAGTTGCAGTATTACTGTGACGAATGCCATATAAGGAAGTGGGCGTTCCGGTTTTAAGCATTTCGGGTTATTGCATGATAAAGTCCGTTATCACGCGATAGAGGGAGCCGTGGCACGTTAACGCATGTTAGCCTTAATTGGGCACACTGACCTGCAATCACAGCAACAGAGGTGTAGCACACTGATTAATACATTGACTGCTGATACAGTGGTTATGATTTTGATCCCCCAGTGGGCTCAGTTAGAAGACTGTCTGAGGCAATCCCTTTTCCTGCCTGTAACAGTCAGACACATCCCAACAATTTGCACTGCCAGCCAAAAAAGCCTCACCCCCAGTGCCGCAACCTAATGCACCTTTTAGGGCGCACCATAAGGCACATCATAAAGCACCACGTCATCCAAGGCAGGTCATAATGTGCCCCAGAGGGCAGCAGGAAAGGTTGGCACCCTCCAAGGCAGCATATAAGGTGCCCCATAAGCTGGCCAAACCTAAGGTGCCACGAAAAATGCCCCAGGGATGCCAAGGTGACACAGGGGATGGTGCCCAGGGGCACAAAGGTGCCCCAAAGTCACAAGCATGAAACGTATGGCTCAAACACAGATGTAACCATAACACTGCACAGAGCACCAAGGAAAGGCAATGAACAAGTGATGGAAGGAAGTAGATGACGGAGCTCATGGACCAGCCAAATCTGTGTGCAGCCAATGTGGCAGCAGGTAAAGTGGACAAACATATTGGGGGAAGCTGTACCGATGTATAGGGTGATGGTAATGTACAGTGCAACAATGACAGTGTGTGGCAGAGGATGGGGATATGCGTCCACCAGAGGAGGTAGAGGTGGCAGGATAAGTGCAATGACAGGAGGACAGAGGAGAGCAGTGCCATGCAGAGCAGACACAGGAGAGGCAAGCATGAAGAGCCGCAATGCAGAAAAGTGTGCCAGTGCAGGACATGGGGTAGCAGCCTGCACATTAGGGCAGGACACCACACAGCTGGCACACACACATAGACGGACAGAAGGATGAATGGCAACAGTGATTAGGATATAATGTGGTGGCAGCACAGATCTGCAAAGATATGACTGTTACACGAATGAAAAGTAGTTGTGTAGGACATCCATAAAAAAAGGGGGAACAGAGAGGAATTGAACCCATGACCTCTGCTACTGAAGCAATTGCATTAACCATTGTGCTACATCACTATGGGAGTTATCATGCCACTGGCTGGCTACCGAAACAGTGCACATCACCATAAAACTGTCTGCTGTGGCTACCAGGATAGGATAGAACCAACAGTATCCATAATGCAATTCACATGCAGAACAGCAGTCTACACCTGCTCACCAGATGGGGTATGCACCTCTACAGCAGGTTAGCTTGGTAGGGGGGAATGACCGTACATGTTACTGGCACAGAGTACCCACAGGCCATGCCAATGTGCGTGTTCTGTGCTCATCCTGAGGGTGAGGTGGAGTGGCCAGCAACAGGTCCGCAGTACCCAGGTTGGTTGCAGTGGGCTGTACTGCAGGTCTTTCTCAGTGTGTGACAGGTATTTGTTGCAGACACCTTTAGGAGATCTCTGTGTCCATTTCTAATTGCCAGTCATGTCTGTCCTTTGTGGACCATGATGCACACAGCATAGTGCATATCCACTGTGCTTGCTATGGTCACCTGTTTAGGGAGCAGACCCACACTCTCACCCCTTTGTAAGGGGAGTAGTGGAGGTACATGAGAACAGGCTGTGGGACCAGCAACTACAGTCCTGGTGGCAAACAGATAGCTGCTGAAGATCTGCACTTGGGACAGGGCCACTGGCAGATAGGTAGTGGGCCCAGTCAGCTCAGCTGCCTTCCCCACTATGATTTGACATTCACCAGCAGAGGGCAGTCAGTGTGCACCTGCTGCACCCTACAAGGTGGTACAGCCATACAGATGCTAACTGCAGACAGTCTGCTAGTTAATACATGCTCCTGGAGGAACTGTGTGCACCCAAAACTGGGATGTCAGCACACACACACCACACAGGTATGTCAGTGATTGCGCCCCAAAAAAAAGAACCCATAAATATCACTTGAGAGAAATACTGTATAGCACTATGGGGGAACCTAGCCATGCCGTGGTCACTGCTCAGCCAGGGTGAGAGTGACCTCCCAGCATGACATGCTGTGGCCACCCTGTCCGTGCAGGTAGTGGTCGGGCACTACAGTGTCCCAGCCATTGCCCTATACCCTGTGCAGATGCATCCTCCTTTTGCCACCACCTTGTCACACTGTTTCATTACCTTGAGATAATCAGAAACAGTCACACCGAGGTCCTTCTCCTGGTCCGTGCACACCAATCTCTCGCCCCCTATAGCATACAATTCCATTGGATTTCAGCTTCCCAAGTGCATGATGCTGCACTTCTTCACATTAAATCTTAACTGCTAAGCATTAGACTATTCGTCCAGCTTTTGTAGATCTTTCATCATGTTCCCACTTCCTCAGGAGAGTCCACTCTGTTGCTAATTTTGGTGTTATCTGCAAAAAGACACACGTTTACATTCAACCCTTCAGCAATATCATTCACAAATATATTGAACAGTACCGGCCCCAAGACCGAACCATGGGATACACCGCTAATCACCTTCCTTTCATCCAAGTAAGTTCCATTTACCATCACCATTTGTCGTCCGTCAGTCAAAAAAATTCTGATCCAGTTAGCCATCTTAGGACCCAACCCCAAACTGTTAAGTTTATTGATAAGCCTCCTATGAGGAACAGTATCAAAGGCCTTGCTGAAATCTAGGTAGATCACATCCATTGCATGCCCTTATCTAGTTCTTTGGTCACCTAGTCAAAGAACTCAATCAGATTTGTTTGGCAAGATTGTCCTTTGGTAAAAGCATGTTGCCTCGGATCATGCAACCTGTTGGTTTCGAGGACGTCCACTACTCGCCCTTTCACGAGCGCCTCCATTACTTTTCCCGTCACCAAGGTAAGGCTTACTGGCCTGTAGTTTGTTACTTTTTCCCTATTATCACTTTTGTGGAGAGATACCACATTATCCCTTCTCCAGTCATGTGTAACTTTTCCTGTCTCCAAGGATCTATTAAAAACATCCTTTAAAGGCCCTGCAAGAACTTCTCTGAGTTCTTTCAGCATCCTGAGGTGTATCACATCTGGTCCCATAGACTTGTCCACTTTCAGTTTTGCAAGCTGTTCTAACACATCATCTTTTGTGAATGGTGTGGTATCTACTCCATTCCCATTTGTGTATTTGTCAATCACAGGTGGTCCTTCTCCAGGATTTTCTCTAGTAAAAACAGAGCAGAAGTATTTGTTTAGCATTGTCGTTTTTTCAATGTCACTTTCCATGAATCCGTTTCCAGCACCTTTGAGTCCTGCAATTCCTCCTCTGATTTTCCTCCTCTCCCAAATATACTTAAAAAAGTCTTGTTGCCACATTTCACATATTTAGTCATCTTTTCTTCTGCCTTTGATTTTGCTATCCTTATTTCTTTTTTTGTCTCTTTTAATTTTATCCTGTATTTTTTTTCTGTGTTCCTCTGTTTGCGATTTTCTGACTTTTGTGAAAGCTGTGGTTTTTGCCTTTTTTTGTGCAGCCACTTCTTTGGAGAACCAAATAGGATTCCTTTTCCTCTTGTTTTTATTTACTTTCCTTTTACTGCTTTCTTTAGTTTAGCCCATTGCAATTCCACTTCCCTTAACCCCTCCCACCCTACCAACTCCTCCTTCAGGTAATTGACTATTTTACTGAAGTCAGCATTTTTGAAGTCTAAGGGGTATGTTTACAAAATCGTCTTAGGGGTATGTTTACTAAACGGCGCTAACATCGCAGCTGCGACGTTATCGCGTGATATGTGATGTTATCGCGCGATAATGGTGCAGTACCATGCGAGAATGTCACGTATTGCGCGATAATGTCTGCTGCGGCAGTAAGGTGCACCAAGGGTTGAGCAAGGCCCCCCAGAGGGTGGAGAAAGGCTCCCCAAGGGCAGAGAGAAGGGGTCAATAGGCATAGAGTGGGCATGGAGTGGCTCCCTGCACAATAACGCCGTGAAATGAAGCTCAGAAAATTAGCTCCAGTGAAAACCTGGCACTAGGCACATTTGCAGGTCAGAGAAACCATTTCAGTCAGCAATGTACAGCAAAGGCAGGGAAACACAAAAACGTGATAGTAATGATACATCTGCAGGAGCCAAAAAAGCAAAGAAACAGATAAAATGACCAGAACCACATTTGAAATCCCAAGCTGGCCAATAGTGATATTAATGAGAAACATAAAGCAACACTACTGACAGAGCATAAAAAAGAAGATATCATGTTTGGAAAGATCTATTCTCAGTCGCCCTACAAAGGGAATGATCCCACATTGAAATACCGCTGATCAGGGTGTTTGTCGTTTATATTGGGCAGGTTTGTTATGGTGTGCAAATGTGCAGCAACAGCAGAGTGGGCACGTAGGACAGGGCAACTGTACTGATGCTGGAAATGGGATACAGAGGGCTGTAGGCGGCACATGCTGTGGTCCCGCTTGTAAGGCCTTTGTAAGGTGCCTTCTAAGGTGCCTAGTAAGGTGCCTTGTAAGGTGCATTATAAGGCACCTTCTAAGGTGCCTTATATGGTGCCCATAAGGCATCCTATAGGGCTCCTTAGACTAAGCGCCGTATTAGGCACCCCTGGACAAGGCACTATAGAAGGCACCCTGGGCTATGGAACCATAGGTTAAGGTGGCCTAACAAGGTTATGGTGCCCTAGGTTAGTGTGCCCTAAGGGCTGCAAGGTGCCGCAGGATGGCATGCATGATCTGTGAGGAACAGAGACAAATGTAGCCCTAACACTAGATAGAGCATTCAGGAAAGGCAATGAACAGGTGAGTGAAGGAGGGAGAGCTGGGAGCCGCTGGACTCGACATATCTGCGGGCATCCCATGTGGCTGCCAGTACTGATGACAAACATGGTGGGGGCAACTGTACCACAGCACAGGGTGTTGGCAATGTAAAGTACTGGAAAGACAATTGGTGCCAAACGATGGGACTACGTGTCCCCCAGTGGAGGCGGAGGTGGCAGGATAGTTACAATGATGGGTGGACAGAGGAGTGGTGGTGCCATGCAGATCAGGCACAGGTGAGGCAAGCACGATGAGGTGCAATGCACGAAAGGGTAGCAGTACAGGACATGGGATGGCAGCCTGCACTGGCAGACAGGACTCTATACAGCTGACAGACGCAGATAGACAGACCGAGGGAATGATGGCAATTGTGGCGAGGGTATTAAGGGCTTGCAGCACAGATCTGCAAAAATATGACTGTTATAGGCATGCACACTATTTGAGGAAGACAGGCATGAGAGCAGGGAAAAATGAGGCATCAAACCCATGAATACTGCCAAAAATGGCATTGTATTAACCAGTAGGCTATACCTCCGTGGTGTATGTCACAGCAATGGCTGCGTACAGAAGGACTACAGGTCACCGCACAAACTGTCTGCTCTGAGTGCCAGGATAGGGTAACCCTACCAGTACCCATAATGCAATGCACATGCTGAATAGCTGTCTACAGCTGATCACCAAATGGGGCCTGCACCTCTCCGGTACCTCGGCTTGGAAAGACAAACTGCGTGTTACTGGCACAGTGTAGCTACAGACCATGCCATTGTACAGGTTCTGTGTTCACCCTGAGGGATAGGATGGGTGCCCAGCACTAGGTCCACAGTACATGTGGTGCTAGAGATAGGTCCTGCTGTACATGCCCATTGCTAGCAGTGTGTGATAGGTGTTCCTTGCAGTGCAGCCGAAGGTAATTTGGTGCCCATCTGTATCCTGCAGTCACATGTGGCCCTCTGGGACCAGACACCACCCAGATTAGTGTGTACGCCATGATAGGGTCTGGCTAACATGGGCACCTGTTTTCAGGACAGAGGAGTTTCTAGACTTGGATGAGGTTTGTGTAGCAGTGCCTTTAAAGCAGAGCTACTCAATTCCAGTCCTGGTGGCCCGCAACCCTGCAGGTTTTTGGGATATCCCTAATGATATGCATGAGATATATATGCATTAGAGATAGCCTGCCAACCTGACTGGTGTTTGGCCCTCCAGGGCTGGATTTGGAGACCCCTGCCTTACACCTCTGTCATTTAAGATTGTAAGTGGGCAAGGTGCAGATGTCCAAGACATCAAAAAGGTTAGAATTTGTCACATTCCTCCTTGCTTCTCACCACCACCAAAATATTGTCTATTAGACAACTTCTTGGTGGTGTTGAGAATCTAGGAGGAATGTGACACATTCTATCTACCCTTTTGATGTCTAGAACATCTGTACCTTGCCCACTCACAATCTTAAATGACAGAGGTGTAAGGCAGGAGTCTCCAAATCCAGCCCTGGAGGGCCACAAACCAGTCAGGTTGGCAGGCTATCTCTAATGCATATATATCTCATGCATATCATTAGGGATATCCCAAAAACCTGCAGGGTTGCGGGCCACCAGGACTGGAATTGAGTAGCTCTGCTTTAGAGGTTGCAGTGGTTTACACTACATACCCCAAAGGGCCCACATCACCTTTTTTTGTAGGTAAGGAACAGGTGTCCCAGCCCCACTGAAGCAACCTCCATCCTGCTGGTATAGGACAGCTCTGCAGGGTTGGGGGGTGCCCAGAGCCACACCTCTGACTGGAGCAGTGGCAGACCAGCAGCAATATTGGGGTTAGGCCTGGTAAACCCCAACTGCCTTACACCACTGTCTGCCAGTCACCAGCTGACAGCACAGTCCCAGCCTGCACCTTATAGGTGTTACAACCAAGCACAGTCTAAATGCAGACAGTCCACAATTCATGCTTACAGAGAAACTATGCGGACCAAGCAGCCATCTCAGTGATTGGGGCCCGAGCACTGGGAACACAAAAATATCACTAAAAACAAATAGTGTAGAGCGCTATGTGGGAACCTAGACATGCCATGGTCACTGCTCAGTTAGAGTGAGTGCCCTCCCAGCATGACATGCTGTGGCCACCCTGTCCATGCAGGCGGTGGTTGGGCACTACAGTGTCCCAACCATTGCCCCACATCCTGTGAGGATGCATCCTGGCCAATCCGCCCTGTCCGGGCCATACCCACAACACCTTGCTCCTCATTATGCATATATTCAGGCTAACGCTGGTAACAGTGGGACATCTTGGGCCCAGAGAGGGGTGTGCAGCCACAGAACAATGGATAGACATACACACACACACACTCCTATTGCAGCATTGTGCAAAGATAGGGGTGGTTGGCAACCCTGCCCACCACACTGCTCCTGATCACAGTGCCGACATTGCTAAACTGTGCAGGAGGTAGTAGTAGTGCTCTGGTGATAACTGCAGCTCAATGCTGGGGCCAACAGTCTGACTCTCCATGCATCTTTGGATTGTGGAGCCTGTGTGAGTGGGTGTTTGTATCCCTGTTTGCTGCTGCTTTGGGCTTTGCACATGTTGCTGTTGTATCTGCATTATAGGGTAAAATATAGGGACATGCTCTGCAGGAACCACACCTGGGACTTGAGCCTGTGATCCTCTGCTTCTGGACACACTGGCTGGGTGTACTGTACCACGCTGTTGCCACAGATGCATGGCAGTCCCTGGGGCTACCTGTACTTTTCTTCAGCCAGACCTTTTATGTTGCACTGCACACCACGTACTGGTACAGGGCATGGCCTAGGTCCACTGTAGGCAGGTGCCACTTTCCCCTCCAGCAAGGGAACACACCCCCCTGCCATGCTGACATGACCATATGCTGTCAGTGCTGGTAGTGCGCAGTCCCAGGCCATCCATTGTGTGGGTAGGTGGTCGCCTAGGGAGCGAGGTCTGGGGCAGGGGGCATACATGAGCATCCTAACATCCCCCCCCCATCACCACCTACCAATAGTATATCCCTTCCGCTTTGGGGAGGGTTGGCTGGGGGGATGTTAAGTCAGTGCCCTGGCGACTGTTAGCTCGGGTGGACCAGGTAGATGTAGGTGGATTGTGTTTGGCCTTTGTCAGCTGCTGTCATGCTGATTTCCAGTTTCTATGTTCCTATGTGCCACCTAGGCACCCACCTAGTCCACCCTGTGCCCAAGCTGCCCCCGCTACATGTCCCACCTGCAGCCCCCTATGCCCCACTTGCACCATCGCCATAGTGGCCTTTCATACTGGGGCGCTATGCTATTGCTGGAAATGGAGCACTACTATCACGTTTCTTGGGCTCCCTATCTATGCTGTACATTGCTGACACTGAAATGGTTTCCCTCTCCTGCAAGTGTGCATCTAACGGCAGGTTTTCATTTGCGGTAGGATTCATCCCTTCAGTTCAGTG
The DNA here is from genome assembly GCA_033557465.1 of Ichthyophis bannanicus. Taxonomy (NCBI): domain Eukaryota; kingdom Metazoa; phylum Chordata; class Amphibia; order Gymnophiona; family Ichthyophiidae; genus Ichthyophis; species Ichthyophis bannanicus. Next base: position 444,607,614 of record CM066032.1, read on the forward strand.
CGTTAGTGCGCAGGGATCCTCTCCCTGCCCACTCCCCACCCATTGACCCCTTCTCTCCGCTCTCTCTCCACCCTCTGCGGTGTTTACCCAAGCCAGAAATGTTAACGCTCGTTAGGTAACGTTAACACACGTTAACGTTACATACCGCGCCTTAACGTTACCTAACAAGCATTAACATTACCTAACATGCGGTCTGTAATGTTACCGCTGTTTAATAAACATACCCCTATGAGTTGAAGGTGCAAGGAGGCAAATTTTAAATGTAAAGTCAAAAAATACTTTTTAATGGATAGGTTGGTGAATGCATGGAATGTCTTCCCAATGGAGGTGGTGGGAGCAAAAATAGTGATGGAATTTAAAAAGGCATGTGACAGACACAGATGACCTCTATAAAGCAAGAGGATGGACTCAAATAAAACTTAACCCTAGGAGTACCGATGGGGTCAAAAGTGACCCTATTGCAAGTTTTACAACGCGTATCTTGGAAACTATTTGTTCAAGAATGCAATCTTTTTATGACTTTTCACATGTCAATATTCTCTTTATATTGCGCCATGAGAGGAATAATTTTCATCCGCTAGGTGACGCTAGTGATGAATTGCAGCACAGAGTACCAGTGGGGTCATTTTTGACCCCAGTTGCTTACATTCAGTTTGGATCGTGATACAATTTGCAGTTTTGTGAATTTTTTGATCTGACAGAGGTATTTATCATTAATTATGTATCATTTATTTTTTGTACTCTTATTTTATGAAAATACATTTTCTGTAATTGATATCATACGTTCTCTCATTATTTCCGATGAAATCTAAAGGCTTTCAGCTCGTTCATCACGATTATTGTACATCTATAGTAAAACTGCTTTGCATTTTATTCAACTTTATTTTTTTTTTTTTATTTTAGGTTATTGTTTATGATGTCAAAACAAAAGTATTCAGCTGCCCTAGTAAGAGAAATATTGCAACGAGATGCTGACAGTGACAGCTCTGTGTCATCTGATGATGCAGCATATTTAGCAAGCGAAGAAGCATATCAGCCAAGTTCAGGTGATAAATCTGATGATGACAGTTATGATTCAGATGGCGACAGCAGTTGGTCGCCAAGTGAATGTGAGACTGATGTTGAGCCGGTAACATTGCCTGCAGCAAAGAGTCAAGTTACAGTTTGAGGCAAAGGTCGAGGCTGTGCTGGACGGGGAAGAAGACAGGAGTCCTCGGTGTTAGTATCATCTGTGAGGAATCTTAGATGTGATCATAGAGGAGCTAAGAAGTCATCAACTATAAGCACAAATATTGCCATTGAAGCCTATGTATCTAAGGATGCCACATCATGGAACAGGAAACCTATAAAGCAAGCTGCTGGAAGATACGCCAGAGCTAATCTTATGCCCGTACAACAAGGTCCTACAAGGTATGCTGTACGAAATGTTGATGGCCCTCTCACAGCATTCCACTTGTTCATGAGGAAGAACTTATTGAATGAAATCATGATGTGGACGAGCAAACAAGGAAGACACATTTATGATGACACCTGGAAAGATTTTAGAGATGGAGAATGTCAGTGTTTTCTTGGACTTCTGATCCTCTCAGGCGTGTACAAGTCATGAAATAAATCCATAGTTCAGTTGTGGAACCTTGAAGATGGTCATTCTGTTTTTTCAGCAAAAATATGGCCCGTAACCGTTTTCAGTAAATTTCTTGTGCTCTCAGATTTGATGATGCAACCAACAGACGTGAACAACAAGGCGTGGATAAGCTTGCTCCAATCAGACACGTTTTTGATACCTGGGAAGCAACTCTAAGTGACGCCTTTGTTCCTGGTGAAAATGTTACCGTGGATGGGCAAATGCTTACATTTCGTGGCCGTGTTCCATTCAGACAATATAGTCCCAGCAAACCTGGGAAATATGGCATAAAGCTATGGATGTTGCGTGACAGTGCAATGTCATATGTTCTGCGTCTTCAAGTATATACAGGAAGGGAACTCGGACAAAACAGGGAACAGAATCAGGGTGAAAGGGTTGTGCTGCAACTCACTGAAGGACTGATGTGATCTGGCAGAAATGTTACTGTTGACAATTTCTTCTGCCTGTCATGGAAATTGCTAGAAAAACAAATGACACTTTTGGGGACAATTCGAAAGAACAGAAAAGAATTACCTCCAGAATTTGTAACAGCAAAGGGCCGAGAGGTATTCACTTCACTGTTTGCCTTTCGTGATAATGTCACTCTGGTTTCCTATTGCCCGAAGAAAGGAAAAGTGGTTGTTCTTCTGAGCAGTTTGCATGATCAAGAAGAAGTAGATAACACATGTCCAGACAAAAAAACATGCATGATCTTGGACTATAATTCTAGTAAAGGTGGAGTAGATACGGCAGATCAAATGTTGCGCACGTATACCACAAAATGAATGACAAGATACTGGCCAGTGACAATCTTCTACAACATGTTGGACATCAGTACTTTGAACGCCTTCATTGTTTGGATGTCACTAAATCCAGAATGGCAGTCCAAATCAAAGCACAGACGTCGTCTATTCCTCTTGGAATTAGGAAAGCAGCTGCTTCAGAATAATTGCAGCGAGACTTCTTCCGGCATTGAAGAAGCCACTGATGCTGTTTGCAATGTTGGGATCCCAAAGAAAAGGGCAAGGTGTCACTGCTGTTCCAGAGAAAAAGACAAGAAAAGCAACATAGTTTGCACCTCCTGCAAGCGCAATGTTTGCAAAGAACATTCAGAAATTGTCTGTGTCTCATGCAAATGACTGTAGTGCTTTACTGTATTCACATCAAGAGCATGCAAAAACTGCTTTCATGGCAACTCTTCTTCATGTAATTTTATGATAAAGCATTAAATTTCAAAACATTTAACCTTCATATAATAAATAATTAATTCGGAATAATATTTTGTCTGTTTCGTTTAAAATTTTTCATGGTTAACAATTAAAATTTGTCGTGGGGTCATTTATGACCCCAACGGTATTCAGTGTGTGCAAAAAATCTCAGTAATTCCAGGGTTAAATAGCTTCAACATTTAAAAAATAGAGGGGGGTAATCTAAAGAGAATAGCAGATACAGCTCTAAACAAAGGCAAGGAGGGGGTAAGCAACACTAAGCAGCAAGTTCAACTCTAGCAATCTTACTGGGCAAGCTAGATGTACCAATCACCAACATATTCAGGAAATTCAACATTGGATATTACATATATGCCAACGACATTATGCTATATCTCCCTATTGATATAACGAACCCTGCCTACCACAACCTAGAAGATTGCATCAAAGAAACTGAATCCTAGCTAAACTCCAACAATCTCAGCATTAACTTCAATAAAAACAGTCTTATACACATCAAGAAACCAAATCTTTCCCCACCCCCCACTCTATCACCATTAATAACATTGTGCTCCCAATGAAATGAGGTAAGATATCTGGGAATAATACTCAATCAATTCCCCTAGCATGCTACCTCATTTAAAACAAATAGCCAGAACCATTGTTTTCAAATTAAAGATCATTCAGCACCTGAGACCACTTCTTAACACTCAGACTTAAGATCTGTAGTTCAAGCCCTTATCATCCTCCTCTTCAACTACTGTAACAGCTTGTTACAGGGCACACCCAAAAACAAGCTGAATAGTCTCCTGAGGGCAGAAAATAATAGCCGGAATCATCTGCAAGGCCCGACTAACTGATCATATCACACCCACCTTATACGACCTCCACTGGCTTCCAATTTCAAGCCGAATAAAATGAAAAACCCTAATGACCATTTTCAAATTGATCAAAAATATTACCTCACAACCCTTCTCCACAGACACTAGATCTCGAAGAGAAAACACTTAGGGGTATGTTTACTAAACCGTCTTAACGTGTGCCCGGCGATAGTGTGCAGGCTGCCATAAAAGGAGTGGGCGTGTCGGTCTTAAAGTAGCAAAACTGGATTATCGCATGCTAACATGTGCTGTGCACATTATCGGGCGAGACGCCGCTAAGCATGTTAACGCGCGGTAATCTTAAGTAGGCGCGTAGACATGCAAATACAGAAATAGAGGTGTAGCCCAATGGTTAATTCACTGACTGATGGTACAGGGGTCATGAGTTTGATTCCCCAGTGTGCCTAATCAATAAGGCTGGCTGAAGCAGTAGCTTTTACGTGTAAGTATTGATGTTTGAGGCATTTTATTTGTAGTTTAATTAGTGCTGCCAGCAAACACACCCTCAAGTGCCATAACCTAAGGTGCCGCATAAGGCACCCTATAAGGCACTCCATAGGGCACATTATAAAGTGCACTGTCCACCAAGGCACCCTATAATGTCCTCTATAGGGCACCCTATAAGGTGCTTTAGAGGACACCTGATAAGGCACCTTATAAGGCACTTTATAGGGCGCCCTATAAGGTGTCTTATAAGGCGCTTTATAGGGCGCCCTATAAGGCGCCTTATAAGGCACTTTATAGGGCGCCCTATAAGGCGCCTTATAAGGCGCTTTATAGGGCACCCTATAAGGTGTGTCTGTTCCCCAGCAGGACTGGGGTGATGGTCCCCTCTACTGCCACCATTGCAGGGAGGTAGAATGTGGATCTGTTGGTGGGCAATCCTGTTTCCCACCCTGAGCCCCAGAGGGTGGGTTGTGTGGTGGTACATAATCCGCCTATGGGTCCAAACACCCCCCCTTCACCTACATCATGTAACCATGGCACCAACACAGGATATGCACTATTATTATTGATAAGCTGTTAAGCAAATTGAACAAAAACAAAACAGAGAGACGAAGATCCAGTAAGAACTGCGAGGGGAAATGGAAAGTACATTTTTTCCTAAGGTTTTATTGAGTAATAACTTTCTTTAACTGTCTTAATAACTTCCTTTAACTTTTATTGAGTAATTTGTGTTAAATTTAGGTCAAGTATTGATCCAGGCTGATCTTGCACAATCTCTAATATTTCGCTCTTGCTCATTAGTGAGACGTCTGAGCCTGCATTTCACCCACCAGCTTTTTGAAGTTGGGTGAATATTGCGTGAGGGCCAGTCTCAGGGAATCCTGGAGATGTTCATCTGTCATGTTGGAGCGTTGTGTACTCTTTGTCATTTTCAGATGGGAAATCGCAGATTCACACAAATAAGTTGAACCGAAACAGGAGTGTACAGCTTCACTGCATCTTCTCAAGTTGGGAAATTTGTCTCTAGGCACTAGTTTCCAAAACGATTCTTGCTCAGCAAGTGTCTTGAGAAAAATGTCATTTTTAAGGGTTAATATTTTGTTTTCAAGAGATGGATTGTTCAATGAGTAATTTTTAGTGGTAGCAGCTGCAGTTTCTTTAATGTCCACATTTACTTTGAATGGGTATGGCAAGTACTCCACAACTGTTCCAATTTTTTGGACGTCACAGAATCTATTTTCGAATTTCGGGATAACAGAACAGATTTCTGTCACATACTTCTCGTTCTGAAAAACAGAATGTGGATATTATCCCAGATGGTCCTGCATATTAGGAAAATGATCAAAAGTGTTGTTTGCAAGGTCAGTCATCATTAACTCAAATTTGCTCTAGGATGAAACTGTACTCATCATCTCGCCAATGCATTTGTTTTTACCTTGTAGTTCAAGATTAATATCACGTAGTTTGCCTGTAAAGTCAGTGAGAAATGCCAGATCACATAACTACTCCTGATCTTCCAACTCTGCTTGGTCATCTCCCCTCTCCTTCAAAAAACATCTTATTTCATTCAGCAAATCACGAAACCAATTTTGAAAGTGATGTCCATGACAGTCTTTGTATTGAGTCTCTTGCTTGCCAAAACTTGCTGGTGAATGATGCAGTGGTAAGAAAGGAAATCTGGGAAGTCGTCATGCTGTCTACAGAGAGCTATGAAACCATTAACCTCACCTGCCATTGCTCTTGCTCCATCAGTAGTGATGGAAACAAGTCTATGCAATGGAAGATTACACTTTGTCAGAAAAGAATGGAAAGAACTGAATATTTCCTGACCGGTAGTTCTCCCTTTTAAAGAAATCATTCCAAGTAGTTCTTCTTTAACACTGAAGTCTTCAAAAACCATCCGGATAACGACTAGTAACTGGGCTATGTCTCTTATGTCTGTAGATTCATCCTGTTGGAGTGAGAAAGCAACACAATTTGAAACATCCTCCAACAATTGTTCAGTTGTGTCTCCACACATCTTTTCTATTCACCGCATGACGGTGTTTCTTGACAATTGTACATCTTGAATAGCAGCTATGATCTCTTTCTTATTTTTAAATCCTTCAAAAAGATTGTCAGCTGCTTCAAGAAAACAATCTTTTACAAATTCCCCTTCAGTGAAAAGTTTGCATTTCTTTGCGATCGGTTGCTGACCTTGAAGGATGCTATGGTTGCATTGACCGAATGTGACCTTTGCTTCGCCATCAACTGTTGCTGAGTAGCCAATTTCGATTTAAGTTCTTTGAGCTTCAGTTTACCAATTTCACTTTTGGGTGGAAAATGAGCATCAAACTTATTGCTATGCAGAGCCTTATAATGACATTCCAGATTACCCTTTTTGGGCAAGGATACTGGGGCGTTACAAATTAGACAACAATACTTGTCTTTCACCATGATGAAGAAGTAGTCCATTTCCCAATCATCATGAAAGTGGTAGGTTTTGCTCTTCTTTGGAACACTGATCTTTGTTATACTGGGGTGGCTAGATGTAAGAAGACCAAATCTGCTAAGTTAGTATAAACACTGGCTGAATCTGGTCCAAAACTGTCACTGTCCCAAAGTATTAAAGATCAACAGGAACTGAAGACCTCTGGATGATGTGCAATACAAGGACTGGAGATGCCAAAACCACACATGCAGTTCTAAAAGTAAAAATAAGAATTCATCATATTGGCACCAATAATCAAATACCACCAAACAATCATCAAAAAACCTCAAACACCTGTCCAGCAAATCAGATAAAATCAAATACCGCCAAACAAGTTCAAATACCACCACACGCGATTTAATAAATTCTGCACACAGTGTAGAATCAACGCAAAGGCAAGGCAAAATAAAATTGCAGTGTAGAATCAACGCAAAGGCTAGGCAAAATAAAATTGCAGACACAAGCAAATGTCACAGTGGTTTGAACCAATTCGAAGGCAAGTTATAGGCAAGTTAGAACAAAATTGGAAAAGCCTGCCAAAATCACCAAATTCTTGACACTTTGTTGTGTCTACCCGAAAACGTTTAATGAAAGCAAACTATAAAGTGACCAATGACCAGCACAAGACACAACTAATATGGTAAGGGCATTCAGGTAAAGCCTGGATGAATGGATATCGCCCAGTATATAACACACTTCTAAGGGGTGTTGGGGCGGGGGCAGAAATGGGTGATTCTGAGAGGCAGGAGACCAAGAATAACGCCGGGCCTGTGGCGTCTCATCATGGGGGGTGGGCGGCAGCCCCGTGGGGTACCCACAAACTATTGACACGAAAACAACAAGCGCCCCCAATACACCCGCAGGTAAGATTCCCGCAGGCAGGAAAAAAGACAGGCAAGGGATCAGCAGCTGCGGCAAGCCCTCGGCAGATGACCTGCTGGCACAAGCTCTCCCCTAGCGATGTGGCGAGCTGCTGGAGAGATGGAGCCAAGTGTGGCTGGTGATCTACCTCTGACCCCTCCGCGATCTACAGGTAGATCGCGATCTATCTGTTGGACATTCCTGTACTATATTATTATGTTACCATTAGGGGTCATGGATGCCATTTTGAACCTGATGCTGACAGAGCAGGGATCACCCCTGTGCAGAAGGGATCACCCTTGCATGGTACCCCTAGACCACCAGGGAATGGTTGAGGTAGATCTATAGGGGTTTATGGGGGTTCTCAAGGTGGGGGTCATGATTTGCGATCCAGGGGGGCCTATGGGAAGGACTTGGAATTAAGGCTATGATATGTCTGTGGGGGGTTTGTGAGGGTGATGGGGCAAACTTCAGGGAGTGAGGGGTGCCCTGGACTTGCTTCTTTTTCTATCAAACTGGCTCCTTTAAGAAAGGCTCCCTGGGTGTCCTGTGTCACTCATTAGTAGCCCGATATCCCAGAGAGCAGAATAATTTGGCTTGTGAAATCACAAGTTGCATTATTCATATACTATGGGAGTTAGTAACCTGAAGTATTGAACTACAGCAGGTTAGTGACTCCTGTAGTAAATCAAGCTGCAGTAAAATGTGAATAGTTTACCATAGTTTACTAACTAGGCCCCTGAGTGTGCCGTTTGCTCTGATTCCATCCAGTTAATGTTCTGCTTATTGACCTTGTCCAGGAAAGCATGATCCTTGAATCTGTAGAAAAAAGGTTTACAGGGTCAAGGCTCCTTGCAACAGAATTGTGATACAAAGGGAGAGTATTTGGAAGATGTATGAATCAGAAATATGTAGTAGTTATCCAGCAGTCAGCCATAACTATAATTGCCCTCTGCAAATTGCTGTCAGTCATCCGCCGTGAGAAGATGAAAGATTTGTGAAAGCATTCAGAGAATTTGGCAGCCACATTGAGGATCTTCAACTTGGCATTGCACGTGGCTTAAACATTCAGAGTGTCAAAATGCATCAGTTGTGGTATGCTATCTCCTGCAGTGCTGGAGTTATGAGAACCACATGGGGCAATCTACAATATCTACATAATTGTGTATGCCTTGTAGTGTTATATAAATGATTATGATTAGTAGTAGTATCTCTCTCCTATTACATTTGGCATACCAGCAATACTATAAGAAGCTTACTTTATTTTCATTCTATTCTCCTTTGTGCATTTGACAGGCACACATAAAACAACACAGTGTTTTAGAAGGATCCTGAGGCCAGAAATTCAGGAGATTGACAAGTTGTGGTACATCATACCCACAAGCCATCATCAAAGCTACATTGACCATGACCACCTCATAGAGGTCCAAGTTTGCTCTTGAGGTCAGCTGGTATCAATGTACCACATCTCCCTCAGGCAGACCAAGAAATGTGATATAAGAATGAAAGATTCATGCTCTATGAGTCCTTCCTGGAGCATGAGGGCAGTCTAAGACTTCTGCATCACTGCAATCTGCACACTTTCTCTCTCCTCTTCCCCACATTTGCAGATGCAGATTGCCAAAAAGAAAAATTAAAACAACTGGCAAGTGTTCCATATCTCCAAGGGAACAACATAAACAGTGCCTATCTGTCTCCCAGCAACGACAGGAGTGTCTATGTTTCCTGCCAGTGAGATATGTCCAGTGCTGCTCTTCACCTTTGACCTTATAACTTCTCTGTTAAAAAGTTTATTCACTGCAGTAAAGGTTTGGAGCTAGGAGGAAGAAAAACAACTACACCAAAATTTGGTCCGCCCGCTTATTATTCTTTAGCATTTTGTTCACCTTTACAGCAATTTAGGATCAGGCTTCATTACTAATTCATGCACTATCAAGATTCAGGGTGTTAGAGCCATTGATAAAATTTTATCTTTTTCAGTACCTATATTGTGGAGCTAACTACCTGTAAATTTGTGATTATTAATTGAGTTGCTAGATTTTAGAAAGAAGCTGAAGGACTTCCTTTAAGGTGTTATGGTTTATTGTATGTTTTATTGTTTCATTTATATTTTCTCTGGCTTTATTTCTGATGGGCTTTTGTAATCCGCTGAGAGTGGACTATAAAAGGATCTTTTACTAATGGGTGATAGCTGGCAGCAGTTGGATACGCATTGCTAGCTAGTGCAGGGCCATGACAGTGTGGACAGTGTATTAAGGACACAAGTGGGCAGGTGAGAAGCCGAGAGTGGGTATGGTGATCTTTGTGCAGTGTGTAACCTGCGCAACATTAGAGCGGGTTAACCTAATGCCACCTCATTTGATTAAGTGCCCCAGCACAAATGTGCTATGGATTAGAGGGCAGGACTCTGCATTTACTGCTGGGAAATGGCTGTCAACACCTACAACAATTAACATGGTGGTGCTGCACCCATCAAATCATGGTTTTGGAGCTATTGAGACATTAGGTACAACATCTTAGCACCCTTTAATAAAAGACCCCTCAGATTTATGTAAATAAATAATTGTATATGCAGCTCACTGACATTCATTATTGTGCCCATTGTGCTATGATCACCACAGTGGTTTATTTTCATCCTAGTGACTTTTTTTTGTGTTCAATATTTTCCTGCAACTGAAATTCCATATCATCCTGCTAGACCAGTCCAAATAAGTGGGTCGTCTTCTCCTACCAGCAGATTGGAGGAGACAAAGAACCAATGAAAAGTCCAGGTTTCAATGACATCACTCCTATGCCTCTATTCGTCTCTAGAGGTACCTTCAGTATTTCTTTGTCCCCAGCAAATGATAGATGGATTTTCTCCTCTCTGAAGAAAAACATAGGAAGATTGAGAGGAAAAGATTGATTTAAATGCTTGTGAATGACCACCTTGAGGTGACTCTCTCACTTGAGCATGACGTGGGAAGCTCCACTAGACTGTGGTCTTTTCAGTATCCATAGGAGGAGGGAAAATTGGTTCAGCTCCTCCCTCTTAACCTGGATAACAGCCTGTTGAGCAGCCAGAAAAGTGAAAGGATCTGGAAGAGTGCAGAAGCCTTGCACAACCTCAACGCCCCTTTCATCCTACTCTGACACTGGCCCCCGCCCCCCCCCCCCCCCCGCCTACCCATTCTCTCTCTCTCATAGACTACAGTGGCTCTTAGAGGGATCTGCCTGCCAGCAACCTTAAACACAGTCCTGCAAAACCAGTAAAACAGTTTCAAGTAAATAGAACTGAGCCTTGCATGGATTCTCTGCCTGGGGTTCTCAGGGGATGAGTACCAAGGCTTGACCTCATCATTGTCCTTATTGGGGGCTACTGATTCCATCTTCCTGGAATACAATGAAGGTCATTTTAAAAGGTTTAGTTGTGGTGTGGACGTCTGCAGACATGCACGTGGACCTCGAAATCACAGACACATCTCGATAGCCATTCTACAAATGCTGTTCATGGATGTCTCCAGTACAGGGATGTTTATTTATTTATTTAGCATTTCTTATATACCATCTTTCGAGGGTATCAAGGTGGTTTACATTACTGGGGACAAAGAAATACTGAAGGTGCATCTGGTGGCTGAGATGAATAGAGGCATAGGAGTGAGGTTACTTTAACTATCCATATAATAGGAAGGGCATAGAATAGGTTATATTGAATACAGCTAACTTATTTACAGTGTGAATCAGTAGAGGGTCTAGTTCTATGTGTAAATGGAGGTTGTTTGGCTGTGTGATAAGATGTTATGTGTCTGTCCCATAGCATTCCTGGAAAATGTGTGTTTTGAGCCTCTTGTTGAACTCCTTTAAGGGGTATGTTTACTAAACTGCGGTAATGTCACTCGCGTTAGGTTCCATGGTAAAGGTACAGATGCCCATATAAAGGCGTGGGCGGTGCATCGTTACAGCAAGCCGTATCAGCTAATGCATGTTACAAGGCACCTTAGACTAACGCGCGTTACAAGGCGCCTTGTAAGGTCCCCCATAAGGCGCCCTAGAGGGTGCCTTATGCTAAGCGCTGTATTAGGCACCCCTGGGCAAGGCACTGTAGAAGGCACCTTGGGCTATGGAACCATAAGTTAAGGTGGCCTAACAAGGTTATAGTGCCCTAGGTTCGTGTGCCCTAACGGCTGCAAGGTGCCGCAGGATGACATGCATGACCTGTGAGGAACAGAGACAGATGTAGCCCTAACACTAGATAGAGCACTCAGGAAAGACAATGAACAGGTGAGTGAAGGAGGGAGAGCTGGGAGCCGCTGGACCTGCCATATCTGCAGGCATCCCATGTGGCTGCCAGTACTGATGACAAACATGTTGGGGGCAACAGTACCACAGCACAGGGTGTTGGCAATGTAAAGTACTGGAAAGACAGTTGGTGGCAGACGATGGGAATACTTGTCCCCCAGTGGAGGCAGAGGTGGCAGGATAGTTACAATGATGGGTGGACAGAGGTACCTTATGAGGTACCTTACGAGGCGCCTTATAAGACACCTTACGAGGCACCTTACAAGCGCCTTGTAATGTGCCTTGTAAGGTGCCTTATAAGGCGCTTTGTAACACGCGTTAGTCTAAGCCGCCTTGTAACGATGCACCGCCCACGCCTTTATATGGGCATCTGTACCTTTACCACAGAACCTAACGCGAGTGACATTACTGCAGTTCAGTAAACATACCCCTAAGTCTTTTATTGCTCTTATATTGCTTGGTAGGGAGTTCCATAAAGTTGGACCATAGATGGAGAAAGCGTGTTGGCATGTTTCTTGTATGCTGATTTTTTTGGGTTTGGGGACTTTAAGTAGGTTTGTAGTTTGCTCTCTTCTTGGTCTACTATCCGAGGTTGTGTGAATGAGTGACCTCAAGCAGTCAGCAGCTAAGTTGTGTATACTCTTAATTGTGTTCATGAGTGATTTGTATTTGATGCATGCTTGGATAGGCAGCCGATGTAGCTCTTTCACGACCTGGGTGATATGCTCTTGTCAAGATGTCCATGAGATCATGAAAGCTGTAGAGATTTGGGCAATTTGTAGTGGAAGGAGGGTACATTTTAGTAGTCCTTTAAGTATAGAATTGCAATAATCCAAGTGAGGGGTTATGATGGTTTGACAGACAGTGCAAAATAGATTATGATCCAATAGCATGCAGAGGTTGTGAAGGATCTTTATTATTTGATATGTCGCTGCAGTTGCTTTCTTAATATGGGTTTGGAAATTCAGTTTCTGGTCTAGCATCACCCCAAGGTATTATACTTCAGATCTGATGAGGATATCATAGTTGTTGATTATGATCTTCTCTGGTGTTGTGAAGGAGGTGTATCTGTTAATGACCAGTTGCTCGGTTTTGCTGAAATTTAATGGAAGAGATTGTTCATGTAATCAATGGGTCATTTCATTAAGGCATGAAGTATAGTAGAGAAGTCTGGATTCCTTTTAGTGAATGGAGTAGATAATGTAATGTCGTCTGCAAAAACGTGATACCTTATCCTGTTCTTTTGGAGGATGCGACATATGGCCTGTATATATAGGTTAAATAAGAGGGCAAAGAGGGCTGATCCTTGAGGTAATCCTTGATGCACTTGAATTGTTTCCGAGGTCTTGTTGGATAGTTTGACTTGTTGTGTGCGTTCAGCTAAGTAAGAACAGAACCATCTTAGGGGGGTCCCAATTACCCCAATTTCTACAAGGCGATCAATGAGTTTCCTGTGATTTATGAAGTCAAAAACTGCTGAGATATCGATGAAAATGAGGATGAAGGCTTGCATGGACCTTTCAATTCCCTTTATCAAGTTGTCTAAGAGGGAAGTGAGAAGTGTTTCTATGTCATAATTTTGTTGGAAACCATGCTGTTGATCATCAAGAGGGGCATTTAACTCTACAAAGTCCTGGAGCTGTAGTTGAACAATTTTCTCTATTATTTTAGCCAAGAGAGGGATACTATAAATGTGTCTGTATGATGTGGGTAGGTCAGGGTCAGCTGAGGAGTTCTTTAGAGTAGATCTAAATGAAGAGGTCTTCAGGTTGGTTGGCATCAGACCTTGTTCAAGTGGTGGAGGGGCAATGGACTTGCATGTCCTTGTGTGAACCCAGAAGCAGCAGAGCCTTGTGTAGGTACATGCATGTTTATTCCTACTCCAGGCACAAATAGGTATCAGGAAAGTGCTTATTTTCACACTCCAGAGAGTATGGAGAAGATGGAGGGGGAGGGGGGGGAGGGAATGGGGAGGGGAAGGGGAGGGGGGAGGGGAGGGTGTGTGTGTATGGACCCATAAGCAGATTATGTACCACCACATAACCCACCCTCTGGGGCTCAGGGTGGGAAACAGGATCACCCACCAATAGATCCGCAGTCTACCTCCCTGCAATGGCAGCAGTAGAAAGGACCAGCAACCCCAGTCCTGCTGGGGAACAGACAGAGCGGTACACATCCATAACGCAATAGCAGACAGACGGCAGGCCTGGAAACGCTCAGCTGCTCCCCACCATTATCTGTCATTCCCCAACAGCAAGCCTCCAGCCGCTGCACCCTGCAAGGTGTTCCAGCAAGACACATACTAGCTGCAGACAGTCCACCAGCTAGTCCATAGTGCATGGTCCTGAAAAAGATGCATGTACCCAGAACGGGGATGTCAACATACACACCAAGCAGATAAATCAGTGATTGGGCCCCATAAGGAAACCCACAAACATCACATGAGAGAAATGCTATACAGCACTATGGGGGAACCTAGCCATGCCATGGTCACTGCTCAGTCAGGGTGAGAGTGACCTCCCAGCAGGACATGCTATGTCCACCCTGTCCATGCAGGTGGTGGCCAGGCACTACAATGTCCGAGCCATTGCCCTATGCTGTGTGCAGATGCATCCAGGCCAGGCCACCCTATCCAGGCTATTCCCACGGTACCTTGCTCCTCATTATGCACATTGGCAGGCCAATACTGGCAACAGTGCTAGCAGTGTGGGCTGTGGAGGGTGTTGGCAGCCACCACACACTGGATAGACAGACACACACTCCCCACACCTATGCCAGCATTGTGCAACTATAGAGGTGTTGGGCAGTCCTGGGCACAGTGCAGGCATGGCTATGGTACGCAATACTGTAGGAGTCACTCCCCAGGTTGGTAAACACTGTCAGACACAAGACCCGTAGCACACTCCACAGACATCAGAAAAGTTGCTATGATGCAGCTCACTCAGAAAAGTGTACTTAACCTAGGAATTGCTATCTGCCAGTACTCATAGCAACCTTTTGATAGATGTGTACCATATTCCCCGGTTTAGGGTGGCATTACTAAGGTATGCAAGTGCTAGTATTGGGAGATGCACGCAGAACCCAAAGTCCTGCCTCTCCAGGAGGCTTTGGATAATGGGGCCTGTGGGTACGGGTGTGTCTGCCCCTGTTGGTTGCTGCTTTACCGCAGAGGTTCCCAACTCCAGTCCTGCGGTGCCAAACACTGTTCGGATTTTCATGTTGTCCCTCATGAATATGCATGAGATATATCTGCATACCATGGGGGTGGCACATAGAAATGCAGCACAGGCATCTTTACCAGAGGCATCATGGAACCGAGATGGTGTTTGGCCCTCCAGGACTGCAGTTGGGAGGCTCTGCTCTAGGTAATGTGCATGTTTATGGTGTCTGTGCTCTTTAGGGTAAAATGCAGTTGTCTTGGGCATGTTTACATCATCTGCAATAAAGGTGCTGTCTGTATTAGCACGTTGTAGTAGTGGGTAAAATATGGGAACTGGGTTGGCAGGAACCACAGCTGGGACTTGAACCTATGACCCTCTGCTTCTGAATACACTGGTTTTGTGCATTGCACCACCTTGTTGTCACAGAGTCAGCATATTCCTTGGTGATACCATGACTGTTTGTCAGACAGGGCCCGTCTGTTGCAGTACACGGCACCCACCTACACAGGGCTAGGCCATGGTCTGCTCTGGGCAGCTGCCACTGCCCCCTCCACCACCAGTATCCCTCAGCCACCATGCTGACATGCCCTTCTGCTGGTGGTGCTGGTGGTGCGCAGTCTCAGGCCATCCAGTGTGCAGGTAGGCGGCTGCCTATGGTGCGGGTTCTGGGGTAGGTGTGCCTGCATAGGTGTCCATGCTTCCCCCCAGCACCGTCTGCCAATGTTCCGTGCCTTTGAGGGTAGCTGCTGGGTACTATCCCCTGTGACACTGTGGGAAACACAGCCATGCCCATGTTGGGCCTTCAGCAGTTGTTGTCTGGCTGCTCTGCTGCTTCAGCATTCGTATGGGCCACCTAGGCATCGCCCTAGTCGGCACTGTGGCCCAGCTGCACCACAGCATGTGCTGCCTGCGGCCCTCTGTATCCCCTTCTCCGGCATCTGTCCAGTTGCCGTTCTGACATGCCCGCCCTGATGTTGCGGGACATGTGCACTCCATACGAACCCTGTCCGATGGGGGGGGAAAACCTGAGCAGCGCTATATCACTGTGGGCTCATTCACCTTGTATGGGGGCGGAGTATAGACCCTTCCACGATTTATATCTGTTCTATGGAGCTTACTCGGGGGGGTGGAGGGGTTGATGTTTCTCATTGCTACCACTATTGGCCAGCTTGGTTATGGTCTTTTTCCAGTTTGTTGGGGTCATTTTCAGTGTTTATGTGCCCTTTTGTTCTGTGCACATGTATAACACTTATCATTTTTTTTAGGTTTCCCTGCCTGGGCTGTACATTGCTGACACTGAAATGGTTTCTCTCCCCTTTAATGTGCATTTAATGGCAGGTTTTCATTCGCGTTGGAATTGAGCTCTTCAGATCAGCGCGTTAATGTGAAGGGAGCCTCTCCCCGCCCACTCTCCGCCCATTGGCCCCTTCTCTCCGCTCTCTCTCCACCTTCTGCAGTGTTTTACCGTGTCGCGGGAGTTTACGATCGTTAACTACGGTTAATGCACGTTATGTAACGTTAACGATTGTAAGCGCATCATAACGCGCGTTATGATGCACTTACGATCGTTAACGTTACATAACGCGCGTTATTTACGATTACCGCAGTTTAGTAAACATACCCCTAAGTATAAGCAGTTGATGTAAATGCATGTAAGAGGGGATGACCATCAACGTCATGAAAATATTATTAAGAGCAGTGAGACAAATCTTATACAGGACACTCCTGGATGTGGAGCTTGGCAGAACCCACCTGGCTCGGCTTAAGATCCCCTATGTATAATATACATTTATTCACATGAAGGAAAAATGTAACTGGGAAGAAAAACATATGGTCAAAAATTAAAGGAGCAACTTGGCAAAAGAAGCGGGGCAGCCATGAAAACCAGAATCGGAAAAAACATTCTAAGAGAACTTTCAAATGTGCCACATATTAACTCGCCAGAGCTCTAGTCTGCTAACACTGCATTCCTGAGAGTGGAAGCAATTGGTACAGACTGACATGAAGGACAAACACTCAAAATTAATTTTAATGGCTAAAAAAGGGATCATATTTAGATATAGCAAAGGACCACTACTATTGCAATAAGAAGCCATTATAAATGTTATGGGAAAGCAGTGAGCCGGTTTCTAATTAAGGCACATATGGTCATGGAACATATCAAACCCAGCACTTCTAAGCTTCCAACGTGTTGTGTATGATTCATGCACATTTCCCGTATGTGAAGAATTGTCAAAACAAGAAAATGACAGGTTAAAAAGACCACAGACAAAAATACAACAAATTAAACAAAATCGAAGAGAAGGTCTGGTACTGGAGCCCATATCAGCAAATTATTTTTAAACAGACTTTCCAAATACACCACATTATCTTGCGATAATTGAAGACTCTCCATAGTTAAATGAGAAACATTTAAAAGTGAAGAATAAAATAAGCCAAGCAAATGACGAATACTGAAAAAAACACAAGCACTGGCAAGTTAGATGCTAGGCATTGATAAGGCAGGCAAAGAGAAAATTTGAGAAGAAGCTGGCTGTGGAAGCAAAAATATACAATAAAGACTTTTTCAAGTACATTTGTAGCAAAAAGACTGTGAGTCAATTGGACAATTAGATGCTAGAGGGGTAAAAGTGTCACTAAGAAGGGACAAGCCAATAGCAGAGAGACTGAATGAATTCTTTACTTTCGTCTTTACTGAGGAAAATGTAGGAATGTTACCCATGACTGAAATGGCAATTAAAGGAGATGCTGCGGAAGAATTGAAAGAAATATTGATATAGCGGGAAGATGTATTACAACTATTTGATAAACTGAAGAGTAGCAAATCACCTGGACCGGATGGTATACTTCCAAGGGTGTTGAAAGAACTGAAATATGAGATTGCAGACCTACTATTAGTAATCTGTGAACTATCATTAAAATAATCTGCAATACCTGAAGATAGGAGAATGGCCAATGTAACGCCACTTTTTTAAAAGGGTTCCATGGGTGATCCAGGAAACTACAGAGCAGTGAGCCTGATGTCAGTATCAGGAAAAATGGCAGAAACCATCATAAAGAACAAAATTACTGAACATGTAGATAGTCATGGCTTAACGGGAGACAGCCAACATGTTTTTAGCCAAGGAGGGTCTTGTCTTTTGGGGATATTGCTAGGTACGTATGACCTAGATTGGCCACTGTTGGAAACAGGATACTGGGCTTGATGGACCTCAGTCTGATCCAGTATGGCATATCTTATGTTCTGATGTTCTTATGTCTTATTAATCTGTTATGTTTTTTTTTTGGGGGGGGGGTTATTTATTTTTTTATTTTTTATTTATGCAATTTTTAAACAAAAAAACAAGAAAGGCCACACAGACCAATCTTGAAGAAATAGAACAGGCATTAAGAAATACAATCCATAATAAAGCAGACATAATAAAGAAAAATTACAAGAAGAAATTATTCCACTTTCCTGGTCTCACTAGCCCACAAAACAGAGGAAGTTTAACATCATAAATTCTTAACCTAATATACAAAGAAAAAGCAACAGCCCAGTAACGGAATATCTATCTTATGAGCCAACAGTAGAAGCCGCCCGCTTGGCGCTAATAAAAGCAAGCAATTGAGAGTGCTCCCAAAAAATATAAGAAATCGCCTGGTATTCAACCAGACACTTACAGGGATGTTTGAGAAAGAAGAGCCCTCCCAGTTGCAAAACCCCCGGGCGGAGCAGTAGAAACTCCCTGCGCCGCCTTTGAGTTTCTCTTGAGAGATCAGGATAAATACGTACTACTAAACCGCGAAATGAAATATTACGTTTCTGAAAAAATAATCTCAATAGCCACTCCTTATCAGAAATCAATGCAAAAGTTATAAAAAGTGTAGCAGGGACCTGTGACCCAAGGGCAGAATTCTCTAAGACATCCTCCTGAATTTGTTCACCCCCTTTAGCACCAGAAGCAGCAGCAGAAACACGCTTCGCTACAGGGAGATAATAGATTTTTACTAAGGGGGGAACTAAATCATGGGAAACTCCCAAAGTCTCAATCAAATATTTCATAAACATATCTCTAGGAGAGATAGACGAAACTCTCAGAAAATTAATAAGTCTCAAATTATTCGCATGAGAAATATTATCCAATTGTTCAACTTTCATTTGTAATAGTTGTATATTCTTTCTATGTCCCTCGGAACACTCCTCTAGGGACACCACCTTATTATTCACATCGCAGTAGCTCGTCTGAAGGCAGGAAACTGTTTTGTCCAAGTCGTTCACCAAACTTGAAGTTACAGTCACCTTTTTAGACAAAGACGATAGCTGTGGCAGAAGGGCTTCCCCAAGTGAAACTATCACGTTCCAGATGGTTTCAAGAGTAAAATTCTGCAGTCTTTGCAGAGAAAAAGCCCCTTCAAACTCGACCGGTGAGGTAAACAGCTCCATAGGTGCCAACACAGGCGCTCCACTCGGCAAGACAAACTCCGTCTCACCTCTTGCTTCTCCCAATGGCACCGAAACACACTGCAAGCCGAGATCTCCAACCGGCTCACTCCCAGACCCGGTAGAAACAGCCCATCCTGGCCCTCGTGAGGAAGGACCCCCCCGCCAAAAGCGGTGGTGTCGATAACTCCAGGAAGCCCTCAGGCAAGGGCTGACTACGGGCCAGTTTTGGTGCAGGACTCAACACGGGGGAGATAGTTGTAGTCGAAGCAGACGCCGGGCACTCCGACTCTGGCAAACCTGCAAGCCGACAAACTCCTCCCGATACTTCCGAGACCCGCGTTGTACGCTGAAGAAAAGGGTCAAGAGGACTCACCACCGAAGAAACAACCGGCGAAGAGGCGTCTACAGGCTGAGAGGGCAACGGCCCAGACTTCCTCTTTCGCTTCTTCCCCATTGAAGCGGACTCACGCAGAGCAGACTGTTGCAGCAGCCATCTTGTGTTATGTTTTTTTTTTAAAGTGTGAATAAACAGGTAGACAAAGGTGAGTCAGTTGATATAGTGTATCTGGACTTTCAGAAAGCCTTTGACAATATCCCTCAAGAGAGACTTTTGGCAAAACTAAAAAGTCATGGGATCGGAGGCAGTGTACTATTATGGATTAGGAACTGGTTAAAAGATAGAAAGAAGAGGGTATGGCTAAATGGCCAATTTTCCCAATGGAAAATGGTGGCATACCCCAGGGATCTGTGTTGGGTCCACTGCTTTTTAACATATTCATAAATGACCTGGAAATGGGAATAACGAGTGAGGTTATCAAATTTGCAGATGACACAAAACTATTCAAAGTTGTTAAAACCCATGAGGATTGTGGAAAATTGATAGAGGATCTTGATAAATTGGAAGACTTGGCATTCAAATGGCAGATGAAATTTAATGTGGACAAGTGCAAAGTTATGCACCTAGGAAAGAACAACCCAAACTATGGTTACATGATGCAAGGTTCCACATTAGGAATCACCATCCAGGAAAAAGATTTAGGCATCATCATGGATAACATGTTGAAACCCTCCGCCCAGTGTGCAGCAGCAGCCAAGAGAGCAAATAGTATGCTAGGTATTATAAGGAAAGGAATGGAGAATAAAACAAAGGATATTATAATGCCTCTGTATGGTTCCATGGTATGATTGCACCTTGAAAATTGTGTGCAGTTCTGGTCACCGTATCTTAAAAAGGATATAATGTTATTAGAAAAGGTACAGAGAAGAGCCACCAAAATGGTAAAGGGGATGGAAGAATACTTCTATGAAGAGAGGCTAAAAAGGTTAGGGCTTTTCAACCTGGAAAAAAGATGGCTGAGGGGAGATATGACAGAGGTCTATAAATTAATGAATGGAGTCAAACGGGTAAACATAGATCGATTGTTTACATCATCAGAATATAAAAAGACTAGAGGACATGCAATGAAGCTACAGGGTAACCTATTTAAGACTAATAAGAGAAAATATTTTTTCACTCAACGTGTAATCAAACTCTGGAATTTGCTACTGGATGATATAGTAAAAGCTGTTAGTGTAGCTGGGTTTAATAAAGGTTTGGACAAGTGCCTGTAGGAAAGGTCCATAAACCATTATTAAAAGGGACCCAGGATATCACTGCTTGCCCCAATACAAGCATTGAGGAACATGTGTCTTTTAGGGAGACTGCTAGGTACTTGTGACCTAGATTGGCCATTGTTGGAAACAGGATACTGGGCTTGATAGGTGCCTTTGGTGCATCTTATTTTAAGGACATACAAACTTTACCCTTGGAAGCTACCTATGCTGCAACTCAATATCACAGCTGCTTGGTAGCTTCCAGCTTCTGTGTTGACCTAGATATTCAATGCCATTGGCCAGAAATGGCCCTAGCATTGAACATCTGGGGCTGGTTTTCAACTGCAATGGCTAGCCACATTAGCAACACTAGCCGCCACCATGGAATATCCCCCCTAAGTTTCTAAATGGTCTCCTTGGTACATTGACTTGGATGATCCCCTAAATTTAGGATTTCAACAAGACTGTGTCTATGCGAATGGAGTTAGGGTACAAATCTCCCTAAATTGAGTCCCCTAAAATTTATGAAGTTGGTGAAAATATTGAACATTTTTTTAAATATGATTATACTGCACTAGCTTTCATGTAAATGTAACCCAAGGGTTAAAATAGGTGCTTGCGCTAAAGTGGGTGACTGGTTTGAACTGTTGTTAATTATACTTGATAGTTTGGAGTCCTGAGGGAATATTAATGTACTGGTTATTTAAATTGGACAAAGTTTTAGGTAATTTTATGGAGGAAAATGTATAACGCCTAAAAGAATATATAAATTTAAAATTGGAAATAATAGGATATTTAAGTTAGATAAGCTGAATGGAATCATAGGTTTTGGATTATTTTGGAAAGATTTTAATGTGTAAACCTTCCAAATTAAGGTCTTGCCATTTACTTTAATGGCAAATTACAGTTGAAAAGAAAACTGATTTGATGCTAAAATCCGAAGAGCGCCTCCTTCAGCAGACTCACAGACACCCGGTCCAGCAGTATCTCCTTCCAAACCAACCACCGGGAAATCCACTGCTGTAGGTGACACCAGCTGCCCTCCAGAGTCCAGTACACCAGAGCCTCGCTCACTTACCGCTTCACCTACCCCAGAGACCGAGGGAGAAGCGGCAGCGCTGATTGGTGGAGGACCCGGGAGCCTCGGAGGCGAAGGCGGAGACCGACCACCAGGGGAGAGAGACACATCCGGGACAGAAGACGCCGAAGAATCCTGAGCCGGCGATTCCAAGTCCCCTCTAATCTCCCCAATTTGCTGCTTGGTAAGCTGGACAAATCGGTCCATTGGCCCGGTACTAGCAGACGAGGAGGGTTTTGCAGGAGCAGGCTCAGCGGGAAGAGCCCGTTGCTTGCACTTTCTCTTAGGCATCCCAGCTCAACAGATCCCTGTCGCCATCTTGGAAATCAGACCACTCCCTACTCTGCTTGTGATTGGTTAGCGGCTCTGGAATGTAAATAGATGTTGTCAGAAGAGTCACAGTAACCTTGACAACAGAAAAGATATAGTAGAAAAAAAAGAAGAGCTTTAACAGTAACAGAAAGCAGAAGTGTGTTGTGCTATGCCTGGAAAGATGTACTGTTTATGCCAGTAAAAAGGTACCAATAGATGAAAAATTGTTTTTGAGAGTGGAATTGCTGTTGGAACTATATGAAAATCAGGCAAATGACAGCCTTGATTTTGTGTGGCACTGGACAATACTTATTGAGAAGTATTGCCAGGTAGTAAAGCAAGTGACACTGGTTGAAAATTCCATGAGAGCTCTCTGAAGGAGGGAGGCTGAGAGGAAGTGGCAGTGTCTGTGAGGAGTGCTTTGCTATTAAGTAGCTTATAGTATGTGGTGCCTGAAATTCTAAAGTGATAGGATACCTGCACAGTAAGTGACTGATGTCATTGTGGAAGAGAAATATGCCTGGAGTCATATAAGGAAATAGATGAATGAAGGCATTATCTTGGAAAAGTGAATTCATAAATGAAGCTCTGTTAGTAGTTAGGGAAAAACAGTAAAGATTAGGCTTTATTATTTAGGGGCTTTAATTATATTTTGATTTATTTAGACAGTTAGGAATCTATACTAAATAATTTCACAGTGATTGTTCGCTAGTTGGTAAGCTAGATAGGGTTTTCTATTTTTGATTTGTTTAAAGCTTAGGTAGTAGTTTGGAGATTGAGAAGACTACCATCAGCTGAGCAGCAGTGGTGTTTCCATCAACAGGAGCTCCCATAAAAGGAATTCCAAAGTCATCAAACTTAACAAGAAAATTCTACAGCTACAGATACCAAACAACTGCTGCAACTATGGAGAGTTAAGTGCTCGTAAAGACTGTGATACATACCTGAGAATAGAAATTGATAGAAGTGCTGTTCTGAAGTTTTCTGTAGAGATAAAAGTTATACAAACGTTCAGGTTTTAAGAAACCAAACAAGTAAATTGTTATATAGAAATTAGTAAGAAACAAAGAAAATAAATACTACTACTTATATGAGCCAGGCCACGGGCCGGGTCCCCGCGGCTGCCAGTAACCTGAGCCCAGGCCTGGCCTCGGCCTCCGGCACATGACGGGGGTGTCGGGGGGGGTGAAGGGGGGAGGGAATGGAGAGCAGCGGCGAGGGGGATCGCTCCCTGACAGTGTGGGGAGCGATCTCATTGGCCGAAGCATGGTGGGCAGGGACTGGTATGCCAAGGAGCCGCGTGGTCAGGCCTTTTCGGCATGGCTCCTCGGCAGTGACGGCAGTGTTTTCTTCAGTTCCCAGACCAGTGATCGCGGCGGGTAGGCCATTCGCAGGTGTCGGGGTGTAGTGCGGTGAGTGAGGGTAGGGGGCTCCACAGCGAACAGGCAAGAGGAGGGGGGTTGCATAATTCAACGGATTATTATAAAATTAATGAGAACCGGGTCTTGGTGTTAGGTTGTTGGGGTTGGGCTAGCTGTGGCCAGTGGGTGCTGGATACAAAAAAAAAACAAAAAAAAAAGAAAGAAAGAGCAACTTAATACATTGATAATAAGAAGGAAGGAACAATTAAGAAGGGAAGAAATTCGGGGGATTGTGGGGAGCAAGTTGCTTGGTGGGCATGGCACGCTCTCCGAAGGGGATGGGGGGTCAGCAGAGGGATAAAGGCCGTAGCGCTAGTGCTCGGGGGAGGGAAGGCCGGTCTCGGGGAGGCGGCATGTCCCTGGGAGCTGGAGCTGTGAGGCAGGCTGTTCGGGTGGCAAGGGGGGCGGATAGGTTGCGGGGGAGGGGGAGCAGAAGGGGTCATGGGGCAGTGGATGGGGGGGTTTTGGGTCCAGAGCTGGCTGGGGGATTAGGGGTGGAGGTTGTAGGGCTCGGGCCAGGAGAGCAAGGGTCTGTGAGGGAAAGGGGGGGAGGGGAGCTGGGGGGAAGGTTCTGGGGCACCGGTGCAGGTGGGGGGATGGAGTACAGGATGGGGGCCTCCATTAGTCCTCCAGTGGCAGGTACTTTTGCCCCGGGGTGTGCAGGAAGGCGGGGGTTGCTGTATTGGTCCCCCGTGGCTGGGCAGCCCATGGGTATGGGGCCCTGGGGGTATGGTTGGGGGGAGTGTAGCAGAGTGGGGTTCCCTGGTAGGGGGGGCATCCTACCTGGGGGGGGCAGTTGGGCAGCTGGGGGCCTGGGTACCTCTGCATGGCCGCAGGGGAGTGGGCTAGGCTGGGGGGTGGGGCAGGGTGGAATGGGTTCTCCTGCTGTGGGTGCTTCTCTTTCTCCGCAGGTGCCAGCGAGCGGTGTGGCAGCAGCCAGGGGAGCAGGCTGCAGTCAGACAATGGACCAGAGTGCGGAGTGGGCCAGCCCAGCCTGGGCGGCGCCTGAGCCTAGCGGGAGTGCAGTGGATGGTGAGTGTGGGGGGGCTACGGGGGGGGAAGGGGTCAGGGGGGAGGAGAGGGTGGCAGGGGGGAGGAGAGGGTGGCAGGGGGGGAGGCGGCTCAGGAGGGGCGCAAAACCAATGCTAAGAGGAAGCATAGGCGGCGATGTAGGCGGAGTTCGCCGTCCTCATCCTCAGTGAGCTCTTCAGGTGGCTCGGTGGTAGGGAAGCGAACGTGAGACGGGTCAGCGTCCTCGGTGGTACGCTGCGCGGAATTGTGGGAGTGAGTGCCACGCAAATTGCGGCGACAGATACTGAAGCGGAGGCATATCAATATTTTCCAGCTTTTGGAGGGGAGGAAATGCTCGGGAGAGAGTAGGAAGAAGCGCAAGGATGATGAGAAGGCGGGGAGGGTGCGCAAGGTCTCCCGCAATACCTTGAATTGGACGCGGGCGTTTTTGCGTCTGGCGAGTGTTTGTAGGCATGTGGACCCAAGTCAGTATGGGGAGTTATTGACTTATGCGGACACCATCCTGGCAGCGTCGCAGGAGCATGAAGGCTGGGCTTGGCTCAATTATGATGAAGAATTTCGGGATATGATGGAGGAGAATAGGCAGTTGTCATGGGGGATGAGGGATATCAACCTTTGGCTGACACAGATGTCTGCCAAGAGGGGTAGTGCAGGTGGCGCGGGGGGACAAGCTAGGGTGGTAGGCCAGGCATCGGCGGCGCCCTTTCGGTCCTTTCGGGCGCCAGGTGCAACGCCAGGGTTGCCCAAAGGTGGGCCGGGGGGGGACTTATGCTGGCACTTTAATAAATCGTCCTGCCCCTTCCCGGACTGTAAGTTCCGGCATGCGTGCTCACTCTGTGGGGCAGGTCACTCGGCAATGAAGTGTAGTCGGAAAGCAGTGGCCGGGGCGCCAGTGGGGGGTAAGTAATGGGTGGAGTGGGGGGGTTGGCGCCTACCCCCATCAAACTCCAGGCATTGCGGCCATGGTTGGAGCGGTACGAAGGGAGCAGACATGGCAAGGAGGGACAAATGTTAGGGTTGGGGTCCTCAGAAGGATTTCGTATCCCGTTTCAGGGGAGGGTGTCAGAAGGGTTGGCCAGCAACGCTAGCTCAGTACGCAGTTTGGCGGAGGTGGCCCGCGCTAAGATTGCAGCTGAATGTGCCTTGGGCCGAGTGGCTGGTCCATTCCGCTATCCTCCCTTTTCGCCTTTTGTGTTGTCACCGCTGGGGGTCATCCCCAAGAAGGAACGCGGGTGCTATCGTTTGATACACAACTTGTCCTTCCCGCCGGGGGACTCTGTGAATGACCATATCCCGCAGGAGTTGTGCTCAGTGCAGTATGCATTGTTCGATGAGGCGCTAGAGCTGCTGCGCAGGTGTGGCAGGGGTGCGCTGATGGCAATGGTTGACATTGAATCGGCGTTCAGGCTGCTACCGGTGCATTTGTCGGCATTTCCGTTACTGGGATTTCAATTTGATGGCCAGTTTTATTATGATAAGTGTTTGCCGATGGGTTGTGCTATCTCCTGTTCCTATTTTGAGGCATTTAGCTCCTTCTTGCATTGGGTGCTTGTACAGCGGTCGGGGTGCGAGTCCATAGTACACTATTTAGATGATTTCTTGTTTGTCGGTCCACCACAGACTGCAGTTTGTGCTTCGTTGTTGGGGTTCTTTCAGCTGATGGCCACCGAGTTTGGGGTTCCATTGGCGGCTGGAAAAACGCTAGGGCCGGTGACACGCCTTTCGTTTCTAGGGATCGAGATAGATTCAGTAGAATTTGTGGTCCGCTTGCCGATGGAAAAAGTGGGGCGGTTGAAGAAGTTGGTGGCAGCAGTGGGATCAGCCTCTAAGGTGACGCTGAAGGATCTGCAGGATTTGGTTGGTCACTTGAATTTTGCATGTCGTGTCATTGCCATGGGGAGGCCGTTTGAGCGGAGGTTGTCCCTGGCCATGAGGGGCGTGCGGCGCTCGCATCATCGTATCCGAGTTACATCGGATATGAGAGAAGATCTGAGGGTCTGGGAGTCTTTTCTAGTGGATTTTAATGGCTGTGCGCTGGTGCAGGTGGATGAGTTGTCTAATGTGGATCTGCAGTTATTCTCTGATGCGGCTGGCAGTTCAGGGCTGGGGCTGTATTGTCAGGGTTCGTGGTGTGCGGCGGCCTGGCCGGCGTCTTGGAAAGAGTGCGGGCTGACTTGTAATGTGACGTTCCTGGAGTTGTTCCCCATAGTGGTAGCATTGTGGGTGTGGCCAGAGAGGTTGCGGGATAAGAGGGTAGTATTCTGGTGCGACAATGCAGCGGCAGTGCAGGTGATTAATAGACAGTCGCCTAAATGCCTGAGGGTGGCGGCGTTTATGAGGTTATTTGTCCTAGCCTGTCTGCGTCTCAATGTCACAACGCGGCCGTGGCATGTGCCGGGTGTGCAGAATGCCATAGCTGATGCTTTGTCCCATTTTCAGTGGGTGCAGTTTCGGG
Source organism: Ichthyophis bannanicus (assembly GCA_033557465.1). Classification (NCBI taxonomy): domain Eukaryota; kingdom Metazoa; phylum Chordata; class Amphibia; order Gymnophiona; family Ichthyophiidae; genus Ichthyophis; species Ichthyophis bannanicus. The sequence continues at coordinate 444,634,861 of CM066032.1, forward strand.
CATTGGCCCCGGGGGCAGACGAGTCATCGGCGCTGGTGCCGGAGCACTTTTGGTGGATTGGGACTCGGGAGTGATGGACTTGCTGCGGTCATCAGTGGCTCCAGGTACGTGGGCGGCGTACGAGCGTGGTTATGCCAAAGTGCGGGAGTTTTTGTGGGGGTGCGGCTGGAGGGGAGGTAGCTGTGACGTGCGGTTGGTGGGGTCATTCATAGTTTGGGCGAAGGGGCAGGGTTGGTCTAAGTCGTCAGTGCGGGCGGCTTTGGCGGGTTTCTCGTTTTTCAGCAAAGCGGGGGGATGGGGCAGTCCTGGCGGGTCGTTTTTGGTGAAGCGGCTTTTGGCCGGGTGGGCGAAGGAACAGCCGCCTCTACAGGATTGGCGTCGCCCTGTATCTCATGAGTTGCTGTCATGTATCTGGGGTGTATTGCCGGAGGTGGCGGAGTCTGACTTTGAGATGGTGTTGTTTCGGGCATTATTCGTGACGGCTTTTTTCGGGGCATTTTGCGTTAGCGAGTTGGTCCCTAAGTCCAGTAGGGGGGGGGGGCCGTGGGCGGGCTGGAGGTCCAGCACATAGACCTGCAGGAGGCGTCGGTGCGGATTTATCTGGCTCGCTCAAAGACTGATCAACGAGGAGTTGGCAGAGAGGTGCTGTTGAGGGCAATTCTGGGGCTTTGCTCATGCCCGGTGCGCAATTAGTTGGCCTACGTGCATCGGCGGCCCCAGATGGCGGGTTTCCTGTTTCATCAAGCGGATGGGAAACCTGTCACACAGTTTCAATTTCCGGCGGTTGGGCTATGTGGAGCGGCAGTATGCATCCCATTCCCTCAGGATTGGGGTGGCAACCAGCGCAGCGGCGGCAGGGCTGGGGGGGGAGGTGATCCAAAGGATCGGGAGATGGCGGTCTGGAGCATTTGAAGGCTACGTCCGCCTGGACCAAGTGTGACGGCGCTTGGTAGAGAGTGGGGTGGTGGGGTGTGGCAGGGGTTATTAATGCTATGTTTCATATTTCAGGGTTACTCCCGGGTACAGACCCCCGGAGCGGAGGTGCCGGTGCGGGCCCGGCGGACGAGTGGTGGATAATCGGGCACTCCTTTGTGTACTGAGCAGAGAGGAGAGCCGTGCTGCACCCCCTAGGGCTACACCTGGGGCTGGCCACCCGCAACATTCGCTTGCGGTGGATGTGGGAGCGTGGCATGCATTGGTGGCAGCTTCTCCCGTGGCTGAGGCAGCAGACAGACCGGAGGCAGTGACCAGTGGGGGTGCTGCTACATTTAGGTGGTAACGACCTATCCAATTGGACTTGTAGGCAGCTCATTCGAGCGGTGCAGCGGGACATCACGATGCTGCGGGAGGAATGGCCTGGTGTGGCGATTGTATGGTCAGACATTGTTCCAGGCCGGCCTGTCAGTCACAGCGGTGGTGGTCGCGCGGTTTGGCGAAGGTCAACCGTCAGATTGGTCGTGGGTTGCAACGTATGGGGGGCTTGCAGGTGCAGCACCTGTGGGCGGACCCGGGATGTGCGGGGCTGTACCGGATGGATGGGGTGCACCTGTCACTGGTGGGTCAGGACCTTTTATTAAATGATTGGCAGGAGGCACTGGAGAGGTGGTCTGGTCGCAGCTTTGGGGGGGGGGCGGCGCGAGAATAGGTAAACTACCTCGTGCCGGTGGTGGGGTAGAGAGCCCGTGCTCGCCGAGGCGGTAGGGCTTTAACTCATTTGGGAGCAGTGGGGGGAGCAAAGGGCTCCCCGGGGTGGGGTGAGACATCCTGGTTGGGGGTCTCAGCCCGGTTTAGGGGTGGGGCTGGCCTTTGCTACTAGCATGGCGAGGTAGGCGGTGGGGGATCGGGGGAGGAGAATGCTCCGCCTTGCTACTAAGATGGCGGGTGGAGGCATTGTCCGGTGCCGGGGGGGGGGGGGTTAGGTGGATGTTGAATACGTTGGCCCATGTTGGGCCGGTTATGTTTATGGTTACATGTGTTAAATAAAGCTGTGACCAGAGTTGTACCATGATCTAGTCTCCAGGCTGTTTTGGGGTTGGATGGGAAAAGGGGAATATTGGTGTCCTATGGGAAGGTTGGCTATGGGAGGCAAGGAGGGCCTCCAGGTTACCAGAGTTAATGTGCCAGGCTGCGGGCCGGGTCCCCGCGGCTGCCAGTAATCTGGCCCGGGCCCGGCCTCGGCCTCGGCCTCCAGCACGTGACGGGGGTGTCGGGGGGTCGAAGGGGGGAGGGAATGGAGAGCAGCGGCAAGGGGGATCGCTCCCTGACAGTGTGGGGAGCGATCTCATTGGCCGAAGTGTGGTGGGCGGAGGACTGGTATGCCGAGGAGCCGCGTGGTCAGGCCTTTTCGGCGTGGCTCCTCGGCAGTTCCCGCCCGCCCTCCCTTGCGGGGTGTGATTAGGGGTTGTTGCAGCTGGTGGGGGTGGCAGGGTAGAGACCCCACGCTCGCCGAGGTGGCAGGGCTTTAACTCATTTGGGAGCAGTGGGGGGAGCGAAAGGCTCCTCGGGGTGGGGCGAGACATCCCGGTTGGGGGTCTCAGCCTGGTTTAGGGGTGGGGCCGGCCTTTGCTACTAGCATGGCGAGGCAGGCGGTGGGGGATCGGGGGAGGAGAATGCTCCGCCTTGCTACTAAGATGGCGGGTGGAGGCATTGTCCGGTGCCGGGGGGGGGGGTTAGGTGGATGTTGAATACGTTGGCCCATGTTGGGCCAGTTATGTTTATGGTTACATGTGTTAAATAAAGCTGCGACCAGAGTTGTACCATGATCTAGTCTCCAGGCTGTTTTGTGGTTGGATGGGAAAAGGGGAATATTGGTGTCCTATGGGAAGGTTGGCTATGGAAGGCGAGGAGGGCCTCCGGGTTACCACAGTTACTGATATGTTGTTCAGAAATGTTAACCTTTGATAGATGAATCTCACACTTGATTTTTGTTTTTTTGCATTTAATAGTGAAATGTTCTATAGTAAAATGAACAATAATTAGAAAAAAGCAAGATTTTGAATACAAAGTAAATTAAATCTGTTATTAAGTCTAACCATCTATAATAACAAATAAAATTTTCATACTTACCACTTGGAACTTGAGTTCTAAAAATCCTTTTAGTTTAATTCCTTTATTTTGCTTTGAGCAGTGAACAAGGTAGGTTTATTTTTGTGCCTTGTTGTCTGAGTTTGTGCCACTTCTTGGCCATGACTACTACCATCATATCTAGGGGTGGAGGTGAGCTCAGACACAGCGAGGTTACATATACAATACCAGTCCAAGATTCTCTTAGCAAGAAAATGCTAAAAGTAGTGCAGATATCGGAAAGCACACCAGATGGAAATTTGACTTTACCAGGCATACATTAAATGATGTGGTATGCTGTCTTTTATGCAGTAGCATCTGCTCAGTAAGCCCTAAAATGTAGCAATTTCCTTAAACCAGATGTTAAATGCTGGAGAGCCTGAAGACCTACACACTAACATTTAACACTGAGAGGCAGCCAAGTCTTCAGTATCTCAACCTGAACTTCCACAACTTCCACACTGAATGCCAAGATCAATGGCCTCTGCACTCCTGCCATCCCCTTTAATCCCATGTGTAAATAGCAGCCCCCCCCCCCAAACACACATGCACACAAGAATCATGGGGCCTCACTGGTCCTTATATACAACACCTAAATACAGCAAGAGAAGACTTAGAGGCCCCACTTGGCCCCCAGCTCTCTTTCTCACATACACACACCAACAAGAGGTATCCAACCCAGCATTCCCCTTCATATACACAGAAAAATGTAACATGTGGTCATCAAACTTCATTTTAAAAAGATGTGGTACTGGAGCAGGAGGAAGCCTTGTTCTCTCTTGCGAAGTCTTCATCTTTGCCCTCTATGGAATGAGTTGTAAGGGGGGACCAAAAGGGGGAACAGAATCACACTGTGATTCCTTTAACAATAATCCCTTTCAAAGTGCCACAGTTACAGTATTTTGCACCTACTTTTTGCACATAGATTTGAAATTTAATCTAGGCATTTTGGGCCTAATATTCAGCGGTGGCTGCTAGCACTGCTGAACTAAAGACCCAAATATTCAATGCCAGGACCACATCTGGCCACCAACATTGAGACATCGCCCAGCTAGCTTCTGCATTTAAAGTTACGCCAGCCTTTCAGTTCCTTACTTTTGCCACTTAGTGATTGCCAGGCAGTGGCTCAATCTTGCCACTGCCCAGTCATTGCTGGGCGCTTCCTCAGCTCCATCCACGGAACATCCCAGTGTTAGCCGGCTATAATCGGGGCATGCAGCACGTTAGTGCCGCTGAATATCCCAGTGATTGTGATTAGCATGGTTAGCAGGTGTGTTAGCCACGTCAATCACTTTGAATACAGGACCCATTATTTTCAAAATTTGCCCTGGGAGTGCATCCCCCTATCCAGCTAAATCTGGGTGCAATATGACACCTCACCCATCCCTTTAGCTGTTTCAGGGAAGGTCTATTTTCAGACAGAAAAGTTACACAGTAAATAGCATTGAAAATTGTCTTAGGTGGGGGCCCCAAATTCGGTTGTCGAGATCAGCCTCACTTACACAGATGCTATACTTTATGGCGCATCGTGCCTATTTGACTCCGGTCAAGATGTCTAAATGGCAAGCACATGATGATGGTCACTGCTGGTCTTGTGGCTCCGAGCCGGGCACCATGGCGCATATGCTTTATTATTGTCCATTACTGACGCCCTATTGGAAAGGAGTATGGCAGAAAGTACAGAAGTTGTGCCGGATAGACACACCCATTACTTTCCAAATTGTAATCTATAAATCTTTAGCTGAAGTGCCCAGTTTACGGCGCAACCACAAGGCGCTGTTCAATCTACTCCTTAGTCTGGCACAGAAGGCCATTATGAGCCACTGGAAGAATTTTAACGCACTGAGCGTCCCGTACTGGTGGAATTTAGTGTGCTATCACCGCTCATGTGAAATAGCGTATGTAGCACAAAACCCATCCTATCGGAACCTCATGAGTAAATGGGACACCCCTCACTGGGAAGTTAGTTGATATGATTCTTTAACATGAAGGTATGACATTTGAGGTCCTCACCCCCTCCCACTTTAATTATATACTCATGAGCATGTATCCTTCAGATAATAGGGAATAGATAATACACCTGTCTGTATTTGTCCTGGTATTTGTATGCATAATATGTTTGTAGTTGTGTTGACATATTGTCTGTTTTGTTGTTTATTGTTTAAAACTGGTAAATAAAGTTGTCAAAAAAAAAAAAAGAAAATTGTCTTAGGATTCTGTACAAATCTCACGGAAAACCAGTATATACCAAGCACATGTTTCAGCAGAAGAGAACAGGATATAGTTGCTCAGCATGTAGCTCTGATTTGCTACCTCGCAGCAGACTGAAAATTAAAGAGACTCCCCAGCAAATCTTTTAGCTTCTGCATGTACAGTGGACTCAAAATCACATTCTTTCTGAGGAGAGGCATCCTATGTTTTTGGAATATTTTATCAGTTTTCTGAAAGGTGCTATTGCAAGAGGAATCAACTATATAGTTTTTGGGCAAAATATTGAAGTAAACATAACCAGTGATTCAGTAAAAGAAAACATGAGCTGCATTGATGCCAAAAGAGAAGAGACAAAATTAGTTGCAGGTGTCTCTCAGGGCATGAGCTAAATATATATTTCTATTAAGCATACACAGCTGTTGGTGTATTATTACCTTTGAAGTGTTTTCATAATTAGTTTTGGTTTTTAGAGCTTTCATATCCTTAGCAAATTGTGGAGAGCTGATGGCAGATCTGTGGGATGAGAGCTTTATTTTGGGGCACCAAGCCCCCTGTTCATTATTGGGAGAGAGAGGATGAAGTGAATCCCCTATGGACTTGTTAGTGCAGATGATGTCTCAGTGCAGAACATGCATGCTGCATTTTTGTGTTAGTTCTCCTGCTAATTATTGTCACCTGCTAAATAGGGTGTGTTATAGCAGACTCTTAAAAAAATTAGCACATCACCTGTCAAGTTGCATTTTAGCTTGCATGCTATCATTTTTAATAATGCATATAAAACATAATGTTTCACAAGTTTTTTTTTTTTTAATTCTTTATTTTCGTTTTATAACAACAAAGGAAAAGGAAGACATACAGCTAAAAGACAGATACATAAAGTGTAATACATACACCAAAGTAAACCCCTGCCACCCCCCTCCCCCCTGCTTCTTCTCTAGAAAACTAATCATTCCCGAAGCGGGCGTGTACTTACATTATTGTGTTACAAAACCTAACGGTGATCTGAAACATGATGAGTGCACATTATACAGGCATGTTGGAGCAATGAGCAGATTGTACATAATCATTAAGCATCTGCCATTTAGACAAGCGAGAGTGAGGTTGGGCATGGGGAATAGCTCTCCGAGGTATCTGCTCATATTTACTATATAAGCAGACGAGGTTCCACCATTCATTGACAGTAAGTCGAGAGCTATCCTTCCAATTCCTCGTGATTAAGCATATGGCTATACCCAGCATGAAATCAAGGAGAAAGCGACCCTTCTTAGGAAGAGAGGGGACCTCCGCCACAGAGCGGAGTCCCACGATCTTCCAAGAGAGAGGTTCGTGAAGGTGTAAGATAAATTGAATACAACCCCAGACCCGCCCCCAATAAACCTGTAGTTGAGGACATTCATAAATAACATGAGCGAAGGTTCCCACAGCAGTATGGCAAGACCAACACTGGTCCCTAGCATTTGTGTTCCATTTGGCTATTTTTTCTGGGGTATAAAAGCATCTGTGTGCAAAAAAGAAGAGAGTTTGGGTAACAGAGGCAGACCGGGAAACCCGCACTACTTTGCTCCAGAAAACGCTCCATTGCACAGGGGTTAAAGTGGTTTGCAGTTCGCGCTCCCAGGCTTGTTGGGCTCTAAAAGTGGCCGTGTCTGTACCCTGACATAATATTTTATAAAAGTTAGAGGCTACCCCATGTGTACTACTAATAGAGTGAACTATCTCTAATAGCCCGTCCTCAGTAGGGGCAGAGGGCGGCATGATTCGAGCACTTTTGAGGCAGTGTTGAAGCTGCATCAATTGAAAGTAGTGTTTCGCTGGTAACGCAAATTCCTTTTGTAAATCAGAAAAGGTTTTCCAACGAGCTGCAGAGAAAAGCTGTTGGGGTGTCCAGATCCCCCTTGAGTACCAGGGTTTCCATGCTATCGTTCTATTTAGGACTTGAATTCTGGGGTTATTCCATAGCGGGAGTCCGTCCTGAGGACATACGTTCGGGCCCAGTGATAGAATGAGAGTGTTAAAGGCCGCAAGAGTATCGACAATCATTGGTGGATGGCGGGTGTCTACTTGATAGGACATACCGGGGAGATGGGTCAACGGAATTGGGCTACTAAGCTCCTCTTCTATGTCAAGCCAAACTGGTCTGCTGTCTGTTGAGGCATCTAGCCATCGGGCACCTTGCTTAAGTAGGAAGGCTTGATGATATCTAAGAAAATCAGGAAATCTGGTACCCCCTCTTTCCTTTGCAGACTGTAGTTTTTGTTTAGCTATCCTTGGTGGCTTGCCCTGCCAGAGATAACGGACGAGGAGGCCCTCAATATCTTTATAAGTATGTAGCGGGAGTAAGCATGGCAGCATTTCTAAAATGTAGTTCACTTTGGGGACTATCATCATTTTCACAGTTTCTAAGCGGCCCCACCATGTAAGAGATAAAGGAGACCAACGATTCGTGAGCTCACGGACTTTGGAGACTACCTCTTTGGCATTAAAACTGATAGTGTCTTCTAAAGGAGAACAGTAATGGACCCCGAGATACTTCACCATGCGGGATTGCCAAAGGAAGGGAAAGGCCTGCATGTCAGCCTCGTGTACCCAGCGGTTCAGTGGGAATGCTACAGATTTGGTCCAGTTAATTTTATAGCCCGATAATTGTGAGTATCCGTCAATCAGATCCAAGACAGCTGGAACCGAATCGAGGGATACGAAAAGCATAAGGTCATCTGCATATGCAGAGAGTTTAATCTCCCTATGACTGAAGGGGACACCTCGAATACGTGCGGACTGTCTAATAAGGAGGGCTAGGGGTTCAAGAGCTAGATCAAAGAGCATTGGTGATAGGGGGCAACCTTGACGCGTGCCTCTTTGGAGATTAAATGGCTGAGACTTGATGGCATTTACACAAATACTGGCGGCGGGTTGAGTATACATGACTTGGAGATATCGGAGGAAGCCCTCCCCAAAGCCATACCATCGGAGAACTGCAAATAAGAAGGGCCATTCTAGGCGGTCAAAGGCTTTTTCGGCATCCAGGGAAAGACCCACCCATGGATGATCTAGATTGGCAGCACTGGATAGCACATGGAACAAGTTCAGAGCATTGTCAGCAGTTGATCTGCCGGGTATAAAACCGCATTGGTCGGGGTGAATTAGGGTGGCCATCCTGTCAGATAGCCGGGTGGCCAAGATCGTTGCGAAGATCTTATAATCGGCATTAAGTAGGGAGATTGGACGGTAGTTGGCGGTTAGTAGCGGGTCTCTGCCTTCTTTCTTTCTCAAATACTACCACATTAGCTGCAGAAAAGGATCCCAAAGAGGATGTATCTACCGCAAGGGCAGTAAAATAGAGTTTTAAATAGGGAACTAAATCTGCACTGAACGTTCTGTAGAATTCGGTCGGGAGACCATAGGGCCCTGCGGCACGGCCCGAGGCTGTTCGTTTTAGGGCAGATTGGATCTCTGAAGTAGAGAAGGGTTCATCCATCGCATCCCTATCATCTTCAGAGAGGGTCGGCCGCTGAATGCCAGAAAGCAATCGCTCGAATGTCTCTGACGAGAACTCACATTCAGATTGATATAGGCGGGTATAGAAATCCCGAAAGAGCTCTACAATGTCGGAGTCTGTGGTCACTATGCCCCCTCCCTGTGCAGCTCGAAGGGCCGCTACGCGTTTGGCTTCTTTTTGACCTTTCAAGGCGTTGGCTAAGAGTCGACCGGCTCGGTTATTTTCACGATAATATGTCCCTCGCTGAAGCTCAATACTCTTAGAAGCTGCAGTTGAGAGGATTGAATTATATTGAAAACGGAGACGCTGTAATCGAATTAATACACATGGATCAGTACGTGAAGTTAGAACTCGTTCGCCTGCTTTTATTTGTTGGTCTAGTATGAGTAGCTGCTGTTTGCGTTGTTTTCGCAGGCGGATTTGATAGCTAGTGATCGTTGCTCGAATGGCCGCTTTGAAGCCCTCCCACCAAGCCCAATTCGCAGTATCCTGGGGTAGATTAAAATGGAAGTAATCCTGTATGGCTGCTCGAATTTCTAACTGGAACTCTGGCTGAGTTAACAGGGCTCTATCAAAGAACCAGGCCCCCGAGTTCCCTTGGGGTGCAGTAGTGTGTAATTGAAAGGAAATGGCAGCATGATCTGAAATATGTTGGGAGTGAATCTTTGCTGTGTCCCACCTGAGGAACTAACAGTTTTGATATTAGAAAGAAGTCTATGCGAGACTGGGATTTATGAGGGGAAGAGAAGAAGGTGAAGTCAAGCTCATTGGGGTGTAGTAACCTCCATAGATCAACTAAAGCAAGATCTTTGATCAGGGAGGTAAGCATGGTGTGACTCTTGGGGGGACCACTTGTCCTAGGCGGCTGTTTGTCAATCAGGGGATCAAGGACGAGATTGAAATCCCCCCCAATTATCAATGAAGTATTAGCAGAGGCCTGCGCAACCTGAGCAATGGTAGCAAAAAAGGCAGGGTCATCCACATTAGGAGCGTAAAGGCATATACATGTAACTTCAAGGCTACCTATCTTGAGGTGAACTCTGGACCATCTACCTTCTGTATCTGAGCTAGTCGCAATAATAGTAGCATGCAAAGATTTCCTAACCAGTATGGCAACCCCACAGTTCTTAGAAACGGCTGGGGAATAGGCGGCCACCATGTAAGGTTTAATATTGAGTTTAAGAGTTTCCTTCGAATTTAAATGCGTTTCTTGGAGAAAAATCAGATCCGCAGCTTCCTGACTTAGGTAGCTTAGGATTTTCTTCCGTTTTATCGGATTATTGATTCCTTTTACGTTCAATGAGAAAATCTTACATGGTGCCATCAATCAGTAATAGACATTTTAGGTAAGGGCGCTTGAAAACATACAACATAATCAGAATCTGTGCAACAATGACATAATCACCGAGTATTCTGGCTAATACACCCCATATTGAAAAGTATGTACCAAAGTATCTTAGAGAAGAAGCAAAACCCCCAAAGAATATGGCGACCATATGTCTGCGGGAGGAGGCCCTAGAGAGGAAATAGAAAGACATAAAAAAAAAGAAAAGAAACACCAGAGTCCATAATTAACACTGTCTCTGATACTCATCGAGGCTCCTGTGGGTAGATGGAGTCGGGTCACAGATATCATCAAAAGTAAGGCAACAAACTGCCCTCGCCAGACTCTTTGCTGGGCTGCGGCAGATCCAATATGGCAGGTACAGCGGATATGAGAATACTTGCAGGAATATTCTGGAAGTCAGCGCATCAAGTCGGCTTCTTTGGAATCCAAAAACTCCGCTAGTAGATCAGGGTCCTCAAATGTTCTTGTCTGATTGTGAAGCGTGACTCGGAGCTTGGCCGGATACATCAGGCCATAGCGTGCTTGTAGTTGTTGAAGCCGCGGCCGGAATTCCAGAAAGCGCTTTCGGCAGTCGACCGTGGGTTTAGCCAAGTCGGGATAGAAGGAGATCTTGTGGCTCTCAAACTCCATATGGCCCTTTGCCCGAGAGGCATTTAGAATTTGCTCAACGTGTTGATATCTCAAAAGTCGAAAAATGATAGGCCACTGGGTCTTCCTGTTGAGCGTTATGCTTGTGGGTACACGATGAGCGCGATCGATCTCCAAATCTTTGGTAAAGGTGATTTGGAGCAGGGAAGGGAGGATTTTGCATAAAAACTCTTTCATGTCTCCCGATTCCGCTCCCTCTGGTATGCCCACGAGTCGTATGTTGTTGCGGCGCGCTCTATTATTGCCATCTTCCACTTCTTTCTGCAAGGCCCGCACCTGACGTTGAACTTTGTCGAGTTTGGACAACCGGGCCGCATGGGAGTCCAATATGCTCTCCATTTTGTCCTGACACGAAGAAAGCCCTTCTAGCTTGCTTTGCAGCACACCAAAATCTTCCCGCAGCGCTCGGAGTGCTTCACCGTTTGACTGCACGAGGTCCTTGACCCCTCTAATCTCTGCGAGGATTTCCTGCTGCATTTCGGGGCCCTCGCGCAAGGCCAGCCCCTTCTGCGGGGACGGAGGTTCAGTTTTGGAACGTTTGCCGTGAGAAGCCGCTGGAGATCCAAATTCCAGGCGCGTGGGTTTGGTCCCCGCCATCTCACCAATGTGCCCCGGCAAGATCAGAGTAGAAATTCCAAGTATGTACGGTGTTAATTCAGGATTCTGAGTAGGCCTCTCGGGAGCCTCAGCGTTATGCGACCATCCCGCTGGACATCAGGCTCCGCCCCCCCATGTTTCACAAGTTTTAATGCATGGGCCTTATAGTCCATGGAAGTCTGAGGCTATTGAACAGTGCACGAGCTCGGAGATCCCGATGGAAACATTGAAAAATTGTCTACCAGTTGGATAAGTACAAATATAGCATTGCCCTGATGCAGAATTTATGACATGGTTAAAGTCTGAAATATGACATTATGTTGGGTAAAGTGTGAATGCTGAAGACGCACATAGACATTATGGTGAAAGATCATGAATGTATTATGCACAATTAGTATCTAAACAGGTATATAGTAATAGCAGTGAAGACTCAGAGGGCTGAATGTTAAGTGTTGCTGTATCAAAGCACAAATAAAAGAGCTTACAAACGTAAGAAATGGCATACAATACTGGGTAAGACCAAGGGGATGATCAAAAGATGGAGGATAAGGAGTGGATGGATCCTGTATCACATAGGCAATATCAGGCAAGCTAGCACACTACTTGCAATTCAGAATATGTAGTGCATTTAATAGCTGTGACTGTCCTAAATTGTATATTGTAAGAACCAGCAGGGCTTTTAAAACACATGACAAAACTTAGAAAAACACAAGAAATAAAAATAAGCATAAAGCAAAAACCAAAACAAATAGGAAATCAAACAAAGAAACAATGTCTCCCTCTCACTCTCCTGCTATTTCTGTCGCAGCCTGCCCCTTTATTGCCAGCCATGCCTGCTCTTGAGAGCCAAACTATAGTCTTATTGCAGAGGTTGCAAATCCTGTTCCTGCCTGCAAAGCCACTTTGTGGCGTGCCCTCACTTTTCCAGTAGTCCGTTTAGGCCCACATGCTAAAATTAAAAATAGAAAGAAAGAAAAGGAAAGCAATTAAATTAATAAAAGAAGAGTGACCTCCTTTCTACTACTACTACTACTACTACTACAGCAAGAAATGAGAAACAGAAGGAAAAACATGAAGAACCTTCTATCAACCCCGACGGCATCAAGAAAGGCAAACCAATCAACAATAAACAGATCATTTTCATTTTACTCCTCTGTGCTATGGAACTCTCTCCTAAACAATATACGTGAAATAAAGGACTTAACCAAATTCAGAAAAAAGCTCAAAACTTTCTTATTCATTGAATCCTACCATTCCATAATGAATAATCCAGACTCAACAAAATAGATATCCAACTACTTTTACAACCTCTCACCACATCCCTCGCTCAATTCTATAATGATACTCCAGACATGTAAATAGTTAGCCGCCTTTCTCATCCTTCAACCGAGTATGTTCAATTTAAGTTAAGACTGTTAATCGTAATGTTATGCTGTTCCTATTCATTGTAAACTGCCCTTGAGTAATACACTCTGGTTCTTTGTAAACCACCTTGATTAAGTGATAAAGTGGTATATAAAACAATCAAATAAATAAAAGTGGGCTCTCCTGCTGCATACTACTTTATAGTAAAAAGGTCTCCAAGTGAGTAGCGTTAACCAGTACCCATACTACAGTTTTTATTTACAAAACCTTTACTCTTTCCCAACTGCAATTTCTCCAACACCACAGAAAATTACTCCCATTTCATCCTGTCAAGCACCTTCACCCTATCCAGAATGGGGGTTATTCTGAACCACTAATAGTGGGCCTGGACATCCCATTGGGACGTCCATCCCTGCTATTTGTGTGGCTGCAATCCCCCACAGCCCAACCCTGGCCTTCGGAAGCCGGATCGGGGGTCAGGCTGTGGGAAATTAACTTTTAGGGGCAGCGGCTGGCGTCACGGCTTTTAAATGGAGCCACGATGCCATGGCTTCATTTAAAATCCCTGGCTGAGTTAGCTGCAACAGCATTTTACGTGCAGGCTGGGACTGAATCACAGTCCCGGCCTGCACGTACAGTGCTGTTTGTGATTCTGATCCCGCGGGGCTGGAAGCGCCCCGCGGGATCAGAATCACGATCTCCTTTGTACATCCAGGTCAGCCCGGACATACAAAGGAGCTCTACATCATGAATAGAATCGGGCCCAATGTGTCTCTCACTGTATTGTTTAGTATGATGGTCAAGCATTGCTGTACATTATCTGAGATCTGCTACCCCTTAATAAACCAATTTGATCTGGGTGGACCATCTGTATGATGATTTCCAGTCTGCTCACTAACACTTTAACAAACAGTTTTGCATCATAATTAAGAAGTGTTATGAGGTGATAATTACTCGACTGCAACATGGGACTTCCACTCTTGGAATCAAAATATGCATTAACCTTATGCATTAACTGAGCAATGCCATCTCTTTATAAAATTGAGCTTGAAATCCATCCATTCCCACCACCTTCCCTACAGCCATGGCCTTGATTGCATCCTCCACTTCCAAAATCAAAAGTTTCTCTATTCAAAATATATTTCTGCAGATCATCGAAGGAGCACAGCTGAGCCCAGTCTAAAAAATTGCTAAGAGTCTCTGGGGTGCAATCAGTCTCAGACAGGTATAACTTGGTGAAAGTCTCTAAATGCTTCAGCAATACACAGATTCTCTCTCTTAATTCTCCAGTATGATCCATGACCTCACTGGCAAACCTAGAATTCTAATTTTTCATAAATTGTCAGGCCATTAATTTTTCCTCCATACCCTATAAAATTCATTATACAACAGAGCTTAAACAGTGGAGGGGGATTGTGGACAGAAATAAGTTAACATGTGTACAATGTCATGTATTTGACAAAACTATGTACAGTTTGAAGTTCATGGTTTTGAAGAGAAGATGTTGGTCCGTGGCCTGGGGTCGATAGGTGATAATTTGGGTATTTCAACCATTGGGAGGTTAAGTAATGTGCTCCAGGTGATCTGTGTACAGTAGAGTTTTGAGCTTCTTCCTGAAGTCTTTAATATCTGTGGTTGCACATATGTTATCTGGAAGTGAGTTCCATAATGAAGGGACATAGGGGTATGTTTACTAAACTGCGGTAATCGTGAATAACTCGCGTAACGTACAGTTAACGATCATTCGCACGTCATAACGCGCGTTCTGACGTGCAAACGATCGTTAACCTACGTTACGCGCGTTAACCGCAGTTAACGATCGTAAACCCCCGCGGCGCGTTAAAACAGCGCAGAAGGTGGAGAGTGGGCGGAGAGAAGGGGTCAATGGGTGGAGAGTGGGCGGGGAGAGGCTCCCCTCACACTAACGCGCTGAATTTCAGAACTCAATTCCAACGCAAATGAAAACCTGTCGTTAAAGGCATATTAAAGGGAAGAGAAACCATTTCCGTCAGCAATGTACAGCAAAACCGGGGAAACCCACAAAACGTGAGCAGTGTGATACATGTGCACTGAACAAAATAGCAAATAGAAATGGAAAAAGACCACAACAACATCCTAAAAAACTATAATCCAGCTGGTCAACAGTGATATTAATGGTCAACCATACAAAACACTCCCAGGAAAGCTCCAAAAAAAAGAAATGAGTTTTGGAAGGGTCCACGGAGCGTAGACCCTTCCAAAAATCATTCCCTAATTTTAATTATGAGCGTTCCTGGGAGTGTTTTCTATGGTTGCCCATTAATATCACTATTGGCCAGCTTGGGTATCTTTCTATCCCCTTATTCCGAGGTCATATTCGGGGTTTATGTGCACTTATGTCTCCATACAAGGTGAATGAGCCCACAGTAAAAATGTGCAGAGCAGGGTTTCTGACTCTTTCGGCCAGGTGTCCTATCTCCAGGGACTGCACTGTCTCTGTGGCCACAGTGTGGTGCAGCGGACACAGCCAGGACCAGAGGGTCACAGGTTCAAAGCCCAGCTGGGGCTGCATCCAATCCAGTCCACATATTTTTCCCACAACTGTACCGTGATTGTAATGACAAACCTTTATTGCTGAGAACATACGCATGGTTAATACGCCTATATTTTACCCCACCGAGCACAGACACCATAAACAGGTGCATTACCTAGAGCAGAGTCTCCCAAATGCAGTCCTGGAGGGCCACACACCATTCAGGTTCCATGCTGCCGCGAATAAAGATGCCTGTGCTGCATATCTATGCACCACCCCCATGGTATGCAGATGTAGCTCATGCGTATTACTCAGAGACAGCATGAAAACCCGAACAGTGTTTGGCACACCAGGACTGGAGTTGGGAACCTCTGCCGTAAAGCAGCAGCCAACAGGGTCAGACACACCCACACCCACACCCACAGGCCCCATTGGCTCATGCCTCCTGGAGAGGCAGGACATTGGGCCCTGCGTGCATCTCCCAATGCTACCACATGCATACCCTAGCAATGCCACCCTACACCTGGGTATACGGTACACACCTATCAAACGTTTCCTATGAGTACTGGCAGATAGCAAGTCCTACGTTAAGCACAGTTTGCTCATTGTGCTCCATCATAACAATCTTTCTGATGTCAGCAGTGTGTGCTACAGGTCAGGTCTCTGACAGTGTTTACCACCCTGGGGAGTGACGCCCAACAGTATTGCAGACCATATCCATGCCTGGACTGTGCCCAGGACTGGTGTGGTGGGCAGGGCTGCTGAACTCCTCTACAGTAGCACAATGCTGGCATAGGTGTCGGAATGCGTGTCTGTCTCTACAGTGTGTGGCGGCTGCAAACACCTTCCACTGCCCACACTGCCAGCACTGTTGCCAGTATTGGCCTGCCAATGTGCATAATGAGGAGCAAGGTACCATGGGTATAGCCCAGACAGGGTGGCCTGGGCAGGCTGCATCTGCACAGCGCATAGGGCACTGACTGCGGCATATTAGTGCCCGGCCACCACCTACACAGAGAGGGTGACTGCTGTATGTCCTGCAGGGAGATCAATCTCACCCTGACTGTGCAGTGACCACAGCATGGCTAGGCATCCCCATAGTGCTATATGGTATTTCTCTCATGTGATAAATATGGGTTTCCTTTTGGGGCCCAGTTACTGATTTATCTGCTTGCTGTGTATGCTGACATCCCAGTTCTGGGTGCATGCATCTCCACTGGGCACATGCACTATGGGCTAACTAGCAGACTGTTTGCAGCTGGTATGTGTCTTGATGGATTGGCTTGCAGGGTGCAGTGGCTGATGGCTTGTAGCAGGAGAATATCAGATAGTGGTGGGGTGCAGCTTGCCATATCCAGGCCTAATGTCTGTCTGCTATTGTGTTATGGATGTGTATAGAGCTGCATTGCCTGCCCTGTGGGGTGTCTGTTCCCCTCTACTGCCACCTTTGCAGGGTGGTAGAATGTGGAGCTATTGATGGGAGACCCTGTTTGCTGCCCTGGGGGAGGGGGGTGATGGTCCATGGGGGCTACACCTGACTGAAACAGACAGAGATATCCAAGGTGTTTCTGCAGAAACTACCTATCTCACACATTAACACTGCTTTGGACCTCTGCCATGGCCTCTTTCAGCCATGGACGGTGCTCTGGACCTGGTGCTGGGCGCCTCACTGCACCCTCAGGGTGAGCACAGTACCCGCACAATGTGACGGTGTGTAGCTACTCTGTGCCAGTACAACACACGGTCAGTACCCCCTACCAGGCCGAGGTGCTGTGGGGGTGCACATGGTCACTTCCCCCTACCAGGCCGAGGTGCTGTGGGGGTGCATTCCCCATGGTGTGTATCTGTGGACAGCTGATTTGCATGTGCAGTGCATCATGGGTGTGACTGGCACAATCCACCCCTGTGAAAATCCAGCACCTGCTCACAGGCTCTGATAAACCATAGGCCATCACACTTACATCTGTTAGCATAATTCATAGGTGCAAGACACCCTAAAGAGTCTGTAATATAAAGTGCCCACGCTGGTAAAAACACACGTACCCATGCACAATTTTACGCATGCACCAACGCACGTGGCTATGCACACTGTGAGGGTGTGTTTCTGACAACACAACTGAACGTAAAGAAAAACATGCCTCCTCATTCCCTATGTAATGTACAGGGTGATGCCTGGGCCAGCCTTCTGCGCTAGGCACACTAGGGACTTGAACCCATGCTGCCTGTAACAGCAGTCAGTGCAGTAACCATTGTGCTACAGCTCTGTTTCAGTGATTTGTGTCTGTACGCCTTCTTACAATTAACGCGCGGTAACGCACCACGGCGCCCTGTAACGCTCGTTGGTTTTTGGAACGCGCATTAGTGGTAATGATGTACCGCCCATGTCCTTATTTGGGGTTTCTGTCTCTACCGCGGCTCCTAATGCGAATTGCACTAACGCACTTTAGTAAACATACCCCATAAAGTGAGAGCGCTCTTGCGGATGTGGATTGTTTAGTTTTCTGAAAATTATGAGGTTATGATGATTGTGTTCGAGTTGTAGTGTCTTCTGGGTCGGGTACTTGTATCCCTTGTTAGGAGGTCTAGTAGGGTGTCAGATATATAGAGAGATACAGAGTTGCTTTGAATCTGATGTGGTATTGCATTGGAAGCCAATGTAGGTGGTTGAGTATAGGGGTGATGTTTGAGGGTTCCTGTGATGATTCTTGCTGCAGTGTTTTGTGCTATTTAGAGTGGCATGATGGTTTATTTTGGGAGCCCCTGGTAAAGGATGCTGCAGTAGTCAAGAGTTGGAGTGATTAGTGCCTGGAAAATGGTACAGAAGTGATTTGGGTCAAGGATCAGCTTTAGCCTCCGGATGATCTTCATTTTATGATATGCGTTTGCAGTTGTTCTTTTTATGTGAGATTGCATGGTGAGATGCTGGTCCATTTTCAGAAGACTGTGTTTGTGGGGAACTAGCTAAACTAAAAGTAGACAAAACGATGGGACCAGATGGGATACATCTGAGAATACTGAAGGAACTTAGGGTTCTAGAGGCTCCACTAACTGACATTTTCAATGCTTCTTTTGAGTTGGGAGAGGCCCCAGAGGATTGGAGAAGGGCATATGTGGTTCACATGTGGCACACAAAAGAGGAAGTAAGATTGAGGTTGAAAACTACAGGCTGGTTAGTCTGACCTCTGTGGTGAGTAAATTATTGGAAACACTGCTAAAAGAGAGGATAGTGAGGTTTCTGGATTCCAATGGATTGCAGGATCTGAGGTAGCATGGGTTTACCGGAGGCAGTTCTTATCAGACAAATCTGATGTTTTCTTTGACTGTGTGACCAGGGAGTTGGACTGAGGGAGAGCCCAAATGTAGCACTTAGATTTCAGTAAAACCTTTTGTCACTCTTCCACACAGGCAACATACAAACAAACTGAGTACCCAGTGACTGACTGGGTTAGAAATTGGTTGAGTGGGAGGCGACAAAGGGTACAAGTAAACAGAGCTCATTCTGAGGAGAAGGAGGTTACCAGTGGTATGCCACAGGGATCTGTCCTTGGTCTGTTTCTTTTTAACATCTTTGTTAGTGATATTGCGGAAGGGCTGTCAAGTAAGGTTTGCCTCTTTGTGGATGATACCAAAATCTTCAGTAGAGTAGACACCCAGGAAGGAGTAGATAACATGAGGAGGGATCAAGCTAAGCTTAAAGAATGATCAAGAATTTGGCAGCTGAGATTTAATGCTAAAAACTGGAAAGTCATACATTTGGGCTGCAAAAATCCAAGGGGGTGGGAAAGTGTAGGGAACAAAGTACTTCTGACCATGAAAGAAGAGTGGGACCTGAGCATGATTGTTTCTGATGATCTTAAGGTAGCTAGACAAGTAGAAAAGGCAAAGGCGAAAGTCAGAAGGATATTTGGGTGCATAGGGAGTGGAATGGCCAGCAGAAAAAAGGAGGTAAAAAGTCTCTGGTGCAACCTCATTTGGAGTATTGTGTGCAATTCTGGAGACCACACCTTCAAAAGGACATAAATAGGATGGAGCCAATGCAGAGGGAGGCTACTAAAATGGTTAGTGGTCTTCATTATAAAGCATATGAGTTCAGACTTAAAGATTTTAATATCCATACGTTAGAGGAAAGGCGAGATAGTGGAGATATGATAAAGATGTTTAAATATATTCATGCCATAAATACACAAGAGGAAAGCCTCTTTCAACTGAAAGCAAGCTCTGCTACATGGGAACATAGGATGAGGATGAAAGAGGATAGACTCAGGAGTAATATGTGGAAATATTTCTTTACAGAAACAGTGGTAGATGCATGGAATAGTTTCCCAGTGGAAGTAGTAGATATGAGGACACTATCTGAGTTCAGAAAAACATGGGACAAACACAGAAGAAAAAGAAAGGACTTTAGTATTTGATATAGAAGGGCAGACTAGATAAGTCATGTGGTCTTTTTCTGCTGTCATGTTTCTATGTTTCTAACAAATGCACACCCCAAGGACAAATAAAGAAAGATACTGTTGTGGTCAATATTATTGGCATCCTTGCATTTTACGTATGTTGTGTACAATATCTTGAGAAATTATTGGAAATATTACAACTGTATGCCATCATAATATTTTAATAGTATGTTCAAAGATATACAACCAAAAAAAGATGTCCTTGCAACACAGACATAGTAATTTCTGAGAAAAAAGCAAAATATGATCTGAATATTTGGTTGCACAACCCTTGGCAGTGATGGCTGCCTTCAAATGTTTCTTGTAGCCATCTGTAAGTTTCATGCATCTGTCTGCTGGGAGTTTCTCCCACTCTTTAACTGTGACTTGTTCCAGCTCAGGAGTGTTTCCAGGATTCCTTTTACCAGTGGAAGATTTCAGTTCTTTCCAAAGGTTCTCAATTGAATTGAGATCAGGACTCATTGTTGGCCAGTTTATAATTGTCCATTTGTTCATTTTTAACCATTCTTTTGTACTTTTGGATGTATCTTTTGGGTATTTTTCCTGCTGGAGGACCCATGACCTTTAACCCAGACATAGCTTTCTGACACTAGGTAGCACATTTCCCTCCAAAATACCTTGGTAGTCCTCTGACTTCATGATACTTTTAATATGTTCCAGGCCTCCAGTTCCTGAGGCAGCAAAACAGCCCCACAACATTATGGAACCTCCACCATATTTAACTGTGGGAAGGGTGTTTGTTTTCCTTATTTTATTTATTTTTATTTATTTATTGAACGGTTTTATATACCGCCTTTCAGAAAAATCAAAGCAGTTTACATAGAACAAAACTTGAACATTACATTGAAACTTATTCAAACAATTGATATTACAGCGAACATTAAATTGTACATAATAGAAAAGGTAATTTGAGGATTACAATGCTGAGTAAATGCTGATTAGGTATATAGAAAGTTTAAACATATATACAGATTTAAAATATTTACAAGTTTTAAATAAGCTTCATTTACAAGTTTTAAATAATCTTCATTTCTTCGCCTGTAAATGTATCGCTGGTCTGCATTGCCAAAGAGCTCAAGTTTGGTTTCATCCGGTCACAGAACATTTTCCCAGAAGGATTGTGGTTTCTCAAGTTGGGTTTGGGCAAAGATCAGGCATGCCTTTTTATATCTGTCTTTGAGCAGAGGGGGCCTCCTTGGCCTTTGTCCATGAAGTCCTTCTTTGTTTAGTGCATGGCATATGGTGAGGGTTGAAACCATCATTCCAGATTGCTCTAGGTCAGCCTTAAGCTCTTTGGATATTGTAGATGGTATTTATCCAACAGTTCACACTAACCTTCAAAGACTTCTTTGATTAATTTTCCCCTTCCCATCACATCCTGGGAGGTTCTTGATAGTTCCATGAGCAGAAAACTTCTTAATAACATTGCGAACTGTAGATACAGGAATCTTAATTCATTTATTTTTTATTTATTTATTTATTTGTATTTGTTACCGCCTTTCGTGAATCAAGGTGGTTTACATAGAACTAAGCAATTACATTAAATATTGTTAACAGTATTATTTATTGAACAAGAAACAGTTTTACATGAAAAACACTAAAAAACAGGTAATTTGGGATGGAAGAGGTAGAGAAAACCTTTTAGTAACTGCTAATGTCCTCTAATAATTATTTATAAGGGAGTGGTAGATTCATCAGAGTGGGAAATTCTCATTGGTCATCTTGTGGTATGGGAATGTATATTACCTATTCAGACTGTTTTTTGTGTGGAGAGGTTATTTTGGTGGGTCTTATTTATTTAGGTAATTAGTTCACCAAAATGTTTGATGAATAAAAATGTTTTTAGATGCTTGCGGAAGGCTACTGGATCCTTGGTGGCTCTTAAGTTTTCAGGAAGAGAATTCCATACTTGTGGTACATAAAGTGAGAAGGGTCTCTTGGATGTCATAGATTTACAATTCTTAAATTCTGCTGGTAAGATAAGGAGTTCTTTGTTGTTGCTTCTCCTTGGTCTGTTGTCCAGAGTGGGTGTAATCAGAGTCTTCAGGTGGGTGGTCGACTCGGCCTGAATGGATTTAAATATTGTGTGGATTACCTTGAATTTAATTCTGCTTTCTATTGGGAGTCACTGAAGGAGCTTCAATACTGGTGCGATGTGATTTTTACTTGGTACTTGAGCTATTACACTAGCCACTGTAGTCGGTGTATTGTTTGTTTTGGGAGACCTTTTAATAGTGCATTGCAAAAATCTAGGTGTGGGAAGATCATTGCCTGTACTGCTGTTCTGAAGTCACTTGTGGGGAGGAGAGGTCTAAGGTGTTGGAGCATTTTTAGCTTGTTGTATATGGCTTTGACTATGTTATTCACGTGCTTGTTGAAGTTGAGTTGATAGTCAAGGGTGACTCCCAAGTATCTCACCTCTTTTTTAACCTTGAAGCTTTCTTTATTTAGTGTAATTGAATCCGGTGGATTGAAGGAGCTGTCCTTTGTGATATATAGAATTTCAGTAACCGGGTAAGGCGGACAGTGTTGCCTCTCACCCCTCCCCGCCACCCCCTTTAATTCCCTTCTCAGCCACTATCTTCCACCACAAAAGACGCATGACAACAATCTTGGACTTAAACTGGTCGCAGCTTTAATAACCTTTTAACAAACCAACCAATACAAATCAACACATTATAACTCTACCCCCCCAAGCAGAGCGAGCCCTCACCAGCCATATTAGTAGCAAGGTGACGCCGTTTCCGCTTCCGCCGGGTACAGGCCCGACAATTTTCCACGCCCTCCCTCTTCCAGCTTTGCCATATTATTACCAAAAACCTGAGGGATTAACCAGGTCAGGGGTACCCCACCCCCGCCCTCATGCTTGCCTCCGGCTCTGGACCCCGGAAACCTCCGGGATCCCACCAACCCCCCCAAGCTGCAACAACCCACTAGCCCACAAATACACCGAGCATCCCCCCAGCAAGGGTGGGCGGGTGGGACGTCCGGCGCCTCCAGCCTCAAAATTCAAAAGGCAGGAGCAGCGCCGAGTCCCCGCACCACCCCCTCCCCGCCACCGCCAGAATTCAGCCATCCCATTGGCTCCCGCGCGTTCAAAATGCCAGCAGGAGCCAATGAGGCCGCCGAACCACGAGGTCCCCTCCTCGCCCCGCGCGCCACCGGAGCACGGGGGCACGAGCGCCCTGCCGCCCAACCAGTTAGACGTGGCCACGAGGATGGGGGCCCGCGGCCTTACAATAACCAGGTAAGGCGGACAGCGTCGTCTCTCACCCCTCCCCGCCACCCCCTTTAATTCCCTTCTCAGCCACTATCTTCCACCACAAAAGACACATGACAACAATCTTGGACTTAAACTGGTCGCAGCTTTAATAACCTTTTAACAAACCAACCAATACAAATCAACACATTATAACTCCCCCCCCTCAAGCAGAGCGAGCCCTCACCAGCCATGTTAGTAGCAAGGTGACGCCGTTTCCGCTTCCGCCGGGTACAGGCCCGACAATTTTCCACGCCCTCCCTCTTCTGGCTTCGCCATATTAATAGCAAAAACCTGAGGGATTAACCGGGTCAGGGGTACCCCACCCCTGCCATCATGCTTGCCTCCGGCTCCGGACCCCGGAAACCTCCAGGATCCCGCCACCGGCTCAGGTCAGCCACGATCAGAGCCGCCCCCCAAAGGTAAGCTGCGACCAGCCCTCGCCCGCAACCTAATACCTTCCAAGGTCTCCTGCCAATCGTTAAGAAGTAAATCCAACCCAACGGGGGACAAGTGCATGCCATCCGGCCTGTAAAGGCCCATGCAACCAACGTCCACCCAAGGATGCAGAACTTGAGTGCCTCCCTGCTCCCCCACCCATCTGCCTATTTGACGGTTAATATTTGTCACCCCCCGTGACCACCGTCGCTGAGCCCAACAGAACGGCCTTGGAATGATATCAGACCAAACCAATATTATCCCTGGAAACATCCCCAACACCTCCCCCAAGTCCTTTTGAACTGTCCGAATCAACTGTCGACAAGTCCATGAGACAAGATCATTGCCTCCCAAATGGAGCAGCAAAATGTCCGGCGCTCCTCTCAAATGCTGGTGGTGCCAAAGCAAAGGCAAGAGCTGGATCCACCGGAGTCCGCGCTCACCAAGCCATGTGACGGTCACCTCGAGCTCTGTCAGTCCCAAATTCGGCCCCATCGGCCGTGTCGCTGCTCGCCGACCAGCCCAGAACACAAAGGAGTGGCCAAGCACCCAACAGCAACACGATCCTTGCCCGTTTTCTGCAATAGAAAAAATAAAACAGTTAGTGACACCCCCCCCGCCCTCACAAACGTACGTAGCTGTGGAAGGCCCGCGACTGCCATCTCCCTATCCGCTGTATCTCCTGCTCCGGCAGGCCAGCCACTGCAGCACTGGTCGCTGCCCCAATCCTGAAGGAGTGAGGAGCGAACGCACCAGGATCCTCACCTATCTGCCGTAACGACAGCCGCAGCACCGCCGTAAACTGGAAATGCGTAAGAAGCCGAGCATCCTGGTGTATAAAAAGGCTACCGTCGGTAACCGGCCGAACGCGTAAGTACGCTTGTAATAATGCAACAGGACATGAGGGGGAGTCTCGCACCGCTGTCAATACCACCCACGCACCTCTCCCGGCCTGATCCGTCTTAGAACGGGCAAGGCGGATATGTACCCCACCCCCAATCAATTGCACTTGATGTACTTGAATCTCTCATCCATTGCAAATCCGCCCCGACTCCGCCACCAATTCACCCACCCAAAACGCGCCGAAAAAGGCCACCGAAAAAACAGCCCGAAAAAGCACCCCTTCGTAAGATGATGAAACCACCTGAGGTAATGCGTCACATATACGCCGCAGCAAGTTGTGCGTAATAGGACGCCGCCAATCACCTGGAGACGGGCAGGTCCGCTCCCAACCCCGCAGAAGAGTCCGCGTTAAAAATCCCCCACCTGCCGCCCCCCATCCTAGTGCCCGTGCAAAAAAGGAGAAGCCCGCAAAATTCCTCCGGACGGAAGTACGCGACAGTCCGGCAGCTTTAGCTGCCGACACATACTGACCCAAAAGCTGATCAGAGGCTGGACCACACTGCCATCTCAACCTCCTTCCGCTTCTTCCGACTATCCCCTGACCGCTTGCGACCTTCAAGTAAACGGAAAATATCCAAATAGCGACGCTTCTGAATTTTCCGCCGAAGATTCTTTGGCACTCCCTCCCATAACTCAGAGAAAGCTACCACAGTAGGCGCCGTTCCAACCTTGTCGGCTCGTCCTGTATCCCCACTAGCTGCCTGCCCCCGGTCCCCGATGTCCGAAATAGAACCGGACAAAGACTCGGTGGTTGAAGAAGAGGAGGATCCCGAATGCCTACGACGATGACAAGAATGCCTCCTACGCTTATTCGCCCGCTTTTTACCTTTATCGGCCGACCAAGCATCGCCTTCCACCGCAACGCCCACATCCCGCACCGCAGCGCTAGCCTCACGCACCGCAGTGCCAGCAGCCAATTCCAACTCACCTGCAGCAGTTGCTGCAACCTCAGCAGCCACGCCTGCCTCCTGACGCCTCGGCGCCGAAGCTTCTGTGCCTTCCTCTGTTCCGCCAGGCAAAGGACCTCCGCTCCTGCTCATGCCGTCCGTCTGTCCAGAAGCACCCATCCAAGGATGACCCACGTAGTGCCATCCGGTAGATACATGTGGAGAAAAAACAGGAAAAGGCGAAGGGACACCAGCCATAGCCCACGGTGACTGCCACGCCCCTAGCCACTCTGCACGGGAAGAGCCCTGGCCCCCGCTCTGCCAATGTTCCCAAGCTGGGGAGTAACCCCCCCCCCCCCCGCAGCACCCGATGAACCCCCGGGGCCTGCCGACGCAAAAACCGCACTGCCCCCCTGGGGGTTTGCACCCTCTACGTCCATCGCTGGGACCGGGCCAACACCCGGGCCATCTAATGACCCCTGAGCCAATATAAGCCCCGACGCACCTCTCGCCAGCCCCCTAGACCTACCGCGACTACCCCGGGCTACAGGGTCCCCCGAAACCCCCCTAAGCACCTGTCCCTCGTGCCCCGGACCTCCTACAAAACTAGAGCCCCGTCGGGACGATTTGCTACGGCTAGGAGCTCTGCCCCTGGCCCACCCCCCGCCCTCTGGGGTCTGGAGCGGATGACCCATGAGGCCCACGACCATGCCCGGACACCCCTCTGCCCACGGGAGCTGGTAGCCCATCAGGCCCAATGGAAGCAGCCTCACATGCCCCTGTACCTCCAGGGTTGGCTTTGACAGCTCCTTTCCTCATTCTAGGGCCCCCCTTTTTTCCTCTGCCCGACATTACAAGCTTAGGGCGTGATGAACCCTCTAAAAAATTGTTTTTTTAAGTTCTATTTATTATTATTATTCCTGTGCAGACCCCACACAAACCAGCCTGCTACAACCCACAGATACTTAAAAAGAAGTTTCTTTTTTTTTTTTTTTTGAATATTTAGAACCACTTGCCTGCAGGAACACGTGTCCAGGCCCAGCACTGCAGCCAAGCCCACCAACCGTCGCCGCTCAGCTCAGCTCCCCACCGTCTCCAAAACACGATGCAGCAGAACCGCTGCCAAGGACAGACTGCAGCACCGAACCCTCACAGCTGACACGCTGCCCGAAAGAAGCCATGCTGAGCCGAGGAAGGAACCAATCCTCCTCTTCTCTATCTGAACTCGTGCCTCTCTGCCCGGTGAGTCCCGGCCTGCACCAATTGACCACGTCCGGCACCTCCAGCCTCAAAATTCAAAAGGCAGGAGCAGCGCCGAGTCCCCGCACCACCCCCTCCCCCCCCCACCACCAGAATTCAGCCATCCCATTGGCTCCCGCGCATTCAAAACGCCAGCGGGAGCCAATGAGGCCGCTGAACCCCGAGGTCCCCTCCTCGCCCCGCGCGCCACCGGAGCACGGGGGCACGAGCACCCTGCCGCCCACCCAGTTAGACGCGGCCACAAGGACGGGGGCCTGCAGCCTTACAATTTTCTTGATATTTAGATGGAGATTGTGATTTGTCAACCAAGTGGTGGTGGTATTGAGGCATTCTTCAATTTTTTTGTAAATTTGGCTGTTTAGTGTTGATTTGAGTGTAAAGCATTATATCATCAGCATATAAATGATAATATATGCCATGTTCTTTGATTATGCTGCTAATAGCTTGGATATATAGGTTAAAGAGAAGTGATGATAAAGCGGATCCTTGGGGTATTCCTGACTTTTGGTAAAATGGTTTTGATATGTTGTTACCGATTTTTACTTGGATGCTTCTGTTTGTTAGTTAGGAGATAAACCATGATAGAACCTTGTCTGAGAGTCCAATTTCCTGTAGTCTGTGGGTGAGATAATCGTGTGTTATAGAGTCATATGCTGCTGAAATACCCAAGAATATTAGAATGAAACCTACATTGGGTTTTTCAATGCCTTTTAGCAGCTTGTCTGTTAAGGCCATGATGAGGGTTTCCACTCCGTGTCCTATTCTGAACCTGTGTTGTTGAGGGTCAAGTGGAGTTTGGCTGTCTACGTGGTGTTGGAATTGTTTTTGCGCTGATTTTTTCTAGTATTTTTGACATAAATGGCATGTTTGAAATGGGTCTATAGGAGCTTGGTTGAGTTTTGTCCAGGTCCTTTCCTTTGAAGATGGGTCGAATGGAGGCAGTTTTTAATTCTACTGGGATATACCCTTGTTCTAATGAGGAGTTGATTAGCTTTAATATATGTGGAGATAGGTGGTCGCGAGTCAATCGAGTCCAAGTTGCTGGACCGGGGTCTAATATAGATGTGGATGTGTTAAGAGATGTAATTATATCTTCTAGCTGTCTTTCATTGATAAGGGTGAAAGTTTCCAGGTTTGATTGGTAGTGAGGATGCTTGTTTTGAATTCGTAATTCGATGTTGCTATCTTTCCAACCTTTTCTTTGTAGTATCTAGCCATGATGTTGGTGTCTGGTGTGAATGTTGAGCTATCTTCCTTTTGATTAATAGTAAGAGATTTGACAATGTCAAACAGTTCTCTTGGCTTATTTAAAGCTGAATTGATTCGTTTGGTATGATAGTCTCGTTTGTTGTTATTAATTATTGATTTGTAGTCTTCTAGTTTGCCGAAGTAGATTATTTTATCGGCAGGACTTTTTGATTTCCTCCATTTCCTTTCAATCTTTCATAGGAGCCTTTTTAGTTTGCGTACTTCTTTTGTGTACCATACTGCATTTGTCCTGGATAGAAGTTTGGAAGTTGTGGGTCTGCTAGGTAAGGTGGCTGCTTTGTTTATTATTGTGTTCCATCTGCTTATTAATGTTTCAGTATTTGTGGTGTCCATTTGGATCTCCGGTAAAACCTCTTTTAAAAATTGATCTTTGTTGAATTTGTGGTATTTTCTGATAAGTGACTTGATTAATAGTAGATTTGCTGGGTAGTGATGGTATGCTGAATATGATTGAATAATGGTCGGACCAAGGTATTTGTTGAATCATTTTTTTTTGATTGAGTATATCACTTGGGAAGTTGTATGGGAGAAAAATGAGATCTAAGATATTTCCTTTAGTGTGCGTAGGTTTTTGCACTGTTTGCTTAAAGCCCAATGCATTCATTGTTTCTTTGAATCCTTGTGCTTGATAGGTTGTGGTAGATGGTAGATTTAGATCTCCTAAAACGATTGTGTATTTGTTAGGAGTGATTCTGCTACAGAGGTGATCTGTGATATTAGCTAACTCTTCTCCTTTCGATGATGGGGGTCTGTAGATTAGGTAGAGGGGCATACTTGAATTTTCAACTAGGAGGAGGTCCATAGTTTGAGTGATTTGGGTTGTACCTTTTGAGAGTTGTAGTTCTTTTTTTGCTAGTATGGTACCCCTCCTCCCCTTTTGTTAGGTCTTTGATGATTTAATATGTCATATCCTGCTGGTTTTAATTGGTTGATCAATACAGTGTTGTTTGTTGTGAGCCATGATTTGGTTATAAATAGGATGTCCAGGTTGTTATCTGTGATGAAGTCTGTTATTAGAGGTATTTTGTTCCTGATGGAGTGTGGATTAATGAGTGCACATTTTAACTTGGGAGTTTCCTCGCTGAGTGTGTGAATTTAGGATTAATTACTTTTCTTATATTAATTTGAATGAGGCATTGCGATCTGTTTTGTTAATAAATGTGTCATATGTTCTTGGTTCAGTGGCTGGTCGGTGGTATGTGTGTACGACCAGTATAGGATAGCCAGCTGGTGATAGGGCCTGAGTAATGGTGAATATTGAGAGTGCAATTAATATACCAAGAGCCAATACTGAGAGCAGTGCTTTCACTTTTCTAACAGTCTTGGGCAGTTCTCTTGTCTTCACTATTGTGACAGTGGAACAGGGAGTGAATGTGGCCATAAGTCATGTGAATACTGACAACTGATCACAGGTGCATCTAATTTTGCTGCAATGGAAATGAGGTTCTTCTGTTCAAACTGATTTGAATTTCTTATAAGGGTACCGATAATCATGTCCCGGCAATGTTCGTTTTTATACTATTTCCTACTATTTCCTTTTTTAGTTGGTCTTGTTTTATTTAAATCTTTTATGCGTCAAATATGTATGTATATATAGTCTAAAGCCATTTCACTAGCCACCCTTTTTAGGAGATAGTGGGCATTAAGGGGTTGAACTGCAAGAGTGCCAATAAAGTTGACACAACTGTATAACACCAAAGGGTGGCATATCAAGCTTTTAATAAACTATAAACCATAAGATGCTGAAAAGAAATGCCAGTGTCTATCAGAAAATGGCCAAGATCTTAAGAAATATGAGTTGCATTGATCTACTTCTTCCAAGAATTCAACTTATTATTTCTATTCCTTTGCCCTCTTCTTAAGATTTTTTAACACCATCTGCAGTTTCCTGTTTAAAAGTCAATCCATATATATGCAATCTATTTTTCCTGAAATGATGCCTATATTACAATAAGAAAGAACATATAACTCAGTGTGTATTGAAAAATTCAGTGTAGAAAGAAAATACTCTTGTTTTCTGTCTTTTTTGAGAGAATTCACAGTAAGAACATTGAGAATGTTAAACTACCATTTTCCTATATTTCATTATTGGTCATGTCTTTTAAACACTCATTATTAAGTTTATCAGGCTTTAGTAATTTTTGTAATAGGAGTGTGCACAGCCAAACAAATTTAATTCATGTTCATTTAAAACAAATTTTCCAATGCTCTGGCATTTTTTGCAGTTATTGTGAAATAGTTCTTTTAGGCTCAGATTGTTTGCATGCAAGAATTTTTGAAGCACAAAAAACAGCTGTATGCATATTAATAAGTAGATAGACATACACTACATGTTAGTTGATTTGCAGTCACTTACAATGTTTATGTACCTAAATGAACCAAATGTGCACTGACGGATGCACATCTCTATTCTGTAATAATTTCAGTAAATCTTATCCCTACCATCACTCCATATAATAAAGTATTATATTTAAAGATATGCATAACATAAAAACATGAAAACCTACTGGATAGTTGCAACAAAACAAATTGTGCTATAGTGCTGGAAGATGAGACCCCCAGGTCGGAAGGCACTCAACTAGCTACTGGGGAAGAGCTGAAGACTTCTCAGAGTAAAGTCAGCATTTATGAAGTGGTTGGATCAAAGCCCTCGGGACGTCTGACTGCTGATGTAGCTGCGCATGAAATGAGAGTCAGAAGCTGTAAAGATGTCTTACGCATTGGAACATGGAATGTACGAAGCATGAACCAAGGGAAGTTGGAGGTGGTCAAGAATGAAATGGAATGTGTACAACTTGATCTGTTGGGTGTCAGCGAACTGAAATGGACTGGCATCGAGCACTTTGCATCAGATGATCACATGGTCTACTATGCTGGAAATGAAAGACAAAGAAGAAATGGTGTTGCATCTATAATAAAGAAGAAACTTGCAAGAACTGTAATGAAATACAATGCAGTCAGCGAACGCTTAATCTCTATTCGTCTATGAGGAATGCCTATCAACACAACTATAATTCAAGTATATGCCCCAACATCAGCTGCAGAAGAGAATGAAATCAAAGAGTTCTATGAACAAGTACAAGCTGAAATTGACAGAACATGCAAACAGGATATCCTGATAGTCATGGGTGACTGGAACGCAAACGTTGGCAACAAAGAAGAAGGCAAAGTAGTTGGAAAATATGGACTTGGCAACAGAAATGAAGTTGGAGAAAGACTGATAGAATTCTGCAAGACCAACGATCTATTCATCTCAAACACCTTCTTCCAGCAACACAAGCGGCGACTGTACACATGGACTTCACCCAATGGATTGTATAAAAATCAAATTGACTACATCTGTGGAAGTCAACGATGGAAAAGTTCTGTAACATCAACAAAGACAAAACCTGGAGCTGACTGTGGTACAGATCATCAACTACTAGTATGCAAACTCAAGCTAAAGTTGAAAAAGAGCAAACCACTCATGAATGCAGCAAAATATAGAAACATAGGGGTATGTTTACTAAACCGTCTTAATGTGCGCCTGGCGATAGTGTGCAGGCTGCCATAAAAGGAATAGGCATTTCAGTCTTAAAGCAGCAAAACGGGAGTATCACGCGATAATGCACGCTGCTGCACACATGATCATGCGAAGCGCCGCTAAGCGCGTTACCGCGCGGTAATCTTAAGTAGGTGCACAGACATCCAAACATAGAAACAGAAGTGTAGCACAATGGTTAATACACTGACTGATGATATAGAGGTCTTGAGTTCAATCCCCCAGTGTGCCTAATGTATAAGGCTGGCTGAGGTATCAGCTGTGACATGTAAGTATTGTTTCCTGAGGTATTTTATTTATTGCTGCCAGCAAACACACCCTCACGTGCCGTAACCTAAGGTGCCGTATAAGGCACCCTATAAGGCACCCCATAGGGCACATTATAAAGTGCACTGTCCGCCACGGCACCCTATAATGTCCCCTATAGGGCACCCTATAAGGCGCTCCATAGGACACCTTATAAGGCACCTTATACGGACTTTAACCATAAGGTGCCTCAGAAGGCTCTTTATAGGGTGCCCTATAAGGCACCTTATAGGGCGCATTCTGAGGCACCTTATGGTTACAGCACCCTGAGGGTGTTTTGCTGGCAGCACTAATGTACATTAAAAAAAGACAATGCTTTGGACAGCCCTATCAAAGAACACCTACTGTGGGTTTGAACCCATGACCTCTGGCTCCACAAGTAGTGAAATAACCAGTGGGCTACAGATCCATAGCTGCTAGCAAACACCTGGCTGGCTGCAGAAGGACTGCACTTCACCACACAAACAGTCTGCTGTGGTCACCAGGATAGGATTAACCCACCCATACCCATGATGCACTGCACATGCAAATCAGCAGTCTACAGATGATCACAAGATGGGGTATACACCTCCACAGCACCTCGGCCTGGTAGGGGGAACTGACCGTGTGTGGTACTGGCACAGAGTAGCTACACACCATCACATTGTGCAGGTACTGCACTCACCCTGAGGGTGAAGTGGGGCACCCAGCACCAGGTCCACAGCAGAGCTAATGTGTGAGATAGGTAGTTTCTGCAGACACACCTTGGACATATCTGTATGTCTTAGTCAGGTTTAGCCCCTATGGATCCCTAGGAGGATTATGTACCACAACCCTCCTCCTCCAGGGCTGAGGGTGGTAAACAGGGTCTCCCATCAACAGATCCACATTCTACCTCCCTGCAATGGTGGCAGTAGAGGGGACCATCAACCCCAGTCCTACTGGGGAACAGACACCCTAGAGGGCAGTCAATGCAGCTCTGTACACATCCATAACACAAAAGCAGACAGACATTAGGCCTGGATATGCTAAACTACCCCCCACCACTATCTGATATTCTCCTGCAGCAAGTCTTCAGCTGCTGCACCCTGCAAGGCGTTCCATCAAGACACATACTAGCTGCAGACAGTCTGCTAGCTAGTCCATAGTGCATGTTCCTAGTGGAAATGCGTGCACCCAAAACTGGGATGTCAGCATACACACCAAACAGATAAGTCAATGACTGGGCCCCAAAAGGGAACCCATAAATATCACATGAGAGAAATACTATATAGCACTATGGGGGAGCCTAGCCATGCCCACCAGCTAGACATTCTCATGGTCACTGAAACATGGCTCTCAACCGAAGACAATATCATCCTCAACCAGCTTCTCCCACCTAACTTTACAGCCTTCACTGGACACAGACAAAACAAGAAAGGCGGAGGAGTACTTATCATCACCAAAGCTGACCTCCAGTTTAAAATGGATGAATCCAACAGTAACAACCATCTAGAAACAGTATCAGTCTCAAACAACACATGCTCCATAAACTTGGTCTATAGATCACCGTCAGGGGATCCAGACGACCTAGCAACCATAATAAATCTGGCATCCTTCACCCAGGGTCCAAATAAACCTAATTGGATCGTAGGAGATATCAACCTACCATCATTACAGGACACCCAAGCAACAGCATTCCTAGATGCCCTAGATAGCCTAGGATACACACAAATGGTGCAAGAACCTACTCATGAGAAAGGCAATATCCTCGACCTAATATTCGCACCGCAACTAATTTTGGACCAACCACAAAACATCGTACTATCGATATCTGCAGTCCCATGGACTGACCACAAACTCATCACCTTTCAGATGCCTACCACTATCTGTTCACACAAGACGAAAACGGATGAAAGCAGGCCCGCTAACTCAGCTACCAGAAGATTCCACCCATTTAACAGAGAACGCATCCTCACTGAAATGAGCACACTCTTTGATGACACCTCACTAAGCCTAGAAGAGTTGATCTCCTCCTGGAACAATAAACTCAGCGCAATCGCTATCCGCCCTCCAACGAACAAGAACCCAAAGAAGAGATCTACCGCCCCATGGTTCACAGCCGATTTAAAAACCTCACTATCCATTTTAAGAAGGCTAGAAAAACGATGGAGAAAGTCACGTACCAGCAGTGACCAATCAGCTTACATCCAACACCTGGCAGAGCATCGTAAAGCCATCTCAGATAAAATCAGACAACACCACACAGATACTCTGAAATGGTCACTGAATAAACCTCACGACTTGTTTAACTTAGTTAAAACACTTGCCAAAGAGCCAACCCCTGAGCACCACAGCAGGATCCGCCCACAGGACTATGCAATTTACATGCAATCTAAGATGTGCAAGACCAACAAAATATTAATACCAGACCCTCCTGATGAACAAGACTACCCAGTATCACTGGCATCCTTCTTTACTCCCTCGAAGAAAAACTATTGAAGACACCATCCTAGTTCTAAACACAACCACTGCACACACAGACCCTTGCCCTGCGCACTGGATAAAGGACCTGCGATGTGACATATCCTCAACTATAGCAAAAATCTTAAACTATTCCTTCACCACTGGCTCTTTCCCATCTACGCTCAAGCAGACCTCTGTAAGACCGCTGCTAAAGAACACCAAACTTGATCCTCAAAAAGTAGAATCTTACAGGCCCATATCTAGCATACCTATGCTAGCAAAAATCATCGAGAAAATAGTGCACAGGCAATTACAGGATCATATAGACACATCAGCCCCACTGGATCCAGCTCAACATGGTTTCAGAGAGTCACATGGAGTAGAAACACTACTCACAACACTCCTCAACAATATAACCTCAGGTGTGGATAACATACGCCAAGGCTTCGCTCTTGTCTTCCTAGATATAGCAGCGGCTTTTGACTCGGTATGCCACGAAATTCTCATCTGCCGACTAAGGGAAAAAGGCATCTGTGGAACAGCACTCGAATGGTGCAAATCTTACCTGTCCGACAGATGGCAGCATGTCAGAGTCGACGGGGATACATCTGAACCTTTCCAACAAAGTCAAGGTGTACCCCAAGGATCCTCTTTATCTGCATTGATGTTTAATATATACATCCAACCCATCTGTGACATCATCAGATCCTTTAATGTCAGTTACATGATATATGCAGACGATGTGCTACTATATATGCCAATATCATTGGACTGCCTAGACCTTACCCCGCTGACCAACTGCTTTGACACCATATCAGAGTGGCTCCTATCACAAAACCTGAGAATACAACACAAAAAGACGGAAGTCCTGTTCGTCTCGAGGAACACCAACTTCACCCCTCCTAGTTGTATTAACGTAAAGGATGCCCAACTCCAAGTTAAACCGGCAATACGCTACCTCGGAGTAACGCTGGACCAAAACCTTGATATGAAGAACCACATAGCCAACACAGTCAAGGCAATCTACTTTAAAATCAGATCCCTCAGACACCTACGCATGCTACTCGAACCGGATGATTTCCGTACCATTTATCAAGCCCTTATACTCCCCCATTTTGACTTCTCAAACTCCATACTACAAGGACTCCCCCGGTCCACCCTGAACCCCCTGCAATTAGCCATGAATAGTGCAGCGAGGGTACTCCTCGGGGCATCCAGGAGAGACCACGTAACACCCCTTCTAAAACAGCTACACTGGCTCCCCATTCAAGCAAGGATCAGTTTCAAGACCTTACTGCTAACATTCAAAGCGGCTAAGGGGCTCACCTCTTCCTCTCTCTCAAACCTCATACAACCACTTGCACCAAACAGGCCACGAAGAACAGCAGAATTAAACACACTAGTTATCCCAAATGACACCACAAGATGCACTAGATCAACAGCCAACAGAGCCTTCCAATTCTGCGCCCCATCTCTATGGAACACCTTACCAGCTCAAATCAGAGCAATACCTAATCTAAGTCAGTTCAGAAAGGCTTTAAAGCATTTCCTCTTCCTTAAATATCTCAATGACAACTCCGAACATAACCCCCAGGTGAATAGCAGAAGTGGTCAAACAGATAGACCCCGCAACAGACCAACTTCACAATGTAAATAACAAGTTGTTCCATATACTATTGTACCACTGTTGTATATAGTTAACCAGGATATCCTTCATCAGATAACCCTGCATTGTATTTAGTTTCCCCTATTTCGCCAAGTTATACTTCCTGTTAAATGTAACGACCAGACATGTGTAAACTGTCGGATGTTTTCTGTTCAATGTAAACCGCGCTGATGTCTAATAGTGCGGTATATAAGAATTGTTAATAAATAAAATAAATAAAAATGCCGTTGTCACTGCTCAGTCAGGGTGAGAGTGATCTCCCAGCTTAACATGTTGTGGCCACCTTGTCTGTGCAGGTGGTGGCCGGGCACTACAATGTCCCAGCCAGTGCCCTATGCCCTGTGCAGATGCATCCTGGCCAGGCCACCCTGTCCAGGCTATACCCATGGTACCTTGCTCCTCATTATGCACATTGGCAGGCCAATACTGGCAACAGTGCTGGCTGTGTGGGCTGTGGAGGGTGTTTGCAGCCACCACACACTGGATAGACAGACACACACTCCCACACCTATGCCAGCATTGTGCTACTATAGAGGTGTTTAGCAGCCCTGGCCACCACACCAGTCCTGGGCACAGTGCAGGCATGGATATGGTACACAATACTGTTGGGGGTCACTCCCCAGGGTGGTAAACACTGTCAGAGACCAGACCTGAAGCACACTCCACAGACATCAGAAAGGTTGCTATGATGGAGCTCAATCAGCAAACTGTGCTTAACGTAGGAATTGCTATCTGTCAGTAATCATAGCAAACGTTTGATAGCTGTGTACCATATTCCCAGGTGTAGGGTGGCATTGCTAAGGTATGCAAGTGCTAGTATTTGGAGATGCACGCAGGGCCCAATGTCCTGCCTCTCCAGGAGGCATTGGCTAATGGGGCCTGTGGGTGTGGGTGTGTCTGCCCCTTTTGGCTGCTGCTTTACGGCAGAGGTTCCCAACTCCAGTCCTGGTGTGCCAAATACTGTTCGGGTTTTCATGCTGTCCCTCATGAATATGCATGAGATATATCTGCATACCATGGGGGTGGTGCATAGATATGCAGCACAGGCATCTTTATTAGAGGCAGCATGGAACCTGAATGGTGTTTGGCCCTCCAGGACTGCATGTGGGAGACTCTGCTCTAGGTAATGCACCTGTTTATGGTGTCTTTGCTCTGTAGGGTAAAATGTATGTGTTTTAGGCAGGTTTAAGTCATCTGCAATAATCGTTCTGTCTGTATTAGCACGTTGTAGTAGTGGGTAAAATATGGGGACTGGGTTGGCAGGCACCATAGCTGGGACTGGGACTTGAACCTCTGCCTCCTAACACACTGGTTGTGTGCACTGCACCACCGTGTTGCCACAGAGGCAGTGCATTCCCTGGTGATACCATGACTGTTTGTCCGGCAGGGCCAGTCTGTTGCAGTGCATGGCACCCACCTACACAGGGCTAGGCCATGGTCTGCTCTGGGCAGCTGCCACTGCCCCCCTCCACCACCAGTACCCCTCTGCCACCATGCTGATATGCCCTTCTGCTGGTGGTGCTGGTGGTGTGCAGTCTCAAGCCATCCAGTGTGCAGGTAAGCGGCTGCCTATGGTGCGTGTTCTGGGGCAGGGGTGCTGCCTGCATAGATGTCCACGCTTCCCCCCAACACCGGCTGCCAATGTTCTGTGCCCTTGGAGGTACCTGCTGGGTACTATCCCCTGTGACACTGTGATAAACACTCTCGTGCCCATGTTAGGCCCTCATCAGTTGCTGCCTGGCTGCTGTATAGTTTCAGCATTCCTAAGTGCCACCTAGGCATCTGCCTAGTCCACACTGTGCCCCAGCTGCACCACAGCATGTGCAGCCTGCAGCCCTCTGTATCCCCTTTCCCAGCATCTGTCCAGTTGCCCATTCCGACATGCCTGCCCTGCT
Source organism: Ichthyophis bannanicus (assembly GCA_033557465.1). NCBI lineage: Eukaryota > Metazoa > Chordata > Amphibia > Gymnophiona > Ichthyophiidae > Ichthyophis > Ichthyophis bannanicus. The sequence goes on from CM066032.1 coordinate 444,672,403, forward strand.
GTTGTGGAACATGTGCATGCCATAGGAAACCTGTCCAATGGAGAGGGAAACCCTGATCAGTGCTATTTCACTGTGGGATCATTCACCTTGTATGGTGACGGAGTGTTGTTGTTGTTAAGTGCCGTCGAGTCGGAGTCGACTCATGGCGACCCTCTGGATAGCTATCCTAAATTGTGTTCGGTCTTCAGTCAGGCGGCTCATTGTTGACAGACTGGTACCCGTAGCTGCTGTTATTGTATCGATCCATCTCATTGCTGGCCTTCCTCTTTTGCGTTGACCTTCTATCTTGCCAAGCATGATGTCTTTCTCTAATGATCTCTCACTCCGCATGATGTGTCCAAAGTATGAAAGTCGAAGTCTTGTCATCTGAGCTTCTACATAAGAACATAAGATATGCCATACTGGGTCAGACCAAGGTCCATCAAGCCCAGTATTCTGTTTCCAACAGTGGCCAAACTAGGTCATATGTACCTAGCAGTTTCCCCAAGAGACACAAGTTCCACAGTGCTTGTACTGGGTCAAGCATTGATATCTTCGGTCATTTCTTAATAATGGTTTATGGACCTTTCCTCCAGGAACTTGTCCAAACCTTTTTTAAACCCAGCTACACTAATAGCCTTTACTACATCCTCCGGTAACAAATTCCAGAGTTTGATTACACGTTGAGTGAAAAAATACTTTCTTTTATTAGTCTTAAATAGTTTACCCTGTAGCTTCATTGCATGTCCCCTAGTCTTTCTATATTCTGATAAGGTAAACAATCAATCTACGTTTACCCGTTCCACTCCGTTCATTAATTTATAGACTTCTATCATATCTCCCCTCAGCCGTCTCTTTTCCAGGTTAAAGAGCCCTAAGCTTTTTAGCCTTTCTTCATAGGAGTATCCTTCCATCCCCTTTACCATTTTGGTGGCTCTTCTCTGTACCTTTTCTAAAATCGCTATATCCTTTTTAAGATACGGCGACCAGAATTGCACACAATATTCAAGGTGCGGTCTCACCATGGAACGATATAGAGGCATTATAATATCTTTTGTTTTATTTTCCATTCCTTTCCTTATCATACCTAGCATTCTATTTGCTCTCTTGGCCGCCGCTGCACACTGGGCCGAGGGTTTTAACATGGTATCCACAATGACGCCTACATCTTTTTCCTGGGTGGTGGTTCTTAATGTGGAACCTTGCATCGTGTAACCATAGTTTGGGTTGTTCTTCCCTAGGTGCATAACCTTGCACTTGTCCACATTAAATTTTATCTGCCATTTTGATGCCCAGTCTTCCAATTTATCAAGATCCTCTTGCAATTTTTCACAATCCTCTTGGGTTTTAACAACTTTAAATAGTTTTGTGTCATCTGCAAATTTGATAACCTCACTCGTTATTCCACTTTCCAGGTCATTTATGAATATGTCAAAAAGCAGAGCACCCAGCACAGATCCCTGGGGTACACCACTATTCACCTTTCTCCATTGGGAAAATTGGCCATTTAGCCCTACCCTCTGCTTTCTATCTTTTAACCAGTTCCTGATCCACAATAGTACACTCCCCCTATCCCATGACTCTTTAGTTTTGCCAAAAGTCTCTGATGAGGGACCTTGTCAAAGGCTTTCTGAAAGTCCAGATACACAATATCAACAGACTCACCTTTGTCCACCTGTTTATTCACTCCTTCAAAAAAAACATAACAGATTAGTAAGACAAGATCTTCCTTGTCTAAAGCCATGTTGGCTGTCTCTCATTAGGTTGTGACTATCTACATGCTGAGTAATTTTATTCTTTATGATGGTTTCTGCCATTTTTTCCGGTACTGACGTCAGGCTCACCGGTCTGTAGTTTCCCGGATCACCCCTGGAACCCTTTTTAAAAATTGGTGTTACATTGGCGATCCTCCAATCTTCAGGTATTAGAGATGATATTAATGATAGTTCACAGATTACTGATAGCAGTTCTGCAATCTCATATTTCAGTTCTTTCAACACCCTTGGATGTATACCATCCGGCCCAGGTGATTTGCTACTCTTCAGTTTATCTAATAGTTGTAAGACATCTTCCCGATGTATCGATATTTCCTTCAATTCTTCCGCACCTTTAAATACCACTTCAGTCATGGGTAACATCCCTACATCTTCCTCAGTAAAGACCGAAGCAAAGAATTCATTCAGTCTCTCCGCTATCGCCTTGTCGCCTCTTAGTGCTCCTTTATCCCCTTTATCATCTAATGGACCAACTGACTCTCTCACAGGTTTTTTGCTACGAATGTACTTGAAAAGGTCTTTATTTCATGTTTTTGCTTCCGCAGCAAGCTTCTTCTCAAATTCTCTCTTTGCCTGCCTTATCAATGCCTTGCATTTGACTTGCCAGTGCTTGCGCTGTTTCCAGGTTTCGTCGTTTGGCTCTTTTTTCCATTTCCTGAAAGATGCTTTTTTGGCAACAACAGCCTCTCTGACCTCACCTTTAAACCATGCTGGCACTTTTTTGGACTTCCTTCCACTTTTCTTAAAGCGTGGAATACAGCTGGTCTGGGCTTCCAAGATAGTATTTTTCAACAACACCCAAGCTTGATGTACGTCTTTAACCTTCTAAAGAAAGCTTAGGTTTGATCTCCTCTAGTACAGACTGGTTTGTTCTTCGGGCAGTCCATGGTATACACAGTATTTGCCACCAGCACCATAATTCAAAGGCATCAATTTCCTTCCTATCTTTTTCACTGTCCAGCTTTCACATCCATATGATGTTATTGAAAATACCATGGCTTGAACAAGTCGAATCTTTGTATGGCGAGAGACATCTCTGCTCTTGAGAATCTTATCTAGGTCTTTCATAGCCATTCTGCCAAGAGCAATGCGTCATCTGATTTCTTGACTGCTTGTTGCAGAGCGTAGATCCTTCCAAAATTCATATCTTTTTTTTGGGGGGGGGGCTTTCTTGGGAGTGTTTTTTTATCTTTCCCATTACTATCACTATTGCCCAGCTTGTTATGTTTTTTGTATATTTTGTTGGGGTCCTTTTCAATGTTTATTTGTACTTTTGTTCCGTACACATATATCACACTTATCACTTTTTGTAGGTTTTCCTGGTTTTGCTGTGCATTGCTGACGGAAATGGTTTCTTTTCCCTTTAAATCAGCTCTAACGCCAGGGTTTCACTGGCGTTATTTTGAGCCTTGGATTTCACAGCGTTGGTGTGCAGGGAGCCTCTCCCCTCCCACTCTCCACCCATTGACCCCTTCTCTCCGCCCCTGGGGAGCCTTCCTCCGCCCTCCGGGAGCCTTTCCCCACCTTCAGCGCTCGTTTGCGGCGCAGTGCGCGTTATCGCACGATATGGTACCTGTACACCTTAAAAAGCACCATCATCGCGCGATAAGGTACCTTATCGCGCGATAACATTGCAGAGCGCACGTTAAGACAGTTTAGTAAACATACCCCATAAACATAGAAACATAAACATAGAAATATGACGACAGAAAAAGATCACATGGCCTATCTAGTCTGTCCTTCCATAACAACTACAACAGTCCCCTTTTTACCTTTAGAGATCCTCTGTGTTTGTCCCATGCTTTTTTGAATTCAGTTACTGTCCTCATCTCTACCACCTCCACTGGGAGACTATTCCACGGATCCACTACTCTTTCCGTAAAGAAATATTTCCGCATATCACTCCTGAATCTATCTCCCTTCACCCTCATCCCATGCCCCCTCGTAGCAGAACTTGCTTTCAATTGAAAGAGGCTCTCTCCCTGAACATTTATGCCACGGAGGTATTTAAACATCTCAATCATATCACCTCTATCCCGCCTTTCCTCTAAGGTGTACATATTAAAATCCTTCAGTCTGTCCTCATATGCTTTATAATGAAGACCACTAATCATTTTAGTAGCCACCCTCTACACCGACTCCATCCTGTTCACATCCTTTTGAAGGTGCGGTCTCCAGAATTGCACACTATACTCCAAATGAGGTCTCACCAAAGACTTATACTGAGGCATTATCACCTCCTTTTTTCTGCTAGCCATTCCTCTCCGTATGCACCCAAGCATCCTTCTAGCTTTTGCCATCGCCTTTTCTACCTGTTTAGCTACTTTAAGATCATCAGACACAACCACGCCTAGGTCCCGCTCTTCTTTAGTTGGCAAAAGTACTTCATCCCCTATACTATATTGCTCCCTTGGATTGCTGCAGCCGAAATGCATGACCTTACATTTTTTAACATTAAATCTCAGCTGCCAAATTCTAGACCATTCTTCAAGCTTAGCTAGATCCCTCCTCATGTTATCTACCCCTTCCTGGGTGTCTACTCTATTGCAGATTTTGGTATCATCTGCAAAGAGGCAAACCTTACCTGAAAGCCCTTCCGCTATATCACTATCAAAGATGTTAAAAAGAATCGGACCAAGGAAAGATCCCTGGGGCACACCACTGATAACATCCTTCTGATCAGAGTGAGCTCCATTTACTTGTACTCTTTGTCGCCTCCCACCCAACCAATTTCTAACCCATGACCTTGAGAATAAACCACTGGAATTTAAAGACTGCCTACAAAATCGATTTGCTGCTTTAGATACAAATGACAAAGCTCCAGAAGAGTTATGGAATGACATCAAGAAGGTTGTGTTGGAAGAAAGCGAGAAGTCTCTACAAAAGGTGAAAAAGCAAAAACGGCCAAAATGGATGACGGAAGAAACTCTGAAAATTGCCCAGAAACGCAGAGAAGCTAAAGCCAGAGGAGAAAGAAAGACAATAACAGAACTCAACATAGATTTCCAACGTGCAGCAAGACAGGACAAGGAAAAGTACTACAATGACGCATGCAAGGAAATAGAAGCAGAAACTATTAGAGGAAGAACAAGATCGCTTTCCTAAAGCTACGAGAGTTAAAGAAAAAGTTCCAGCCTCGAATTGTAATGTTACAAGATGCTCAAGGTTCTATGTTGAATGATGCTGAGAAGATCAAGGAAAGGTGGAAGGAATATACAGAGTTTTTATATGATAAAGATCAAGTGGACCAACCTCCGTTTCAACCTGTACCTTATGATCGGGAACCATTGGTGATGAAAGAAGAAGTTAAAGCAGCATTGAAAGCCTCATCAAAGAACAAAGCACCAGGCATTGATAGCATTCCCATAGAAGTATTACAGCAATCTGATTCCGTTACCATACCTACAAGGCTCTGCCAAGAAATATGGAAGACAACATCATGGCCAACTGACTGGAAAAGATCTGTGTTTATACCAATACTAAAGAAAGGTGATCCAACTGACTGTGGAAATTATCGCACAATCACTCTGATCCCACATGCCAGCAAGATTCTACTGAAGATTATTCAAAAGAGACTACAACCATACCTGGAACAAGAACTACCTGAAGTGCAAGCAGGGTTCGGGAAAGGGCGAGGAACGAGAGACATCATTGCGGATGTGAGATGGATCCTTGAAAAGACTAAAGAATACCAAAAGGATATCTATTTGTGCTTTATCGACTATAGCAAGGCTTTTGACTGTGTAAACCATGAGAAACTCTGGGCCACATTAAGAAGCATGGGTATACCAGAACACCTGATCATACTCTTGCACAATCTGTACATTGATCAAGAAGCAGCAGTTCGAACGGAACAAGGAGAAACAGAATGGTTTAAAATAAGCAAAGGTGTAAGACAAGGCTGCATACTTTCACCCTACCTGTTTAATTTATATGCAGAACAAATCATCAGAGAAGCAGGAATGTATGAAGACAACAGAGGTGCGAAGACTGGTGGAAGACTCATCAACAACCTTTGCTATGCTGATGATACCACATTACTGGCTGAAAGTGAAGATGATCTGAAACATTTGCTTCTCACAATCAAAGAACATAGTCTCAACATGGGCCTGCACCTTAATGTAAAGAAGACAAAGATCATGACAACTGGCATAATCAACAGGTTCATCGTTGAAGGAGAAGAAATTGAAATCGTGAACTTTAACCTACTTGGATCAACTATCAATAAAGAAGCAGCAAGCAGTCAAGAAATCAAATGACGCATTGCTCTTGGCAGAATGGCTATGAAAGACCTAGATAAGATCCTCAAGAGCAGGGATGTCTCTCTCCATACAAAGATTTGACTTGTTCAAGCCATGGTATTTTCAATAACATCATATGGATGTGAAAGCTGGACAGTGAAAAAGATAGACAGAAAGAAAATTGATGCCTTTGAATTATGGTGCTGGCGGCGAATACTGTGTATACCATGGACTGCCCGAAGAACAAACCAATCGGTACTAGAGGAGATCAAACCTAAGCTTTCTTTAGAAGCTCAGATGACAAGACTTTGACTTTCATACTTTGGACACATCATGCGAAGAGAGAGATCATTAGAGAAAGACATCATGCTTGGCAAGATAGAAGGTCAGCGCAAAAGAGGAAGGCCAGCAATGAGATGGATCGATACAATAACAGCAGCTATGGGTACCAGTCTGTCAACAATGAGCCGCCTGACTCAAGACCGAACACAATTTAGGATAGCTATCCAGAGGGTCGCCATGAGTCGACTCAGACTCGACGGCACTTAACAACAACAACAACATAAAAACTAAGAGCCGGATTCAGCAAGGGGTATGTCTGGGCTGTCAGGAAGGCCCTGAAAAGGACAAGCCTGTTAGGACCCGATTCTGCACCGTGGGAGCAAGACGGCCCTGTGGAGATGGCCCAGCATAAACACCTGCATCGCTGTGAGGATGTTCTTCCTTTGGCTCAATATGCCTGCTGCCTCAGACTCCCCCCCATTTCCCCACCGCCCAACCCTGACAGGGGCAACTGGGACCCAGATCAGGCGGTGGGGACTCCCCCTGCTCTCCGCTGTTGCTGCTGGGGGGCTGGTGCTTATTCCACCTCCAAGGTTGAATAAGCTGGCCATCCTCCCGACAATCCACTGGCGTATAGGGCCATCACCAGAATCGGCCCTGTATGTCCGGGGGTTGTTCCCATCCATACTCTGCCTACTCTCTGCCCCGTGCCGCCCCCATCCCCCGCAGCATGCACAGCAGCACTGTACATGCAGGAAGGCCAGGAAGCAGAATCAGCTGAGGGCAGATAGTGGGGCCTAAGGGGGTTATTTTAAGAGTCCCATATGCCATTTGCAAGTGTATAATGAGGCAAGACACATGTCCAAATTGAATCCATGTGTACATGGCCATTTTAGAAAAGGTTCATTTTAAACACTGAAGTCCATACCATGTCGAAAGTAGATGGGGACATGTTAGGGCATGATAGGAGTATGACCCTACGCAGGAAAAGGCTACATGTGTATTCCCCATTTCATATAGTGAATGCACATGCAAGCCCAAAATTGGCAATATCTGGATTTACCCTTGCTCCCTAACATGAACAAGTATATAGAAAGTGCTCCTTTTGCCACCAGCACTTTGTAGGAGGAATTAAGGGGCATGTCCCTCTTAATCCCCAATGTTTAATTCTTCTATAGTTGAATACTAGCATCTGCATGTTTCGGTTTGCAAAATAGCTTAGATACACGTCTAAGTCCCAAAACGTAAACGTATCTGTTGTGAAATGCCAAACCTTATACGTGGACGTTGCCAGATTTACTCTGGCGTTTTTATCCCATGTGTTTATTTCTGAAATGGCTTATGCTACTGCATGTTGATGTGTATTTTAGAAACAGTTCCACTATCCACTGTCAGAACTGTCCACTGTGCACTGTCAGTCCACTCTCAGAACTGAGTATACCTGACCTCAAAGTCTCAATTTTGATCACCACATTCTATCTAAAATGTGCCATCATATGATTTTGAAAACGGCAAAAATTCAGCTGTGTAGCTCTCTGCAGTCGCTTCATTTTCAATTTCCATAAATTAAAACTGATTTGTGAAAATTGGATTAGAGTAATACCATAATTCCTTGCAGTTTATTGACATAAAAATGATTTCAAGGAATTTAAATTCAGGATCAGAATGAGAGTTATTATTTAACCTTTGTCCTCAAAATACAAAATTTAAGCCATTAACAGAAAGTGTATGCTTAGCCTGTGAGTTAATGGAATGTATAACCTTCCTTTTTAAAAGTTTAGTTTTATAACAAAATTAAAAGACATCCAAATAGAAAAATCAAAAGGAATGAATATAGCATATTTGTAGTGCTATTAACCTAAGAAGGAATATAAACAATACAAAATAAAATATAAACGTAAATAGACCATGCCCAATCAAGCCCTTAGATTCAAGAAGTAGATACTAGAGTAAAAGAAACAACAAAGGGAGAAGAAAATGTAATTTGTCATTCATAAATGTAAGCACTCCAACTAAAACTATCCTCAGACTTTAAACCCCAATTAGACAGCATTTAGATTTGCTCAGTGACCTCATTACTTGGCTTAATAGAGTCAGACCTGAATGTGGAACCAGGCAGACAACCTCTAAGGCTGCGGTTTTCAACCCTGTCCTTGGGACACACCCAGCCAGTCAAGTTTTCAGGATGACCACAATGAATATACATAATAGAGATTTACATACAATGGATTTGCAAATCTCTCGCATGCATATTCATTGTGGTTATCCTGAAAACCTGGCCGGCTAGGTATGAGGACCGGGTTGAGAACCCCTGCTCTAGGGAAATCAATAATTCATAAGCTCTGCATCTACAACAAACACCATTTGCGCTTAGGAAACATAGGTTTAGAAATTACAGTGCCCCAGGGGCAGTGCAACATTTTTATTTATTTATTTATTTACTTCTCTTATATACCGCGCTATTAAAATCAGTGCGGTTTACAATTGAACAAAAAACATACTGCAATGTCACACGACAATTGAGTTTTTACATTAAACATGGACGAGATAACCTGGAGGTAACAGGGGTAACTAATTACAGAGTAATTATTCATGGAGTATGGTGAGAAATTATACATATAGTATGGTGAGAAATTATACATATAGTATAGCTTGGTTTCAACATATTTACAAGAGGTTTAATCAATAAGATGTGTGATCAGTACCAATAATAAATAAGAGAGGGGATATGGTGGTAGAGCTAGTCATTTTCTTTATGGTGTTGGATTTTGGGTGGGGTGGAGTAGGGTGTAGGATGTGAGGATGGGTGGTTGTTTCTGGGATTGGATTCTGGGTAATGGATGAGGAAAAGGTGTTGTTTGAGGGCTTTTCTAAATGACAATAGGTCTGGGGTGGAACAGAGCTCAGTGGGGAGGGCATTCCAGGTCATGGGTGCAAATAGGGAGAAGGCTCTATTGGCAGTAGCCTTTTTGCACTTAGTTAGAATGTTGGGGATCTCTAGAGTGTTTGCTTGATTAGATCTCCTGATCCTGTTGAACGGCCGTCTTTGAATGAGTTTGCTGATGGGTGAGGTGATCTGGTTCCTTAGGGCTTTGAATGTTAGTACTAGGGACTTATACTGGATTCTAGCCTGAAGTGGAAGCCAGTGGAGATCCATCATGACTGGGGTTATATGTTTAGCTCTTGATGTACCTGCAAGTACCCTTGCTGCAGCATTCATTGCAAGGCGAAGAGGTCCTAGTGTTGACTGAGGGAAGCCATGAAGGATAATATTTGCAAAGTCTAGATGTGGGAGCACCAAGGCTTGGAAGATAGTTCGGTAGTCATTAAAGTCCAATAGGGGGTGCAGGTGACGTAGTATCCGGACCTTATGGTAAATTGCTTTCGTGATGTTCTTCACATGTGTAAACATGTCGAGTCGTTGGTCAAGCGTGATGCCGAGATAGCGGATAGTTGATTTTGCTATCAACTCAATATTGTTTACTTTTAATGTGGGGGGTGGGGAGAACATCTGGTTCTTGGTGAGGAATAAGACATCTGTTTTACTATGGTTGATCCTTAAATTTTGTGTTGTAAGCCATTGTGATACAGCTTTGAAGCAGCTTGATATAGGTGAAAAGTCAGGTTGATCAATCAGGAATGGTGAGTAGATTAGGACGTCGTCTGCGTAGACTAGGCACTGGATGTTGAAGGAGCGGATTAGGGTACAAATTGCTTGCATTTATATGTTGAACATTAATGCAGATAGGGATGAACCCTGAGGTACACCTTGATTGAGAGGGAATGGGTCAGACGTCATGGGACCTGTTCTGACTTGTTGCCATCTGTTAGATAGGTAGGACTTGCACCATGCTATAGCTGAGCCTTGTATTTCTTTCTCCACAAGACGGAGTATCAGAGTTTCATGGTTGACTGAATCAAAGGCTGCAGCAATATCCATGAAAATGAGGACAAATCCCTGGCGGATGTTATCAAGTCCTGTAACTAGATCATTGAAGAGAGTTGTGAGGATGGTGTCGACACCATGAGCTTCTCTGAAGCCATGTTGAGATGGATCCAGTGGAGCTACATCGTCAATATGTTGTTGGATTTGTCGTTGAACTACCTTTTCAATGATTTTGGCGAGTAGGGGGATGCTTGATATTGGGCAAAAGGATTCAACTTTGGAGGAATCAAGTTTGTTGTTTTTTAATAATGGGCGGATTGAAGTAAATTTCAGGCTTTGTGGGAAAGATCCTATGGAGAGGGATTGGTTTGTGATTCTGCTTATAGTGGGACTAAGTTCTTGGCGTAATTCTTTGATCCAACTAGCTGGACATGGGTCACTAGGGGCAGTGGTAAGATTAATGGATGTGATAATATCTTGTATTTCTTTGTTGGATACTTCGCAAAATTTGAGTAGAGGGGTTTTACATGTAGTAGAGGAGATTGTGCAGGTTGATAACTTGTTGGCTTGGATTATCTTTGATTGTAGGTAGTTTGCATAATCTTGTGGGTGAGGCATAGTTGTTTGGGCGGGAGCTGGGTCACCTGTTAGGGACTTAACTATGCTGAACAGATCATGGGGTTTGTTAAGCGATCGCTTTAGAATATCTGCATGGTATTGTTTTCTTTTTTCCATCGTCATTGCTCGATGAGATTGTAGATAAGAGGTGTATGTACGTAGAGATTCAGGGGACCGGGCGTGGCGCCAGTGTCTCTCTAGTTTACGTAAGTGAAGGAGCGACACTCTAAGGTCATTGGTGTACCATGGAGCATGTTCTCGCTTCTTGATGTTTATTCTTGTGGTTAGAAGGGAGGCAGCTGATTTAAGGGCGTGGTCCCAGTTGGAAACTAGTTTATCTGGGTCAGATAGTGTGATAATAAGGCGAGGTAAGATTTCCTCAAGGGCTTTATCCTTAACAAAAGGCTTAAAACGTGTAGATAGAGAGCTCGGTGGGGCTTGTGCCTTGATAGTGCTGTTAGTCTGATGGATGGTGGGTATCTGAAATGTGATAAGATCATGATCAGACCAGGGTACTGAAGTTATTGATGTGGCGAAGTGGTGAGCTATATTTGTTGCTATCTGTGGGGCGAAGATCAGGTCAAGTGTGCTTCCCTTGATGTGGGTAGGTGATTCAATAATCTGATTGTATCCCAGATCTTTCATAGCATCAATGAAGGCTGTTGCATGTGCAGTTGTTAGAGAAGGCAGGTTAAAATCTCCCATTATCCAGCTTGGGATACTGGAATTGCAAGCAAGATTGATTATTGTTGGTAATTCGTCTGGTGAGGGTGTTGGAGCTCGATATAAAAGGTTGATAGAGCAGAGTTCATTTGTTATAGTAATCATATCAAGGTGAGTGGTGCTGGATGCATTTTGTTTGTTGTGGAGGGAGGGGGGAGAACCAGCCAGCCAAACATTGATCACATCCCATCCCCAGCTTTCACTGCTGATTTCTTACTTTGTTTTTGCCCTTGGAGGCAATTTTATGATCAAACACGAGCACAGAAAGCATGCACATACTTTTCACTCCACAGATTGTGCCAAATTTTCAAAGCCAAAGCACTCGAGTACTTCTGCATTGACAAGTAGCCCAAGAAGACAATTTGCCCATTTTTACACTTATTTGATGTGCAAAGGTTGGCTTGGTTGGGGCCCCATTGGATCAAATAGATTCAACTGGACTAAGATTGGCCCTGTCCTTACCTCTTTGGATGTTCTGGGCCAGTACCAACTGCAGAAATATTAAAAAAAAATGAGTTGGTGTGTGCTCACAGGTACAGCAGCCCTACCTCCTTCACTCACATGGCCATTTTGTTACCACAGAAACTCATGCAAGGGCGAAGGACATACCCTGGTTCACAGGCCCTGTGTTTAATTTTAAAACTAATGTTCATGCCTACTGAAGCTCCGTGTGAGTAAAGTCCTGAGAGCTAGTTACTGAGTCAAAGAGTTGGGTTAGCCATGGGCCCTGTCACGGCCTACCTTGTTCTGCTGCCAATGGAAATCTCCAAAAGGAAAGTGTTAATCTTGAAGAAAAGCTTTCAAATATATTGGATTGCAATATAAAATTATATTTTGCTGGTATTTAACTATATAGTAACAAGAAAATGTTAAGAAAAAGTCTGTACCGGTGGAACTTCGTGTTGGCATATCTCTAAAAATGCTTTCCACTTAATCCTAAATACATATTAAAATATAAGAGAACTATGATTTTGAGTCCATAAAAATAAGAGTCCTTGTTCCTAGAAAAATGTAGTTCAGCTTCCAGATTTGCCAGGGTCAAGAGCAAAAGATACAAATAGTACAGCATAGGAAATTATATCCTTCTGATCTCAATACCAGAAATATCTAACATAGGAACATAAGACATGCCATACAGGGTCAGACCAAAGGTCAGACTAAAGGCCAGTATCCTATTTCCAATAGTCACCAATCCAGGTCACAAGTACCTGTCAGGGTCCCAAAAGGAACCCACACTCAGTGTAATTTTAGAACTGGTTGCTTAAGTCTGGAGGCCAGGTATGTGCCTATTTTGGAGTTATTTTGTAAAGATACATAGGAGCCTATGTATGTTTTTATTTTCTCTTTTCTTGAATATAACTATTCTGTGGTTTTATTTTGTGCTGCGCCTTGATGTGATCTTTTAAGGAAGGGTGGTTTATGAATGAATAAATTATTATTATTGGGGTGATATTCAAAATGACTTATGTGGTCAGCATTGGGTTCTGATTGCATACTGCATGTTCTATTCTTTCCATGTTCTTGGCCATAAAATAGATACATTTTAGATGGATTACTCTATGTCCATCCAAAATGTATCCATCCATATTCAAGAAGGCACATGTTCCACCCAAACTCTGCCTATACGCATGCCCACCAGCAAAGTACGCACCAACAGATCACTGTGCATACCTGTACAACAGGTGCTATTTTATAAGAGACCATGTTTGCACATATGAGGCCACATATGTGCAGAAATGACTAAACTAGCCCCATTTCCGTACCTACTTCCACACTTACAAGCTTGTTTACTAAAGTGCAGTAGGCTGTTGCAGCCAGCGCAGCATGTCAGTGTAGACAGAGCCATGTTAGCTGCAAAAGCCATGCGTTGTCTGTTGGGGGCATGAACAGCATTTCCCCAGCATATAACGCACTGAACATGCAGAGAATGCCATAAGGCAGCATCGTGGATGCAGCTGACACCGCCCGTTGTGGCATTAGTTGCACCCACGTCATCTGCCAATATGATGGTTACCGTATGCAGAGTATGCCCGTGGTAACCATACAGTGCTGACATACCCACTCTCTGCCCTTGCCTGGCCCACACACACAGCTAATGTGGTTCTGCAGATAGTGCAGTGATTTTCTGCACTATCTGCATTGGACCTGATTTAGTTGTTCATGTGGCACGCTTGGCAAGCACTATTTACCACATTAACAGCAAACAAATCTTAATATAAATGCCTCTTAAAGTAGGCACCTCTTTATAAAATTACCCCCGAAAAGTCAAAGTTTTTACGAATGAAAAGCAAAATGCAATGGCAGGAAAAAAACAGAGAAATACATAAACTTTACCCCCAAAGTGGGTACTGCCGCTATTCGGATGGTTGTCCTCCTGTTCACTGTCAAGGGTAAGAACATCTAAGGGAAAATAAAAAAAGATGTAAAAATACAATTTTCTGATAAGCTCAAACCAATAGAGATGCCATTTTCTTGTAATCCAAAGTACCTCACCTCTGGTAAACCAGGCACTTTATGTGCAGACAGCAGGGGAACTCAGAGCTGTCAAGCTACTGTAATTCACCAAAGGCTGCAAATAGAAAACATTCTTAGGTCAATGTCAACAGGTACAGTAGCTCCTCATACAGGCCAAAACAGCCACTATATTTTGTTAGACAACATTTTTTTCTGATACTTGCCAGGTCCCACATGAGTCTCAAGCCACTGAAGTCTTTCCTTTAATACAAATAAAAAGAAAAAAAGAAAATGAGATACCTTTTTGGACTAGCTTTCAAAGATTAAAACCTTCTTCTTCAAGTCAAGACAATATGAAAAAAACTATGAAAATACAGAATATTTAAGTGAAAAGGATATGTCTGGATGGAGGAAGATGGGGAACGACAATGAGTGAGTAGTGATCAGAATGTGGCCAAGGGGTAAAAAGTTATGATTTACAATGTGATAGGACACTGAGTCTTTGAGGTCAGGCTGGAAGTATCTTATTTTAATTTAAATTCTTATGTTGCTGGTTTGTTTTGAAATTCCCTCTTAGGATTCTCACCATAAAGTTTTTATTAATGCAGCGTTCTGGTCTTGAGAAGTGTTCTCCCACAAAGGTCTCACCTTCGTCTGCTCTGTGCTATGTGATCTTATATACCATGTTGACTATTTTTCTCATGTGGGTAATATTCTTGGCCTTCTGACAGTCATCCGATCTGAAGCAAAACAATAGTGAAATGCAAGCTGCCAACAGAAGTCCCAAAAGAAGAGAATGATGCAAATCCCTGCAGTATACCAAGCTGCAGATTATGCCAGCACATGCCACAGAACCCCAGGAACCTCCAATAACCTACATGAGAAAAATATTCATCATAAAGAGATCCTACTCATACTCTTCTTCTAATATAGTATATATTATTCAATGCAGAAAATGTGAAGAATTATGCTAGGCTGGGGCTGATGCTCCCAGCTACTATCTTAAAGAGGCCAAATGTAAAAGCCTCTACCCACCAGTACCACCAAGTAGTCAAGGCATCCACCACACGTGGCTCCCAATCTTCAGCTCTCCAAAAGTACTATGAAAGTCCCACCCCTCTCCTTTAAGACCCCAAAATCCCACCTCCCCAAACTTAAGGCCCCTTGGCCCTGCCTTAACTCATTCATAAGAACATAAGAAATGCCATAGTGGGTCAGACCAAGGGTCCATCAAGCTCAATATTCTGTTTCCAACAGTAGCCAATCCAGGTCACAAGTGCCTATCAGTTTCCCAAAAGATATATAGATTCCATTCTGCTTGTTCCATGGGTATGGACTTTTAATTCCAGGAACTCATCCAAACCTCTTTTACATTAATAGCTTTTACTACATCTTCTGGTAACGAATTCCAGAGTTTGATTACGCCTTGAGTGAAAAAATATTTTCTCTAATTAGTCTTAAATCTGCTGTTTATTTTATTTATTTATTTATTTAACATTTCTTTTATACGGCCTTTCAAGATATCAAAGTGGTTTATATTGAATTCAGCATTACAATGAACATGAACATGGTGTTTACACTGAATAATAGGGTAATGGGCATGGGGATCTTATAACTAAATTTCAAGAAAACTAATATTACTATATATGGTGGATGTTTAGGGGGCATGGGGAATATTGAAAACTCATAAAATAAGGTGGGTATTTAGTATGAATTGCTTTGGGGAGCCAGAACATCTTCGGGTAAGGTGATGAATAGAAATGAGGTAGTTTCATTGCGTGTCCCCTAGTCTTTTTACTTTTTGAAGGAGTAAACAACTCATCTACATTTACCCATTCCACTTCATTCATTATTTTATAGACCTCTAGCATATCTCCCCTCATGGTCTAGAGGAGCCCAAATAAGAGCAACCCCAACTCTCTACCTCCCGGATTGGCGCCGGATTCAAAATGGCACCTGGGATCTCCTAGCAGTAGTCTTGTGGTACTACCTCTGGGGTTGTGCTTTAGCAGTAGTACCACAATAGTTTATTTATTTATTTTATTTTTTTAAAGGATTTATATACTGTACTGCTTTATCTTGAAATCAAAGTGGGTTACACAGCAAACCAATCAAATACACAGCAAACAAACCAAGTGGTTGGGTGTGTGGGTGTGGGCATGCAGTGAAAAATCGAGGCGTGTGTGTGTGTGAGTGGTGTGAGGAGGTTGATTGTATGTTGAGCTATATACAGTGTGAGCTATGTACAGGAACTATTTACATTTTTACAAGTACATTTACATTTACATTTTTAGACATTTTGTTTGGACAGTTCATGTGATGATATTGTAGCGCTCTGTGAAGAGCGTCATTTTTAGCATCTTCCAGATGTCTTTGAAGTCTTTTGTTAATTTCAGGTTGTCGGGGAGTGAGTTCCTTTATGCGTAAGTGGCCAGGGATAGTGCTCTTCTTGAAGTGTCTTTTCTTGTTTTAGCAAAGGCACTGGGTATATTGATAGTGTCTGATGTGCCTTGCCTTCTGGGTCTGATGCCTGGGTCCGGTCTGAAGAGGGGGTTTCCGTGATTAGGGTTATTGGTGTTCATCATTGAGTTGTTCAATGAATAGGGTGGTTTTTAGAGTCATGAACACTTAAGTCTAAAGGGACATGTCTTTTTGTGGGGTAGTTAGAGTTGATTGGTGGTCTTCATTGGATTGTTCAGTGAATAGAGTTGATTGGTGGTCTTCATTGAATGGTTCAATGAATAGGGTGGTTTTAAGTAGCTTCCGGAATTCTTTTATATCTGTTGTTGATTTTAGATTATCTGGGAGGGCATTCCAGATTGCAGAGGAAGCTAGAGAGAATGCTCTCATGGATGTGGCTTGCTTTAAATTACCGCAAGCTGCGCTATTTATCTGAAGCCCGATATTTGAAAGGCATTTACACAGAGGCACATTCTAATGTGTGCGTCCAGGCCCCTGTGCGCCCAATCAGAAACAGGACACACAAAGGTAGACCCGATTCCAATCCCGCAGGGGCTAGACATGCCTTATGGGATCAAAATTGGGTCTAGGGTCTGTACATGCAAGCCAGGACCCGATTCTGATTGGCCTGCATGTACAGGCCCTTGCCCGGCTAACTCAGTCAGGTTCCTGAATGGAGCCACAGTGCCATGGCATCTGGCATCCCATTGCCATGGCACCGCAGCTCCATTCAGGAGTTGTGATCCCTGGCTGTTGACCACAAATTCCTTACCCCACAGCCCAACCCCTGATCTGGCCTTCCATGGTCAGGGTAGGGCTGCGGGGAACCTATCTCCTTCACCTCACTGGCGCTGCCCGGACCTGCCGTCCCCAAAATCCAGAGGGATTTATTCCACCTCCCAGATAGAATAAGTCACCCATCCAGTCTGCCAACCCCGGACATACAGGGCCAGCTTCAGAATTGGTCCTATATGTCCGAGGTCACAGACCGCCCACTGCCTGCTCTAACTCGGCCTCTGCAATATTCTCTCCCACTCACCTTCTAAGCCTCCCCATACAAACTTCTTGCTTGTATGGTAAGGCTTTTGCCGGGGACATAAGAGGGGCGAATAGCGGGGATGGACATCCCAACAGGACATGAATAGACCCCACAGTTGGGGGGTGGCAAAGGCTAATCGGGAAGTGGCGATATTGCACCGGTACCCGGTTAGCTTCTATGTGTAAAAGATACTGTAGGTGCTGCAAAGACTGACCTATCTCATTCATAGAAGCTAACCAGGCATCAGTGCAATATCGCCACTACCTGTTAGCCTCTGCGGCTTCCGGGCATGTGCGGCGACCCCAGATATTCAATGCTGGGGCCGCATAAGATCCCGGCATTGAATATCTGGGGTTAGAGGACAGCAGCAACGGTTATGCACTGTACTTGCGCCTAGCTATCCCAACTCAATATCAGGACCTAGAACATTAGTGAGGTGTTTGCATACTTTGAATCTCATTAATATTCAACATGTGTTGTGGTGGCAATTTGTGTATTATTGTACAATAATGCACATTATTGCCCTTTAATGTGTCTTAAGAGCCAAATAGCATGCATTATTGCAGCAATGCACCTTCGTAACTACCCCCTTCATATCTTGCATTTAAATAAGATCTTTAAACTTATTTTTTTGATGAAGCCTAGTGGGAGCACTTATGACTCTTGAACAAATGAAACCACTCTCTTTATATGCAGCAGCCATGATGCCTCTAGGCTGGGGCTCAAGGTAAATGTTAATTTGTCTTCTGGACTCTTCTTTTACTGAACTTTGATTCCTCTCTTTTTGTTTTTTATTTAAATTATTATTTTTTTTTAAATTAAGTTTTGCAAATTATACAAATTAAATAAGCAACAAGGTCATGCAAAGTAACATATCCCACAAGTGAAAAAAAGAAAAAGGATAGACAATCACAGCATTAGTCCACATCACGAGAGACCAAAAATGCAATATTACAGGAAACCTAAACCATCCAACAATAATCTTTGGAGGTCAAAGGGGAGAAACCTTGTAACAAACTAGCGGACAATCCCAAAAATCAACAGGCACCCATCTCCTACAACTTCCTATTTAATAGAAACTTTTCTAACTGGGAAAAATCAAAAAGAGTATACATAACCCCCTGTAATGTGCTAATATACTTATATGGGTAATGGAAAACAATTTGTTCCCAATTCCACAACCTTAGACTTCAGTGCTAAGAAACCCCATCTACGCACTTGGGTATTCCTAGAGACATCTGTAAATATATTCCATCTCTCACCACAAAAGGGTTTCTCCTTATTTTTAAAGAAAGATTTAAAAACTAACTTTATCTGCAACAGATACAAAAAGAAACTAACAAAGTGACCCTCTTTGCTATAGTGCCAGTAGAATCCTCCTGGAAATTGGTTAATTCCTGGTTGACATCAGGTAATAATAAGTCTACCCTCTCCCCTCCCCTATCCATCAACCACTTGCCAGATGGCAAATAAAAGCACTTCCTTGAAATACTTTTCCTCAAGAATTTCGGTTGATAGTATTGATATCATTGGAATATTAAGAATATGTAGGTTATTGACCCCAATATAATTTTCCAGGACCTCTAACTTGTAATGAACTAACGGTGAATCATTACATAGAAACATAGAAACCTAGAAATATGATGACAGAAAAAGACCACATGGCCTATCTAGTCTGTCCTACCATATCAACAACTACAACAGTCCCCTTTTTACCTTTAGAGATCCTCTGTGTTTGTCCCATGCTTTTTTGAATTCAGTTACTGTCCTCATCTCTACCACCTCCACTGGGAGATTATTCCATGGATCCACTACTCTTTCCGTAAAGAAATATTTCCGCATATCACTCCTGAATCTATCTCCCTTCACCATAGAAACATAGAAATATGATGACAGAAAAAGACCACATGGCCTATCTAGCAACAGCACTAGTCTGCTGCTTTTTTTGCAGCTGACCAACCATCTTAGTAATATTATTCGAAATTTCCATTATCGATCTCCTGAAATTTCTGAACAGATTCCTGGGTAAACGTATAAAGAAACGTTAACAGTTTTAGAAACTTTGGAGTCAATGCAGGCCCTGAGGCCGTCTGGGCTTCGTGTTCCTTCGGCGTACTGGTGGCACATCAGGACTGCTATATTGGATCTTTTGCTATAAGATACTGTTACATTTTGGTATTTCTGTGTTTGGACAGCAGTTGGCTATTGAGCAATGAGGAGACGGAAAGCTAAGAAGCCTGTCTCTGGGACAGTTTCATCAATTACAGGCCCGCTTGACACTCTCACTCTCCCAGGCCAGCAATCTTCCCCTGAAGGAGCATCAATCAGCTCTGTGGAGAGGTCCCCACCCCGGTTTCCCAACCATAAGTCCTTCAAGGTATCCTCAGATGGCATATTCATATTTCCAGAACTGCCTTCCAAGGCAACCGGCTTCAGCAAAGGGCTGTGAGAGCAGGAAAACAACAGATTTGTTGAAGGAATAGACACTGATGCCCCTTCAAGGGAAGATAGCTGGCCCGGGAGAGTGAGAAAGTGTCTGTCAAGCAGGCTGATCACTTTACTCTCAGATGTAACCGATGAAACTGTCCTAGAGACAGGCTTCTTAGCTTTCCATTTCCCCATTTCTCAATAGCCAATTGCTGTCCAACCACAGAAATACCAAAATGTAACAGTACCTTATAACAAAAGATCCAATATAGCAGTCATGATGCGCCTCCAGTAGGCTGAAGGAGCGCCAAGCACAGAGAGCCTCAGGGCCCAATGATATAGGCCTCCAAGACCCACTGGTAGATGTTCCAGCATCGATATAGGTGGTTATTTGATTGCCTGTGGCCTCTCAACACAGTCTCGCTGGAGGTCTCCCTTCTGCACAACAGCACAGCTCCAGCTTCTGCCCACTCCACTGATGCTCTCAAACTCCAATGAGGAGGGCCCGATGATATAGGCCTCCAGGACCCACTGGTAGATATTGTGGTGTCGATATAGGTGACTTTTCGACTGCCTGCAGCCTCTCAGCACACTCCGACATGCAGATTCCCTTCCGCACAATAGCACAGCTCCAGCTTCTGCCTGCTGCCACTGATGCTTTCAATCTCCCTTTTTTTTTAAGTTCTATACTATTTTTTCTGCAATTTATTTATTTAGTTTGTGTATTTATTTTGGTTTATATAAATCACTGTATTGTAAACTGTCCTGCTGTCTCCTATGAAGAGTGGTATAGAAAGTATGTCAGTAAACTAAACCTATCTGTTCAGAATAAACATAATAGGGTAATGTTAGATCTATTCACATCTAATGGACACATCTAATGTGTCAGTTTTGCACCAGTTGTCAAGGAGAAAATATGTATATACTTTTTCTTTGAAATTTGACAAAGGTACAAAACTCCCTTGGAGTATTTCCTATCTGTGGGGATACCAAGAATAATTTTCTTCCCCCAGGAACATGTCCTCCAAATGCAGCTATTTCCTAACTTGTGTATATAATTCTAGTACCAAGAAAGAGAACATTTCAGGATGCCAATTAAAGAGAGAGAGAGAGGGTGTTGTTTCAACCAAAGCAAAGCGCTAAAGCATATTCCAGGATTAGAGAGGAGGATTCTTTCTTCTTGTCTGACATGCAAAGCTGGCACATGTAGAAATGAAGATTAATTCCTCTTCAGACTGAGGAGAGAGGATTCTAAAAAACAAGGTGTCTCTTGGGAGATATAGTACAAAGTACTGATAAAAGCAGACAGCCAGGTCAAGCATAGATCATCACGCTGTTATCGCTACTGTTTGATTCAGGTCAGCTTTGACAGTTCAGCCCAGTCCTGGTTTTCTTATTTCCCATTCCAGAGCATTCTAAAGACTGCAGCCTTATTTTCTCCTTTTTTCCCCCTTAAATACATTATATTTCTGTAGTGAATATGGTACTCCAGAAAAATGCAGGATCAAAAGCCCTGGAAGTTGAGAGAACAAAAGCAACCCAGAGGCCCTGTACCTCAGCCCTGCCCCAAAGAGGACCACCACTTTTGTTTTTATTGTACACTTTCACAAAAGAAAGTAGAGAGTTCACCTAGCAGCTTGCATTCTTCCTTACTAATATTCATCATGCAACGATGATGATTTCTTCATTAATTTTTATAAATAACTTCAGCATATAAAACAACATTTTGCACACTCGAGTAGGCACTTCTAAAATCATCCAGGGGTATGCGTGTGTGTGTGCCGTCGAGTCAATGATGACATGGGTGTAAAAAGAGATCAGAAAGCAACATCTACTTTTATGCAATTTATGTGTAGGCATTTGGGGGTGGAAAATGGGTGGAGTGGATTGGGATCAGCACTTTTGTGTTTATTTATTTCTACCTTCACATAAACTCAACAGGTTTTCCCTGCTTCAGAGCAAAGTCACAGTATTTTGTGCAAGAGTATTTGGGCAGACTATTTTATAAAAGGTACATAGCTTAATATGCTGCCTTTATAAAATAGGCACAATGTAGCCTCTAAGTGCCTCCCCTCCCTTGACACCCTGTTATAAAACTACATTCTCCAGGGCTAATTTTAAAAGTCTTTTATGTCAATAAGTCTTGGTTTCTCTTTAAAACTGCTGGACTATGTATGGGTAATTTTATCAAGATTATTCTGATTGTAAAGTGTGTTTTATAGACGGAAAAGTCCTTTTATAAAACCGCAAGACAGTATGCACGCTTAGCAGTGCATGCAGTGACAGGATGACTCACCCTTATAGACATGCCGTGTGCTTGCTTTCCCAGGAGCATAGCTGCAGCAGAGTGAAGATGAAATTGCAACGTACATGGAAGGACAGACTAGATAGGCCATGCGGTCTTTTTCTGCCAGCATGTTTCTATGTACATGCATGTTTTATAGAATGCACACTTACACCCATAGCATACACGCTCCACACATATGTTCAGGAACTTTGGAACAGGTGTGAATGTGTGTATCAGCATTTGCATGCTATTGCAGCTGGTTTTGAGAATCTATTTTCTAAAGGCATACAGGTATCGATGATGCCTTTGTAAAATGTATGTATTTATTTAGTATTTAGCTCCCCGCCTTTCCAGTAATAGCTCAAGACAAGTTACAACCAGGTACGTACTGTATTTCCCTGTCCCTAGAGAGATTGCAATCTAAGTTTGTAGCCGAGACAGTGGAATGGTAAGTAACTTGCCCAAGGCCACAAGGAGGGCTAGTGGGATTCAAACCCTTTTTTCTTTGGTCACTGGCCTACTCCTTCCTCATATAAGCATCCTGTTATGCATATGCAATCCATGTACACATAAGAGAGAAGTTGGGAAGTGGTTAACCTTTGCTTGCATATTTTATTAAATATGATATATATGCTTAAAGTAGTCCCAGAACTTTCTGCATGGCAAATAGCAGGTATAAATATGTGTGTGTAATTTCGATGGGATCATTTTCAAAGCAAAACTATTGTACTCTCTTTCCCTTTCAAAATCCTTGTAACCCATGCACATACTTTCCACAAAGCCTAGGCAACCAGTTATGAAATTACCCTTCCTGGGGCTAATTTTGTGTACTTTCCACTATGTGTATCTTGACAGCTTATTGAAAAGAAATTATGTGAATACTTTTCCTCCAAAAATTACTCCAGGAAGAGTAGGCACACACATTACTTATGCTAAGAATGTAAAGTTGAAGATCAAAGGGTCATCATACAAAGCTGAGGGGAGGGAAACTCAAAAGAAATGTGAGAAAATACTTTTTCACTAAGAGGGTGGTCGACATCTGTAACTGATTTCCAGGGTTTTAGAACACAAAGGGGCCTATTTACTAAACCGCAGTAGATGTTTAATGTGGGTTTTAATACGTTAAATGGTTAACATACTGAAAAATACTTAACATGTAATAAACATCATTACCACGTATAGAAGGCCATTGGTATAGACCAAGGACCATATACATAATGGAATGGAGTAGTCTAATAGTTGGATCAGTGAGCTCAAAACAAGGGAAGCCAGGTTGGAATCCTAGTGCTGCTCCTCATGATTTTGTGTACGTCACATAACCTTCCATTGCTTCAGGTGCAATCTTAGATTACAAACCCTCTGGGGGTAGGAAAAATATCTGCTATACGTGAATGTAAATCACCTTGAATTACTGAGAAAGGTGTGACCTTAATCCAGAAGTAAATGACAGCACATAAAGATCAGCATGATCCATTTAGTCTGCCCATTATGGTGGCTAGAGTTCTACCTGCTGCTCCGTGCAGGTTCCCCCATCTATGCCTTTGGGGTTGTATCCGCAGATTACCCCCTCTGTTTTTTTGACGTGTAAAAGTTATTTAAGCTTGGTTTAATGTCATCCCTTTGCTATACAGGGATCCTGTGCATCTGTCCCATGTCTTTTTGAATTGCATCACTGTTTTTGCCCCACTACCTCCACTGAGAGGGCATTCTATGCATCCACCACCCTTTCCATGAAAAAGTATTTCCTGATGTTGTTTTTAAGTTTACCTCCTTGTCGTGCTTCTTAGGGCCTGGTATGCTGCGGGCCTGGTTGATATAGCAGGGTTGTCTTATTTTGGGAGTTGCTGGCTTCATTTTCATGATGCTTTCTTAAGGTTTACAATCCAGGGTTACAGACATGGCAATCCATTTATGATGAGAAGGTTCACAGCCAAGGGCAATGTTATTCATTTCTTTGGCCATTTGGGCATATTTGTTGTTGTTGGTGACATGCATGTTTGAGTGTGTGGCTTCCCTTACAGAGATAAAAATGTATTGATACTAACAAATTATTTCATATGTATAACTAGTACGTATCTTTAAATCCCTTTCATGAAAATGTTTTGATATATACAGGGTGGCTCAAAAAAAGTGAGAACATCTCGTAGCATATAAATTATTTAAAAATTCAAAAAGACAGATGTAAACGATTGACAAATTAAAAAAAAAGATGGCGACTGGAAATTGTTGAAATAAAGATGTTATATAGCTAAAAAAGGTAAATAAGTAAACTATTTAAGCTTTTAATTTGCGAGATGTTCTCACTTTTTTTGGGCCACCCTGTATATTGATTAAGACAACTCAAATCACATTATAGTCATATCAGACTTTTTTAAATCTGAGAATCATATCTCTTCCTTGGGTCCCCAATCTATTACCAGCAGCATAAAACATATGTAAGAAAAGGGAGGGGGTGAGCTCATCATAAACCATTGAAGATAACTTTAGAGCATGAGCTCCAATTGATATATCTGCTCTGATGCACATACCATCATTGCTCCAAACCCCAAACTATAAGCATAAAACTGAGGGGTATGTTTACTAAATGGCGCTAACGGTGCAGCTGCGATGTTATTGCGCGATACGTGATGTTATCGTGTGATAATGGTGCATTACCATGCGAGAACATCACGTATCGCGCGATAACGTCTCTGGCGGCGTTAAGGTGCGCAGAGGGTGGAGTAAGGCTCCCCAGAGGGCGGAGTAAGGCTCCCCAGGGGCGGATATAAGGGGTCAATGGGCGGAGAGTGGGCGGGGAGAGGCTCCATGTACACTAACGCCGTGAAATGAAGGTCTGAAAATTAGCGCCAGTAAAAACCTCACGCTAGAGGCACATTTGCAGGAGAGAGAAACCATTTCAGTCAGCAATGTACAGCATAGCCAGGGAGACCAAGAAAAATGATAGTAGTGATACATGTGCAGCAGCAGCATAGTGGCCAAGTACAAAGGGCACGACAGTGAGGCTGCTAATGGGGTACAGGAGGCTGAAGGCGGGACATGTAGTGGGGCAGCTGGGGCACAGGATGGACTAGGCAGATGCCTAGGTGGCACATAGGAACACAGAAACTGCAAATCAGCAAGCCATCAACTGACCAAGGTCAAACGTGCCCACTACTGTGTGTTCCACAGTGTCCCAGGGGACATCACCCAGCAGGTACCCCAAAGGGCACATAACAGTGACAGGCGGTGCTGGGGGGAAGCACGGATGTCTATGTAGGCACCCCTACCCCAGATCCCACACTATAGGCAGCCGCCTACCGGCACACTGGATAGCCTGGGACTGCGCACCACCAGCACCATCGGCATAAGGGTATGTCAGCATGGTGGCGGAGGGGTGCTGGTGGTGGAGGGGGCAATGGCATCTGCCCACAGCACACCAAGGCCAAGCCCTGTTTAGGTGGGTGCCGTGCACTGCAAAAGACAAGGTCTGTCTGTCGAACAGTCATGGTATCCCCAGGGAACAACCTGCCTCTTTGGCAACAGTTTGGTGCAGTACACACTGCCAGTATATTCAGGGGCAGAAGGTCACAGGTTCAAGTCCCAGCTGTGGCTCCTGCAGACCATGTCCCTATACTTTACCCAGTACTAAACCATGATAATAAAGACAGAATCTTTATTGCTGATAAAAGAAACACGCCATAAACGCCTATATTTTACCCTGCAGAGCACATACACCATAGACATGTGCAGTCCCTAGAGTAGAGGTTCCCAACTGCAGTCCTGGAGGGCCAAACACCATTCAGATTTCATGCTGTCCCTAAGAAATATGCTTGTGATGCATTTGCATGCACCACCCCCATTGTATGCAAATGTATCTCATGCATATTCATTAGGGACAGCATGAAAACCTGAAACGGATTTGGCCTTCCAGGACCGGAGTTGGGAAGCTCTGCCCTAGAGCAGAGGCCAACAGGGGCACAAACACCCGCACCCACTGGCTCCACTATCCAACGGCTCTTGGAGAGTCAGGTTGTTGGGCCCTGCGCGGAGCAGCGTCTACCAATACTACCACCTGCATACCTTAGCAATGCCATCTTAAACTTGTAAACACGTTCCACATATATCAAAAGGTTGCTATGATTAATGTCAAATAACAAATCCTAAGTTAAACACAATTTGTTGACAGAGATTCATCATAGCAACCTTTCTGATATCTGTGGAGTGTGTTTCAGTTGTGTCTGACAGTGTTTCCCACCCCGGGGAGTGACCCTAACTGTATTGAGTACCATAGCAATGCCAGCACTATGCCCAGGACTGGTGTGGCAGCCAGGGCTGCCAACCACCTCTCTCTTTGCATAATGCTGAAATAGGTGTGGGAGTGTGTGTATGTCTATCCAGTGTTTTGTGGCTGCCTATACCTTACTGAGCCCACAATGCTTGCACTGTTTCCAGTGTTAGCCTGCCAATGGGCGTAACAAGGAGCAAGGTACTGTGGGTATGGTATGGACACGCCGGCCTGAGCAGGATGCATCTGCACAGGGCATAGGGCAATGGCTGGGACATTGTAGTGCCCGGCCACCACCTGCACGGACAGGGTGGCCACAGCATGTCATGCTGGGAGGTCACTCTCACCCTGACTGAGCAGTGACCACGGCATGGCTAGGTTCCCCCATAGTGCTATATGGTATTTCTCTCAAGTGATATCTATGGGTTCCCTTTTCTGTGCCCCAATCACTGACATACCTGCTTGGTGTGTGTGCTCGCATCCCATTTTTGGGTGCACACAGCTCTGCCAGGAACATGCACTATGTACTAGCTAGCAGACTGTCTACAGTTAGCATGTGTATGGCTGGAACACCTTGCAGGGTGCAGTGGGTGGAGACTGACTGTACCCTCTGCTGGTGAATGTCAGATAAGGTGGGGAGGGGGCAGCTGAGCTTTTCCAGGCCTACTGCCTTATGCGATGCATACAGAGCTGCATTGACTGCCCTGTAGGGTGCGGATTCCCCAGCAGGACTGGGTTGATGGTCCTCTTTACTGCCACCATTGCAGATATGTAGAATGTGGATCTGTTGGTGGGGGTTCCTGTCCCCTACCCTGACCCACAGAGGGTGGGTTGGGTGGTGCTACATAATCTGATTTGGGGTCCAAACACCACCCTTCACTTATAACATGTGACCAGGGCACCCACACAGGATATGCACTATTCTGGGTGCATCATAGTCCACAAGGGCTAGACGTGACTGGGAAATACAGATGGACACAGGTGTATCCTAGGTGTGTCTGCAGGGACTACCCATCACACACTGGCACTGATGGGGACCTGCAGTGCAGCCTACCTCAGCTAAGCCAGGTGCTGCAGATCTGGTGCTGGGTGCCCCACCTCGCCCTCAGGGTGAGCACAGGAACCGCACAATGTCACGGTTTGTAGCTACTCTATGCCAGTAACACACACGGTCAGTTCCCCCTACCAGGCCGGGGTGCTATAGAGGTGCATACCCCATCTTGTGATCAGATGTAGGCTGCTGATCTGCATGTGCAGTGCATCATGGGTACGGGTGGGTTTACCCTATCCTGGTAATCACAGCAGACAGTTTGTGTGGTAACCTGCAGTCTTTCTGTTGCTAGCCAGCGGTGTGTTAGATATTATAGAGATGTAGCCCACTGGTTACTTCAATGACTGTGGAGACAGAGGTCATGGGTTTGATCCCACAGTGGTGTCATGTAATAAGGCTGTCTGAGGCATTTCCTTTTAATTAAAATCAGTGCTGCCAGCAGAAACACCCTCACAGTGCCGTAGCCTAAGGTGCCTCATAGGGCGCCCTATAAAGTGCCCTAAAGGACACATTATAAGGTGCCTTGGCGGACAGGGCACTTTATAATGTGCCCTATGGAGTGCCTTATAGGGCGCCTTATGCAGCACCTTAGGTTACGGCACTGTGAGGGTGTTTTTGCTGGCAGTACTCATTTAAATTTAAAAAAGGAAATGCCTCAGACAGCACTGATTTAAATTAAAAGGAAATGCCTTAGACAGCCTTCTTACCTAACACCACTGCAGAATCAAGCCCATGACCTCTGCCTCTGCAGTCATTGCAGTAACCAGTGGGCTACATTTTTATTGTGTCTCACACTGTGCTTCAAAAAAACTCAGGTCACTAGTAGAGTGTATAATATCCAAGAAATCCAATAGCACACACTCAAATATAACAAAAAATATGTACATTTATACAATTTTGTGGATCAACTTCTATATCCAAATGCTGCTGTATTTCACACTGGCTATTCTTAGTATAGGAAGATCTCAGTATTAACGGGCCGGTGTTCACTCTGACACAAGATCACAAACACCAATTCTCAATGCACTTTTCACATCAACGACCTCCTACACAGAATCCCCAAAACAATCAAAAGAAAAGCCGCAAAAAAACAACTTAGCTTGCAAACAGTTCAGCTTAGTGCAGTCTTTTCAGCCCCAACGCCTCAGTTCAAGCGCTTATGAGCATTTCGCCACTGATGTCGCTTCTTCAGGGGTGCAACCCAACACATCAGGGTGTTGCACGCTAACAACCAGCTGTATATCTAACGGCACTACTTCAACCGGCCCACCAGCTTCTCACCAATGTGCATGGTGGGCCGGTGGATTTAACACTGCCCTGGCATGAACTTAGGGTTAATGTGCGTTAACGTGCCACGGCGCCCACTATTGTGTGATACAGAGTCTTGCTACCTTGCCACCGGAACGCCCATAAGAACATAAGAACATAAGATATGCCACACTGGGTCAGACAAAGGTCCATCAAGCCCAGTATCCTGTTTCCAACAGTGGCCAATCTAGGTCATACATACCTAGCAGTTTCCCCAAAAGACACAGGTTCCGCAATGCTTGTACTGGGTCAAGCATTGATATCTTGGGTCCCTTCTTAATAATGGTTTATGGACCTTTCCTCCAGGAACTTATCCAAACCTTTTTTAAACCCAGCTACACTAACAGCCTTTACTACATCCTCCGGTAACAAATTCCAGAGTTTGATTACACGTTGAGTGAAAAAATATTTTCTTTTATTAGTCTTAAATAGTTTACACTGTAGCTTCATTGCATGTCCCCTAGTCTTTCTATATTCTGATAATGTAAACAATCGATCTACGTTTATCCGTTCCACTCCGTTCATTAATTTATAGACTTCTATCATATCTCCCCTCAGCCGTCTCTTTTCCAGGTTAAAGAGCCCTAACCTTTTTAGCCTTTCTTCATAGGAGTATCCTTCCATCCCTTTTACCATTTTGGTGGCTCTTCTCTGAACCTTTTCTAATAACTTTATATCCTTTTTAAGATACAGCGACCAGAATTGCACACAATATTCAAGGTGCGGTCTTACCATGGAACAATATAGAGGCATTATAATATCTTTTGTTTTATTTTCCATTCCTTTCTTTATGATACCTATCATTCTATTTGCTCTCTTGGCTGCCACTGCACACTGGGCCGAGGGTTTTAACATGCTATCCACAATGACGCCTAAATCTTTTTCCTGGGTGGTGGTTCCTAATGTGGAACCTTGCATCGTGTAACCATAGTTTGGGTTGTTCTTCCCTAGGTGCATAACTTTGCACTTGTCCACATTAAATTTCATCTGCCATTTTGATGCCCAGTCTTCTATTTTATCAAGATCCTCTTGCAATTTTCCACAATCCTCTTGGGTTTTAACAACTTTAAATAGTTTTGTGTCATCTGCAAATTGAAAACCTCACTCGTTATTCCACTTTCCAGGTCATTTATGAATATGTCAAAAAGCAGCGGACCCAGCACAGATCCCTGGGGTACTCCACTATTCACCTTTCTCCATTGGGAAAATTGGCCATTTAGCCCTACCCTCTGCTTTCTATCCCACTCCTTATATGGCTTTCTTCACATTATTGTTGCAACTAGCGCCGGTTAACATTAAGACGGTTTAGTAAACATACCCCTTAGTGACAAAAAAGTGACAAAACTGAAGAAAAAAATGTTATCTTGTGATCTTACTATTGCATTGCTTCTTCATGTGATCAGCATCACACATCATTATACAGCGCTCAATGTCCTGCATGGTGACTTCCACTACTGTGTAATAATGTTGATTCCAACTATGGCCACAGGGTTCACCCTTAACAGGATTTCATCAGGGAATATCTAAACAGAAAAACATACATGGTAAACCCCAGGAAAAGTTCCAGCTAAACATCTTTAAAGGTTGTGATGTAGAAGCCCCTATAGAGCCCATGGAAATAGAAAGAAAGGAAAAGGTTACCTTATAACTGACAGTCAGCCAGCTCACATAGCTCACTGTTTACAAGAGAAAGACAAACAGTGGGAGATGGGAGCTGAGCTGACATGCCCAAGCTCTGACATAGCAGCAAGCCTGGAGCTTGATCACTCACACCTGTTCAGAAAGGCAGAGCCAAGCCTTAGGCAACAGAAATATAAACGCTGGTTGGGAGCAAAGGAGGAGAAGCAAGGACAACCAGAGAAGCAAGGAAGGAAGCCAGAGAGGGAGCAAGAGGAAAGAGCTCCTGAGAGACGTGGTTGGAGAGGCTCAGGAACCCTAGAGAATTGGAGATTTGGCAAAGAACCTACCTGCAGTTCTGGGAGAGAAGCCAGCAGACTAGAAGGTGGGAAAGCACAGCCTGTTGCCAGGAACCAGCATGGGCAGAGAGAACAGGGAGCCCTTCAGTCCTTAATGCCTGAGGAAAGGCTTCAGAGTTTTCACAAGTGGAGACCCAGCACCAAAGCAGGGAGGTTAAGAAGCTCTACCTGGAACAGAGAGCCAGGGGGTGGCTCTAGTCAGGAATTACAAACAGAGAGTTACAGAGCATTTCCTTATAACTGGAAGGAACTAGATGAGAGCCAGAGAAGAAGCTCCAAAGCCACAGGTATTTCAAACCCTCACTGTCTAGAATTGTATACAGGGGAAACACCCAAGTTTGCAGAGGGCGGTTACCCTAAACACAGTAGTAACAGCTGGCAGCCAAGCTCAGTAAATCCTGAGCTGGAAGATATGCAAACGGACTGTAATGTTAATGATATAGCTGAAGTTCCAATGGATTGCACGCTTTGCTTAACCAATGATATCGAGTCACTGTGTTAAGTCTTTGAGTTAAAGAGCTATGAAACAGCAAAGGAAAAGAAGTTATTTTACTTTGTCAGAAGAAGCTGTTTGGTTTTCCCATCTTTGTTACTTAGAAAAGGCACAGCACGTTTTGGAGCCAGAGTGTGAAAAGCAGCTTCCTTATTTTGTTGTAAATAATCCTCAAGCAAACACCTGGACACTCTCCTATTTTTGTTCTAATGTGAGGGGAATAAATTTCTTGTCATTTTGCCTTAAACACTCGACTCATAACTATTCCTTTATCAGAGGTCTAAAAAGGGACTACAACTCCCAAGAGGCATTGCGAAAGCAGAAAGGTGTGGTCTCACTTTCTGATTAAAGGACATCACGGCAGGCCAGCCCTCTTAGCCCTAGGCGGAGGGCTGACCTCGTGACAATGTTCATCTATAAACTAAACTCACCTCTCTGTAACATGGCTCACTGCTTTACAAAAATTTGACATGCATGCAGACTAGGCAGCTCCTTATTATTTTCCTCTCAGCCAATTGTTCTGGAGTAGTGACAGGACATTCAAGGAGCAAAACACCAATGCCATTCAATATTACCATTCAGTCCATGCGCCAGCAAAAAATATATTCTTGGTCCTGTTTCCATAGAAGGGAGCAAGAATGTATATTTCACTGAGAAACAATGGAATCCCATGGACTGTAACTCAGTATTACTGAATACTGAGTGAGGTTGGTTATTTTGCTCAGTGAATGTTCTATCACTATTTCAGAGTTATTGGCTGAGAGGGAAATAGTGGGTCTGCCTGGGGGATCACATATTCTTTGTACCTTTGCACTGTGCTGCTTGCCCTACACAGGTGGAGAGGATGGTACATTTTAATACATGTTACTGTAATACATAGTAACTGTAAGGTGGACTTATGGAAATTTTAACTACACCTTAAGTGATGTAGTTGACTGCTTTTGCACTAACAGCCATTGCAAATGCTGGTAACACATGATCTCACATGATTCAAAGCACATTCGCCCCACTGGAAGGAACAATGGTGACTGCATTTCTAATATAGAAGCTAGTTTCACATAGTGGGATCCTTCTTCTTCTCAATGTGACTCATCATCTTGGGAATGGGAAGTACAGAAGTTGCAAAGTGAACTGCTGGATAATGATTTTTCAAAATCCCCATTTCCCCCATACCTCCATGTATATAATGTTCCTTCAAATAAAAGGCCAATTTATTAAATGTACTCAGTCCTTTGCTGCATTCCATTCACTCATGTCCAAGCAAGAAATGTAAAACTATCTCGAAGTGCAAGCCCAAATAATTTTCTTATGTGAAGTGGAACATTTTTCCTTCCAACCTCAAAGGATTTATGAACTTTTTTTGCATGGGAGTAGGGAGAGAATGAGTTAACGTAAACGTACTGTATTCATTCACTGTACAATGCATTGCCCATTTATTGTTTGCTGAAGGATTCTGCAGGTCCCATTTCACAGCCTGTGCTTCACAATGAAAAGAGAACTCAAAAAAAGTAGATCTCTGCGCCTGATATTTAACGATGGTGATGGGGCCGGAAGTCACTTTTTGCATCGGCCAATTGTTTTTCTCAATTCTTTCTCCACATTCCTGCCATTTTGGGAGGAATGTACAGTTCAGAATCATATGGCCAGAGGCTACACAATGATGCAGCTGAGTAATCTTCAGTAGTGTCTAACATTATAAGTCCTTTTATAAAGTTCTTCAATAACTTCCAAATGTTGTTTGTACTTGATTTTTTTTATTGCTTATGTGTACTCCCTAAGCATATTCACAAATGTATAAAAGCTATATTTAAAACGGCAAAACAGTGGCTAATGCTAGAACATGAAAATCTGTTGATGTCATCTGCCACGTTTGACAGGTGGAGGCTCTGAATGGGGTAATTCCAGTGCTATACTTACTACTACTGTGGCACTACTGTCAGACACGGGAAGACCAATTTTAGATAGGATGTAGAGAGGGGAATTAGGACATCCAGTTTGGGCTGTGGGACATTCCTATAGTATTTTACAAAGATTTGCCAAATGCAGAGCCTCTTGTAAATTACCTGTATAAAGTGCAGGACTGCAAGTCAGTTTTAAAAAGCTGAACATGGGGGGGAAAATCCAGCTTTCTGCTAAATGTGCATGGGAGTAGCTTTTTAAATCACTGTGCCCCACAGCATTAACACATCCCTGACATGAATCCCCATCCCTGACATGGGCTTCAATGTGCACTAAACTTAGTGCATTTTAGTATATATGCCCCTTAGTGTCCCCTGCACTCAGCACTCACCTTCTTCCGTATCACTACTTCTTCTCTTCATTTCTTATGACTCTGCTTTACCAGTTCTCTCTCCACTTTAAACCACAGTAATTTCCTAATCTCCAGGAACAAGTAGGAATGCAGTCTTCACATATGGGTGACATCCCCGATGAAGCCCACATGGGTACACTCCCCAGCATCCAATAGGAAAGCCTTTGAGAGCACTTCACTGCACCTGCACACCTGCCTTCCGGCCTTCCCAACTCCTCTCCTCAGTTCTTCATTTTCCTTGGAGCCAGTAGGATGCATCATCCTTTCACTGCTAAAAAAAACCCTCTCTTTTTTGTGCCCTTTGGGATATATTGTGCTTTTGCCTTTCCATTGATGCCAGTTCTGTCAAATCCGACACCGGTCCTGATCTTTCTTTTTTATTTTCATTTTTTCTTTTTCTTTTCTATTGATTCCCACTGCAGTTCTCACCACTAGCCTAGGTCTCTAGGCCTCCATAGCTTTGTCTTCACCCTCAAAGACAATTTTTTCAGGCATGGAAAATCCAGTCAGTGGTTTTAAAAAATGTACAAAATGTGCCAGTACCATTTCAGCCACTGATAAACACGACTCTTGTCTAAAATGTTTGGGTTCTGACCGTGAACCTATTTCTTGTCCTTTGTGCCAACAAATGACAAAGAGAGGCCTCAAGAACCAAGCTGGGCAGTTTGGATTGTTGTTCACCTTGTTTCAGTGGCCTCCACTTCATCAAGGGCATTGACTTCTTCTCATAGGTCTCAGGTTTCTTCAAATTCCAAACACAGAAGTAAATCAAAATTTGTGGCTGTTTCCAAATCTTCAGCATCGAAGACCAATTCTGATGCCAAGAAAAGTCCCAACATAAGCATCACAACTCCCCTAGAGGTGCTTCCGATGCAGACTGGCCAGTGAAATAGCCCCAGGGAAGGATCTGTCCTTCAAAGCACAAGGGGGGCTCCGGGATGCTCCCGAGGCATTGATTTCCAGAGAGCTATCAGTTTCTTGTTCTGGAATGGAGGCTCAGAGCCTCGTACATGATTCCACAAAGACATCTGTCAGTTCCCTGGACCAACGCATGCTGGTCCTCTAGTGGAGCTATGCAGCACTCCTGGAAGCCTCGGTACGTACAGTATAACATCGAGAGCTTCAGTAGTACAGGCTTTGGTACCAAGCCTACAGTCAAGCGTATTGGCCCCAAAACTGGCCCTCGAGTTAAGATCATCAGAGCACCCATGACTGATTCCTCAGTTGAAACCGATCGATGCCCCCAATATCCAACAGACTCAGAACCCATTCCTCTCGGTTCCGATATCTCTATCAGTATCAGCATCGACTGTCATAAGAACATAAGAACATAAGATATGCCATACTGGGTCAGACCAAGGTCCATCAAGCCCAGTATTCTGTTTCCAACAGTGGCCAATCTAGGTCATATGTACCTAGCAGTTTCCCCAAGGGACACAGGTTCCACAATGCTTGTATTGGTTCAAGCATTGATATCCTGGGTCCCTTCTTAATAATGGTTTATGGACCTTTCCTCCAGGAACTTGTCCAAACCTTTTTTAAACCCAGCTACACTAACAGCCTTTACTACATCCTCCAGTAACAAATTCCAGAATTTGATTACACGTTGAGTGAAAAAATATTTTCTTTTATTAGTCTTAAATAGTTTAACCTGTAGCTTTATTGCATGTCCCCTAGTCTTTCTATATTCTGATAAGGTAAACAATCGATCTACGCTTACCAGTTCCACTCCGTTCATTAATTTATAGACTTCTATCATATCTCCCCTCAGCTGTCTCTTTTCCAGGTTAAAGAGCCCTAACCTTTTTAGCCTTTCTTCATAGGAGTATCCTTCCATCCCTTTTACCATTTTGGTGGCTCTTCTCTGAACCTTTTCTAAAATCGCTATATCTTTTTTAAGATACGGCGACCAGAATTGCACAATATTCAAGGTGCGGTCTCACCATGGAACGATATAGAGGCATTATAATATGTTTTGTTTTATTTTCCATTCCTTTCCTTATCATACCTAGCATTCTATTTGCTCTCTTGGCCGCCGCTGCACACTGGGCCGAGGGTTTTAACATGGTATCCACAATGACGCCTGAATCTTTTTCCTGGGTGGTAGTTCCTAATGTGGAACCTTGCATCGTGTAACCATAGTTTGGGTTGTTCTTCCCTAGGTGCATAACCTTGCACTTGTCCACATTAAATTTCATCTGCCATTTTGATGCCCAGTCTTCTAATTTATCAAGATCCTCTTGCAATTTTCCACAATCCTCTTGAGTTTTAACAACTTTAAATAGTTTTGTGTCATCTGCAAATTTGATAACCTCACTCGTTATTCCACTTTCCAGATCATTTATGAATATGTCAAAAAGCAGCAGACCCAGCACAGATCCCTGGGGTACACCACTATTCACCTTTCTCCATTGGGAAAATTGGCCATTTAGCCCTACCCTCTGCTTTCTATCTTTTAACCAGTTCCTGATCCACAATAGTACACTGCCTCCTATCCCATGACTCTTTAGTTTTGCCAAAAGTCTCTCATGAGGGACTTTGTCAAAGGCTTTCTGAAAGTCCAGATACACAACATCAACCGACTCACCCTTGTCCACCTGATTATTCACTCCTTCAAAAAAACATAACAGATTAGTAAGACAAGATCTTCCTTGTCTAAAGCCATGTTGGCTGTCTCCCATTAGGTCATGACTATCTACATGCTGAGTAATTTTATTCTTTATGATGGTTTCTACCATTTTTCCCGGTACTGATGTCAGGCTCACCGGTCTGTAGTTTCCCGGATCACCCCTGGAACCCTTTTTAAAAATTGGTGTTACATTGGCAATCCTCCAATCTTCAGGTATTAGAGATGATTTTAATGATAGTTCACAGATTACCAACAGCAGTTCTGCTATCTCACATTTCAGTTCTTTCAACATCCTTGGATGTATACCATCCGTCCCAGGTGATTTGCTACTCTTCAGTTTATCCAATAGTTGTAATACATCTTCCCGATGTATCAATATTTCCTTCAATTCTTCCGCACCTTTAAATACCACTTCAGTCATGGGTAACATCCCTACATCTTCCTCAGTAAAGACTGAAGCAAAGAATTCATTCAATCTCTCCGCTATTGCCTTGTCGCATCTTAGTGCTCCTTTAACCTCTTTATTGTCGACTTCCATGAAGCATCAAGGTTGAACCCAGGACCACCAATACTTTGATTTCTTGCCAGGCTCTGATTCAGGTTCTTCAGAATCTGATAGGGGGTTACTCAATTCCTGGGAACTTCCAGATATTCCTTCAGATACTTCACCGCCTCAGGAATGGTGTCGGTCCTCACTGGAGGATATATCCTTTCAGGTCTTCATCCATGATTATGGCAGTGTAGCTCTCCATCATAGAAGCCTTGGGAAAAGAACTGAGGATGGAAGAATTGGAGATACTCCAAAAGCCTCCAATGCCCAAGGAGGCTGCTACCTTCAGAACATTATGCTCTGCATGTGGGAGGCCCCGCTCATGGTTCCTCTGTTAGCAAGTGATACATGTACCGAGTACCAGAGTGCCCAGGTTTCCCAAAACCTCATCTTCCCCATCACTCAGTGGTGGTAGAATTGGTGATGTGCCAAATAAAGAGCTCAAAGAACCATTCACCCATGCCTCCTGGCAGAGAATCAAGGACACTCAATGTCTTTGGGCGTCAATGTTTCCAAGCATGTATATTGACCTCCAGAATCAATTCTTATATACTTTATATGGGTATGTTTCTGAAGGATGTCACCAGAGATCTGGAGGTTTTCTCACCCCTGCTTCCAGAGAATAAGCAAGGTGCATTAAGCATAGTCAAAACATTTCAGCAGTCTACACTGAAGCTCACAGAATGGCCTGGTTACAAGCATCAGACTTTGAGCAATGGGTCCAGGATTGGAAGGAACAAGCAGTGGAGATTGAAACAGATGATCTCACCCTAAAATGCCTTTCCAGGAAGGCAGCTGAACCATCCAAGAGGAAGTCTCTTCCCAATAAGTCGTTTTATTCTATAAAGAAGAGATACTATACTTTTTACCCACATTATGCTGCCTATCAACCTCAGCAACCTCAACAGTGGCAGCAGGGCCCTCGCCAACCTAAGAAACCCAAAGCTCCTAATCCTCAACCAGCTGCACGGGTACAGTCTGCACCTGTTTTTTGACTCCTTCCTAGAGATCATTTCCAATCTGCCCCTGGAGGACCCCCAGCCCCTCCACACCGCAGGCAGACTTTGTCACTATGCCCACAGATGGCACCTCATAACATTAGAGCAGTGGACACATAACATCAGAGCAGATTGTCCAAAGACTTTATCAGCTTCACTTCAAAACCTTACTCCCCCCCCCCCCATCTGCTTCACAAGGGATTATCCCATACAGCCCCTACACAGCACTCTCTTAAAAGAAGAGGTGACTACCCTGTTGTCCCAAGGTGCCATAGAAAGAATTCCTCCTCTTCAAGAAAAATTGGGCTTCTACTCTCCATACTTTCTCTTTCCAAAGAAAACAGGAGGCTTCAGGCCCATCTTGGATCTCAGAGACCTAAACAAGTTCTTGGTTTGAGGAAAATTCAAAATGATTTCCCTAGGAACTCTTTTCCAGAGATACGATTGGATCTGTTCTCTAGACTTAAAAGAGGTGTACATGAATTTACTGATATATCCCTTGCACAGACAGTATCTGCGCTTCATGTTTCAAGGAAACCATTACCAATACCGGGTTCTCCCCTTTAGTGTGCCCCAAGGGTCTTCACAAAATACATGGCAGTCATTGCTGCCTACCTATGATAACTGGTGGTATTTGTCTTTCCTTGCTTATATGACTGGCTGATCAGGGAGACTCTCCTCAAGAGGTAAAACTCTCCCTTCATCGTACCATCACAGTACTCCAACACCTGGGTTTCATCATAAACTTCCCAAAGTCACACCTCACTCTGATCCAACTACTGGAATTCAATGGAGCGCTCTTTGACACTTGCCAGGCCTGAGCTTTCCTCTCACAGAATCGCTGTGCCCACCTCATTGAGCTGGCAAAAAGGGTACAACATCAAAACTGTGTAACAGCTCAAGACATGCTATGGCTATTAGGACACATGGCCTCTACAGTCCATGTCATCCGCTACACTCGATTACACATGCAACAAATGCAGTGGAATCTCTTCCCAATGAATGCAAGTGAAGGGTCATCTCAGGGACAAGATCCACATCACACCTCACCATCATATCCCTTCAGTGGTGGTGTCTCCCACAAAACCTACTTGTTGGTTCACCTTTTCAGATGCCTCTACCTCGATGCACCCTGAAGATGGATGCTTCAAAACTGGGTTGGGGGCACATTTGAAAAAGCTGACCACACAGGGACTGTGGACACAGCAAAAATCTGTCCTGCAGATCAATCTGCTAGAACTATAGGCACTGACCAATGCTCTTCTGGTTTTTCAACCCCAGATATTGGGGCAACCTGTTCTAGTCAGAACGGAAAACCAGGTTGCTATGTACTACATAAACAAACAGGGGGGGAATGGGGTCCCATCCACTCTGCGAACAGGTGATTCGCCTATGGTCCTTTACCATCTCTCACCGCATCCACTTCAAAGCACGTGTACCTCCTGGGTGAACTTAATGTCCTAGCGGACAGGCTACGTTGTATCCTTAATCCACATGAATGAACTTTGCATCGTGAGATGTCTGCTCGGATCTTCCAAATATGGGGAACCCCACTCATAGATCTTTTTGCCACTCCATAAAACACACAGCTTCTGCTCTTCTGCTCAGGGTTCTATCTCTGCAGTGACAGGACCCGGACACTTGTCTTTTCCATTAGGGACAGGGACTGCTCTATATATACCCTCCCATCTCCTTGATACCCAAGACAAGCTACAGGCTGACAGCAGTTCGATGATTCTCATAGCACCCTTTTGGCCCTGTCAACCATTGTTTCCTCTGATTCTTCGTCTTGCATAGACTCAGCCACTCAACCTGGGATTTGCACCCGACCTCCTCTTGTAGGAGCATGGGACACTCCTCCATCCCAATCTTCACTCCCTATGCCTGACAGCATGGCTGCTGAAAGGCTAGTGCTCACTGACCTCAACCTACTACAGGTGGTCAAAGATGTCCTTCTTGCATCACATAAAGATTCCACCAGGTAATCTTATGCATTCTACTGGTGTTGGTTTGCCCTTTGGTGCTCCCCAAAGGACTTTGACCCATTTCCTTGCCCGGTGGAGTCACTTCTACAATATCTCCTCCATTTATCCTTGACAGGTCTTAAGACTAACTCATGAGAGTTCACCTTAGTGCCATTGTGGCCTCTCACAGACCAGTGGATGGACGCCCTATCTTCTCATACCCCTTAGTAACACTCTTCATGCAAGGTTTCCTGCTGTCCAAACCACCCATTAAGCCACCTCTGATGGCCTGGGATCTGAATGTGGCTCCGGCTCAACTTCTAAAGCCACCCTTTGAACCTCTAGCCACCACTTCACTGAAGCTTCTATCTTGGAAGGTCATCTTCCTTATTGCCCTCACTTTAGCTCA
This sequence comes from Ichthyophis bannanicus, assembly GCA_033557465.1. Taxonomy (NCBI): domain Eukaryota; kingdom Metazoa; phylum Chordata; class Amphibia; order Gymnophiona; family Ichthyophiidae; genus Ichthyophis; species Ichthyophis bannanicus. The sequence continues at coordinate 444,712,527 of CM066032.1, forward strand.
CTGCATCAGCGAGCTGCAAGCTCTAAAGGCGGATCTGCCCTATACTCAGTTCCACCATTTCCTCCCAAAGGTGGTTTCCTCCTTCCATCTAAACCAGTCGGTAATCCTCCTGTCTTTCTTCCCTAGACCACATGCATCTTGGACTGAGGAGCACTACACACCTTAGACTGCAAGCAAGTACTGGCCTCTCAATTATTCATCTCCTTTGATCCTAGTCACCTGGGACTTCTGGTGATGAAGCATACTCTATGTAAAGGGATAGCAGATTGCATCTCTTTTGCTTATACACAAGCAGAACTCTCATTGCAGAGTAATGTCACTGCTCATAATGTGTGGGCTATGGAAACATCCATAGCTAACCTCCATTCAAAAGCCATTGAGAATAATTTCTGGGCAGCTAGCTAGTCATACATTCATACTTTTACTGCATACTATTGTTTGGGTAAAGACTCCTATCAGGAGGCTGTTTTTGACTGGGCCGTACTCACTCCAACACCTCTTTGGGACTTAAACTCAACTCCTACCCTCCATCTCTGACTTCTACAAGATACCAGACTATCATCGGGGGAGTATTGCCTTCTGGAATCAAGTCCAATAGGTCACAACTCTTCCAAACTTATAGCTACAGCTTTTGCCTCAGAGATCACACTACTCTCCCCTCAATACCAGTCTGGTATCTGGGAGCTAGTGAATCCTGTATGTGAAGACAGCATTCCTGTTTGTTCCTCCAGGAACAACAGGAATCAGTCCACAACCTGCCCTCCTTCCCTGGGAGCTGTAAGTTTCTTTTGTTTTCTTCTTCTTCTCAGCTACAAACTCAACTGAGGAGAGGAGTTGGGAAGGCAGGAAGGCAGGCACGCAGGTGCAGTGGAGTGCTCCCAAAGGCTTTCCTATTGGATGCTGGGGAGTGTTCCGATGTGGGATCCATCAGGGATGTCACACATATGTGAAGACTGATTCCTGCTGTTCCCAGAGATAACCTGTTACAGGTGAGTAACTACACTTTCTCCTCCACTCGTGCAGTTGTCACTTTTTTCTCCCAGAAGATCTGATCCTGAACACTGTTGCCATAATTGCAACCATCTCTTTGTGTGCTCTTCTTCTCTGGTACTTTGCAGCTGTGCTGGAAATTCCAGGCATTTTTCACTCTCCAACAGCAACACTTCTAACCTGATCCCTAGTCCAAGTCTCCCTCCTCTACTTCCATTTTCTTTTCCTCTTGAAATACCAGGTGTTGTAGACTTACTGCACAGAAGAAAGGCCTAGCAATCTACTTTGGTCACACCTTGCCAAGAAAACCCAGGGGCTAGGTCGCTAAGAGTCAGAATTGACACGACGATATACACTCATACACACACACATATGAATGTACAATTTCCTGTGGTGGTTCTTATCTCCTTCAATAAGAGCGGTCAGTGCTTTCCATAACTATTTGATTTATTACCCTCTAATAAAAGCTCTTATTACAGATTCTACTAGAGATTTCATTTGTGATGTCACTGTGACCTAGGCATCTGTTATCAGGTGAAAGGGAAGAGTAGAGGTTATGCAGGTCTAACACCCTGAATAGCTCGTGCCATTCAGAATCCATGATCCTTCTTTACTGTCCCTCTATGCTCAACTTTCTTCTGTCTGTAGTGTCTGATGTTGAGTAGATTGCAAGCTCCATTGAGAAGAGACTCTCTCTTGTGTATGTAAAATCCCCATCCCCCCAAATTAATCCATCTACTCAGATCCCTGACATCAATTACCCCTACCCAACCCTCCTGACATCCATCCCTACAGTCAATGCCCCCACACACACACATATCCTCCACCCCTCACAATTCCAGCCCTCTTATATGGGTCCCTGATAGTCTAGTGAGAGCAAGAACAATCCCTAGTTGCTCCTGCTCACTGCAGTTCTGGGTTCCAAATGACGCTTATAACTAGTAGTGTTAGTACTGTGAGATTACTGCTACGAGTTTGGGGGTCTGCTGGGGTCCATCAGGTGTAGGGATTGAAGTCAGAAGAGATGAGTAGGGGAACTGATGTCAGGGAGGCCACTGGGTGGGGGAATCATGTTGGTGACCATGGTAAGAGTGCATGTCCTCATACAGGTAGCACGGGTTTGACTCGGTCCCCACGTTAAGCCCAGTGGGGTGGTGGTAAGTGCCCTTGAGCTCAGGGCCATCAGGCAAACTAGGCAGTTGCCTATGGCGGCAGCTTCTGGGAGGGCAGCAAAGAGCAGGGCATGAAAGCTAAACAATAGATTCTGATAGTGTAAGGCTTAATGTTTGCCTAGGGCACCGCCATCTTCAGCCAACACTGGGGCTGGCCCTGCTCATGCTGTGGCATTGCTGGTTAACGCATGCCAAAGACTCCTGTGCCAACCACAGTGTGCACACTGTACCCTTGAATCGTCCGTTCTCTGCCCTAACAAACCCTACATAGCCATTAGTGCGCTTTAACAAACATGCCCCTAAGTGAGTAATGGATTCCCCTAGCAGTAACTTCTATAGCAAGATCTGCTAAAGGAATGGGTGGTAAGGGGTAGGGAGGAAGGGGTTTCAATAACACCTTCCAACAAACAATTTTGCTTCCTTTGGTTTAATTGTGGGTTAATTTTATGAGTATCTAGATGTATGCACATGCCTACACTCATAGTTCTAGGTGTTTTCATTATATACAGGTGTAAATGAGCGTTTACATGTACATTTGTTGAGGTCACTATTCTGAAAGTACATGTGAATAATTTCACTGTGGGCATGTACTGGAGCAGAGTGTGGCTATAGCACAGAATTATGCATTTAAATTAGGAAATATTATTATTAATGTGTATTCTTAAAAACATAGACATGGGCTTCTACAGCAGAAATAAAGCTGGCATAAATGCTCATGGTTTACATGAATGTGCACACCTTCCGCTTGCACCCTATGTTTTACTTTTTTATTCATTTATTTATTTAGAATGTTTTTTTTATACCGCTTTTCACCAGGGCAAAATGGTGTACATTACATAATAACATAGTAACATAATATATGACTGCAGATAAAGACCAGCATGGTCCATCTAGTCTGCCCAGCAAGGCAGCAAGAGCAGGTGCACCTGCCGCTCCGTGCAGGTCACCCCTCCCCATGTTTTTTTTAGAGGTGTACCCACCGCTCCATATAGGTCACCCCTATTTGCTGAGATATAAGATATAGTTATGTTTATTTTGATTTTATCCTGTTGCTATAAAAGGATTCACTGTGTCTGTCCCATGCCATTTTGTATTCTGTCACTGTATTTGCCCCCACCACTTCCATCGGGAGGGCATTCCAAGCATCCACCACCCTTTCAGTGAAAAGTATTTCCTGACATTGCCTTTCAGTTTACCCCCTTGTAGCTTCATGCTATGCCCTCTAGTTTTACAGCTGGTGTTGCACAAGTATGTGCAAAATAGGGTCCAATGTTCTGTTGTTATGTGCCATTGAGTCAATGTTGACTCATGGCAACCCTGTGGATATTTATACTAAACTGTGTTCGGTCATCAATCCAGCTGCTAATTGTTGATACAGTGGCATCCATAGCTTCTGCTGTTGCTGTTATTGTTAGGTGTGAAATTCATGCGTTAAAAAACACGTTAATCTAGACACACCTTATAAAATTATCCTCAATATGCACAAAACAAAACACATAACAGCATTGTCCAGAAAAAGAAATAGTCCCAGTCGATGGGGCTCCATCATGAGGAACTGTCCTGAGGGATCTCTCAGACTCAGATCTGTCTTTAAGTGACAAATTAAGCTGTAGGTCCAGGCTGTTCTATTCACACACTAGCAGCCTGGAAGCTGAATAACAAAGGAAATTAAGATGCACAGACTACCTTAAACCCAAGAATATCTGAATTTTCTAGGTATCTGACATCAGCAGTTAATTTACCCACAGACTTCAATTTCTATTATAGTTGTGTCTTCATCAAATAGGTAAAAAATAGGCACCCCAGGTGATCTGTTATAAAATTATTGTCTTGGAGATGAAAGGATGAGTAAGAATGAAAGGATGAGTAAGGTACTTCAGGCCGGAAGGTCGGGGGTTCAAATCCCACTAGAGGACAGCAACCTTGGGCCGGAAGGACTGGGGTTTCTAGTCCCACAGGTGCTCCTTGTGGTCTTGGGCAAGCCACTTAACCCTCCATAGCCCATGTTCCCTGTAAAATAGTTATCTCCAAGTTATAATGCCCTGTTCAATGTAATTTCAGTTTGTTCAATGTAAACCGCACTGATGCAGAATAGCGCGGTATATAAGAGAATGCAAATAAAATAAATAAATAAATAAATAATCTCTCAGGCTAACCTTACAAGACTTTGTTGTTTCCTTAAATGTAACACGCTTTTCCTCTTGGCATATTGAAACCAATGTGGGGACAATTTTCAAAAGCTACCTGGGGAGCTTTTTGACTATTTCTGGGACAGATTATGACCAAAAATCATCCCAAGTATGGGAATCCTATCCCTGGCCCCTCTTCTCCCCACAGTCTCTCTCGCCTTCTGATGCTGCAACCTCTGTTGCTCCAGGCTCCGATTGCCTTTGCTGCATGCCCCATCTCAATTGATGTAAACAAATTCTAGCTACAGCTATTTCTATTCTGCTGACCTGCAAACCTGTTCCTTTAAAAGGACAGACTCTGAGGGGATGCACTGCTTGTTTACATCAGTGGCCCATCAGGGGATACCCAATCCCCCAATAGGGCAATCCAACTCTACAAAGTTGTCTGCATATGGATAGAGATGCACACTTAGCCCCAGAACCTTTATCCCCATTTTCATGGAAGCGTTAAGCCAGGGGAATCAACAATGAATCTTGTTTTGTATTTTCAAGACTATGCATGTTTTAGCCCAGAGAAATACCCACAGAAAAAGCAGGTGCAAGTTTATGAACCTACATATGTAATGCCAAAAAGGGCAATTTTATAAAGCTTCTTCTACAGGTAAAGTCTGTTTATATGCAAAAAATGGCTTTTATGCAACTGTTTGACTGCATATGCACATAAAAATCATGTGCCTGGAAAGTGTGCTACTACTGTTACACAATCTGTGCATCGATGTCCCCAGGAAAGTGTATTGGGTAAACTGGAGCAAAAGTATGAACATGTGCATGTGCTCTATGTATAGATTTCATAAAATATGTGTGAACACATGCAGAATATGCTCACAGATTTACACCTTCTTCAGAGTAGGTATAAAGTTGTGCATCAGCATTTCTGCGCTATTGGGGCTGGATCTGGGAGCCTATTTTATAAAAACACATAGGTGTCTATATTTCTGTATAAAACAGGCTCACAATAAGCCCACTTTTGTAAATCTCAAAGAGGCATCTTATTCTAAATGCAAGCCTTTTTTTGTGTACTTTTATCCACTGTATGTGGAGGCACTCCTGAGAGCAAGATTTGAATGGCATTTGGAAAAACATACATCCAGGGCCGATCCAATCGTTAGGAAAACTAGGCAGTCACACAGGGCAGCATCTTCTTAGGGTGGCAAAGAGAAGGGTATTCAAAGCTAAACAATATAGATTTTGACTACCAAGAAGGGTGTAAGGCTTCAGCTCTGCTTAGGGCGCCAACATCTTCACCAACTCTGGAGTCGGCCCTGTATGGATCATACTTTTGAATTTACAAAAGCATGCACATATTTGAACTTATTAAAATCATCAAAACAAGTCAACAGATGTAAATTCATCGGTGTATACATATTTCCTGGGACAATTTCAAAATGAAAGCACACACATATTCACACACCAAAAATCCAACAAATTCTGTTAACATGTGAAGCACTTTTTCACCTATGCAGTTATATTAGCTCCTGTAGGTTTTGGTGCACACTATACAAAATAGCGTGCTGTATACAGTACTAAAATGAAATAACATTCACTGAAATGAAATAATATACCCTAAAATGATTAAAGTGCACACTAAAATAAAGCAAAACAAAGAAAAACACATGAAAAAATTGAAATACAATTTCCTGCCTGCAGAGAGCGGGAATGGCAAAACATCTCCCGCTCTCCACTGCCAAAGCCAATCAGGGTGAAAATCCACATTTAAAACTACAGCGCCAGTGGGAGCCCTCAGAAAAGGACTGCATCTCCTCATCAGAGCTCACACAGGGCTACCTCTCCTCACCAGCACAGCCCCGGTCGGCATCTGCTGCAGAGAGTAGGAACGAATGATAATAATAATCCCCAGGTTCGGTGACAATAAACTATCACAAAAAAGAACCAAACCCAAATCTAAATAATAGTACCTCTATCTAATTAATTCTTTTTGTTGGAACAGGCTGGAGGCGACTGAAATTGAAACCCAGCCGCACCAGACAGCCTGTTCCTTTTTAATCAAACAAAGTAAATTCAGTACTTATCTAAGAATTGTCCCAGTGAAATATTATTCATATCCATCATAAGCAATCTCCTTGTGTACTCCTTATATATCAGCGGTCAAAGGCAGCATATCCACGACACGCACGTTTTGGGCCCTAAGCCCTGTATCAAGTGTTCACAGTCCCGCTAGTATCCCGCTTCTAAAACATGAAAAGCAGCAAACACTGGATATAGAGGGTGAATCACACACATTGACTAATGTCATTTGTCAATCCATTGGAAGCACCAATCACCAAATGGGAGACCCCACTGACACCGGGGAATCCCTTGGTGTCATAGGTGATATCACAGCAAGCTAGGCCAATCCACTTCTTTGTTCAAACCCATCGGATGGACAGCAGTCATTTCAAAAATCAATTGTTGCTCTCGTCTTTACAGTAAAGCTAACCGATTCCCACCCCGGGGATTTAATGGAATATGATCTAACACAGTCCAGGACACATCCACCGCAAACTGATGATGGTGAGCTATACAATGTTCCACAATCGGCGCCGATAGCACCTGTTGCCGTATTCTAGACGCATGTTCACTGAGTCTGATTTTAATCTTTCGCAAGGTTCTACCAATGTAAATCAAGGGGCAAGTACATTGCAACACATAAATAACATAGGCAGAATCACAAGAAGTCACCCATCGTCTAGTAAAAACCTGACCAGTATTGGGGTGAATCCAATCCATTCCAGTAAGTGAAGAAGCACAGAATGTGCAATTTTGTGGGAGTATTGCCTTATACTACCTTGAGTACATCTATTGTGGCTATACTTCGTAAGCACTGGTCCATTTTAGGACTGCACCAGTGTTTTCAGAAGTCCCTTCGGATTACTTTCTCCAGGGGACCTAATTTGCAAAACAAGCTGGTTCGATCAGCAACCTTAATTGATCGCCCTATGCCTCCTGATCCTAATGTTCGGGGCCATTCTACATGTTTGAATTGCACATTTTGTGCTTCTTCACTTACTGGAATGGATTGGATTCACCCCAATACTGGTCAAGTTTTTAATAGACGATGGGCGACTTCTTGTGATTCTGCCTATGTTATTTATGTGTTGCAATGTACTTGCCCCCTTGATTTACATTGGTAGAACCTCGCTAAAGATTAAAATCAGACTCAGTAAACATGCGTCTAGAATACGGCAACAGGTGCTATCGGCGCCGATTGTGGAACATTGTATAGCTCACCATCATCAATTTGGTGTGGATGTGTCCTGGACTGTGTTAGATCATATTCCATTAAATCCCCGGGGTGGGAATCAGTTAGCTTTACTGCAAAGACGAGAGCAACAATTGATTTTTGAAATGACTGCTGTCCATCCGATGGGTTTGAACAAAGAAGTGGATTGGCCTAGCTTGCTGTGACGTCATCTATGACACCAAGGGATTCCCCGGTGTCAGTGGGGTCTCCCATTTGGTGATTGGTGCTTCCAATGGATTGACAAATGACATTAGCCAATGTGTGTGATTCACCCTCTATATCCAGTGTTTGCTGCTTTTCATGGTTTAGAAGCGGGATACTAGCGGGACTGTGAACACATGATACAGGGCTTAGGGCCCGAAACGTGCATGTCGTGGATATGCTGCCTTTGACCGCTGATATATAAGGAGTACACAAGGAGATTGCTTATGATGGATATGAATAATATTTCACTGGGACAATTCTTAGATAAGTAATGAATTTACTTTGTTTGATTAAAAAGGAACAGGCAGTCTGGTGCGGCTGGGTTTCCCTTTCAGTCACCTCCAGCCTGTTCCAACAAAAAGAATTAATTAGATAGAGGTACTATTATTTAGATTTGGGTTTGGTTCTTTTTTGTGGCAGAGAGTAGGAATGGCAGGTGCCTCCCGCTCTCCGCTGCCGAGGCCAATCAGGGCCAAAGATACACATTTAAAACTGCAGCACCAGCGGGCACACCCATGCCTGAGGGCCTCACCAGGGGGCCCTTTGGCGTGGCCCTTAGGTGTGACTTTAGACAAAACCACAGCAGCAAACAAAATAGCAATGCGTGCCTGGCATCTACCTATGGTCTGTGCATTCCTGCAATATCACCTATCCACACCAGGTCAAAATCAGACTTCAGTTACCTACCAACTACAGCAGTTGAGAGCTGAGCAAACACACAAGTGGAACAAGAGATATCGGATAGGACTTCAATGCCATAACGTGGATACACAATACAACACTGATTTTAACCCTCCTTCTACTGCAGCTTCTGACAAACCACATAAGGACCTTCTTCACCAGAACATACACACCCTTAGACTCACACTCTCCACACATACAGTACTTCATTCCATGGCACAACCAATACAGGCATGCACCACACAAAGTACACACTCGCAAAATAGATGCCTTAATGAGAGTAATGCCTGCTTACACTCCGCAAAACATGCATACCAATCCCATCTTAGGTGCAAACATCACCTGTATAATTCATCAATGCAAGATCCATCAGAAACAAGGCCAACACTATCTCAGACTACTTGCACATACAAAAGACAGATATACTGTGCATAACAGCGACATAGCTCAACGATTTTGATCAGGTCATTTTAAACCAGAACACTCCACCTACACACATTGCCTTCAACAGCCCCAGAACAGACAGGAGGGGAGAGGGGTTGTTGATACTAGCCAGAACCACTATTAATCAATATTTCCAACAAATACATGGACATGTGCCTCGCATATAGACCTTCTAATGCCAAGGACGAAGAACTATCCAGGATACCTGAGACAGTATGCACACAAGACACAACACATAAACCATTCAGTGTCCTAAGGGTTCTTAATCTCAGGGAAGCACCTGACAAGAATACCAAATCATTCCTCAAAACAATGGAATCACTGCAATACAATCAACTAATCAAGGATCCCACACACAGATTGGGATCTGATCTTATATTCATTTCCAAATCACTACAAGAACACAACTCTGTCTCCCCCCTTCAATCTCACTGACGCTGTGGTCAGATCACCACCAATAACCTTTACAATATGGACTGACCAACCTATAAAGTATCAGGAGGAGCCCCCCCTCCAAAGAAGATTCAAGGCCTTTAACAAGGAAGATAATCCGAAAGCTGCATCAGGATGTAGGAGATCTGGACAAGGCTATTGAGAATTGGAATAAAACCATATCCATAGCAGCAACAGTGCATAAAAGAAAAGATGCACACACATGCAGCAAACCCACCGTTCCTTGGTACTCCAACGAGAAAAAGGAGGCAAAGCGTGAATTAAGGAAACTCGAAAGGAAATGGAAATGAAATAAAGCCCCAGATGACTAAACCCTATGGAGCCAAACAGAGAGAATACAACTGCCTCATCAACAGCTGCAAGCAGCAACACCACACAAACATCATCATCAGATCAGCAAACAAACCAAGAGAACTGTTCAGTACTATGCAAACATTCACCAGAGTCGCCACAAAACAACAGACCCCTGAAGTACACCCTCAAGACATGGCAAACTACATAATCGAAAAACATAAGAAACTCATTAGGAACATACTGATGACACGTTCAAATAGCATGAAAAACTTAGCCACCACATAAGCATGGGGAAATTTCTCCATACCATCTGTCCAATAAACAGAGTAGATAGTCACCTTGCTCAACACAACCACATCTCCAACTGACCCATGCCCTGTACAGTGGATAAAAGCCACCAAGGATCAGCTCATTCAATCTATACACAAGATAGTTAAGTCATCCATACAAGAGTTCTTTGACTGGGTGACCAAGGAACTAGATAAGGGGCATGCAATGGATGTCATCTACCTGGATTTCAGAAAAGCCTTTGATACTGTTCCTTATAGGAGGCTTGTCAATCAACTCAGTAGCTTGGGTATGGGTCCCAAGATGGTAAACTGGATCAGAAATTGGTTGACTGACAGACGACAGAAGGTGATGGTACATGGAGCTCACTCGGATGAGAGGAAGGTGATTAGTGGGGTGCCCCAGGGTTCGGTCCTGGGCGCGGCACTGCTCAATATATTTGTGAGTGATATTGCTGAAGGACTGAATGGAAAAGTCTATCTTTCTGTAGATGACACAAAAATTTGCAAGAGTGGACTCCCCCGAGGGAGTGGTTAACATGAGGAAAGACCTACAAAAGCTGGAAGACTGGTCTAATGCTTGGCAACTACGATTTAATGCAAAAAACTGCAGTGTCATGCACTTGGGTAGCAGAAATCCAAGGGAAATGTATACGATAGGGGGCGAGAGGTTGGTATGCACGGTTTAGGAGAAAGACCTTGGTGTGATTATCTCTGATGATCTCAAGGTGGCAAAACAGTGAGACAAGGTGGTGGTAAAAGACAGGAGGATGTTGGGCTGCATACAAAGAGGGATTACCAGCAGAAAGGATGAGGTACTTATGCCACTGTACAAGTCACTGGTGAGGCCTCACTTGGAATACTGTGTTCAGTTTTGGAGACCATATCTTGCAAAAGATGTAAAAAGACTGGAAACTGTTCAGAGGAAGGCGACCAAAATGATTTGGAGCCTGCATCAGAAGCCTTATGTGAAGAGACTTGAAGACCTAAATATGTACACTTTGGAGGAGAGGAGGGACAGGGGAGATATGATTCAGACCTTTAAATACTTAAAGAGAAATGAAGAACAAACAAACCTCTTCCAAAGACGAGGAAGCTGTAAAACTAGAGGGCATAACATGAAACTGCAAGGTGGTAAATTGAAAGGCAATGTCAGGAAATATTTCTTCACTGAAAGGGTGGTGGATGCTTGGAATGCCCTCCCGATGGAAGTGGTGGGGGCAAACACGGTGACGGAATTCAAAACGGCATGGGACAAACACAGTGGAACCCTTTACAGCAACAGGATAAAAACAAAATAAACGGTACCATCTAACTTCTGTACCATCTAACTTCTGAACCATCTAACGTCTCAAATAGGGGTGTCCTACATGGAATGGTGAGTTCACCCCTAAACAAAGACATGGGGAGGAGTGGCCTGCTGGGCTGGGCAGACTAGATGGACCATGCTGGTCTTTATCTGCCATCATTTACTATGTTACTATGTATGTTACTAAGATGGGCACATAGCATCTTCCCTCAAATAAGCATCCATATGGCCAATACTAAAGAACACATCACTTTGCAAGAATGATTCAGCGGCATACCACCCAATTTCCAGTCTACCACTTTCGCAAAAATCATTGAAAAACTGTACAAGTACAGTTACAGGACCATATGGATCACAATGCACCACTAGACCTCCAACCAACATGGCTTCAAGCCACGCTACAATGTGGAAACACTTCTAACCTCACTTTTTGACAACATCATAAGGGGAATAGACAACATCAAGACTGGGTTCCTCCTCATATTCATGGATATTTCTTCCACCTTTGATACCATGTCACATAATATATTGATCCAACACCTACAGAACATGGCATCTGCAACAATACCCTGAAATGGTTCACTTCCTACCTAAACAATAGACTGCAGCAAGTCAGTTATGGAACAAGCAACTCAACGCCTTTCAATGAACCACAAGGCTTCACGCTCTCTTCAATCCTCTTTAATCTATACATACAACCCATCTGCAGTATCATTAAGAAGCATAACATACTACATCACATATATGCCGATGACCTCATGATACACCCCAATCAACCTAGAGGCACCAAACCTCACTCTCATAACCCAATGACTGGAAGATGTAACCATCTGACTCAGCAACATCTACATCAAAACTGAAGCACTTTACATCCCCAGAAACACCAATTTCAACCCTCTGAAAATAATCCATCTATTAAACCAAACAATATCTGTGAAAGTGAATTACATCTAGGAGTCATCCTGGACAAAAACCTCAACCTCCAATCTCACATAAAGAAAACTGCTGCAAAAGGCTAAAACTCATCAGGAGCCTAAACCAAGAACATTTCCAGACAGTATGCCAGGCTATCATCACCCTGATGTTGTATTATGGCAGTTCATTCTACCAAGGACTCCCAAAAGTTCACACATCCTCTACAGCTGGTGCAGAATATGACAGCTCACATCATCACTGGAACAACCAAGACAGATCACATCTCACCTGTATTATACCAACTGTACTAGCTCCCGATCCAAACTTGCACTAAATTCAATAAAAGGGAGGAGTGGCCTAAAAGGGAGGAGTGGCCTAGTGGTTGGGGCAAGGTACTACAGGTCGGAAGATCGGTGGTTCAAATCCCACTAGAGGACAGCAACCTTGGGCCGGAAGGACTGGGGTTTCTAGTCCCACAGGTGCTCCTTGTGGTCTTGGGCAAGCCACTTAACCCTCCATTGCCCATGTTCCCTGTAAGTATTAGTGTATGTGTCTCATATCCCCTCGTGTTAAATGTATCCCCCAACCACTTTGACCCGGTGAAAAGCGGGATATAAATGCAGCTAAATAAATAAATAAATAAGGCAATAGTGAATATTTTCAAAATCCTGCATCAGTCCTCAATAGATATCCTAGAGGAGCTGGTTCTAAGAGACACGGGCACCCATCCTAGGTGAAACAGCAACAAGCACATGTTCAATGTGCCCACAGATTACCAGAAAAACAAACAATCCACTTCCAAAAGAGCTCTCTCCCTAGCCACTCCCCACTTATATGGAATGCCCTTCCTAATGAAATGCGAGCTTCTGGGGAGATCAGAGATTTCAGAAAGAAACTCAAGATCCTTCTGTTCATGAAACATTACAGAAGCGTTACATAACCCAGCATTTGCACAGCTCACTTGCGTTGAAACTGTCAGACCATTCGAACTGCTTTCTGATAATCTGCCAAAATGTAAATAAATAAATAAGTCAAGCCAACTGTAAATAGGTTATACCTTGTTAAATACCCTGTATGACGATCTTTGATCCTTATTCTCTTTATCCAGTTTAAATTTGAGTTGAAATGTAAACCGCTTTGATTAAAGGATAAGGCGGTATAGAAGTCCAGTTAAATAAATAAATAAATATCCCAAGAAAATCTTTACAAATCAAACAAACGACACTGGGCAAACATGGGAAAATGATTTAAATTTTAAAGAAGCACAAAATCTCACCAAACTACAGCAAGAGCAACATTTATAGATTGTCTGTCTGTATTTTTTACAGATTTACCTAATAGCTGCTTCTAATCAGGAATCATCATGCAGAAAAAGAGCAAGGCTCATAATTAGACCTGAAAATGGATCCAGGGAAAAATTATTTTCTTGCAAGAAGAACGACATGTGAATAAAGGTATATAAATTAACTTTGCACACCAAGATCAATGAAAATAATTATTGTTGAGATTCTAGAAAATCAACTGACTATGAGGCCTTTTTACTAAAGATTTTTACTCATTTTGCACCTATGGGAAAACTGCTTATGAAACAAGGCACTGCATTTGAGAAGTAATCATTCTAAAGGCGGCTTTTTTGCATGCATGTTACAGAAAATGCACAAATAATACTTATAAAATGACACCATAGGTAGAAACAGGCACGATGACAAAAATGCATGTACATTTGTGTGGCACAGACATGAGTGTCTTTGGGGACAATTTTGGACAGTGTGTGGGAGAAGCTGCAATTTAAATGCTTGTAGGAGCATTTTAAAAAGGACATCCAAGTGCAATCTAGGATGTCTAAGCCAGAATGTCTAAAAAAAAAAGCAACCACATCTAGGTGCAGATATGATTTCACAAATGTAGACGTGCCTGATATGGATATCTTGGGGGCATCTACATAGACATCCCCAGAATAGTATTTCAGCACATGGGCATCTAGGAATAACCTAATGGCTTGAGTAGTGGACTAGTAGCAGGGAAGGCAGGGTTCAAATCTCACTGTTGTTGTTATTGAAATTGTGCTAAGGATGATGGAGTCCTCCACTGGGAATGGTGGTGTGCTTTCTGCTCTACATCCACTGGATGTTTTTCAGCCAAAACAAGTACTTTTCAGATTACTGTTCATGCTTGGAGCGGGTCTAAACTTAGATGTGACTCCAGACATTTCTGAGATCCAGTGGGAACACCCCAGTCATGCCTCAATCAGGTCCCCCTTTTCAGGCTGGGATATCCAGAGACCCAGCTTCCAAAATAGCTCTGGAGACACCTCTATGCTCATTTTTGGACATCCAAAATATGAAACAGCTTCCAAAATTACCCCATAAAGGCACATTTTACAATGGGACGTCAAAGGGCAATCTGGGACCCCAGAGTCAGAATGTCTGAAAAAAAGCAGACATGTGTAAGTTCAGGCACGATTTCAGAAATGTAGACATTCCTGAGATGGACATCTATATAGAGATGTCTACATAGACATCCCCAGAATAGCATCTTAGAACATGGATGTCTTATAATATAATGGTTAAAGTAGTGTCCAAGGTTCAGAGAGCTGCATGACCAGGGTTCAGTTACTTAATTCATCTTCTCTACACCCTTTGGATGTTTTAAGACCACAATAAGCACTTTCCTAATGCCTGTTTGTGCCTGGAGCAGGTCTAAACATGGATATACCTGCAGATGTCCCCAATGTTTCTGAAATTGAACAGGGGCATCCAAGGTCATTGCACTTCCACCATGCCCCCTGCCTAAATGGATGTTCCCGCACTGGAGACGTCTCTAAAAGTCATTTTAAAATGGCTTCAGAGACATCTCTGTGCTTTCAACATCCACATACACGTCTCTGGACATCCAAAATCATGACTTTTAAAATGACCCCCATAGTTTATAAAACACACATGTGTGTGAATGTATGCAATTTAATTTTACCCACATTTTCTTCAGGATTTGTGCTGGGATTTTATAAATATATATAGACACCCATGTGCCTTTATAAAATAGATCCAAAATAGACACTCATTTGGCTTCCCCACCTAGTTGATCTGTTATTGGTTTATTAAATACACTTTGGTGTTTATTTTAGAAGCCTTAATCCCAATTTCCATGTGGCAATTTCAGAATTTACAGGTTAAAATGATAACCATGTGGAAATGGCAATTTTGGAAAGGTCTCTATCTTCAAATATTTGTCCATAATCAGAGGCATTGGAAAGGGTTGGCCTCACGGGCCCTGGCCCCACCAAAGCTGTGCTGCCATGATCGTCGGCCTTCCCCTTCTGTCTCTCTGCGGGGATCTGATCTCCCAAGGGCAGACAGGAGGGGAAGGCCATGATGTGGACAAGTGCAAAGTTATGCACCTAAGAAAGAAAAATCCAAACTATGGTTGCACGATGCAAGGTTCCACATTAGGAACAACCACCCAGGAAAAAGATTTAGGCATCATCATGGATAACATGTTAAAATCCACCCCGCAGTGTCCAGCAGCAGCCACGAGAGCAAACAGAATGCTAGGTATCATAAGGAAAGGAATGGAGGCAAGATAAGATTCAAGATGGCGATTTAACGTGTGTCGAGAGCAGCTTTGTTTTTATTCCTCTATGGGTAAATGGAAGGCTAAAGGGGTGAAGAAACCCTCTCTTACCCCAGCGGTCTCTTCCCTATTGCCTTCTCAAGTGGTTGGTCCACTTGACGTCTTCATTTCTTCAATGCCATGGCAGTCTGGCGAGACAGCGGAGCAGTGCCTCATTAACGTTCTGCCGGAGCTGAGCAGCTCGACAGGAGGTTCAGGGCCAGACATCTCTGCTCCGGCGCAGCAGTGCCCACTAAAACAGCCGGCCACTGAACAGAACCTGGTGCAGTCATCGAGCCTGCAGTCCTCCCATGTGGTGGAGTCTCGTGGGAACGGAGGGTTGACTGTGCGGCTGGGAAGCGGAGAGGTTTCTTGTCCTCTCTCCCACTGTTCGGCAGTTCCAACATCACGGAGGCGGTCGGAGGGGTCTGAATTGATCCCTTCTGCAACTGGGCATTCTGCAATGGAGCGGCAATCTTCTGAAGTCAGCGCTGGAGTGCTTGAAAATGTGGTAACTTTTTCCCTTAAGCGTCCAGCAGTATTTACCTTGGAGACGATTTGGTCACCTATTGTGAAGCTTGGGGAACTTTTGGCTCCGCAGGTCTCGACATTGGCAGCCCAATCTCAGTCTCACACCAATTTATTGCAACAACATACATTGGAAATTTCAGCTTTACAATCCTCAATGACTGAGATACAACAAAAAACAGTTTGTTTTGATGATGGCGTCTTATCTTTTCAGAAAGATGCATTGGCATTAAAAACAAGAATTGAGATGCTGGAGAACATATCTAGATATCAAAATCTTCGTTTGATTAATTTACCAAAATCTACTGTAATTAGTACTAAAGAAATGTTTAAAAAGTATTTGATAGAGATTTTGGGTGTTCCAAGTGAATCCCATCCTCCGATGGTCAAAATGTATTATCTTCCACCTGGGAAAAAAGCTGTTGGGGTGATTTCTGGGATTGATCAAGCTGAGTCCTTGGATGTTTTAGGCATCTTAGATACTTCTTTAGGTGATTCTGATTCTCCATCTACCTTAATTGTTACCTTCGCTCTCTCCTCTGATAGGGACTGGTTTTTGCGAATGTTTTTTCGCCAGCGTACTTTGTTATTTCAAGGGTTATCTGTACGTGTGTTACCTGATTTGTCCAGAGAGACCCAGAGGAGAAGAAAGGAATTCTTGTTGCTTTGTCCAGGTGTTTTGCATATGGGTGCACAATTTTTCTTGAAATTTCCTTGCAAATGTATGGTTAAATTGCAGTCTGTTTCATACATTTTCTTTGAGCCCTCACAGTTGCTGTTTTTTTTGAATTCGCACTGCTCTGTTGAGGCAGTCTAGATGGAGCTTCTGCCTGTAGACACTTGTTATAGTTTATTCACAATGTGTGTTAATTGTTTAACTTCGGATTCTCTCCATGTGGTGGGCTGGGGTAAGGTCAGACTTGTTATTGTCTTTGTTTAAACATTTCTTCCTATGTTCATTGTAGTTTTACAATGACTTTCTTGTTTGTACCCTAATTTCTATGCAGGTGTATTAATGCTTGGATTTATTGTAAAATGATAAAGATTAAAATTTAAAAAAAAAGGAAAGGAATGGAGAATAAAACAAAGGATATTATAATGCCTCTGTATCGCTCCATGGTACGACTGCACATTGAATATTGTGTGCAATTCTGGTCTCCGTATCTTAAAAAGGATATAGCTTTATTAGAAAAGGTACAGAGAAGAGCCACCAAAATGGTAAAGGGGATGGAAGGATACCCCTGTGAAGAAAGGCTAAAAAGGTTAGGGCTCTTCAGCCTTGAAAAGAGATGGCTGAGGGGAGATATGATAGAGGTCTATAAATTAATGAACGGAGTGGAACGGGTAAACGTAGATCAATTGTTTATGCCATCAAAATATAGAAAGACTAGGGGACATGCAATGAAGCTACAGGGTAAACTATTTAAGACTAATAAGAGAAAATATTTTTTCACTCAACATGTAATCAAACTCTGGAATTTGCTACCGGAGGATGTAGTAAAAGCTGTTAGTATAGCCAGGTTTAAAAAAGGTTTGGACAAGTTCTTGGAGGAAAGGTCCATAAACCATTATTATTATTAAAGTGGACCCAGAATATCCACTGCTTGCCCCAATACAATCATTGTGGAACCTGTGTCTTTTGGGGAAACTGCTAGGTACTTGTGACTTAGATTGGCCACTGATGGAAACAGGATACTGGGCTTGATGGACCTTGGCCTGACCCAATATGGCATATCTTATGTTCTTATGTTCTTATCACAAACCAGCAGGCAGTAGGCTGCCTGCAGGGATCCCGTCTTCCATTGGCAGAAGAGCAAAGACCCCTCGTGTCAGCCTGAGGGACATCGGATCCCCGCAGCAGAAAGGATGGGAAGCACAGTTTGGCTGGCTGTGGTGCGGAGCTTGGCCCTCCCAACGAGATTAGCATTCCGACGCCCCTATCCTAATACATAGAAATTGCAAGGATGCATGTTGGGGGTGGCATTGTTTGGGAGTGGCCTGGGTGATCAAAAATGTACACATGTATTCCCCATTTCATAAAGGGAATGCATATGTATGATCAAACTTTCCATGGCGGGATTTACAGCTGCTCCCTGGCATTTAGAGTTTTTTTTAAAAAGTGTTCATTTTGTCCAGCCCTTTACAGGCAGGATTAAGGAAACTGTCCTTTTTAATTCCGCTTAGTGCATTACATTCGCTAAATTGAAAATATATGAAGATTGTGTCCTCTACCAGTGCCGATGTGAAGATTAGAGGCACCCTAGGCAGGCTTTCCATCCTAATGTCCCCCCACCCACCCTGCTGCTGCTGAAACCTTTCTCCATGGATTGCATCATTGGCAATGGCTTTGAAACTGACGCAGTGTTTACCTAAAGTCTCCAGAGGTCGCAGTTTCTGTCTTCTACAAACAACCACTTCTGCCCCCCTCTAATGCAGACTTCCAGTTTTCACAAACGGGTACACCCCGGACACCGGTGCTCTAGGCAACTTCCTTGTTTGCATGATGGTGGCACCGGCTCTGGCCTCTGCATTTTATTAGGTTGTAACATACCAACTTACAAGTGTAACTGCAGCATTAATAAGTATGAGATGCTGAGTTTTCTCCATTGAAGTTTCCCACATATAGATTTGTAAAATGGCTCTACATGTTGCCAAATTTAAGCATACTCTTGTATGTCCTTAAAATATGCAGAGCCATTTCTAAAATAGTCTCAAAACATACATAAAGTTAGGTCATTATAAATTGTTCCAGAGCATGAAAGTTGAATGCTATGTGAATATTGTCTTGTTGGAATCTTTGTTTTGAGGGGCTACACGCCACTCAAGTAACAAAGTTTCCTATTTACTTTTTTAAAATATTGACACCATTCAGGGTGTCAAAAACTGTGTAAACACCACAAGTCATAAATGGCAGAATTTCTACTGATGTCACGATTCGGTTGCAATAGACATTTTCTATGAGCACATCTTGCTGATTTGTAGGCTTTTTTAATGACTTCTCTAGGGGAACCTTTTCCCAACAGTCTATGAGAAAATGCCATTGCATGTTTTTTGAATTCTATTAAAGTTGTGCAAACATGTCGTAGCCATTTTGCCATTTATGACTAATTCTTCACAAGTTGATTCTATTTTACAAAAACACTGGCACATTTTGGCGTTACATACATGTTTTCAGGTAGATCTGATTATTGCATTCACTTGTGTGGAGGAATATCAGAGACCGGGTGGTTCGAACAATAATGCCAGTGGATAGATTTCAAAGTGCTTTGGCTGATTCTACTCCGGGTCATTTTTCTTGCTCACAATGTAAATTTTGTACCACGGCCCTGATTGGAGAGATTTGGATTCAGTCATTGACTACAATCTCTTATTCAACACAATGGCATATGATATGTACAACGTCTTTTGTGGTTTAGTTTCTCATTTGTCCATGTCCATTGCTGTATGTAGGTCGGACAACTCGTTCTGTCAAACTGCGATTAGGGGAACATCATTCACATTTGGAGAATAGGATTCTCACTGTGCCTATTGTATCTCGTTGCTTTGACAAACAACATAGTTTTGAAAAACTTGAATGGTGAGTAATCGATTGTATTCTCCCTGATCCATGTGGGGGTGACAGGGAGGCTCGTTTACAATATAATAAACAACATTGGATATACACTTTAAACTCAGTTCATCCTGCTGGCCTTAACTTGGAAATTGACTGGTGGAGTCTTCTTTGATTACCATTTTATCTGATTATTATCTCATCTGATTTTCATTCAAGTATTATCTGACAATTTGAGGGTTTGATTGTATTGC
The DNA here is from genome assembly GCA_033557465.1 of Ichthyophis bannanicus. NCBI lineage: Eukaryota > Metazoa > Chordata > Amphibia > Gymnophiona > Ichthyophiidae > Ichthyophis > Ichthyophis bannanicus. The sequence continues at coordinate 444,732,647 of CM066032.1, forward strand.
ACCTATTGGCAGTGATGTCATTTTTTATGTCATTTAAGAGCTGGTTTGTTTGTTACTTACCCATGCTGTTGTTGGATTCATACAGTGAGATCCATTGAATATATCCATGACTTTGAAAAGCCCGATGCAGAGCTTATTGACAAGATTTGAGCTCCAAACACAGTTCTGTGTTTACTGTTGAACCAACTGGATCTATGATGTATGATCATTTTTCGAAAACCTTTGAAGCACAGGTTTCTGCATCGGAAAACTAAGTGTGGCTTCTTTTACATGTTTGTGTTTCACTTGGTGGTATTTACACAGTTTTTGATGCCCTGAATGGTATCAATATTTGAAAAAAGTAAATAGAAAACATTGTTACTCGAGCAGCGTGTAGCCCCTCAAAACAAAGATTCCAGCAAAAAAATGTTCACCTAGCACTCACCTTTCATGCTCTGGAACTGTTTATAATGACCTAACTTAATATGTATTTTGAGATTGTTTAGTGAGCTATGGTCTACGGTGGATTTTTGACATTTCTAAAATATTGGCTTAATTGTGTATGCCCCGACCTCAATTTCTCAATTCTGATCACTGCATATTTTCTAAACTTTGCCTTTCTGTCTCTTGGTCTATTTCAGCCAATATGAGGACTATTTTCAACAGCTATTTACCTGGCTGAACAAGCTTTTTGAAAGTTCTCTATACTGTATGAGGGTAGAGATCTGCACTTTGTTCTACAACTTTTATCTCCACTTTTGCAGAGATATTCTCAGGGCAAGGTTAGACCAGGGGAGTGATCAATGCAATTAGCTTTGCATTTTCAAAACTACACATGTTCTTTTGGCCCACAGAAAAAAGCAGGTGCACGTATCTGTGGAGGCTTTATTCTTTAATTTTTGAGGTGGAAACTATGCCCTTGGAAACAAATCCTCACTGCAAGAGGACAATGCATCTGATGGAGGGCAGGCCCTAGTTACAGGATCACTTCCCGCTACACTATGGTGATGCTCTCCTTCAAGGAAGCCCAACATAGCACTTTCCTATGCTAGGCTATATGATTTATTTATTTTTAAGATATATGAACCCAATGTTGCATAGAACAGCTAGAGGGAATTGGGATGTCTAAATGGGGGCATTCACAAATTCCTATATATTAAGACTCACCGAATACAGTCTTTTTTAAAATATGTATACGATTTTACATGTAGAAAGCATGTCATGCAAAATTTGCCACTGTATCCACATATATACACTATATAGAGAGCAATCCTACATATGTGTATATAATGGCAAATTTTACATGACATGCTTTCTACATGTAAACTAAAGATTTCTTTTATAAACGAGAGCTAGTGGCACGTGCTGAAGGTGTGCTGGGACACGCATTTCCAGCTAGCATAGGGCCATGACAACATGGAACAATTCCTACCCTAACTCCTCAACCCGCATTAAGGTTGCAAGTTGTTGGGTTGGGGCAGAAAGTGGGCGTGGTGAGCTCAGTGCAGATCGTACCGAGTTCACTGCTTCTCGGGCAATTACCGCGGGTTCACCTAATGTCACCTCAATAGGTGGAATTAAGTGCACCTGCGCAAATGAGGCACACATTAGGGAAAAGTGCTCTGCGTTAACTTGCAGGGAAATACTTTCCACATCCCCAGCATTTAATGTGGTGGTGTTGCATCTAAAGTGCCATCATTTTTGGCACTTTCAATGCATTAGGTGCAACACCCTAGCGCTCTTCCATAAAAGGGCCCTTAAGTAACTCTGGTAACCCGGAGGCCCTCCTCGCCCTCCCGAGCAACCCATTTACCCCAACCCTTCATTTAACTTTGTCCACATACAAACACAACGGAGACCAATACTGGTACAACTCTGGTCGCAGCTTTATTTAAGTCATGTAACAACCGGCCCAACATGGACCAAACATAATCAGCACCCCAACATAACCCCCCACCCCAGCACCGGAGAATGCCCCCCACCAGCCATATTATTAGCAAGGTGGGGCATCCTCCATTCCCGAACCACGCCGCCTGCCTCGCCATACTAGTAGCAAAGGCTGGCACACACCCGTCTACCGAGCCGAGACCCCCAACCGGGAAGTCTCGCCCCTGCCCCGGGGAGCCCTTCACTCCCCACTACTCCTAAATCAGTTCAAGCCCCCACCGCCTCAGTGAGCGCTGGCTCTCTACCCCGCCACCGCCGTGAGGTAGTTTACCTATCCTCGCACCACCCCCCACCAATAAAGCTGCGACCAATCCACGTTTCCAGCGCATCCTGCCAATCATTTAATAACAGATCCTGACCCACAGGGGACAGGTGCACCTCATCCGTGTGGTACAACACCGCACACCTCGGATCCGCCCAGTGGTGCTGCACCTGCCAGCTGACGGCCTGCTGCAACCAATGCCCAATCTGTCGGTTGATTTTCGCCAGGCCCCACAACCACCGCCGCTGCGACTGGCAGGCCGGCCTTGGGACAATGTCGGACCACATGATTGCCACACCTTGGGGGCGAAGGTGCGGGGGATGGCCCTGATGGTGCAGAACCGGAATGTCCCGTTGCACCACTTGAATGAGCTGTCTACAAGTCCATCTGGAGAGGTCGTTGCTGCCCAAATGCAGCAACACCCCCAAGGGTCGCTGCCGACGACCCGCCTGTCGTCGAACCCAAGGAAGAAGTTGCCACCGTGCATGCCGCGCTCCCCCATCCACAGCAACCGAATGTTGCGGGTTCCCAGGCCCAAATGCACTCCCAGAGGTCGAATTGAAGCTCTCCGCTCTGCCCAGTACACAAAGGAATGCCCGATAATCCACCATGCACCATCAGGGCCATCCCCCGCACCTTCGCCCCCAAGGTGCAGACCCGGCTGCAGCCCTGAAACAGGAAGCACATCATTAGTAACCCCCATACACCCGCGTCCCCCTCCCTATTACCATCACACTTGCTCCAAGTGGACATAACCCTCATAAGCCCCAGATCGCCATCTGCCGATCCTTTGAATCACCTCACCCTCCAGCCCGGCCGCCGCCGCACTTGTGGCAGCCCCGATCCTGAAGGAATGCGATGTGAACTGCCGCTCATCATACACCAACCGCCTTAAGGCTAACCGGAAAACCGCTGTGAATTGAAACTGTGTGACAGGCGTTCCATCCGCGTGGCGAAAAAAATAACCTGCCATTTCTGGTCGCTGACGTACATACGCAACCAAATTCCGCACCGGGCAGGACGACAACTCTGGAATCACCCTCAACAACACCCATCTGCCCACCCCTTGCTGGTCAGTCTTTGATCGCTGAAGGTAAATCCGCATCAACGTCTCCTCCAGGCTCACATGCTGAATCTCCATCCCATCCCGAGCTCCCCGCATCTTCGACCTGGGCACTAGCTCACTAACTCGAAAAGCCCTGAAAAATGTGGTAATAAACAAGGCGCGAAACAACGCCGTCTCAAACTCTGACACCGCCACCTCTGGCAAAACATCCCATAGCCAGGATAGCAGCTCGTGAGATACGGGGCGACACCAATCTCGCCCTTGGGGCCTTTCCTTCACCCACCCCACCAACAGCTGCTTCACCAGAAACGACGCGCTAGGACTACCCCAACCCGCAGCTTTGCTGAAAAAGGAGAAACCCGCCAATGCCGCCCGCACCGATGACCTCGACCAGCCACGCCCCTTTGCCAAAACTATAAACGAACCCCCCAACCGATCATCTATTCGCCCGCCTCTCCAGCCCCTCCCCCACAGAAAGTCCCTTACCTTGGTATAGCCACGCCTGTATGACGCCCACCTACCTGGAGCCACCGAGGACCGCAACAACTCCATCACTCCTGCGTCCCAATCTGCCACAGGTGCTCCGGCATCCCCGCCACTGCTTCATCTGCCCCCGGGGCCAAAGCCTAGAACTGCGCCCACTGAAAACGGGACAAAGCATCAGCAATGGAATTCTGCGCTCCTGGCACATGACGCGCCCTGGCCGTGACATTGAGTCGCAAGCAAGCTAGGACAAATACTCTCATTAGCACCGCCACCCTCGGACACTTGGGCGAATGTCAGTTAATAACCTGCACTACCGCCACATTATCACACCAGAACACTACCTTTCTATCTCTTAATCTGTCCGGCCAAACCGAGAAGGCCATTACTATCGGGAATAACTCCAAGAATGTGACATTACGCGTCAACCCAGTAGCGGTCCAGGATGCCGGCCATGCCACCGCGCACCACGAACCTTGACAGTATAAGCCGAACCCCGAGCTGTCCGCCGTGTCAGAAAACAACTGCAGGTCTACATTCAACAACTCCGCCGCTTGCACCACCGAGCATCCGTTAAACTCTGCGAGAAACGCATCCCAAACTCGCAGATCCTCGCGCATACCTGATGTCACATGAATGCAATGATGCGGGCGTTCACCCCCGCCATAGCCAGGGACAACCGCCGAGCAAACGGCCTCCCCATTGCAATCACACGACATGCAAAATTTAGATGACCGACTAGCACTTGCAGCACCTTCAATAACACCTTGAAGGCCGATCCTGCAGCCGCCATCAACACCCGCAGCCGGTCCACCTTATCCCTCAGCATGCAGACCATCATCTCCACCGAGTCAATCTCGATCCCTAAAATGGCCAGACACGTCACCAGCCCTAGCGTCTTTTCTGCTGCTAATGGGATCCCGAATTCTGCCGCCATCTCCTGGAATAAGCCCAGCAAAGTTACACATGCTGCGGTCTGCGCTGGACCCACAAACAAAAAATCATCCAAGTAATGCACAATGGATTTGCACCCTGACCGCTGCACCACGACCCAGTGCAAGAATGAACTAAAGGCCCCGAAATAAGCACAGGATATAGCACAACCCATCAGCAAACACTTGTCAAAATAAAACTGGGCATCAAACTGGAATCCCAACAATGGAAATGCTGACGGGTGAACCTGTGGCAGCCGAAACGCCAATTCAATGTCCACCTTCGCTAACAATGTCCCTTTCCCGCACTGGCGCACTAGCTCCAGCGCCCCATCGAACAGAGCATACCGCATGGAGCATAGCTCACGCGGGATATGGTCATTCACCGATTCCCCCGGCGGAAAGGACAAGTTGTGTATCAACCGATACCGCCCGCTCTCTTTCTTCAGGATGATCCCCAACGGTGAACTAATAAACGGCTCAAATGGCGGGTGGCTAAAAGGACCAGCTACCCAGCCCAACGCACATTCCACCGCTATCTTTCTGCGGGCCACCTCCTCCAAGAAGAACACCGAGCTGGAATTGCCGGCCGTCCCGCCAAGCACTTCCCCCTGAAATGGTATATGAAAACCCTCCGAAAAGCAAAATTCCAACAACCTCGCCGCTTCACCATGCCTACTCCCCTCGTAACACCTTAACCACGGCCGCAACACCTGGAGTTTGATGGGGTAGGCGCCAACCCCCTCACCATTTCCTCACTTACCCCCAACCGCCGCCCCGGACACTCCTTTCCGACTACACTTGGTTGCTGAGTGCCCTCCTCTGCAGAGCGAACAAGCATGCTGGAATTTACAGTCCAGGAAGGGACAGGATGATTTATTAAAGCGCCAGCAGAGGTCCCCCCGGCCCGCCTTTGGGTGATTCTGGCACCGTGGCCGCCGTACGAAAGGACCAAAGGCTCGAAGCCGAAGCTTGTCCACCTGCCCTAGTCTGACCCCCCCCCCCCCCGCCTCCCATGCTCCCTTTTTTAGCAGACATCTGCGTCAGCCATAAATTAATATCCTTCATCCCCCATGACAGCTGTGCATTTTCCTCCATCATATCCCTAAACTCTTCATTATAATTGAGCCAAGCCCAACCATCATGCGCCTGCGACATTGCCAGGATGGCGTCCGCATACGCCAACAATTCCCTGTACTGACCCAGGTCGCCATGCCCACATACACTAGCCAAACGCAAGAAGGCCCCCGTCCAATTCAGGGTATTACGGGAAACCTTCCTCACCCTCCCGGCCTTCTCATCCTCTTTGCGCTTCTTTCTACTCTCCCCCGAGCGCTTTCTCCCCTCCAGGAGCCGGAAAACATCAATGTACCGCCGCTTCAGAATCCGGCGCCTCAATTTGCGCGGAATGCTCTCCCACAATTCCATGCAGCGTACCGACGACGACGCCCTATCTGCTTTCCTCCCCGCCGCTGCCGATCCATCCGAAGAACTCGCCGAGGACAACGAGGACAATGACGATGAACTGCACATACAGCAACGACTGTGCTTCCTCTTTGCCTTGGCCTTGCGGCCCGCCGTAACCACCTCCCCTCCCGAGGCTACCTCCCCGCCACGGCACACTCACCTTCCGTGACTCGCTCGCCGGACTCCGGCGCCGTCAAGGCCGGACTGGCCTGCTCAGCACTCTGCGCAATCGCCATCTGACTGCTGCCTGATACCCCGGCCACTGCCACGCCACTCACCGGGACCTGCAGAGGGAGAGAAGTACCAATAGCAGCAGGACCCATTCCATACCACCCAGCCCCCCAAGCCAGTCCCCCACTTTGAGGTCCAGCTGACGTGCCCAAACCGCCCGCTGCCCAGCTGGCCCCCCCCCCAAGCAGGCTCTACCCCCCCCACCCGGAAACCTAGCACCGACCCAATCGTCCCATCCATACCCCTATGGCCTCGTCGCCTGGGGCAAAGTCATCCACCCTTCTCCTGGCGCATACTGCCTCCCTGGCCCACTCTGCCACCACGGAACATAAGTGGCCGCCCCAGATAAACCAATTGGGACCCTATCCGGGCTTAAGCCCGCTGCCTGCGCCCACCCTGACCCGACCCCACTACCCCCCGCCTCTCCCATGCTACCCATCTGCCCAAGTGCACCCCCCACCTCCGCCACACTCCCGTCAACCCCACTCCCCGATAGAAGCCCCTGACTCACTTGCCCCATACTCCATACCTCCGTAACCCCTGCTCCACCAGACCCCCCCATCCATCCCCGCTATATCCCCCCTACTCCCCCTACCCCTAGGCAAGGCCGCATCACTAGCTCGCCTGGCATTCTGACTGCCTGCCCTGGACCCCCTTGCCGAACCGGCCCCCCTTGCTCTGCCCCCCCCCTCGGTTTTGTGCCTGATTCCTTACCCCACAGCTGCCCCCTTGGCCCCCCCAGAGGGCGCCATGCCAAATTGCCACCACAATCCCAGCAAGCAAGATGCAGCGCAAGCTTCTTACCTACCTTAAGCTTCTCTTATCCTTTTCTTTTCCTTTTTTTTTTTATAACAACCCCCACCAACCCATTTATGCCCACAGCCGCCCCGTTCAAACCCCCCCCCACCCTCTGCTCGCCGCAAGCACTCTACCTCCCCCCCCCCCAACACTCACCCGATCACCCGCGGCACTCCCGGACCCTTCTCCTGCCCATGAATTGAAATTGAACAGGCCCCTTGCCTCCGACGCTGCTGGAGCCCGCAGAAAACACGTCCTGCCAGGCCGAGGAGCCGTGGAAAAGGACCAGCCACGCAGCTCCTCACCGGTTTTAGCCCTGCCCCTCCAGCCCTGCAGCCAATGTAATCGCTCCATTCACGCATTGAGGAGCGATTTTCCGCCGCTGCTGCCCTCCTACCTCCTCCCCCTCCCCCCGACCCCTGCCACACGGTGTTGGCCGAAGCCGGGCCCGGGCCCAGGTTACTGCCGGCCACGGGACCCGGCCCGGCGGCCTCGAACACTTTTGCATGTAAAACGTTTTTCCAAAGTTATCCTCGCTGCATTTTATGGATGATTAGGAAAAAACCTGCACACTTTTGCTTTAGTTTTGAACTAATTCAAAACTAAAAGCAGTACCACTTAGATTTCAGAAGGCCATAAGCAAAAATGAAAATCTTTTGGGTGGCAGATCCAAAACTTTGGGGCTTTGGCTCAGCTCTTTGATCCTAGGAAGACAGTAGAAAAGAAAACATGATTAAAATCTTTGACTAGACCAGACCATTTACCAGTAAATTATCCCTAGCTTTCTGCCATCAGCTATCTCTAATCTCAACTTGTTTTTTTTTATAAAAATCTTGTTCAGAAAGAATCATTAATGAAAATATCAGAATTTTTTTTTTATAATGAAAATAAACATTTCAATTGTATTTTATCGGATTGGGAGAGAAAATAACAGCATATTTCAGCATTTTGCCACAGGAAGGGTCAAGGATGTAACTATGTGGAAAGTCTTCACTTGAGGTGGTAGTGGATAGATTTGCAAGTAAGTGAGATATAAATGAGAGAGGTTATTTTAAGGTCAAGGAAGGCTACAGACAAAGAAGGAAAATCTAATAGAATCGGGGAAAGAGATTGAACAGATGGTACTGCATTTAATGAGGTCTCTCTTGCCCAAGAGAAAGACTATTGACTTGAATATGTTCAGTTGCAGAAAAGTGAGTCTGAGCAAGAAAAAAGAGAATGTTACTGAAAAAAATCAAAGCACAAATATATCCAGGTGGACATTATCACATAAATGGAGCAGTGGAAGTTTGTCATGAAAGCAGTAGATAGAAACAAAAGAGAACAATGGGAGGGATGCTATTACAGAGGAGTATTCACCTCCAGATACAAAGAAATGCAGTGAGAAACAGAACAGAAAACAAGAAAAGAATTCCTGATGTGCTAGAATAGAACTGAACGTGGTTGTAGGGATAGAATTAAAGGGAAATTTACTAAATAACAAAATTGATTGGGGGTGGGGGGTACCTTTAATTCTTTCTTTAATTCTGGATGGATATAGTGCAGGATTTTATATGCGTGTTCCAAATGCACCTTCTCTTTTAAATGAAGCTTGTGAGTACTGGGATTGCTCCTTTTGGGTGTCTGTTGGTTTCTGATTGGCTGCTGTTTTCAGTTAAATGTGAGCAGCATTAGACGCTACCTCTCTGCATGGAATTTATTCTGACTGATAGTTTAACCCCCGAGGAAGCCTTTTTATAGGTGAAACAAAGATCTTTGTAGGGTAAACTTTATTTGTTTTATGGAACCATGATTGGGGTATTGATCTCAAAGATTCGAATGATATTTGAACTCTACAGAGGCGGTTCGCCGTTAGCTGCGGTTGCTACTGGAATATTGTTAAAAAAAATAAAAAAAATAAAAAAACACTCTATAAACAACAAATGTATAGGTAATTAACTTGAAGTATAAGAACTAAACAAAGTAGAGTGAAGGTCTCAGAATCAACAGGCATTACACGGCATGGAGAAGCCTCCATAAACCGTGTAATGCCTGTTGATTCTGAGACCTTCACTCTACTTTGTTTAGTTCTTATACTTCAAGTTAATTACCTATAAATGTGTTGTTTATAGAGTGTTCTTTGTTGTTTTTTTTGATATTGTCCCACTCTGAAAGTGACCTGCTAATAATATTTTGAAACTGGAATATTGTTGGCAATTTTAGCTGCTTGATGTAATCTGAGAAAATGTCGTGACAGAAGCTGGCGGTCTTCAAATAAGTAAACTGTTTAAAACAGATATAAGTTTGTGCTCGTATGTTGACTTCAACCGTTTCTTTCGCAGGTATCGCAGCACTGTCTAAGAGTTTCCTGTTAGAGCTCATTCAGATTATAATGTGAATTGGCTGTAGTTTGTTTAGATAGTGTTTTGAGTGATGGGTATTGCTGTAGTGCTTTGTGGTATCCTCTGCTCTGTTAAGTTTAATACATTTAATAAATGCCACCTGATGGAAGTGGTGGGGGCAAACACAGTGACAGGATTCAAAATGGCATGGGACAGCAACAGAATAAAATCAAAAGAAACATAACTATCTCTTATATCTGAACAAATAGGGGTGCGATATCGGAGCTGTGGCCCCATTGAATTCAATGGGGCTGTGGCTCTGATATCACATGGAAGCCGCTGCTGCTGTTTAGTAAACATACTTCATAGTCTTATAAATCATATTTAAAGTATCACACAATATATCATCTGATTATCTAAAGTCCTTGTTACTCAGGAATATAAGCAACAGGCCCAGGAGAATATGTACACAAAACGTCTTCTCTATTCCATCTTTAAAGTTTAAAAACAGTCAGACTGCCTGCACCCACGCTTTCTCACTCTCAGGGATGCACTCCCTGAGAGCATATAAACTATCTCAGAGCTTTCAGACTTTTGTAAAAAACTCAGAGCTCATCTATTCCTAGAGTACTTTGGAGCCAAAACTTTACTCAGCTATAGAGAAAACATACAAACTCCTATACCTATAGAGTTAATTCACCATTTAGCTCTCTTAGGTTGTAGTTTGTTCTATAAATTCAATGTAGATTCTACAACAGTTTCAATACAGTACATCTTGTTCTATGTAAACTCTTATACTTGTAATGTTAATTGTATAATTAATTGTTAATTGTATAGTTTAGCGTTAATTGTAAACTGATTCCAAGATAAATGAAATAAATAATACATAAAATAAATCTGGCTATCTTTACAGAGAGGATTATTTTTTTCTCACCGGGCTTTTGATTAGTCTCTTTATGATTCTAAACCAGAAGATGTATGAGACGAGACTTGAAGATCTGAATATGTATACACAAGATGAGAGGAGGGTCAGGGAAGATATGATAGACATTTAAATACTTCAAAGACATTAAAGAGCTGCCGCTACTAAAGTAACTATATTAATTCTAGCATTACCAGAGCTGTCTGAGACTGCTGAGAAGTAAATAAAGAATCCAACACCACAGAATATTGCTTATGAGAACTAGAATCAGAACCCTCACACTAAGCAAATGGCAAATAATAAAGAGGATTAACAATAGAAATAGAAGCAGCAGTCAGGCCCAAACCTCTATCAAATATCACATGTCCTTCTGAGAAATAGATAACGTGAAAAGCAGTATAAAAAAACTTGTTAAATAAATTCATGTGGAAAATTCAATATCCATAGGTTAGAGTTTCTAGAGAGATTCACTAAAGTGTCCACTGTAGCTTGTAGATTAGTCATATCTTTCACCAGAGTGTCTTGCAAAGATTGAGTACCATGAATTTTTTTTTAAGTTCCTTGACACCTGAACTTAGCCCAAATCAGCAATCGCTTGTCAAACAGTCTAAAGTTATAACTGATGGCCAAACTTGCAAGGAAATAGATTACAAAACACTTTCCTGTTGAAGACCAACTGTGGATGCCCCCTCCACTAATGAAAAAGAAAATTCTTGATTGTTGCTCACAGCCCTCTTCCAAAGGCACTGCTTCTCTTCCATCAGCTGAGAGGGTCAAAATTTCCCTATTAGAAGCTGTCCGATCCTCCGGCTCTTGCCATCCCCCCCACTCTAGTTGGCGCTCTAATGGCATCTTCCAACCTAGGCATGCCAACCACAGAATTCAGAAGACTTTCTGGGTGAAGCTGTAATGGAAGCACAAGGAAAGATCAAGGCCAGCGTCAGTGTCTGGTGCACCATCCTCCAACATGGGATACAGAGGGCATTCTCTAGAGGCAAGCTGAACTCCCGAATGGTAAACAAAAGCATCCTTGCTTTTGGTTTTTATGATTTTATTAATTTGATTCTATGTTCTATTGTTTTATTGGATTGATTTTGTTATAGAAACATAGAAACATGATGGCAGAAAAAGACCATATGGCCTATCTAGGCTGCCCTTCCATATCAACTACTACAATAGTCACTTTTTTTCCTTGAGAGATCATTTGTGCTTGTCCCATGCTTTTTTTAATTCAGATACTGTCCTCATTTCTACCACCTCCATTGGGAGACTATTCCATGCATCTACCACTCTTTCTGTAAAGAAATATTTCCGTATATTACTCCTGAGTCTATCCCCTTTCATCTTCATTCTATGTCCCCTTGAGCAGAGCTTGCTTTCAATTAAAAGAGGCTCTCCTCCTCTACATTTATGCCATGGAGGTATTTAAATGTCTCAATCATATCATCTTTATCCAGCCTTTCCTCTAAAGTATACATATTAAGCTCCTTAAGTCTGTCTTCATATGCTTTATAACGAAGACAATTAACTATTGTAGTGGCAACCCTCAGCACCATCTCCAACCTGTTTATATCCTTTTGAAGGTGTGGTCCCTTGGATTGCTACAGCCCAAATGCATGATCTTGCATTATTTAATATTAAATCTTGGCTGCCAAATTCTAGACCACTCTTTAAGTTTAGCTAGATCCCTCCTCATGTTAGCTACACCTTCCTGGGTGTCTATTCTATTGAAGATTTTGGTATCATCCACAAAGAGGCAAACCTTACCCAACAGCCCTTCTGCAATATCACTAACAAAGTGTTAAAAAGAATCGGACCAAGGACAGATCCCTGGGGCTCACCACTGGTAATCTCCTTCTCCTCAGAGTGAGCTCCATTTACCTGTACCCTTTGCCGCCTCCCACTCAACCAATTTCTAACTCAAGCAGTAACTTTAGGGTCTATCCCTAGGGTGTTCAATTTATTTATAAGTCACCTGTGTAGAACGATGTCAAAGGCTTTACTGAAATCTAAATACAAGACATACCCCTTGATCCAACTCCCTGGTCACCCAGTCAAAGAAATCAGTCTGATTTGTCTGACAAGACCTGCCTCTGGTGAATCTATGCTACCCCGGCTCCAGTAATCCGTTGGACTCCAGAAACCTCACTATTTTCTCTTTCAGCAGTGTTTCCAATAATTTACTCACCACAAAGGTTAGACTAACCAGCCTGTAGATTTTAACCACATCCTTACTTCCACTTTTGTATAAAGGAACCACATATGCCTCTCTCCAGTCCTCTGGCACCAGTCCCGATTCCAAAGACGCATTGAAAGGGTCAGTCAGTGGAGCTGCTAGAACGTCCCCAAGTTCCCTTGATATTCTTGGGTATATCCCATCTGGTCCCATCGCTTTGTCTGCTTTACGTTTAGCTAGTTCCTCACGAACAGTCTTCTGAAAATCATACAAGATGCCCCTCTCTTCTGTTCCTGTTTGTGGGTGTTTTCTGAAGTCCTGCTCCTGGTTCTTCATCTGTGAATATAGAACAGAAATATTTGTTAAGCAGTTCTGCTTTATTCTTATCAGCTTATTCCTCCCTTTCACCTTCGAGACTGACAATACCACTTTTGCCCTTCCTCTTCTCACTAACATATCTGAAAAATGTCTTATCCCTCCATTTTATTGCATTGGCTATTTCCTCTTCTTTTTGAGTCTTTGCTTTCCTGACTACTTTGCTAGCTTCTCTAAGTTTTTCTAAATATAGATGCCTATCTTCCTCTCTCTGTGATCTCTTGTATTTCATGAAAAGGTTGGTTGCACTTAAAATATCCCCTTTCAGTTTTGTCCACTGTTTTTCTACATCCCCCAGCTGTTCCCATCCCACTAACAACTCCTTGAGGTATTGGCCCATCTTGGCAAAGGTAGTTTTCCTAAAGTCTAAGACCCTCACATTTGAATGGATTTTTAGCAGCCCTAGTCCTAATACTGAACCACACCATCTGGTGATCACTGGATGCAAGATGATCTCCCACTGTAACATCAGAAACACTTTCAATAAGCACCAAGTCCAGTATGGCGCCTTCACGTGTGGGTTCTGTTACCCGTTGCCTGAATATTTCTCCCTGTAGAGAATTCAGGACCTCCTTACTTCTAGACGATACTGCAGAAGGGATGTGCCAATAAGCATCTGGCATATTAAAATCCCCTATCAGTAGCACTTCCCCTTCCCTGGCAATGCTGAGTATGTCTTATGTTCTTATGTTCTTAGCCTAGTATAGTTAGATCCCAGTCATGGTTGTCTGTGAACCATGTCTCTGCTACCACCACTAGATCCAAGTCAGCCTCTCCCATTAAGGCCTCAACATCTGGGATCTTATTTTGCATGCTAAGGGCATTTATACACACTGCTTTCCATAATTTGCTGCTTTTACCCATTTTCATAAAAGTACTTAATGTTTCACTTACCTGAGGGCTTTCACTTACCTAGGGGCTTTCTTCACCCATCCCCAATGAATCTGGTTATGTATTGTTGTATTATTATATATTATGTACATTTCTAATTTTTGTTTTAATATGTATGCATACAGAACAAGCCCTTAAGCACTAGTGTGCTAGAATGTTTGAAATAAAAATGTAAATAAGGGGAAGGTGAGACTAATGTAGGGTTTTTTTCCTCGAAGAGACTGTTTTCAAAGTTGATGCATGGATTTATAAGGATTCTCATATTGAATTGAAAGATAATGCTACTGGATCCTATGCACTAAAATTTACATAAACATTTCTTATTTTGTCTCCCTAAAAGATTTACTGTGCACATTATAGGGCATATTTTAGAAAGGACATCCAAGTGTAATCTGGGATGTCCAAGCCAAAATATCTGAAAAAAAAAGCAGGCACGTCCAAGTTCAGGTACAATTTCACAAATGTGGATGTGCCCGATATGGACATCTATAGAGACATCTACATAGACGTCCCCAGAATAGTATTTTAAAATGGTGATGTCTAATAGCCTAATTGTTAAAGTAGTTGGTTAGGATCAGGCTTCAAATCCCATTGATGCTCCTTGTGATGT